>OU342744.1:287450003-288050003 GCA_910589775.1 Avena eriantha | reverse complement strand
ACACCAACCCAGTTGCAACGCACCTGACGGGTTTGCAAGGTGCTGAGATAAACACAAGTCAGGCTAGAGAAAAGGAACTACAGAGTACAATTCACTCGCAAAATATAAAAGCTAGCAAGCTCTTCACATATCAATGGGTATTAATTACATCCAACATAATCATATGAACTTTACAACACTTCTATAATTATGTGCAGGATACAAACCATGCTACTGCTGCAAAAGAAGAACGTTCGTCTTCTCCTCAAAGAAATCGACAATGTCCTCTGCTGGCCGATCAACCGCCTGATAGTGCGGAACCATGTTCCAGGTCATACCTTCTGGCGGAGGTGGCGGCCCAGCAGCAACAAACGCAACATCTACATCCGGCCTATGCAGTCGCACTAGCGACAATGCAGCCTTAGCACTAGCTACTAACTGCTACTGCACGCACTCGCGGACCACACTCAAATCTTGAAACTTCGCCAGAAGAGCCAACAGACTTGAAGGGACGGCGTCCAGTGGAAACATCATTTGATAAATATGCCTAAGGCACGACTTGGCATTCTTCAAAAAATGAAGTACTCGAGAAGAACGATCCTGCAGGGTCGCAAGCGCGATCTCACGATCGTGGTCCACCCAAAAGTACCCACCCGCCTGCAGTTGCTCCTGGGTCAGGTTATTCATTCGAATGGAAACCCAGTCCTTCTCATCCTGCGGATGATGAGCGATGACAACTACACCAAGCAAAATGGCAAAGTGTGAAGACAAGGCATCACCACGACTGACTAAAAGAAAAGATGAGAAGGCAGAAAGCTAACATTTGAACTGCTCATTCAGCTGCGCCACTTCCTCCAAGTGAGACTTCTCACGGGCGGTGGCCTTCTCTGCCTTCGACTTCCACACATCCGCGCTACCGCGGATGATGGGCAACTCGCGCTCCAATTGTTTAATGCGGTCGCGCAATCGCGAAAGCAACGACAATTCCTCCACCTTTGAACGCGGCTGCGCCGTAGTTTCATCGGTGGGAGGAGAGTCGCGAGGACCACTCGATGTACCCTATCAAAATCAAGCAAGAAGCAAATAAGGGGCCAGGAATATGATAAAAGCATGAATGCATTCAGCACAACAAAGTTTCGACAGGGACACTCCCACAAAAGCATAAGTTTCAACAAAAGGCAACTACAATTATTATAGACTGGTAACTAAGGAGAAATCTGCTTCTTCGACTTGGACTTTGACTTCGGAGGCCTCATCGAATCCGTGGCAGCCTCTGATGCCATAGACTTTTCGGTGGTAGCCCCTGATGTCGCAGTCTTCACCGCCTTCTTCGCTCGCTGCAGCTCCGCAGAATATCTTGCGACCGTATCGATGAGATGCGGCCCATATTTACCACATCCAGTAGCGAAGGGAGAAAACACTACCTATTGGCCATCCGCGTCGATGGGCATCGCCTTGGAGATCACGGAGGGATCCAGCTCCATGCCATGGGCATGCGCCATTGCGAGTGCCATGGTAGCACCGACAGACCGCTGGGAATTCTTGAAGTCCATAGGAATACCCCCAGCAAGGGATACCACCAGGTCCTCAAGGTTGCCAATCAGCTCAGCGTTGGGAGTTAGATCCTCACGGATGTGACTGAGCATACCCTTGGCCTTCGTCAACGTCCCCTGAAGGGAAACGCTGCGGTCCTCGACTACGGCCATGGCACCAGCCAATGCATCTTCGCGGCGAAGGGACTGGGCGTCGAAGCTCAGACCACCGGCATCTGCATACGTAAGGTGTTAGCACAGCAATACTCCAAATAACAAGAAGCAACACAAATCCAGCTGAAAAAAAATACCTGAGAGGGACTAAGCAATCGAGAAAAGTTGTTCTTGGAACAACTTCTCCCTCTCAGTAGTAGAAGCACGCAAATCCTCTTCGCGCTTTTGTGACTCCTCCAGAGCTATGACTGCTTCGTCGCGATTCTTCGCCGCTGCGGCAAGCGCCTTCTCGAGGGAAGCAGCACGGCGCAGGAGTTCATCGTGCTCAACTACAAAGCACATGATGTATCATCAATCGAATTTATAAATTTCATGAAGACAAAGACGAAGCCAAAACTAACCTTCGACAACACGATGGCGATTGTCTAGTAGAGCGTGCTATCGACCCATGACAAGAACTTGCTCCGCTAGGCGAGCAGCTTCCTTTACAATGAGCTGCATTAGAAAGAAAGAAAAAAGTTCAGCGGTAGCACAAGGTATAAATTTGACTGCCAAAACAGCAGAGAGGATGCTTACGTGATCCTCCAGGGACTCTGAAGATGACTGCCGCGCAGTTGTCCGAGCAACCATCTGGTGTTCCCCAACATGGGGGAACTCAAAGAATTGTGCCTGGAGTGGGCCACCACTGGAGGAGAAGGAGACCGTTCGGCCACCTCCTTGGCCTTGGAGTCTGTGACTCCGGACTCTTTCACAATTTGGACGTCGTCAGAAGACGACGATGCCGCTTGACTGCAAAACACACCCAGAAAAAACTTCAGAAAAAGCAACTCCAGAAAAGAAAGCAAGACGCATTCACGAAGGAAATACTCACCAGTTAAAATTATCAAGGTCGATGGATTCCTCCCATGACTCCTTTGGAAGTCACAGCTTCTTCCGAGCGGGGGGATCCACTGCACGGAAAGGAATGGCAGGGATAGGCTCCTCTATAGCAGTAGTAGGAGAATCCTCCAGCATCGACGAAGAGGATGCATCCAAATCCTCACCGTGGGAACGCTTGTGGGTTCGGCGATCAGCGGACTCGGGGGCTTCCTCTTCTTCCTCCACGGGGACCGTAGACCCCGACTCGTCCTCCTCCTCTGCTTCGTGAGGAATAACCCCTTCAGGCTGAGGAGGTAAACTGGATGCCATGCTCCAGTCCTGCAATCAAAAGATGCATCATTATATATCAAGTGCTTGGTGGCAATCGACAAAGAAACTACTACGTAGTACAGTTCTACCTCAGGAGGAGGGTTAGAGGCATCGAAAGGAGGCACGACTGGTTCGCCTGGGAGAACCTCCTTGGAAGCGTACTTGGTCACCAATTGCACCCTCCTATCCACCTCACCCGTAGAAATTCCCTTGGCAGATACGCGAGTGACATCGTCAGCGCCGGTCTAGCAACACATAGGGTGCACTCTGGCCTGCGGAGGCTGGACACAGCGGCGCAACCATGTGCGAATGAGAGCAGCGCCACCCTCTTCCTTGCCTATGCGGCTTTCAAGGTCGCAGACACACTTATACATCACCTCCATCTCCTCGGACTCGCTAGGCATCACGATATTATTCCAGGAGCGCCTCCTCTTTTAAGTCGCCGTGGGATCGAAGGACGCGAGTCCGTAGTGGTCTCTGTCGGCCTTCTGGTCGCGGATGTAGAACCACTTGTCTCTCCATCCTTGGACGGATGCGGTGAGCTTGATGTCAAAATAGGTGATAGAGGAGTCGACGTGGATCCCGCAGCCTCCTACGTCGTAGACTATCGAACTAGACGCCGACTGGCGTTTCAGCTTAAAAAGCCTCTTGAAGAGGCCGAAATGTGGCTCGATTCCGAGCCAGCACTAGCAAAGCGTGATGAAGCAAGAGATGTGAAGAATGGAATTTGGGGACAGCTGGAACCCATAGAAACAAAGGAGACCCCTGAAGAAAGGATGCAGGGGGAGAGAAAGACCTCGGATGATGAATGCAAGGAACATCACCCGGAAACCCGGAGGAGGACAAGGCATTACCTCGTCGCCGGGCACTCGCGAGTTGTCTTCCGCGGGTGGAAGAACTCCATCTTTACGATGAAGATGCAGCTCAGAAGGTTTGATGATGGACGCTCGCCAGGCGCCGTTGGTGACGCGGGTGCCCACACCCTTCTTCTTCCCAGCGTCAGCGGTGCTGGTGCCCACGGTGGTGGTACCACCCTTCTTCTTGGCAGCGACAATGGTGGCCGCAGATCCAGCGGTGGCGCCTCCCTTCTTCTTGCCCATCTTTCGATGGCGGTGCAAACAGAGAAAGTAACTGGGGAAGACACGGAGCTGATCCAGTCCCGCGAAGAGGAAGCACGCAAGGAAGCAGAGAGAGCAACAATGGCGATGGTGGCACGAGCAAGAAGATAGATGGGGAAATTACCGCAGTTGTGCTGCTACTTAACCTCCTCGGAGACGCCATCCAACGGCCAGCAGAAACCCTACTACACACGTGGCGCACATCGCCATCGACACGTGGCGAGGCTGAACCACGAACCGTCCCCCACTACTCCCATTACGCGTGGAAATCGAGGAGACGGGGTTAAAACAGAAGATTACGCATGCCTGGTCAAATCAAAGTCAGAAAGTGGGACCCACCGCTCGTCACGTCCCATCAAAGCAGCTCACGCGGACAACTAAGGTCATCACATTGTCAGCACTAACGTCATCGATTCCAGAAGCAGAAGATTTCGACTACTTTAGTCATTGCTCAAGTCTTCGACTCAACCAAACACTCGGGGGCTACTCCTAATAGGAGCGTTGGCCGTGCACCCGAAAGAATTTTTATGCTGGTGTTTGGACATTCAAAACAAACACATCACTCGAATCAACAGTTCGATTGTGAATTACGGGTTACTCTCATAGGGAGCGCCAGAAGCATATTCGACTAAAACAAGCAACAAAAGACGAAAGCAGTCGCAAATGTTTTTAGTCCCCACTTGAGTCTATGACTCGAATAGGTAGTCGGGGAAACTCCCATAGGGAGCGCTGGTCGCGCACCCTATGATTATTTCTCCTTGTACATCGTACTATGTGTTGATAACATCCACACTCGAATGCTATGGCGATTCCGCCTCATATTTTCCCTACGAAGAAATTACGTCTCATGGGCCACCCGAATCATCTCCGCGATGACAAAAATTTCGGATGCCACGCTTATAGCGTGAAGATAAGACCTGAATAAGGCCTGGCAATGCATCTGATGTGCACTACCAGAAACATATATGTGCCTATAGGTACGATGAACATGCCTTGATGGATGTGTCGAGTGCTCACACTTATACACTGGAATTCGACTCCTATAAGACCTCCGTGGCTTGAGTCGAATTACGCCAGCACTTTTCCAAATTCGAGTCCGGGATAAATCAGGCACGTATATCAACAATCCCTATGACACAAATATAACACTCAAAAAAATGCTCAGTCATGCACTTGAAAGACTTCATAAAGTCCCCAGTCGAATATGCGATTCCACTGGACACTCGGGGGCTACTGACAGGGGTATACCCTATAGGTACTCGAGTTTGGTATATACGGCACAGATATGGCAGAAGCCCATGACATTGCCAAGGCCCAATGCAGAATTTGGGTGACCCACAGACTCTTCGATTGCTTGCGAGACAAGAAGAAGTTTAAGATAGAAAGTTCAAAGGGCAAACCCTAATTTGTAACTGACTCGACCTGCTACCCGAGACCTAGCCTATCTATATAAAGGCTAGGAGGGGTGGCGAGGAGGACAATGACAACCCTAGTTTCCGCAACTCTCACCAGATTGCATCTACGCGCCCCTATAATCTTAGATTCCTTCGTTAATTCCAAGAGAAGACAAACAGGAGTATGGACCTCTACAAGGTCTGAACCTTGGTAAATCTTGCGTCCCTGTGTGCTTGTTTGCTAGCCGATTGATGCCTCCAGCGCTCCTTCCTTCTCCAAAGCCCAAGTCCATAACAATGGGCATTGACGAGTTAAACCCTCGTCAATAAGAATGGAGCTTCTTCATGCGTTTAACACCAATATGACCCAAACGGCAATGCCACATATATGGAGCAATATCATCATTCAACTTGATTCTTTTGGCATTCACATTATGAATATGTGTACTATTAATATCAAGATTCAGAACAAATAAACCATTCAACATAGGTGCATGACCATAAAAGATATTATTCATATAAAAGGAACAACAATTGTTCTTAGAAGCAAATGAATAACCGTCTTGCATTAAACATGATCTAGATATAATGTTCATGCTCAACGCAGGCACTAGATAACATTTATTCAGGTTTATTATCAATCTTGATGGTAGATGAAGCGGCAGTGTCTCAACGGCTATCACATCCACCTTCTATCCATTGCCTACGCGCATCGTCACTTCATCCGTCGCTAGTTGTCGACTATTCCTTAGCCCCTGTTTCGAGTTACATATGTTAGCAACCGAACCTGTATCAAATACCCATGTGATACTTCGACTATTAGTAAGGTGCACATCAATAGCATGTATATCACATATACCTTTGTTCATGTTCCTGACGTTCTTATCTGCCAAGTACTTTGTGCAGTTCCTCTTCTAGTGACAAGTCCCCTTGCAGTAGAAACACTCGGTGTCAGGCTTAGGGCCTCCTTTTGTCTTCTTCTTAGGCCCAATAGTAGATTTTCCCTCCTTCTTGAAGTTACCCTTGGACTTGCCTTTATTTCCCTTTTTCTTAAAATTGGTGGTCTTGTTGACCACTAACACTTGCTGCTCTTTCTTTATGTCTACCTCGGTAGTCTTCAGCATGGCCGTGACTTCAGTGAGTGACTTGTTCACACCACTCATCTGGTAGTTCAGCACAAACCCTTTGTAGCTAGGTGGGAGCGACTGCAGAACTCTATCCGTCATGAGATCAGGTGGAATCTCACATCCCAGTGTCTCAAGACGTTGAGCGTAGCCCGTCATCTTAATGATGTGCTCGTTCACATGGCTATGATCCTCCATCTTTGCACTAAAGAACTTATCGGAGATCTCATATATCTCAATACGGATTTGGTCCCCAAACATAGTTTTGAGTTCCACCACCATGGCATTAGCATCAGTAAGTTCAAAGCGTGTTTGGAGTTCATGCTCAAGCGACTGGAGGATCGCACACTGCACAAGAGTGTAGTCATCATATTTCATGTCATACACATCGCGCTCTTCCTAAGTCACATAATTTGCAGGGGCGTTACCTAGCGGACCGTCCAACACATAGTAATTCTTCATGCCCATGAGGATAATCCTCACGTTGCGGTGCTAGTTGGTGAAGTTAGACCCATTATCTTGTAGCTTTTCTCTATCTAGGAATGCATTGAAATTGAACGCAGGGCATGCCATGATCTACAATATATTTGCAAAGACTATTTTAGACTAGGTTTATAAAAGATAGAGTTGAAGTTAATTCAAAATCACTATGAGAACTCCCACTCAAAAACGACATCCCTCTAGTCATTTTTAGTGATTACACGAATCAAATTCACTACACCACAACCGATCATCACGTGTGGTGGTCCAGCTCCAATGGCGATCATCATATGGACATCATATCATTCATATGACTCTCGCCTTTACCTTTCGGTTCATGTTCCAAGGCCATGTATGTACATGCTAGGCTTGCCAAGTAAGAACCTTAGTATTCACGTGTGTAAAACTATCTTACACTCGTTGTATGCGAACGTAGAGTCTATCTCACCCGATCATCATGTGGTGCTTCGAAACAACGAACTTTCTTAATGGTGCATACTAAGGAAGAACATATTTTTATCTTGATATTTAGTGGGAGGGATCATCTTATAATGCTACCGAGACAATCAAATCAAAGCAAGATAAGATGCATCAAAGGATAAACATCACATGCAAGAATAATTCCTTCTCACATTCGATCTCCATCTTGTGTGTCATGGTATAATCTCCATCATTCCACCGGCATGGCACCAAGGTCCATGTCGCCACCATCATAGCCGCATCCATCATTATAATATCTCTCTCAGATATACATAAATAGCACGCATGCCATAAAAATATAATGACAACCATATGGCTCATGCCGGTTGTTTAACTTACAATAAATCTCATTGCATATAATAAATTTTGTATGAATGACCATATCACATCACATGCCCTACAAAACAAGTTCAACATCTCTAATTTATTTTTACATATTTTACGTGGTTGTGGGCTTTCTAGGAAATAACCATTCTACCTACGAACTTCAACCACAATGGTGATAATCAATTTATTAGAAAACCATTGTAAATTAGATCATGACTATGCTGAGAGAGACAGACACCACTGAGTCACTTATGCAATACAAGTTGCACGTTAAGCGTGGGACATGTCTCATGTGTGAGGACATATAAAGTTAGTTCGGGCCGCTTCATCCCAACATGCCACCATGATCCAAATTTACACAAGTATTCAATAACATGATCATCAACATCCACATCTCTATGTGTTCTAACCGTACATAGCATCTATGCATAGACATATCTCTGATACCACTGATGTGGTTTGTTGCATGTAAAACACAGAATTCCTATGATTGCAAGTGTCGAGATCGAATCTAAGCGACACTTGTAACAGTTTCAAAAGGACTTACCCTTGAAGATCCTAAGCGGGATAATGTTCCTGCAAACAAACATGGCACTTGTAGATTGTACACGACTATCCTCAAGGACGTGAAGATGATCAACACCACAAAGGGGCAGCGCCTCCATAATCGGTCACACGTTCGGTGTGCCGCCAACCTCTGTCCCTTGCTCCAGTTGGGCAGCGGAAGTAGGGGATCCTCGGGAACTCCAAGAACACTATGACATGGTGGTGGTGGATAATATCTTGAACGGGGATTTTCCTAAGCACTGTGCTCGTGGCAATGGACAAGGCTATCAAGGGGAGGAAGATGCCAACCAAAGGGCAGATGAGAGGGAGAATCAATGAATGAGAGATGAGGTGCTCCACCCCTCCTTTTGTAGGGGGAAGGGGGCAGCCCCTCCCATGGCCGACAACCAATGAGGGTTCCCCCACCTCTCCCCTCATGATGGCTAGTGGACACTCCACTCAAAAATATGAAGATTCATTTTCTCCCATTTATTCTACACTAAAAATCAAGAGTCATTCCATTAAAGCCACTTTTAATTCACTTGATATAATGCCACTCATTTAATGAACACTTCATTTAATGAGAATTTCATTTAATGAACGCATCAACAATTCAATCCCTTGCAATATTTTGATACGCCAAAACTATTATGGTAGATTTATCAGAACAATTTATGTGTTGTCTAGTATTTTCTCCTGTGTTCCCTATCCACTCAAATGTGTCGACAAAACTTAAGTGTGTCTCCCTACGTGTTCGTGAACTAAGTGGACATGATCGAGACTCTTGACCCATGATCCTCAACCAACACTTTCCGAATACTCAATGGCATCTTTATAATCACCATGTTACGGAGTGACGTTTGATGGAATCAACATACTCTTCTAGAATTGATTGACGTGATCTCATGGTCTAAGGATTAGAGTTACTTCGAATGAGATAGCAATATAAACTTGAGGACATGATCATATTGCTAAATCTATTGTGGGTGAATGTTCATCACATCATTCTCTAATGACATGACCTTGTAATTAACAACATCTAATGTTCATGATCAGGAAACCTTGATCATCAGCTAATCAACAAGCTAGTGTAATGAGAGGCATTACTAGGAACTTTTTTATTTTGTTTAGTAAACACACATGTATTAACGTTTCCTATTAACACAATTATAGCATGAGAAATAAACATCTATTATAAACCTGGAATAAGATAATAACCATTTATTATGCCTCTTGGGCATATTCCTTTCATCCAACTTTCGTGGGAACATATCCTCCCAATTGGGAAGTAGCACCACGTGATCATGTTCTAGAGTTGATGAACATGAAGAACCCCTTTCAGATTCCCTCCTCTCAATTTTTACCGTGGGCGCCTCTTCTTCTCCGTCTAGATCTGCTTGATATGACTGCATAGCTGTTGAATGATCAAGTGAGATCTGGTGCATGAGGACAATGGGGAGAGAAAAAGTAGGTTTAGAAGAAAAACCCTAGATCTTATAGGCAAAAGGAAAAAAAGTAAGGAAGAAAAAGGAAAACAAAAAGGGAAAAAATAGACCCAAAATAGGGGGCCTGTTTGTTTGCGGTACCAAAGTTCCTGGGCGAGTGCATCGTGGTACCTAAGTTGCCTGAAATTGCCACGTTTCGAAATGTTGGGCCGCCAACTATCGAGAGGGGCCATTTCGAGGCAAACTCATCTCACCCTACCAAATCCAAACATTCCGTGAAACTACCCCGTGAAGTAGATGCTTGGGACCCCCATGTCAGTAATATTCTCGTGACGCGAGCGCCAATGCGGCAACCACGTAGGCAAAACGAGGGACTAAAGGAGCATGGTGTGTTGACCAAATTCACAAATCCACTCCCTCCCTCCTTTCGCATGAACCCTAGCACCAGCAGCGTCGAAATCCCCTCTCCAACCAGAATGATCTCTTCGGGCATTTGACTTCCGGCGCTAAGTTGCTGCGCCTACTCGCTGGTACCGAGCTCTAATGCCGAATGCCGTGCCAGCCGTTGCGACGATCTAGCCCGCCTCTACCGCCGATGAGCTGAGCAGCGTGAAGGATGGCAGATCCTATTGCCGTGGAAGAAGTACTTCTAGATAATTGCGGGTGAGCTACTCTTCTCTTTGCTATTCGCACTACCTATAACTGCTAGCTGGCTATTGACATTATAGAGATAGATCGAACCTAGAATTGTTTGCTAGCAGGACGCTGACAAACAATTCTTATCTTTTGTCCCCAATTTTCTGTCAAGTAGGATCTCCGCTAAACCCAAATACACGGTTACGGTCACCCTCCACAGCTACCACATTAAATTAGCAGATGGGAAGAGCAAGTGGAATCAAGCTAGCTGTCTGAAGATGAAAGTAGCGCCTGTGCAGTTATGCACTATCCCTGGTATGGTTGCTTCGATGCATGAACTTGCTGAAATGGGTCCAGAGAAGACTGCATGGTTCAGCTACATTGATGAACAAGGCTTCATGTTTCCTATAGCGTGTGACAGTCAGCTAATTGGGTTGATGAAATAGTTTTCTGGGCTTCGCGTGGTTATGCTGATTTGTAACATACTGGATGTGGAAGCTCCTGCTACTGGGAGTCGCCCAGCTATTATTGGACAGGGTGGTCTAACTCAAACCACTACTGTTGTTGAGAAAAAATGTGGTTCCTCGTCCACGACATGCTTCTATCAGGCAACCTCCTCATAGGAGTCCCCGTATTGCTGTTGTTGAAAACTCTGCTCTGAAATCTGCTGGTACTGGTCGTCCCCGTGGTGTTGTTGCTCCGGCTGCTGCTGACCCAATCCATGCCGTTGTTGAGCAAACTAAGGCTTCCGGAGGCTGCCCCGCTGTTGTTGCCAAGACCCCTTCCTTGTGTGTTTCTCCTCCTCGACACCATGCTCAAGTTGTGTGAACCCGTGCTCTAGAATCTATTGGTACTAGTCATCCATGTGTTGTTGTTGATCTGGCCGCTGTTGACCCAATCCCTACCGCTGTTGAGCAAACTAAGGCTTCCGGAGGTTGCCCCACTTTGTTGCCAAGACTGCTGCCTTTTGTCCTCCTCGAACCCGTGCTCAGGTTCAACGAGCTGCAGGTCTGGAGCTAGCTCATGGTCTGGACTCTGCTAGCACTCGAAACACTGGTGTTGTGGGAACTGCTCCTGATCGTTGATACGTCCATTTTGCATCACTATTCTATGTCTTAATTCACTATTATTCATTGATATATTTCATATTGAGAGGTGATACTTATGTTATTTCATCTATTTTTGCATGGTTGATGACTTTTGGAGCATGGACCGCTGCAGTCAGGATTCTGATGGAAAATGTGCTGTTTGGAGGCAAAATTCGCGAAGATCAGAAAATCCGGGAAATATACGGAAAATCCTATTTTTCCAGAAGACTAAGGATGCCAGAAGACGGAGTGGAGATGGGCCACAGGGGGCCCACACCACCCCATGGCGCGGGCAGCCCTAGGCCGCGCCAGGAGGTGGTGTGGCCACCCTGGCCCACTCCAGCCTCTCCCCTCTAGCGTATATTATCCTCCTGAAACCCTAAGACTTGGGGGGCGACCACAGAAAGATTCTGCCGCCTCCGTAGGGCGGAAAACACCTAGAGAGAAAGATCTCTCTGGTAGACAGATTTCTGTCGAGGGAATTCCTTCCCGGAGAGGGGAGATCATCGCCATCAACACCACCATCAAGCTGGACTTCATCAGGATCATCATCATCATCACCACCACCATCATCACCATCAGCACCCTCATCACCATCTCCATATTGCTGTAACAATTGCGTTGAATCTTGCATAGTTCATAGGGGAAACTTGCCCGGTGTTGATTACTCTTTGTAGTTGATGCTATTGGGTGAACCATTGAATTATTGTTTATGTTCAGATTGTTATACATCATTATTCCATCTCTGATCATGATCCATATGATGTCTTGTGAGTAGTTCATTTTGTTCTTGAGGACATGGGAGAAGTTTTCTTGTTAGTAGTGGAGTTGTGTTGAGAAAGATTCAATAGATTGTTATTTAAGTTGTGGTGTACTTCTTCTAGTGGTGTCATGTGAATGTCGACTACATAACACTTCACCTATATGGGCCTAGGGGAATGCATTGTGTATTTGGCTACTAATCGTAGGGGTTGCCGGAGTGACATAAACCTGAACCCCCGTTAGGAAACCATTGCACAAGGGACATAAGGGTCTTAGAGTTTAAAGTTGTGGTTAGATTTCTACCTTAACTACTTTCTTGTACTTACGGATGTTTGCAAGGGGTATAATCACAAGTATGTATTAGTCTTGGATGGGGCGGTACATTAGCACAGGTTCACCCACACAACACTTAGCAAGCTAAAGAAGATTAATCAACTATATGAAGCGAAAGCACTTGACAGCCTTCCCATGTGTCCCCGAGAACGTTTGGTCATCTTAAGTAATACATCCGGCTTGTCCTTTGCTGCATAAAGGATTGGGACACTTGCTGCATTTATTTCTACTGTCTTTTATTTACTCGTACTTTGTTTACTTGCTATATCAAAAAACCCTAAAAATCCGTTTGCTAAGTATTTGCAGAGAATTCCTGATCCATACCACTAGCCAGCACCTTCCGCTCCTCGTTGGGTTCGACACTCTTACTTATCGAAAATACTGCGATACACCCCCTATACTTGTGGGTCATCAAGACTATTTTCTGGTGCTGTTGCCGGGGAGTGAAGCGCTATTGGAGAGTGGAACTGGTAAAGGAAACTTCTACTGTGAGTATTGTTTACTTCTGTTAGTTGCTTTATTTTCGTTATGGATAATTCGCTGAGTTTCTTATTTGGTAATGCTACTACCACTGCTAAGGTAGTAGATAAGCCACAACCTGCTGAGAATGATGTTTTCAAAATACCTACAAGAATTATTGATCGTGTTATGGATAACTACTATGTTGGGGATGGAACTGTCCATCCCGGTGATCATTTACTCTTTATACACGAATTATGCGGGTTGTTCAAGTGTGCAGGTATTACTATAGATCAAGTTAAGAAGAATTATTCTCATTATCACTGAAAGGAAGAGCCGAGGAATGGTATAAGCTGCTGAAGAATGGTCAAGCTCTGGAATGGGAGGAAATAGTGCCTCTCTTTTATTCAAAGTTTTATCCTCCTAGTGAGATTCATAAAGATCGGAATCAAATATACAACGTTTGGCCTCTTGATGGAGAGAGTATAACTCAAGCTTGGGGGAGATTGAAGTTACTAATGCTCAAATGTCCCATTCATGAGCTCCCCAACAATATTATTATCAATAACTTTTATGCAAGGCTCCCTCTACATGATAAAGATTTATTGGATGCCTCTTGTGCTGGATCATTCACTCGCATGGAAGAAGAAGCTAAATGGGACCTTTTGGACCGTATTCAAGACAATGCTGAAGCTTGGGAGAATGACAAAGGTAGAAAGTCAGGTATAAATTATGATTATGAATGCATTGAATCTTTTATGGGAACTGATGACTTTCAAAATATTAAAAATGCTTATGGTCTAGACTCTCAAGCTATTGCTTCTTATTTTAAGGCTTTTGCTTCCTACATTGAAGTGCCTAAAAAGAAGTGGAATAAGTATCATGAACCTTATAAAGATGTTGCTAAGAGTTTTCCTGCAAGAAATACTGAAGTTTATACTGCTAATCATGTCTTACCCAAACCTTACATTGAGAAAATGCCTTTCCCAGTTAAGGTAAAGGAACATTCTATGATAGCTAGTATGGTTAATGAAAGTACAAATAAAGCTATTTAATCTGATAAACAAATGGTTGATGAACCTATAACAAAAAGTATGAAAGACTTTGTTACTAAATATGAAAAAGAGGGACACCCTATCCTTTGTGAGGATACCTCTAATATTGTTTCACAAAGTAGTGTTATGAGAGCTAGTATTCCCGTGTTTTCTATTAGAATAAGTGATCATTGCTATGATGGTCCTTGTGATAGCTATATTGTTAAGTTTATGCATGATACTGAAAGCTAGTATGAGAGAGGGAAAAGTGTTCTTATGTATCTCAATAATATCAAGTTTCCTCGTTTTATGCTGAAAGTTTTTATGTTGCACTTGTTTTGCCTTCTTATGCAGGAAGCCTCTAGTTTCAACAACTTGTTTGTTTACAAAATCCCCTTGCATAGGAAGTGGGTTAGACTTAAATGTGTGTGTGTTTTTGCTTCTTAATGCTCTCTTTCACTTCAATTCATATCCCTATGAGAGTTTGTTCAAAATTATCATGCCCATCTTAATGGCTATAAAGAAAGAGCTTTATGGGAGACAACCCAATTTGTTTTTAATTTTAGTTTATTTTTTCTTTGAGTCTTGGAAGTTATTACTTCGGTAATAACCGCTCCTTATCCATTTTGTATCAAGATCAACCTCTAATGAGAGAGAAGTAAGATTTGGGGAAGTTGCTGTCCCGAAACAGATTTTTGTGCTTCACCATAAAAATTTGTGAGAGATCTCTGTATGTCCGATTGATCTGTAATTGTTTGTGCTTCTTCCCTAGGTTGTTATTTAACTTCCTTTAATTTTGCACTTTTTGATTTGAGCAACAGAAGATTTTCGAAAAAATTGATCTTTACCTGCTGGTCTGTTTTGACAGATTTGTCCAATCTTGCATTTGCTTCTTTATTCGATTTCCTTTTTGAATTATTTTTGGGTTTTCGGAAGGAGTTGCTTCAGTAGCTTTTGTTTTGATGGTTTTCAGTTGAAGTTGGACTCAAAAGGTTTTATCACTTCATATATACTAATGTTGCTAATGAGAACTGTGTGAAGTTTTGTGTGAAAGAAATTTCCAAGTAGTGGAGATAATGGTGTAATAAGAAAGAGAAGGGTTTTATAACTCAATTAATAAGTGTATGAAGATGAAGATATCGATGATATTCAAGAGATGACTCCGGAAGAATCTACTAGATACCAAATTCAGAGACCTGCAGAGTCTGTTTTCAAATAGGTAACAGTTCTGGTAAGAAAAGTTCTGTGAAAATACAATACAACTATATTTTTGCAGTTTTCAGTCAATAAGGGAAGCTACGAAGCGAATAAGGGACGGAAATGGAGCCAGGGTGGCTCACACCACCCTGTGGCGCGGGCCCTCCCCTGGCCGCGCCACCAGGTGGTGAGTCCACCCCAGACTCCGCCTCCGACCCGTTTTCACCCAGTACCTTCCTTTTGATATGAAACTTCGTAATATATAACCCTCCAGATCCCCCAAGGTCCGTATATCGTGTTTTCATCGTGTTTTTGTTTCGATCTGTTTCTGCCAGGTAAAATCTCAGATTTGTAGCCTCAATGTCTTCCACTAGATAAGTTAAGGGATATTCCTTGGAAGATATCATCAACCCATACATGAGAGAATTGAAGATTCATCCCAAGGAGTTATTGCTCGAAGGTGGGGAGGTTCGGATTAAAGAGGTTCAAGGCCCTAAAGGTGAAGGAAGTCTGGAGGACAGGATGGAAGCATTGGAACAACAAGTCTTTAGGTACAAGAAGATGGCGGAGCGCGAAGTGGATATCATCCATAAGATTTGTTCCGAACTCATCACCAAGCACCAAAAGGAGACTGCTGAACTCAAAGACGAAGTCCTCTCACTCCGCCAAACAACCAACGAACTACAAGCACAGTTCTATGACATTCAAAATCAAAACTATGAGTATGAGGCTAGATTTAAACTCATAAGTACTGCTGCAAGTTTCAGGATGTTGGAAACCACGATGTCCTTTGTTGATGGGAAGCCTTTACCTTGGAAGACGGACGAAGATGAGAGGATACCACCACCACCAAAGGAGTAACTCTTCATCAGGTTTGGCATCCCCTTGGTTTGTTTCAAGCTTGGGGGAGTGTCGCGGTATCATATCACTATCTTCTATCTTTTTACCTTATTAGTAGAGTCATATCATGAATAGAGGAGTTGTTATGTAGGATGGTTTGCATTATGGAAGTTTCCCCTCTCTCGTTAGATATGTATCCCTTGGTGTGAGTTGTCGTTATGGAATATTAATGAGAAGTTCTATCATTCACTCTTTTGCATAGCTTATATTAGTTTTCAATTCGTGGTTATATGATTGATCTAGTTGTTAGTATTGGTAGCACTCTGGGATCATTGAGTTAATTTAGTTGGTTTTGGCAAACCTGGCTCGGTCAGTAGCAACACTATTTTTGAGAGTTGAATGAAAAAGATAAAAGTACCTTTAAAGAAAAATTATTTCATCATCTTTCTTTCTTGATTTGCTCATAAGTCTAGTATTCTCTAGTTAAGATCTTTTGTGCTTCCAAGGAAGATTGCATGTTTGTCTTTATCACTTGTATATTTGGTTGTTTCCTTCAACTCTTATACTTGCTACCCAGCCTTGCTAGCCAAAAACCTGTACTGAGAGGGTATTCTTCTCGTGCATCCACCTCCTTTAAACCAAAACCTTTGCCATTTGTGTCCACCATACCTACCTAGTAGCATTATTGCTATTCCAAGTAAATTCTTGTTTTATCTACCTCCCAAATTAAACTTGTTATGTGAAAATTAGTGATTAAAGCTCTCATGAACTTGATGGCACACTTTACTTTCTTGCATTTAATAAACTTGAACCATTGGGTCCTTCTTTGTTGCGTATATGCTTGCGCTTTATGAGTTGAAGTTAGCCGAACCATGTATCATGGGGACCGCTTTCAACACTTCATTTGGTACTTTGTACCTAGTTGATATCATGTTCTTTTGCTTATGGATCCTGACGGTGTGAAATAAAAGTGGAACTTGTAAGATCATGGAGTTTATATGTGTGTTAGAGAAACGCCTGGGCCGCTAGCCTAAGCCATGCCTAATCATGGTGGAAACTTGCAGCATAACTATAGTGAGCATTCTATGAAGCATCCTCAATAAAAACGTATGCAAATAGCAAATAAAAAGATTGCTGAGATGCTCATTGTCTGCTTGCCTTGTCATTTTGATTATGGGATAGCTCCTGTGTCATGTGCAAGGGGTACCCCGTTGGCGGTTCTCAATGATACGCATGTATTTACAATGACAAGAGCTTGCTCGTGACTGAAGTTGAGTAGCATGAGGATCAGTACTCATAAGTAAGGGGCATGAGATTACAACTTATAACTTGTCAAGCATATCCTCTTAGTTGTGTCACTTTTACCTTAACCACCAAAAGATGCCTATGATAGGGGCTATGAGATCTGAAAGCTAGTAAGTATCATAATTTTTGGGAGCTCTTTATGAGACTTGCAATCCCTGCTTCCCTCTGCGAAGGGCCTTTCTTTTACTTTGTAGTTGAGTTAGTAAACCTACTCCCTTCTACCTCAGCGAGTATTTTGAGTTGTTGTGTTTCATTCATTCATATGTTGATTTATTCAATCATGTTTCTTATGTTCCTTGTTTTGCAGATTGCTCTTATCTTGATGTTTACTACTTTGAAAGCTATCATTGAAAAACCAGCTATTTGTGAACTCCAACAAATTATCAACTTTTCTTCGACCAAGAGCTAAGTTTGCCATTACCAATTATGATTCACTTTATGTAACTTTATTGTGTTTCCTTTACTCATTACAAGTTGAGTCATATAATAGTGAGTTGTCTTCTATTATGATCTATGTATTTGATGAATGTGATGCTTCTTGTCCGTATTCTTTTATCGACTCTTCACTCCATAAACCTAAGGCCATGTTTATTGAGCTCAGTTTCGCTTGGGGACAAGCGAAGTCTAAGCTTGGGGGGAGTTGATACGTCCATTTTGCATCACTATTCTATGTCTTAATTAACTATTATTCAGTGATATATTTCATATTGAGAGGTGATACTTATGTTATTTCATCTATTTTTGCATGGTTGATGACTTTTGGAGCATGGACTGCTACAGTCAGGATTCTGATGGAAAATGTGCTGTTTGGAGGCAAAATTCGCGAAGATCAGAAAATCCGGGAAAATATACGGAAAATCCTATTTTTCCAGAAGACTAAGGATGCCAGAAGACGGACTAGAGATGGGCCACAGGGGGCCCACACCACCCCATGGCGCGGGCAGCCCTAGGCCACGCCAGGAGGTGGTGTGGCCAGCGTGGCCCACTCCAGCCTCTCCCCTCTAGCGTATATTATCCTCCCGAAACCCTAAGACTCGGGGGCGACCACAGAAAGATTTCGCCGCCTCTGCGGGGCGGAAAACACCGGGAGAGAAAGATCTCTCTGGCAGATAGATTTCTGCCGGGGGAATTCCTTCCCGGAGAGGGGAGATCATCGCCATCAACACCACCATCAAGATAGACTTCATGGGGATAATCATCATCATCATCATCACCATCATCACCCTCATCACCATCTCCATATTGCTGTAACAATTGCGTTGAATCTTGCATAGTTCATAGGGGAAACTTGCCCGGTGTTGATTACTCTTTGTAGTTGATGCTATTGAGTGAACCATTGAATTATTGTTTATGTTCGGATTGTTATACATCATTATTCCATCTCTGATCATGATCCATATGATGTCTTGTGAGTAGTTCGTTTTGTTCTTGAGGACATGGGAGAAGTTTTGTTGTTAGTAGTGGAGTTGTGTTGAGAAAGATTCAACAGATTGTTATTTAAGTTGTGGTGTACTTCTTCTAGTGGTGTCATGTGAACGTCGACTACATGACACTTCACCTATATGGGCCTAGGGGAATGCATTGTGTATTTGGATACTAATCGTAGGGGTTGCCGGAGTGACAGAAACCTGAACCCTCGTTAGGAAACCATTGCACAAGGGACGTAAGGGTCTTAGAGTTTAAAGCTGTGGTTAGGTTTCTACCTTAATTACTTTCTTGTACTTACGGATGTTTGCAAGGGGTATAATCACAAGTATGTATTAGTCTTGGATGGGGCGGTACATTAGCACAGGTTCACCCACACAACACTTAGCAAGCTAAAGAAGATTAATCAACTATATGAAGCGAAAGCACTTGACAGTCTTCCCATGTGTCCTCGAGAACGTTTGGTCATCTATAGAAATACAACCGGCTTGTCCTTTGTTGCATAAAGGATTGGGCCACTTGCTGCATTTATTCCTACTGTCTTTTATTTGCTCGTACTTTGTTTACTTGCTTTATCGAAAACCCCTAAAAATCCGTTTGCTAAGTATTTGCAGAGAATTCCTGATCCATACCACTAGCCAGCACCCCTTGGAGGTTTCTATCCTACAGAACCTGATGATGGCAAAGTAGGCGTTCATATCGGTGTCGTGGAATATACTGCAAAATTAGATGATGGCACAGAAAAATTCTATGACGAGTTTGATGTAATCCTTGGCAAATACGATCCTGATGCGGTAGAGTTATCTGACTTGATGGCATCGTTACGTGTGAAGGTGTTGTGGGGTTCCTCCTAGGTAGCACATTTGGTATATTCTAGTAACTAGAGCAAAAGACTATCGAAGTGAAAGATACCAGGGATTTAGTCGTACCGTTTACAAGGAAACATGATAGAGGTGAAGTGTACTTCCACTTGATAGTTCAAATGGTTGGAGAGGAATTGGATTTCAACAATAGAGATGATGGACTTGTAGAAGGCATGCGTGACCTTATCCATGGCATCACTAGGGCTGGTGCGACTGAGTGTTGCTTCGAACAGAGGAGAGTCTTACAGAGGAGCGTCATAAAGAGGAGTAGGAAGAGCATCCCCAGAAAGGGCACCCCGAAGAATAACATCACCAAGGAGACCACACCAGAGAAGAGGACGCCCAAGAGTCGCACGAAAAAAGGCACCACATCACAGAGTACACCCCTGAGATCCAGTCAAAATGCCACACCAAACAGTAGCAGCAAAAACTCTAAGAGGGCTAGCACGGTGGTGAACACTCCTAGGAGTGGTAGCAAAAAGGCGAAGATGGCCAGCACGGAGGCTACCACACCCAGTGGGAGCATAAAAAATGCTAATTTGGAGCAGAACACACATCTAAGGTCAGGCAATAATGCCAGCACGAAGGAGAACATGCCCAATAGTAGCAGCAAAAGGGCTAATTTGGAGTAGAACATGCCACAGAGGTCAGGCAATAATGCCAGCACGAAGGAGAACACGCCCAAAAGTAGCAGCAAAAGGGCTAATTCGAAGAAGAACACACCGCAGAGGTCAGGCAATAATGCCAGCACCCTGGAGCCAACACCCGTGAGGGGAGGCAGGAAGGAGTACACACCCAAGAGCGGCAGCAAAAAGCCTAGTTCGATGGGGAATGGAATGCAAATTTCAAGCCCTACTGATACGATCAGGAAAGATTACATCAGGAAGGAGGATGTACATAGGAAGAGCAAGAGGGTTCTGTACAGTCAAGATGAAATTGATTATGACTGCTGTTTGTCTACTGAAGTACCTGGGATGCGTGCAAACGTAAGACCACCCCATGTGGTTCCAACAAAACAAACCGAGTGTCTTGGAGAAAACAGAGTTGCCGGTGAGGTAGATTGGGGCAATGTTCCGGTCCATCCGGGTGGAGCCGATGGTGCAGCCCCACCCATGGGAGTCAATATGATGTGTGCAGTACTAGGCATTAGAGATGATGGCCAAGATTCTGAATCAGACGAAGAAGGCACTATAGAGGATCAAGAATCTGGTGATGATGAAATATACGAGGAACTTAACAATGAGGCTAGTATTCCAGTCGATGATTTGAGTGTTGAAGTAGAAGAAATGAAACATGACCATGAGTATCCTATAATTTCGCTCGGCACCGAGTTCAGGAGCATGTATGAGTTCAGGATGTCGTTTCGGCATTTTTGTATTAAGGGGGAGTTCGACATTTATCAACTGAAGAACACTGCCCAGAGGTATGAGGCCGTTTGCAAGTTAATGTGGATGAATGGACGGGCCGAGGTACATTATCCATGGAGGATCATAGTAAGAGCCTTACCTATGTCGAAGATAATTAGGGTACTGGGGCAATGAATGCAGCAAACCATTAGAACTTCCTCTCTTTTCACTCTATAACTACAATTGTTGTGTGATATCTTTCTGGCAACTAGTCGACTCTTCTTATCTTTTAAATGAATCTGTGTTGCAGGTGAACAAAATGGGCCCTCAACACATGTGTCCGACAAGCAGCAAACTAAAATCCTCAATGGGTGATACGAAGTGGGTGGCTATACAAGCTATGTCCATACTAAATGATAACCCTAAGGAGACCTCGAAGAACATTCAGACTAGCCTCGGTTCTAAATACAACATTGTCATACCGTATTACACGGTTTGGAAAGGTAAAGAGAAAGCTCTAGGGGTCTTGCACGGGGATTGGACCAATAGCCTCAGGATGTTGTACAACTTCAAGGCGGAGGTATAAGCTAGGTGTCCGGGGAGTATTGTGGAGATTGACACCGAATCAGTACATGGTAAAATACATTTCAAAATATTTTTCATGGTGCTTAAACCTTGCATTCAGGGATTCAAGGACGGCTGTAGGCCGTATCTGAGTGTAGACAACACTGTCCTAACTAGCAAATGGAAAGGCTACCTGCCATCTGCCACATCACTTGATGGTCACAACTAGATGTTCCTAGTGCATTCGGGCTGTTTGAAACAGAAACGGAGGAAAATTGGGTCTGGTTTATGAGGCAGCTCAGGAGATCAATAGCCACATGGATCCATTGGCTATATCCACGGATGCATGCAAAGGGCTAATGAATGCAGTGAAGGAGGTGTTCCCGTGAGCTGAAGGTAGAGAATGACATGACCATATGATGCTCAACTTGTACTCACACTATGCAGGGAGCGTATTTCTTTACATGTTTCCTGCTGCTAGAGCTTACAAACCTAGTAGCAGCGAATATTTCATGAGCAAGATTTTTGTGGAAGCCCCTGAACTTCCAGAGTACTTAGACATCCATCATTTGCAGCTATGTAAGAGGAGTCAATTCAACCCTAACATCAAAGTTGATTACATAAACAACAACCTTGCAGAATGCCTGAATAACTGGGTGAAGGACATAAAAGTGTGTCCTATTCATATCTTGATGGATATCATACGTGGTATGATCATGAAGCTGTTAAATATAAGGAGAGAGATCGGTAGGATACTTAGAGGACATGTGCTATCGCTAGTTGTGCAGCAACTGCACAAGAGAAGCCGAGGACTTGCTCATCTTAAGGTTCTCACGTCAACCAGCAGCAGCTATGAGGTGGTCGATATGTCCAAGAGTGGCAAAAGGGATGTTGTGAACATCCAGCTACGAGAATGCACCTTCTTAGAGTGGTAGCACACCGGGAAACCTTGCGACCACACCTTGGCCTTCTTGGTGAAGAAAAGAACTCTACCACATTTGGATCAGTATTTGTCAGACTACTACTCTATGGAAAAGTTCAGAGCTGCATACGCTGAATCCGTCGAGCCATGTACAGACCCATCTCAGTGGCCTCAAGTCCAACTGACTTTCAAGCTTTGCCAGCCAGTTACAAAAAAGGGCAGAGGAAGACCTCGGGTGAATAGGTTTAAGAATTTTCTCGAGAAGAAGGGTTCAGCTTTCTGTGCTACCAAGAAGGGCAAAAACAGATACAAGACCTGCCATCTTATAGGCCATAGAGCAGAAGGCTGTCCCCTTAATGCTCCCAAACCTAGGTATGAGATGGTACATTCACAAAAAAAATTGTTTATAGTCTATAGATATAAGGTAGTAATCCATGGACTGTTTTTTACAAGAAGCGCAAGGTAAGAAACAAGATAGCCGACTCAGTGATTTTTCTACGGGAAGAAAACCAAAATGAGTGGAGTGATGATGTTGGACAAGATTCTGGTGCTGATTGGCCTGACTTCCCTCAACCCGGAGATGCAGGGTACGTGAAGGTAAGAAAATTGGCACACAGGAAGAGGAAGAAGGAAGGAGATGAAGAAGCCAGTGGACTTGAAGGCAAGAGGAAGAAAGTTGGCACCCAAGCAGAGAAAGAAGCCTAGCGGTGTAGAAGCCTAATGATGTATTGAACTTGAACCTATATATGTAGTTCGGTTAAACTCTAGAGTTGTGTGTGTGGAACTTGTCGGGCAAAAAAATCTGCCTCCCGTACTCGGAGTAAAATGTATCACGACTTGAGGATTGGATACAGCCGAGGCCACTAGTTGAATCCGAAATTATGACTGTGCCACTACTATCTAAACAATCGCGATAGCTGAGCGATTAAGGGGTCTCCAAAATCGATGGGTTTTAGTGGCACAGACATGAATTATTTATAGGCGCTTAATAAATCCCTGCTATTGGAATTACACTTATGATAAGGTTCTAAGCTGAAAAACAAGTTCTAAACTGGCTGCTACACTCCACGAAGCAACAACTTATTTCAGCTGCTGGACAACGACATGGCAACATAAACTACAAAGGCAACAGATAATGCCCAGATAATGAGGAAATTGTTTCCACTATCTGGCCTAATCTTGAGCCCGTCTGTCCCACCATCTCCCTGCCCTGCCTCCCCTGCACCTGGCGAAGCTCCTGGATCTCTCGCTCCAACGCACAGATCTCCTCTTTCTTGTCCCACATAGCATCACGCATATTCTAAACAAGCTCTCAGTGAAAACCTAACAGTGGCTTTTAGATCCACACAAACTTGTCACAGCTAGTCCCCCTCCCTTCCTGCACAGTAGATCAAAGGAAACAAAAAAAGAATTACATTATGCTTTCCGGATCCGGGTTACTATTGTACCTACAATAGGAACTTATCGCTCTAATGCTACAGTTGCTGAATTTTCCTGCAGTATTTTCGTTGGTCCACGAAATCCATCTCGGCATCTTCTCACCGCACAAACACAACATATCAGGGTAGTAATTGTAGGGCGCCCTCCGGTACCTGATGGGGCACCCCGCCTGACGACGTTGAGCCGACCCTGATTCCACCCGAGGTGAACTGCATGAGCTGCGAGCCATGAGCGAGGGGAGCGAGGGCAGAGGAAAGAGGAGCCTTTGGATGTCAGTGTAGTGGCACGCTGATTTATCCCCACTTAATAACTCGGGTAGAATGCTATCGTCCACATTCGGCTGATAGGTGGGGGACCTAGCGTGTGGACTTGTCAACCAAACCTCGTGCCTTCGTGGTTCAAAGGCCCTCTCGCGCGCATTGGACGGAATTTTTTGGTACCTTGCCCGCGTACATATCACTGGGAGGCCCTGCTCAGGAACTAGACACGCCTGGCCCATACTCTTACTCCCTCCTAGGAACTTGTCATGGCTCATGCCAACAGATCCATCCGCTCCACCGCTTCTGGTAGGGCTCGCCGCGGTGGATCAACCCCAAGATCCTACCGTCACAGTATCAAATGGCCATGGTTTCTTGAGCGGAGAAACGATGCTACGTCTCCGAGATCGGACCCTCCTACCTATAGAAGGACTGATGCAGCATCGAGCTTGAGCAGGAGCCACCAGGCGCAACGGGGCTCGGTCCATGCCAACCCCGTCACCTTCATCATTGTCGATCCTGATGTGGAGGACGACGGGGACGAAGCTGTGCAGAACGCCATTGTTGCCTCCTTGGCAAAGGGCAAGCCACATGCAGGAGTGGATGTCGCTAGGAGGGCACCACGGTGCCACCAATCTAGGTGGACTCCGACGATAGAACTGTGATGTGGGTTTAGATGTTGTTTAGGATGGTTGCAATTTTGGTTGTGTTTAGTGCGAGTACAATTATTGTAATGGGTTTGTCAAGCTATACTAAGAAATATGTGCAATAGCAGCGTGTGCTTCCACTTTAGATATTGTGTCTGTGACATTTGCATGTTGCATTATCAACGTAGATTACTTGTAAACAATCCAATGAAAATCAGATTACAACCATCAGACGGTAGTGGCAGGACGGAAGAAAAGTGGGGACAGTGGCTTCGAGGGGAAGGAATGGAAGTAAGGGGTGTGACACTGGAAGGTGGGCCCATGGAACACGTGACACTGACTTGCGGGAGCGAGAGCACGCGATATTGCCAGTCTGTCTAGAGCAAGCAGATTTTGCAACGTGACAACAGCAAGCTGATTGGACCAATAACTCGTCGAATTATTAAGGAGTACTAAAAAACTACAAGTGGGGTACATTCGCACAACACGTATGCTCTACGCACCTGAGAAGCATCGCTTAAGTCTAACAGTAACGCCAACATAAGTATTACATTTCCCTATCAGTCTTCTTGATACAAATATAGAAATGCATCTGCCTGTTCGGTCCAGCACCGACAAGGTACTGAGATGGCACACATATGATCAACCTTAGGTCTGCATACTCCACCTCCCACGGCGTCGGGAAGCTCGGCGCCTCGGCTAGCACAAGAATGCTATCGGACGATGGCGGCTGGGCGTTCGCCCACATGCACACCATGTATAGGGGCCAGGCACATGAGACCGACCTGACGCATACCGCACACACAAAGGTGGGCCCAGCTCTGGTTCCCGGAACACCGGCGGTGATGGTTAGGACGAAAACAGAGTCGTCCCCCCCTGGAAAATTAGCCGGCGGCGTGCGGAGTCAGTGAACGGCACCTGCTCTTAGAGAAGTTGAGCTTGCTCGTACGAGATCCTAATCACTTCGATCAAGTGCTCCTCTGCAAGGTGGACGACGAACTCTACCGGCGGGCCGGTGTAGTTGCAGCCCGGCTCTGTGCAAGAGCGCGCATCATGCGGGCACGCGAGCTCGTGGAGCGGGAGCTCGTGGTAGGAGTAACGGCGAAAGCATCCTGGGTGGGAGCACATGAGCACGAACGTCGCTGCACAGCATCTGCCACATGTGAAGTTCATCGAGAAATCGGAAAAAATATCAGCAGTTAGATCGGCGAATAGCGGGAATATGTAAGATAAATTCAAAAGCTTGTAAAATGATTTCTTAGCATGAAGGTAGCGACCCGAGAATCAGCGGATGTCGTCTGGGCACGGCGCACGAAAGCCGGTGGCGTCGTCCGGGCATAGTGACATGTGGTAGATGAGGGGAGAGGGGGTTGTGGAGTATACGTGCTCACTCACGAGATCTATGATATTACTAGTAGGCTATAGGGGAGTGGAAATAATAGTAATATAAGTGAAAATGTAAGCGTTGCCAATCATCTCGCGGAACAGCCTACTCGCAGATTGCTCTTACAAAGAACCATCATATTCATCCACGCGCCCCAATCGAATGGACTGCAACAATAGGATCAGACAACTAGTTCTTCAGGGGGATTCTAGAAGACGCGATCTTCTGTGGTTTGTCATTATAAGAACGCACATGCAATGACTCTGGTGGATCCATATGTGGTTTGTGGAAAGAACACACATGCAATGATATTGGTTGATCCATATGTGGTTTGTGGAAAGAACACACATGTAATGACACTAGTAGATCCATATGTCGTTTGTGGAAAGAACACACATGCAATGGCATTGGTGGATCCATATGTGGTTCATGAAAATAATACACATGCAATGACATTGGTTGATCGATATGTGGTTTGTGACAATAACACACATGCAATGCCATTGGTTGATCCATGTGGTTTGTGGAAAAACAGACATGCAATGACTCTGGTGGATCCATATGTGGTTTGTGGAAAGAACACACATGCAATGACATTGGTTGATCCATATGTGGGTTGTGAAAAGAACACACATGCAATGACATTGGTTGATCCATATGTGGGTTGTGGAAAGAACACACATGTAATGAATCTAGTGGATCCATGTGTGGTTTGTGAGAAGAACAGACATGCAATGACTCTAGTGGATCCATATGTGGTTTGTGAAAAGAACAAACATGCAATGACTCTAGTGGATCCATATGTGGTTCATTACAAGAACACACATGCAATGACTCTGGTGGATCCATATGTGGTTTGTGAAAAGAACACACATGCAATGACATTGGTTGATCCATATGTGGTTTGTCATTACAAGAACACACATGCAATGACTCTGGTGGATCCATATGTGGTTTGTGGAAAGAACACACATGCAATGACTCTAGTGGGTCCATATGTGGTTTGTGAAAAGAACACACATGTAATGACACCGTGGATCCATATGTGGTTTGTCGTTACAAGAACACACATGCAATGACTCTGGTGGATCCATATGTGGTTTGTGGAAAGAACACACATGCAATGACATTGGTTGATCCATATGTGGTTTGTGGAAAGAACACACATGCAATGAATCTGGTGGATCCATATGTGGTTTGTGAAAAGAACATACATGCAATGACTCTAGTGGATCCATATGTGGTTTGTGAAAAGAATAAACATGCAATGACTCTGGTTGATCCATATGTGGTTCATGAAAAGAACACACATGCAATGACATTGGTTGATCCATAAGTGGTTTGTCATTACAAGAACACACATGCAATGACTCTGGTGGATCCATATGTGGTTTGTGGAAAGAACACACACGCAATGACATTGGTTGATCCATATGTGGTTTGTGGAAAGAACACACATGCAATGACACTGGTGGATCCTTATGTGGTTTGTCATTACAAGAACACGCATGCAATGACTCTGGTGGATCCATGCGTGGTTTAGGACAAGAACACACATGCAATGACGTTGGTGGACCCATGTGTGGTTTGTGGAAAGAGCACACATGTAATGAATACTGGTGGATCCATATGGGGTTTGTGACAATAACACACATGCAATGACTCGGTGTATCCATATGTGGTTTATGAGAAGAACACATCCAATGAACTCTAGTGGATCTATCTTGGCATAATTTGATGGATGCCACGATGTATTTCATTGTAAAAGACACTCACTTTTCCATTTTTATACTACTCACCTCTGCCCTTAGTTTTTTGACACTACTCAGTTTTCCCCCTCTCTCTCTTTCGTAGAAGCCCAAACATGAGCCCACTCTGTCTGCTACGCCCTGATAGGTTGCCATAGTTTTCACGCGGATTGTGCGCACCAACCGTTGATCCTATGTGATCCAACAAGGCTCGTTGCACACGTCGTGCCCTTCACAGTATAGTGTGAGATAACACGGACGTGTCCCTCAGCGAGAGTTCTACAAGAAGGAACACAATGCCATCCATGGAAAAAGTCGCCGAGTGGTCATGTCACATTTAATCTAGTCTACAAAGGCTACAATCTACTACACTGCAACTGGTCATCCATAACCCATGGGCTATACCATATTTACTATGCAGTGCGCCTGTGATACATTGCAAATGTATCTATAATTTTTTATGTTCCATGCTTGGTTTTATCTACTTTCTTGTGTTTTGTCCACACTTTGGAGTACTTTTCATATGATTTCTTGGACTAACCTATTAACAAGAGACACAATGCCAGCTGCCTGTTTTCTGCTGTTTTTGGTTCCAGGAAAGTCGGAAAATGAATATTCTCGGAATTGGACGGTACAAAAGCCAAAGTTCATATTTTTCCGAAAGACTCACAGAGCCAGAAGACGAGACGGAGGGGGGCCGCAGGGTGGCCACACCACCCCTTGGCGCGGGCCAGCCCAGGCCGCGCCAGGCCACGGTGTGGGCCCTCTAGCCGCCCACCGACCTTGCCTCTTCGCCTATAAGATGCCTCCCGGTGCATAAACCCTAAATAATCAAGCCTCCAGCCACGAAAAGTTCCGCAGCACCATCGCCACTGAAGGGGAGATTCAGGGAACAAGAAGTCTTTGTTCCAGCACCCTGCCGGGACGGGGAAGTGCCCCCGGAGCCATCTCCATCGATCTCCACCACCATCTCCATCGCCGTTGCTGATTCCCATGATGAGGAGGGAGTAGTTCTCTCTCGAGGCTAAGGGTTCTACCGGTAGCTATGTGTTCATCTCTCTCTCTCTATGCATGATCATATTGTGATCATGAGCTTTGTAATAAAGTAGATCTACCTTGCTACTCAAGTGCTTTATTAGATCTCTGCTCTCCCCATGTGTGTGAAAGTGACAGCATGCACACCATGGTGACACTTAGGCTAGAGATTACAAATACTTGTTATGAGTTATATTTGGAGTTGGATGTTTCTATGAAATTGTGGTGTTTGTTGGAACCATCTAGAGCTCAAGGTGATAGTGTGGGGTTATCTAGATGGGAAAGGCTTACTTTGAGGAGTGCTGTTATAGCCCTACCATGGATTAGAGTGTCCAACCGGAGAGTAGTTATAGGAGAGTGCTCACTAGTGAAAGTATGATCCCTAGGCCTTGTTTCTAAGCATTGAAACACCGTTTGCAATTAGATCTGTTGCATGTTTACTTGTTTCTATCTTTATTTCAGTTTGCCTTTAGTCTTTTCCATGCCATCAAGCTATTTTATATCACCGTTACCACTTATAATTATCCATACCACTTGTATTTCACTATCTCTTCGCCGAACTAGTGCACCTATACACCTGACAAGTGTATTAGGTGTGTTGGGGACACAAGAGACTTCTTGTATCTGGATTGCAGGGTTGCTTGAGAGGGGATACCTTTGACCACTTCCTCCCTGAGTTTGATAAACCTTGGGTGATCCACTTAAGGGAAAACCTGCTGATGTTCTACAAACCTCGGCACTTGGAGGCCCAACAACTGTCTACAAGAATAGAAGTGCGTAGACATCAGCCTGCACTCTCACTTCTGACAAGCCCCCACCACACTAACCTTCCACGCGACAGCCGCAACCAGAAGAGCTGCCTACCGGGGCCCTCGAGGAGGCCTAAACGTCCCCGCATTAGAAACCCAGCCTATCAGGTCCTCCATTCACACTCATCCACTCCTCTCTCTTCCCTATCTAGCAAAACCCCCACAATCTTCAACGTATAGGAACGAACCTTCTCCATGAAACCAGTGCGTCGGGGTGAGTGTGTAGGCATCACCGCCGGGGTGGTGCTTCACGCAGCAGATTTGGAGGAGCATCACGTAGCACAAGGCGAGGAGGACGTGCAGTTCAACCCCTTGGGGGACCATGTGCTCGCCGGTGCTGACGACTTCGGAGGCCCCGATGAGGGTGTGGAGTTCGACAAACATGCTCCGCTCGTGTACCCTGGAGGTACATCTATTTCTACATGTTTCATATTTTCTGCTCGAGCTTAATCTATCCTGGCTTCATAAAAAATCTAGTCCTAATGATTAGACGCACCGTACGAACCGGTACATGGAGAGATCTAGTCTGTTCTGAATGAATCCATATTATTTATTTATTAATAAGTTATCAAGAACACAAACCACATTAATTTAGGAGCGAGCTGGGGAGATAGCCGTAATGAACTGGTGAACCTGTATACATATGTTATTGTATCGAAAGTAACTCGGAATGGTGGAAGGAATATATATTTATTATTTTGCTCATTTCGGTTTGCATTTCATACATTACAGGTATATTCAAGTGAGATGGACTCTGACAAGGAGAATAGGTACAACAAGAGCTGACATGCCATGAAGAAGCTCAAGAGCAGGATAATCCATTTCCTCACTTGACTTGGGGAGCTCAAGTGCCCTTTCTGTAAGAAAGGAGTTAACCCGAGGATTGCCAGCTTGATTCCGTATACGGTTGGCATCGGTAAAAGCTCGGCTAGTAAACACAAGTCGGCGACCAAGGCTAAGCACGCTGCTTATGGCAAATTCCTGAGGGAGTATGTCAAGACCGGCCTGGTGTCTCCTTACTTAGGAATCAACAACTTCTAGCCGACCAACCCGTCATTGTGCTGGCCTGGCCACTAATAATATTTAATTCTCTTACTATTTATAGACCCTTAAACTATGGGGATTCATATTTCCATACCCTCGGTTCGTTAGTTGTACTCAGTTTTCCCCAGTCGCTTAGTTTTTCTGCACTTTTGCCCATCTCCTTGTCGAAAACTCTCACATGGTCTGAAACTCGCCGTCCGTCAGCATTGCTGTTACGTGCTGACAAGTGGGGCCGCGCCATGATAATGTTGTGCTAATAAAATCCTGATCATTTATCATTTCCATGGAGTGGAATGTAATGCATAAACTTGCGTTTATTAAAATTATACACATTCCAACTCTTTGAAATCGCACTTAATATGTGATAATATTGTGCTAAGAAAATCTTGAGAGATTATAATGTTCATAGAGTGGAATGTAATGCAAAAATTATACACCTTAGAACACATTCCCTTCAAATTATATTCAAGTTCATTTTTTTATGGAGTTAAAGTTCCAGTGGCATACTTGTTATTTTGCATGGATAGAGGGGTTCCCCCGATAGATATAAGGGTTATCATGTCCATTAGATCACAGAGGATCAACGGTTGGTAGGCATGATTCGTGTGACAACTGTCTCGACCAATCAGAGCGTAGCAGCAAAGATGAGCACATGTGCGAGAGATGGATACAAATAGAGGGGAAAACCGAGTAGCACTTAAGAACCAAGGGCAAAACTGAGTAGAACTTAAAAACTAAGGAAAAAAATGACAAAGGAATTCAAATAGAAAATAGAAAATGATTTTAAAAATGGAAAATACGTCTTTTATACAATAAAATACATCTTACCATACATCAAACTATTTGCAATTCAAATATATACCAGTTTGACAATTATTGCCTCATTCAGACAAACTATTTTTTGGGGAGGGATGTTTTGGGAAGAGGCTTGAGTAGAAAGCCATGAACCTTCATAGATCGTAGGTGGTTTGAGAAGTGGTGATTTAGGTTAAAACTTGGTTTATATACATTTATTATGGTGGCAGGCCACATAATAAGACTCCCTAGGTAGATGCCACTGTTTCTTGCTTCTTTTTAATTTGTTGTGCATAAAATGACTCAATTAGCTAGCTAAAACCTATTCGTTGACTCTCTGTTGACCAACCACCAGAGGGTAAAACTGAGTATATTGCACATGGCAGTGTGAGTACTGGAGGGCAAAAATGAGTACAACCAAACTGCCAGTGTTACGCTCGAGGGCAAAACTGAGTACAACTGAATCGCCAGGGTTAGACACGAGGGAAAAAACGTGACTCACGGTACGCGTGTGTGGTGCACGGGGCGGTAGCGGACACGTGTGGCCGTGCATGGTGCAGTAGTGTACGCAGTGCATGGTAGTGCAACAAAATGTTGCTTCCCTTCTCCTTTAATAGAGGCCTCCCCACTATCACTCATCACTCACTCGCTCACTCAACCGTCTCCATTGTCCCATCACCTTCTACAAACCCCCAAGAAAACCCCAACCACGCTGGCGATGGAGAAGAACAGCGCAGTGGCCATCGGCGCCTACAAGGCCGCCGGCAAGGAGCCCCCCGACCTGTACAGTCCCTTGTCCCCCTACATGCCCCCATCCCTGTCCCCGCATACGCCATAGCCGCTGGCGAGGAGGCCCCCGCCGGTCTCGGACAGATACCGCTCAGCTGGGACCTCTACGAGGAGGTTGTCTACATAAGGCCGGAGAACCCCTACGACACCAGCATCGCTGACCCATGGTCGGAGGTAACCAGGGTTTTCTCCTCTTCCCTTGTTCTTCCCATGTTCCCATCGTTGGATGCTAGATCGTATGTTATTAGGGCTCGAATATTCGTATTTTTATAGTAGCTAATCCTCTTGTGTCAGATCTCGAATTTCGATGAATCCCCATGTTTGTAGTTGGGATCAGTATTCGATTTGGTTTGAGATTTGAGGAATAATCGGGAGATCTCAATTGGTTAATTTATGCAAATAATCAATCCCAATAATCAAAACATCTCAATCATGTCCTTATTGCACTCTACTATTTTTTATCAACAGGAGGATAGCAGGGACGTCCGCAGCGACGACGAGTCCAAGGACACCAAGACTCGTCATGTGCTGAGGAGGCTAAAGTCCAGCTAGTACAACAACTTCTTTGCCGACGACGTGTATAGGTGCCCCTTCTGGCCCACCAGGAGGCTCTGCGCCATGGACTTCAACTCCCTCCTAAAGCATGCCGAGGATGTGAGGACCTGCGGCGAATCCGTGAACATCCACGACTTCATATCCAAGTACCAGGCGCTTGATCTTCACCTACGCAACCTCCAGAAGGTGGCTATCGAGGAGGGTCGCATGCCCCCGATCAAACCCAAGGCACCCAAGGTCAAGGGACTGGGCATCAAGAAGTGTAGGAGGCGCTAGAGGGAGGAGGCGGAGGCCCTCCTGACAGAGGCCACGAGAGGCCATTGATCTGTTGCTGCTGCTATAAAGCAGCTTCTTTTATCTTGTCTGTGTTGAACTTGTTAGCTGCTAATTGACGAACCTCATTAAGTACCGTACTATATAACTTGTATTAGCTGATTTATCTACATCTGCTCTGTTTACTGAATTTATTTATGGTGCTGGTTAGTTTTGCTGCTCTAGATTTGCTACTAGATTGGGGAAAAACAAGGGCAAAAGGAACAATGAATGAAGAGAGAAGCTGCTCTAGATTCGCTACCTTTTTGGGCAAAAAAACACAACTGTTACCGAGAGAGGGGAAAGGCGCTCTTAAAAAGGCCAAATAACAAAAAAAATCCAATTTAGGCGACAGGGCGCACGTAACGGTCAAGCCTTTGACCAGACGGCACCCCCCTCTGGTTGCGCATGTGAGGGCTTCGAAATGGAGGGAGGGCAAAAAGTGAGGACAAACTAATCGGCTGGGGAAAACAGAAATCCCTAAACTATGTGGTGCATTGAAACCTCATGCTTTCCAACACGTGTGTTGCAAAATTGCTTGATCGTGCATGCTTACAGAAGTGGCCTACACAGAAACTTATAGAAGCATGGGTAAACGAGCTTCAATTTGGCAAATTCTAGACAAAATCACAAAATTAAAGAAAGGAAGTTGAAAGCTTTACGCAATCGGCAGGCCTGAGTGGCTGGGCGCCTACCCCGGGGTGCAGGGATGCTAGGTCCTTGTCTATGATTACACTTCTTAAACTTGTTGGGAATAATAATCACAAATAGTTGTACACTTTCTTCTGTCCTGTCACGTTACGTCGTGTCATCACCGTGCACCTGCTGCGGTTTGGCAACGGGACGGTGGTCTCCGTGACCGGTCTCTGCCATGCCAAAGCCACGTATCACACCCGTCCTATCGCCTACCGGGCACGGTCGCCGAATTTAATCGCTAGGATTGGAAACCAACAATGCTCACCTGTTCAAACTTGCTTCCACTTGGGTATGACCGGAATATTGGTAAATGTAATTTAAACATCGCCTTCCGTCTCCACAACACATCACTATGCAAAAATCCCCAACTCCTTCCTTTCGCCGCCGCCACAGCCACCACAAGAACAATCGACACTGCCGCAGGCACCGCCTCCGCCGGGCCATACCACCGCAATAGATCACTCCACCGCCAGCCCAGTCCCAGCCACCACTACCGACCCTAGGGCACCGTTGCCACATTAGCTGCTACCATGGACACAGAGTACAACATGTTCGGCAACGGGAGCGACTTCACCAACGAGTACACCGTCACCGCCCATGGCACGACCAAGCTGACGGTCGTCCACACAAATACATCAGCGGAGGTCGCTAAGGTCATTAAAATGTACGAGCGGTGGCTACAGGAGCCGATGGATAGGTACAACATCGTCGGCCTTGACCTCGAGTATATCGGAGATAGGAAGAGGGCGGCGCTTTTGTAGCTATCCATGCACAACCACTGCCTCCTATACCATGTATGTAGGGCCAAATCTGTATGCCCGGAGCTTCGCGAGTTCCTACACAGGAGGGAGATCTACTTCGCTAGCGTCGACATCAAGAACGACACTTCGAAGCTAGAGCAGGATCTCCTCGTTCATTTTGTCAATCACGTCGATATCCAACGTTTGTGGAGGTACTCGGATGGCGATACAGAAAAAGCCGGCATGGCTAGACTCGCTGCCGACATCATCGACCGCGAGTACGCCGGCATGAAATTCGAGTTCCCAAAGCACCTGCACGAGCGATGGGAGTGGAGGCACCTGAATTACGATGCGATCAAGTACGCAGACATGGACACGAATGTCTGCTACGAGATGCTCCACAAGATCTGGCGGGTGGGTGAGTGTGCTATTTACCACTACTAGTTTTGCATTTCATTCCTAGTTTTATCTTGCCTGTATTTTATCTCGCATGTATTTTCTAAGCATTTTGTGTGTAAGAACTGGGCTCGTATGATCCTTGTGCTATTACGTAGTTAACCTGTATGAATTACACTTCCCCCTTTTTTATGCTCAACATTCATACTTACAAATTATGTCTGTGCCATTTGCATGCGGCAGAATCTAGGACTGACATGCATAAGGTGGAATACAGTCATAAGTCATAACCAAACCCAGATTATAGCGAAGGATACAGTCATAACCAAACCCAGATTATAGTTTGACAAAGGTAATACACATCAGTTCGTAGTTGCTCATATAGTGTACTTCTGAAATAACATGTTTTCATAAACATAACAAGCCCCATACAAACACAACAATCATGAACTAAAAGTCTACATCCCAGCCTGTTGGAGAAGGCAACCGATCCCAGGATGCCTTCGGTCGCTTGCCTCGGCTTGTAGATTCATCTACATCCGGCATCTGGGGCAAATAACTTGCCTTCGTGGTGGTTCAATGATGCGATGCCTATAACGAAAATTTACAATCTGGCGGTACAACTCGTGGCTAACATACTCGTCAATTGCAGCGTACTTCAGATTAGGTTCAGAAAGCGGCTTATCCTCCTAGTAATCATGCCCTAACTCCACCAACATCTCGGCAATTTGCCCTTCATGTCAGCGTACCACGGGTCGATGAGTTTGGCGGCAAGATCGGCCATCCCGGTCCTGCTGCCATTTGTCCCTAGGATCCAGTAAATTTTCTGGATGTCCACTCTACACTCCTTGGGGATTTTAATATTGACAGTCGGGCTTTCAAGCAGTTTAGTGTTATTCGTGATGTCAACACTAGTAAATGTTATCTGCTGGTTCACGAGAAAGTCATGAAACAGCGAGCTAATCCTTTCACCCCACCTGCATGAAAATGAATTCAGACAAATAATATAGCAATAACTTTTGCAAACAGACAGTTCATGAACAAAAAGACAACAAATTCTACTTGTTCTCGTCAACGCCCACCTCGCAAAAAGGCTGGTATACAAGGACGTGCCCCTTCATGGAGAGTTGCACCACGACGATCCTACGGTGATTGCGGCTGTACTCGAGGTCGAGACCTACGAACCTGTTTTCTTCGAACCGTAGCCAACTCGTGTAATTATTCAGAGTGTTCCTCTGTTGGAGATATGCCCAAGAGGCAATAATAAAAGTGGTTATTATTATATCTTTGTGTTTATGATGAATGTTTACATCCCATGCTATAATTGTATTATTAGGAAACACTAATACATGTGTGTTTTGTAAACATAAGAGAGTCCCTAGTAAGCCTCTTGTTGAACTAGCTTGTTGATTAATTGATGATCATGGTTTCCTGATCATGGACATAAGGATGTGATTAATAACAAGGTTATATCATTAGGAGAATGATGTGATGGACACACACCCATAGTAAGCGTAGCATAAGATCAAGTCATTAAGTTCGTATTGCAATAAGCTTTCAAATACATAGTAACCTAATCCTTCGACCATGAGGTTGTGTTAATCACCATCACCGGATGGATACTTTGATGACATCAAACGCCGCTTCGTAACTGGGTGGTTATAAAGGTGTCATTGGGTATTCTGAAAGTATGTGTTGAAGCGAATGAACCAAGATTGGGATTTGTCCATCCATATGATGGATAGATATGCTCTGGGCCCTCTCGGTGGAATGTCATCTAGTTAGCTTGCAAGCATGTGACTAGGTCACAAGGGATGACATATCACGGAACGAGTAAAGAGTACTTATCAGTAACGAGATAGAACTAGGTATGGAGATGCTGACGATCAAACCTCGGATAAGTATAGTATCGCGTGACAAAGGGAATTGGTTTTGTATGTAAATGGTTCAATCGATCACGAAGTCATCGTTGAGTATGTGGGAGCCATTATGGATCTCCAGGTCCCGCTGATGGTTATTGATAGGAGATGTGTCTCTATCATGTCTACATATTCACGAACCGTAGGGTGACACACTTAAGGTTCGAAGTTGTTTTAAGTAGATATGGAATGTGCGTTGGAGACCGAATGTTGTTCGGAGTCTCGGAATAGATCCGGGACATCACGAGGAGATTCGGAATGGTCCGGAGAATAAGATTCATATATAGGGGGTCATTTTCTGAGTTAGGAAATGTTCCGGAGTGTTTGTATGAGGATTCTAGAAGGTTTCGGAATGTTCCGGAAGGTTCTAGAAGATATCTTGGAGTTTGCTTGAAAATCAAGATAGGGATCAAGGAGTCCTGGTGGGTCAAGACTAGGAGTCGTGGGGAAGGAGGACTCCTCCCCCCTCCCCAATCCACCGGCCATAGAGGAGGGGAGTCCTACTAGGACTCCCCCTCCCCAAGGCGCCCTCCCCCCCTTAAATAGAAGGGCAGGGGCGCCCCCTCCAAGCCCTGCTCTCATAACTCCCAATCTCTGCCGCCTCTCTCCTCCAGCTTTCTTCTGCACAGGCATAGGCGAAACCCTGCAGAATTCTCTACTCCACCACCATCACCACGTCGTCGTGCTGCTGGGATTCCGTGGAGAAGATCTACTACCTCCGCTGCTCGCTGGAACGGGGAGAGGAAGGTCTGCTTCAACTCCACACGTGTGACCGACTGCGGAAGCGCTGCCGAATCGCGGCGCCGGAAGGATCGTCCACTTGACCGACTGCGGAAGCGCTGCTAGAACGCGACGCCGGAAGGATCGTCCACACGATCTTGAGATCGGCAAGTGATCGACTACATCAACCACGAGATCTAATCTCGTTAACGCTTTCGGATCTACGAGGGTTAGTTCCTATCTATCTCGTTGCACATGTCTAATAGATTAGATCTTGGCTTTTATCTAGATTAGATCTGGGTTTTGTTCGTTCTTGCGGTAGAATTTTTTTGTTTTCCATGCTACGAACCCATCATCCTCACCATCCGAGGGTCGGTGGTGTAGATGACATCGATCTTCTTCCCGCCATATACTTCTCTGTCGAAGTACACAGTCGTTTGCCTGCCGTCATTTCGGTCATCTGACAAGTCCCTGACTACATGCAAGAGGGAAAGGATACGGAGGAAGAGGGTGATGTCGTGGCGGAGGAAATGGATGAGGTCGTGGAGGAGAAAGACGACAAGGCTGTGGAGGAGGAAATGAGACGGAGAAGTGAAATTGCTTATTGCAAGATTGGAACCGCCCTTACTAATATCTGGAATGGTGCACGACCGTTCGTAGTAGGGTGAAGGTGGAGAAAAATTGCGGTTTTACACGTCGACGCTAGCGCTGCCTAAAATTTGATCTGTGCCACTTGCATGTGATGGAATCGAGGTCTTCCATGCACGATCCAAGTCAAACGTAGTCATGTTTGCGCATGCCGACCTTCACTCACTGACAGGCGGGCCGCACATTTTTCTCTCTTACGATTTATTTTTCCACTTCCTCTAGACGGTTCTGGTGCATGCCCTCAATAATTACGCCCCCTTCCTTGTCTTCCACGCAGACGAGAACCGGTGGCAGCGGCGGTTCCTCACTGGGTCACTCCCTACTCGAACAACTTCCCCCATCCCTGATTCCATCCCCTCTCGAATCCATCTGCCTCCTTAGCACAACGCCTCCATTAATCTACCAGATTCCAGACTCCATTTGCCGCTATGGGTAGAGCTTGGGGTAGTAGCAGGCTAAAATGAAAGGCATGCGATGACGACGTGGATGGCCAGGGCGACCGCCACCACGAGGATTGGGGATGGCGGAACCTCAGTGCCGCGAACGTGCACATGATCGCCACGAGGTTGGACATCATCTCTGTCGGCCGCCTCGCTCGCTGCATCCCTGGCTTTTACTTCAGAATGCGGGACATGGACGAATAACCGTTCGGCACACCAGGCCTTGTTTACCCCGATACCAGCAAATGGCCAAATGACCACGATGGCCACGTAAGTTCCAGTATCTTTCTTATTGGTCCAGTCATATCGTTGATACATATGTGCTGAACTCTCATCGGAATCCTATGTTCCTTTCGTCGAACGTGTTGTGTGCACGTGCGGTTTGAACAAATTGAACCATTTAAGACTATTCTGTACAACGGAAGCTCTGTTCGTACCTGATATTCTGGTATTTTCATAGTGAGATAGTCTTAATTTAGGTGATAGACGAGTTGTCAATTTCGATTTGCAATGGAATGCCTGCTAGGTGATATTCTGTTTCCTAAAAAAACAGATTTGACAATTTAAGGTTGTTATTCCCCGAGCTGTTTATGATCATCGTCAGGATTTTGTTCTGGGGGAGGGGGGCTCTGCTCCTACTCCATATATTGGGTATCTTCATAGTGACACGGGCACAATTTAGGCGATATCTGAGAAGAACTCATATTTAGGCGATATTTTGGGTACTTTAATCTGAAGGTTCAGTTGTCAAATTGTATTTGCAATGGAATCCATGCTAGGTGATTGTACCAACTGACAACAAACTCTGCAGAATATTCATGCAAAAATGATGTTGCTGGATAAGTGGTCAGAATCAGTAGTGGTGAATATCAAGGAAGAAGAAGATACGGAAATGGGAGATGACCAGAACTTGGTGGATGGCAACAACGAGTGGCTGGTCCTTTTATCCCAAGATGGGAGTACTTGGACTCTAAAAAATCGCTACAGATCCTTAAGATTTACATTGCCATCTTTGGAGAGCGTCGGCATTACTGCATTCAACAACGGATGGCCGCCGCCTATTTCTGAATTCGCTTACAGGTTCAACATGGCAGAACTTGAGCTCCTGAAGGTACAACTCCCACATAGACCGCGGGAGGTGTGGAAGACTCGGGAGTACGAACTCTTAGCGGTGTTCGACAAGGCAATCACATTCATTAGATGCCCAGAAGACAAGGAATGGACAGTCTTGCGTGATGACTTCCTATGGCCGGAGAAGTATGTCGACGTCGTCTTCACCTCCAGCTACCATTCCAACAAACCGCAACGCATTTATGCAGTCACTGAACCTAGCGGCGATGTGCGTGTTTGGGAGCCGTCCATCTAGGGTGAGTCATGGTGCCATATAGCATGTAAAATCCTATTCAAAATTTTGCTTACTGACTGTAAGTAACACGCAGGTACCCAAGCAGCCCCGCGCATCATTCTAGCTCTGGTGATCGAAGATGCAGTAGCAGATGTTGAACTTGGGACACGGCGCTGGTTCCTGGCACCTCTCGGAGGCGACATGAAATAGGATGTTGAACTCATGTGGATTCATATCAGGGGAGCACTAAACAACGTTGGTGATACAATAGAACATATGGGGACATAACTTTCTTCATACCCATCGCTACGATGTCACATTTTCTCGAGGTCCGCATGCCCATCCAAAGACCCAGTAGAGCAAGTCTGGAGCAGAGTCGACAATATGAAGGGACAATCTGTGTTTCTTGGGATCAACTACCCTTTCTTTGTCGGAGCCCCTGGAGTTGTTGAACCTGTAATTGCTCAGCAAACCCTGGCTCCTAATGCTGCTGCTGGTGGTGGTGGTGGAGCTGAAGAAGAACTAGTTGTTGCTGCTCCTGGTGAAGCTAGTGAAATACTTGGTGATGGTGCTGCTGGTGAAGCTGACGAAATACTTGCCAATGTTGTTGCTAGTGAAGCTGATGAAATACCTGTTGAGGCTGCTGCTGGTGAAGCTGACGAAATACCTGCTGACGCTGCTGCCGGAGTCCAGGAAGAACATGCTGGTGTTGTTGCTGAGGTGCCAGCACTTCCAGTGTTGATAGCATACTGTGTGTTTGCTGCATACTCACGAGCCTATCATGTTGACACTCCAGATCCGACCTAGAGCCGAATCCACGTCGGGTGGAGGGGGCCTACAATTGGCTCATCAGTGGGGTCGTGCGATTTGATGGAGAATGATAGACGGCCAAACGTAGCATTCTGGTTCGTTTCGATGATACCACCAGCTCCAGGGACATAGTGCTCATACTGGCAGATCCGATGAACCATTTGTCTTTATCTTTATCTTTAGTTACACTTATTTGTGTAAAGACTAAGCTGTGCTTATTTGTGTAAGACTAAGTTACGCCTAACTACGTAATATTCAGTGAAGCCCAACTTTTCTTTCCACGCCCAAAACAGCAGAATTGCAGCATAGAACAGACAAAGGTAATGTGCATACTAGGCATTTTTTCTCAGGATAACAACTACTTCAAGTAAATGATACATGGTGTACGCATTTGAACGCATCACTAGAATGTGCCACCTATTGATGATTGATGACATGGATCTAGCTTTTCTACGTGTATTTGCATTGAATCTCTCATTGATTTGTTCACATATTTTTGGCAATGGCTGATAAACTCCACTCTCTTGGTAACATGCTTCGTCAGCGAGCACTTTTTGATGCAATGCAAAGTACAGAACATGGTCTTCATCATCATTCCATTTAGGTTCTCTATGTTTCGTCATCACGGAGCTACTAATTTCAAATGAAAATCTAGTAAACAACATATGTGTACATTGTTAGAGTATGATACGGACACAGTACATACATGTTTTTCTACAATCACAAGAAGAAAACTTGATGCATTTTCACCTTATTAGCGTTGTGTCGAACTGGGTGGATGTGGCTTTGGGGTTTGGAGAGGAAGGCGTCATGGCTGGTGCGTGTGCGACCACGGCGACGGCGAGCTCGGATTCTAGAGGAGGACAACAGGACTGAGCATGGTCGGCTTGGTGACAGATCTCACTCGGGAATGAATTCTCTTCCCCGCATCGTGCCATGGGTGCAGCCATGGTGAGGGTGAGCTCCGATTCGGGATGGGGAGGAGAGCGGGGCTGAGCAGGTTTATCCACGTCCTATCTCCGCGCCATGTCCGCGACCATAGATTGTCGCCCGAGGAAGAAGAATACGCGTAAAGGATGCAGGTGCCAACGCTGTAAGCCTACATGGCGGCCACGACGGCAGTGACATAATGGCGAAAACTTACAAGGGGGCCCAACTTGACGGGCGTTAGCCTGATATTTTGTATTGAAACACAAAGTTGAATTCGTGCCGAAAAAGACCCTCTGAGTATTTGGAATGCCAACTTTGGGCAACGCAGCTGATTGCAAGCAACTTGGGTACCACGTTGCCTGGACGCCTCAACTTTCGGGCCGCAAAATGATATTCTCCAAAATAGGGCACTAGTCGTTGGTGCCAGGCATTGGTATGGGCAGGATCACTCTGTACCGCGCGCCCGTACCGGCAGCTACCAACTTCTCCAGGGTCGGAAATCATCCAAGTTTGATCAGGAAAGCAAGATGGAGAAGAAGAAAATATCCAGAAAAGCAAAAAGGGTTTCAAAAGGCAAAAACAAGATGAAAAGGATCAGCAAGTGTCTAATTCACCATATCTTTGCTTTATGAACTCCTTCTGTAGTTATTAAATAGGTTATTTCCATCGTGTTTACCTCTCCAACTCTATAGTTCTTCCAGCGCCTGTTAACAATCCAAGACGAAGAAGGGGCATTGCCTTTTAATTTCACCGCTCCTAAGGAATATGCTTCGTACACTTCATATGTACCTTCCCACTTGGATCTCAACTTTCCTACAAAGATCTTTAGCCAAGAATTGTAGAGCAAAACTCTATCTCCATATTAAAATTCCTTATTCTCTATGTTTCTATCATGCCATCTTTTAACTTTATCTTTAAATATTTTAGTATTTTCATAGGCCCCATTTCTAAGTACATCTAAGGCATGAATGTCTAATAGGCATTTCTCTCCTGCAGTCTTAAAATCATACTTTAGAGTTTTAATAACCCAATAAGCCTTATGTTCTAATTATAAAGGAAGATGGCAAGCTTTACCGTAGACCATCTTATATGGCGTAATTCCAATAGGATTTTTATATGCAGTGCGATACGCCCATAAAGTATCATTCAACTTCATAGCCCAATCCTTCCTTGACTTCTGCACCGTCTTCTGAAGTATAACTTTAATCTCCCGGTTCTAAATCTCAACTTGCCCACTTGTTTGTGGGTGGTAAGGTGAATCATCACGATGCTTGACCCCATACTTATGAAGAATTTTCTTGAAAGTACCTTTCATAAAATGATTTCCACCATCAGTAATTAAAAATCGAGGAACTCCAAACCTAGGAAAAATAATGTCCTTAATCATCTTGATGGAAGTAGCTGCATCTGCATGAGAAGTGGGTATAGCTTTAACCCATTTAGTGACATAATCAACATCAACAAGAATATGAGTGTAACCATTAGAGGATAGAAATGGCCCCATGAAATCTATTCCCCAAACATCAAATGGTTCTATTATGAGGTTATAATTCATGGGAATTTCTTGTCTTTTTCCTTTGTTACTCATACGTTGATAGGCATCACAATTCTTAACATAATTATGAGCATCTTTAAATAAGGTTGGCCCATAGAATCCTGATTGTAATACTTTAGCAGCCGTACGGTCGCCAGCATGATGCTCTCCATAAGGGCTATCATGCAAGCTTTTAAGATGATGCTCATTTCATGATCGGGTACACATTTCCTAATCATCCCATCAAGTATGTGCTTATATAAATAAGGATCATCCCAAAAGTAATATTTCAAATTATTAAAGAATATCTTCCTCTGATTATAATTCATTCCCTTTGGTAGAAACTTACCCACAAGAAAATTAGCATAATCTACAAACCAAGGGTCATGCGATTCTATGATGGCAAGGTATTCCCCATGCATAGATACATTAATAGGGTTCGGATCTTCAATTATGCCTTCCATATGTGATAAGTGATCAGCAATAGGATTATCTTTACCTCTTCTATCAACTATTTTTAAATCATACTCTTGTAATAATAGAACCCACTTAATCAAACAAGGCTTCACATCTTTCTTTGCTAAGAGATGTCTTAAATCCTGGTGATCGATATGCACTATTACTTTGGAGTTTATAATATAATGTCTAAATTTATCACAAGCAAAAACAATAGCTAGAATTTCTTTCTCGGTTGTAGCATAATTCTTTCAATCTTCATTAAACACACGACTAACATATTGAATAACATTTAAGTTTAGGCCTTCTCTTTGTCCAAGAATAGCCCCAATTTCATAGTCACTAGCGTCGCACATAATTTCAAACGGTTCATTCCATTTTGGTGGTTGAATATCAGGTGTAGAGACTAGAGCCTTTTTTAGTTGTTCAAAAGAAGTGACATAATATTTATCAAAGACAAAAGCAATATCTTTATTCCGTAAGTAAGTCAAAAAGTGTAGCTAGTTTGGCAAAATCTTTAATAAAGCATCGCTAATAACCTGCATGCCCAAGAAAATTCCTTACTCCTTTAATGTCTTATGGTATCGGTAATCTTTCTAAGGAAACAATGCTAGAATCATCAAACTCAATACCTCTTTCAGAAATTTTATGCCCAAAAACTATACCTTCTCTTACAATGAACCAACAACGCTCCCGGTTGAGGACCAATTTGGTTTGCTTGCAACGCTGCAATACTCTATTAAGGTTATAGATACATTGTTTGAAAGTAGTTTCGTAAACAACAAAGTCATCCATAAGGACCTCCATAGAGTTTTCACCAAAATTGTCAAATATCTTTAAGATACGTTCTTGGAAAGTTGCAGCTACATTACACAAATCAAAAGGCATCAATCTATAAGAAAAAGGACCATAAGGGCAAGTAAAGGTTCTGTTCTCTTGGTCTTCAAGTTGGATAGCAATTTGAGAATACCCTGAATAACCATCAAGAAAACAAAAATAAGAGTTTCTAAAATACGTTCCATAAAAGGTATTGGGTTATGATTTTTTTCTGTCTCCTTGTTTAACTTCCTGAAGTCTATACACATCTTATACCCTGCTATCGTTCTTGTGGGAATTAGCTCATCCTTATTCTTAATTATGGTTATACATCCTTCTCTAGGTATGCAATGGGTTGGACTAACCCATTTACTATCAAAAATTGGGTAGATAATACCAGTGTCTAGCATGTGTATTACTTCTTTTCTCACTACTTCATTCATTCTAGGATTTAATCTCTATTGGGTGTCAGCAAAAGGTTTAGCATCTGCAACCATAGGTATTTTATGAGTAACTATGGAAGGATCTATTCCTTTCATATCACTAAGATTATATCCAAAAGCTTCACATTGCTCAATGAGTACTTCTAGTAATTTCCTACTTAGGGGAAAGTTGATCATTAATTATTATTGGACACTTACCTTACCTGTCTAAGAATTCATGCCTAAGCCCCGGTGGAAGGGATTTTAATAACAATGGAGGTGGATCCTCATCTCCATTCCTTTCTAGTTCTTCACATTCATCTTTAAGAAGATTCTCCAGTTCAAGTGTGGTATGAAGGATATTGTCAAGATCTTCTTTTGCTAAGTCATTTGGGATTGAGTCATTATTGGTCAGGCTTCTTTCCAATTCAGTTTGCGAGTGCCAAAGTAAATTGCTGCCAATTTTTGAATAGTCTTTTCTTCCTTTATCTCAGTTTTCTTTCCATACAACAGCTTCTTGAATTGGTTTCAATTAACCTTTAGATCTTCTTCTCCAAAATGTAAGGACATAATCTATTTCTTGTCATTAATATCAATATTTGTAGAATTGTAAAATGGACTCCCCAAAATAACTAGACAAAAGAAATCTAATTGCATATCAATAATATGAAAGTCAATGGGACAGACAAAAGTTCCTACAGAGATGCAATCATTGCGAAGAATTCCATGAGATTCCTACAAGGTTCTATCTGATAGCATGATGGTTACAACAGTAGGTTCAAGTTCCGGTTCATCAAGATAATATCGTAATCCCTCATAGATAGAGTAGGGCATAATGTTTATGGAAGAAATTAAATCACAAAGTCCTGCATAAGTAGATTCACCTAAATGAAAAGGGATTTTCAATTTATCCTTATACTTACTGTTAGGCTTACCTTCAATTATATTAGCGGATTCCCTACTTACCATCATTACTTCATTTTCAATGCCTTCAGGCTTTAGAAGTTCTTTCACTATACCAATATTTGTCTTGATAGTTCCCAGATCTAACTTATGAATCCTCCTAATACCTTTATTTTCATTATTTTCCCTTTTTGTTAAGACAGTTTCATCTCTAGCTAATAGCTTGTTCTCTACTCGTGTAAACTTGCTTTGGAACAATGTTCAAGAGCTTTTCTTCACAAGGTTGTTTATAGCGTTCCCACTCTTTCGGAATCTGGAAATGCTCAACATAGGTTTTAACATTTTGAAAAATCATACAACGATCAATGTTAAAGTTTCCAAGTAGTTTCTCTACTTTACCAGGTGCTAGTAATTTTCTTAAACAATCATATTCTATAGGATTTTCTTCTTTATTAAGGTCAATTCCATGATGGGTTCTTCAATATTATGAACTGTGTATAGCAAATTCCAGGCTCTTCAAACACTAAATTCGGTAAATTATCCATTAGAAAGATAATCTAATTCATTTCTATTATCAATGCTTAGCCTTGCATAAAAAGTGTGTACTACCATCCAAGGTGGGAAATCATGGTGAGGGAAACAATCAAGTAGTTACCTAAACCTTGAGTATGTTGGAAATATGCCATAGAGACAAATAGTAGTAAGGACTATTATCATATTTCATATAGTTTATAATTAAATTTTTATATCATGCTATAACTGTATTGAGTGGAAACATCAATACACGTGTGATATACAAACAAACCAGGGGTTCCCAGTGAAACTCTAGTCACTGGTTCATTGGTTAACAGATGATCATGTTTCCTGATCATGTGGCATTTATGCCAGTTGGAAATGAGGTCATCTCATTCCTAGAATGAGATGATGAACCAATACCCAACCTAAACATCGTGACCCGATCATGTCACGAAGTTCAAGTTACGATGATTAGAAATGGATCCTCGTAGACTATTCCTTAGACCATGAGGCTATATCAATCACTGTCTCTCGAGAGTGCTTAGATAGCATCAGATGCCATCTGGTAACACGGTGCTTATAAAGGTGTGTTCAGGTACTTGGAGGAAACCGTAGAGGCAATATATGTCAAGAGCAGGATTTGTCCGTCCATGTGATGGGAAGATACTCAAGGGCCCACTCGGACAAGTTATATCCAATAGCTGCGCATCGTGTGATTTGATCATGGGGATATCACTTGTTGGAACGAGTTAAGTAGCATTGTTCAGTAACGAGATTGAACACGACATGGTGATGGCATTGATCAGATCTTGGGCACTGCAAGTATCGAGTGACAAAGGGAATAAGACACGATTCTCCCGGTTCAAACGACGAAAGATCTTCGTGGAACGCACAGGGGTCACATGGCCATCCAGGTCTTTCTATCGATCATTGGTGCGGGAGTGTCCCGACCATGTCTGGAGTGTTCCCGAACCGTGGGGTATCACTCTTAAGGGCTTGATGATGCTTAGAGAGTGTTAATAGGATTGGTAGAATCGCCGAAGAAGAGAAGGGAGAAAACCGGAAGGGTTTCGGTAAGTTCGGAGGATGTCCGGAGTGGAGGTGGAAGGTGTTCCATAGCCACAGAGGTTGAATAATATGTGAATGAATGTTAAATATTGATTTAATCATTTATTCATAATTATTTAATAAAGAGAAAATCAATTAAAGGTCAAAAAGGCTTAATGGGCCAATTTCCGGAGGGAGAGGGCCCATTAGGGAAAGGCAAGAGGGAAGAAGGGCCAAGGGGTGGCCGGCGGCCCTATTGGGCCAGCCCCCATGTGGGGCCCATGAGGGGGTGGCCGACGGCGCCTCCCCCCACCTCCTCCTCTCCTTTAGTCCCACCCCGGGACTTTGAGGGAGGTAGTACCTCCCCTCCCCTATATATAGTGGGGTATTTGGCCTAGAAAAATACACCAATAATCAATAAAGGTGTCCCCACTTTTGGGAGGACCTCCAATTGATATTTTCTCTCTCCCTCTCTCTCTCTCTCTCTCTCTCTCTCTCTCTCGTGACCGTGGTCCCAAGTCTGGACTGCGAGAGCGAGAGACATCTTCACCGCGGAGCGCCGTCGCGCTGCGGGATTCAGATCCGGGAGCTCTACTTCCGCAACTGCTACTGGATCGGGGAAGCAGGAGTCATCGCCAGGCACCGGACGTGTGTAACTCCCCGCGAGGTGTCGCACTTGAGGCACTCAAGTCGTTGGAGCCAGAAGGAGCGCAAGGACTTCATCACGACCTTGAGGTCGGCTTCGGCTCGTCTACATCAACCACGCTCTCTTGAGCGTTGACAACGCTTTTCGGTCTTCGAGGGTAAGTTTGTGAAAATCTCCTCCCGTTACTGTATTACTAATAGATAGGTCCTGGCAGCTTTAGGGGTTCAGGGGCATAGGGTAAAATTTATTGTTTTCATACGCGGAACCCCTACAGTGGTATCAGAGCTAGATCAATGCGTAGTAATGCTAGTACGGGTAGAACACACGAGATGTAGCGTGTGGGCGTTGATCTTTTAGTTGTTACCCTCCCACGTGTACTTGTGTATACCACAGTAATGCTTGATGAAGCGGCCCCCAACCGACTTTACACGTTCATTCGCGAGACTGGTCCATGCTTGACATACGGCTTGTACCGTATAAAGTGGCTTAGGGGGGTGTCTATCTCTCTCGCATTAGTTGGTATACCATTTGCAACGGAGGGCCCTGAAAGGGGTGTAGTAGAGACAACCACTTGATCAGCGTTGTGCTGAAAGTTCGTAGGTAAGAACGATTCTTGTACGAAATCCCATTCAGCCACGTAAAACATGCAAAGATAAAGTAGAGGCGTCTAACTTTGTTTTGCAGGGGGCGTTGCTTTGTGATATGGTTGTGGCAAAGGTAAAATGATTACCTTTTGTTACGTAGTAGTATATAGTCACGGAGGTGACGGACTACCACGCCGGAATGACACCGGTACCTTGGTGTCTACGACGTCGGAACCCTGGCGCCGGAACCCGGTGACGGCGGGTGGAGATCACGACGTGAAGGACCATATCACATAGCATTTACATTCAATGTTATTGTTTGTATATCTTATTGTGTGCTAGTATTAGATACTCGACGGTAGCCTAATAAGATGATCCCTGTTAAATTTACCAACGGCTGTGTTCCCCCTTAGTGTGCACCACCAAGAAAGTTCTTCGGTATGAGGCAGGCCGTGATGATCGGGTGTCAGACATATCTACGTTCACATACAGTGGGTGTAAGCCATGTTGCACAGCGAATACACTAAGGTTGAGTTGGCGAGCCTAGCATGTACAAACATGGCCTCGAAATGCGGATGGTCGAAAGATCGAGCACGAGTCGCATGAATGATGTGACCGATGTTTAGCGTCCACCCTTGAACCCACATTGATGGCTGTGATGATCGGGGGAGATGTGGCTGATAGGGGTCGTGTTATCACTAGGAACCCTTTTGGGGATAGGTGTTTCTGAGTGGAGTTATTATTAACTCATTTAATTATAAACTTAGTCTAAATTCCTTTTGTAATTATAAATGTATATGGGACCTTTCGTGTTAACGATTGATTGATTAGAAGGAGAGAAGCTCGGATTAGATAGATCGAACTTCTCCATTTTGGTTGCCAGTCTCCATGTTCTCCTTAGCGAGAATGACATGGTCGACTACATACTCGACGAGATGGATTTGGATCAGCCCACGGACCTTGAGACCCCAGAGGAGCGGAAAGACCGCTATCTCCGTCGTGAGATGGCCTCCTATATTTCAGTTGTGATGCGTTTCGGAATGGTGGACGAGCTGTGGCCTTTCTTGGGTGATGTCAACCCTCGTTCGGTGATGCTACAGCTTAGGACACATTTCGTGGAGCAGACACGCATTTGGGAGCATGAGCTGATGGGAGACTTCCTCTCCATTAAGATGGAGGAGAACTCATCACTGGACGACCACTTAGAGCACATGCATTATGTGTACATGAGGCCTACATACTTCCTGGACGTCTTGATTACGGGCTCTTTTGCAAACGCTGTTGTGATGCGGTCGCTGCCACCAAGCTACCAAGCACAAGTCTGTACTTGCATTATGAGAGGCGACGCGGAATCAATGGAGTTCCACTGGTTCATGACACATCTCAGGAATGTGTTGGTTGAACCAGATGTCGCTCAGGTCGTCAACGACAAAGGTATATATTTGATATACAGTTTTATAAATGTTATAATCTTGCAAACACATTTGCAGTGTTAAATATATCTAATACTTGTTCTGTTTTGCTGAAAACAGGTCCTTCTGCATGAGAGGTGCTTGCTGGAGAAGAGGTGACATTGCGTGTTGATGGCGAGCATGATGATGATGGCTTACGACACTCTCGCTCGACATTTATCATTTAGTTTATGTTTTAGGATGATTATTGTAATCAAGAGATTGTGAACTTCTTTAGTGTGTCTCACACTTTGTGAGACGGTTATTCATATGAGTTTGTAACAAACAGTTGTTCTGCTTTTATGAATGATTTCTATTCGTGTTCATATCTTGTTTGATTACTTGTGAATTATCCTCAATGTTTGAAACTAATTGATAATGCATGAACATTTGTAAAACATTAAAATGCCTTGTTTAAAATACTCAATTTAATGATATATTCATCAATTAATGAAACCATTGTTTAGGTTCAAAGTTATGTGATGATATGTGAAAGTCATTCGATTTCTTCTCACATATATATCATGCCTAAGTTCGGTAAAATAACTTGAACACCGTGTATTACTTGAATACAAAGTTTTTGATGAATTGTTAAATAGAATACATATTCGATGTATTGTGTTTTAACGAAAATGGTAATTATCATTATATGATTGTTTAAATGTGTAAAGAAGTTTACCAAAGGAAACATGAATATGAAACTATTTGATTTGATCAAAGTGTTTCATTAACAAAGGGTATAAATATAAAAGAGAATCCAATTACTATGATTTGATCAGTAGTAATGAAATTCAAATTTATAAGAATGGCATAAAAGTAATTGTGGAAATGCAAACCGTTCTGAAACATCAGAATGTAGAGCATCACAATGTGATATTAGATATCAAAGGGGGTTGAATAGAAGGCACCAAATAAATCATTGTAGTGTAGATGTAGAGACCATTAGCTTAGAGATAGTTATCACTCAATTAGAAGGTAGTGAACCATTTGAATTCGTAAAATTTTTGGGGTTATTCGATATAACCAAAACAATAGCAAATAAGTCCTTGTAGCATATTCATTGGAAACTTTGAATACGAAACCCATAGCTGAAACCAAAAGGAGAGCAAAACTGGTATTGCTTGAATTTTGGTACATTCTTGAGAAAGCTCACTTTTAGTGATGTTTCTCAATTATGGAGCAACTGGAAATTAGTGTAAAACATGATGAGGATTCAAAACCCTGCATCGGAATGTTGAGAAGCGCAACGGACAACGTTCCTGAACGATTCTCTTCATAGAAGGAAAGAATCAATGATTTTGATCATTGTGTTTTCCCCACTAATGTTTTCACTATATGAAGTAGGATTCAAAATGTAATCCATATCTTGTATGGATGCATTTTTGAATCATTTGTCATGATTCTTGGAATATTACATACCTACGAACTACAAAGGAAATAATGGTAAACTAAAATTATGAGAAATCCTAATAGCAAAATACCCTTGAGATTAGAAAGCAATTAGTTGCTGAATCTCACAAGTAAAAGGAGTTACTTGGAATTTTCCCCAAATGACTGCAAAGCCATAGTAGGAAAGAAGGTAAATGACAAAAGCACAATTTTTCAGGTATTGGACAAATTCAAATGAATTTGATTCAAGTGTGCTGAATGTCTAGAGGATTTAAAACTAGTAGAGTACTAGTATCTCATGGTAAATCTCCAAATTTGATATTTGATCAAAGTTTTTGAAGTTATTCAAAATAGTAAGGAGATATGCAATTTGCATAAAATTGAGTGGGAGCTATGAAATTCTTCCTGAAACAATATGTGATTGACATATTTTTGAGTGGGAGCAATATAAGTCTCAAATTCAATTATGTAGGAACATATTTTGAGTGGGAGCTTATAGGAGTAATTCTTAAGTATGTTAAGAATGAAAGGCGCAAATGCTTATAAATAATGATTAATAAGATGTAGAAGTTGATAATAAACTGTATTATGATATTATGTAGTATTCCTTAAGGGATTCTGAAAGGGGGTTTCAGAATAGAAGTTAATTAAGGAACTGATCCTTAATGACTCAAATTAGGAATAGCATTAAGTTTAACATCAATGGTTAAAAGAAAGAAAAGGATGATCGTCACCACTATGTTAAAGACATAGGTTCTATCTTAGTAAACCATGATGATAACTTAGCATAATATGTGATCCAATAAGGAACGTTTAAAAGTGATTAAGTTCGAATCACAGAACGTTGAGCTCAATTTGTCCGCACTGTCTGAATAGAGAACTGTAGACATGTTTTCCAAATCCATTAAGGATGACATATCTTAAAGCATAAAGGGTTATGTTATAAGGGAATATGTTGGAAACTCTTGTAGATACCATTAAAGTCAAGTAGGAAGCGAGGTGAACAAAGACATCGAAAGTTGCACAGAGTGCAATAGTGTTTCGATGAATACATTTATAATAATAGATAAGGGTACCATCTAAAGTGTTGTATAATGTTATGGAGAGGCTAGTTCGCTTTTAACGTAGAATGATGTGTCCTAGGGCACAGTGCCCATGAGAAAGCCCTCGAGGTTGATCTAACGTCACTGTAGGCTCCTGGAATCAGGCCTCGTTCTGCTGCCATAGCGACAATACATACACACAGATGCTATCATGTGATGATAAAGTATTAATGTCAATCAAGGTGACATTAGTAAGTTGCAAAGGATTTGGGACTGTAAAGTACAAACCCAAGACTCAACCTCTTCCATGAGCAAGCATGTTCAGGGTACCGGATATATGCTGCCAAAGATTGAGAACAAATGCAGCTAGTGTATTTGTACTCTAGTGAAAGTGGGAGACTATTGGAAATATGCCCTAGAGACAAATAGTAGTAAGGACTATTATCATATTTCATATAGTTTATGATTAAATTTTTATATCATGCTATAACTATATTGAGTGGAAACATCAATACACGTGTGATATACAAACAAACCAGGGGTTCCCAGTGAAACTCTAGTCACTGGTTCATTGGTCAACAGATGATCATGTTTCCTGATCATGTGGCATTTATGCCAGTTGGAAATGAGGTCATCTCATTCCGAGAATGAGATGATGAACCAATACCCAACCTAAACATCGTGACCCGATCATGTCACGAAGTTCAAGTTACGATGATTACAAATGGATCCTCGTAGACTATTCCTTAGACCGTGAGGCTATATCAATCACTGTCTCCCGAGAGTGCTTAGATAGCATCAAACGCCATCTGGTAACACGGTGCTTATAAAGGTGTGTTCAGGTACTTGGAGGAAACCGTAGAGTAAATATATGTCAAGAGCGGGATTTGTCCGTCCATGTGACAGGAAGATACTCAAGGGCCCACTCAGAGAAGTTATATCCAATAGCTGCGCAGCGTGTGATTTGATCACGGGGATATCACTTGTTGGAACGAGTCAAGTAGCATTGTTCCGTAACTAGATTCAACACGACATGGTGTTGTCATTGATCAGATCTCGGGCAATGCAAGTATCGAGTGACAAAGGGAATAAGACACGACTGTCCCGATTCAAACGACGAAAGATCTTCGTGGAACGCACAGGGGTCACATGGCCATCCAGGTCCCTCTATCGATCATTGGTGCGGGAGTGTCCCGACCATGTCTAGAGTATTCCCAAACCGTGGGGTATCATGCTTAAGGGCTTGATGATGCTTAGAGAGTGTTAATAGGATCGGTAGAATCGCCGAAGAAGAGAAGGGAGAAAACTAGAAGGGTTTCGGTAAGTTCGGAGGATGTCCAGAGTGGAGGTGGAAGGTGTTCCATATCCACGGAGGTTGAATAATATGTGAATGAATTTTAAATATTGATTTAATCATTTATTCATAATTATTTAATAAATAGAAAATCAATTAAAGGTCAAAAAGGCTTAATGGGCCAATTTCCGGAGGGAGAGGGCCTATTAGGGAAAGGCAAGATGGAAGAAGGGCCAAGGGGTGGCCGGCGGCCCTATTGGGCCAGCCCCCCACGTGGGGCCCATGAGGGGGTGGCCGGCGGCGCCTCCCCCCACCTCCTCCTCTCCTTTAGTCCCACCCCGGGACTTTGAGGGAGGTAGTACCTCCCCTCCCCTATATATAGTGGGGTATTTGGCCTAGAAAAATACACCAATAATCAATAAAGGTCTTCCCACTTTTGGGAGGACCTCCAATTGATATTTTCTCTCTCCCTCTCTCTCTGTCTCTCGTGACCGTGGTCCCAAGTCTGGACTGCGAGAGCGAGAGACATCTTCACCGCGGAGCGCCGTCGTGCTACGGGATTCAGATCCGGGAGCTCTACTTCCGCAACTGCTACTGGATCAGGGAAGCGGGAGTCATCGTCAGGCACCGGACGTGTGTAACTCCCCGCGAGGTGTCGCACTTGAGGCACTCAAGTCGTTGGAGCCAGAAGGAGCGCAAGGACTTCATCACGACCTTGAGGTCGGCTTTGGCTCGTCTACATCAACCACGCTCTCCTGAGCGTTGACAACGCTTTTCGGTCTTCGAGGGTAAGTTCGCGAAAAGCTCCTACCGTTACTGTATTACTAATAGATAGGTCCTGGCAGCTTCAGGGGTTCAGGGGCGTAGCGTAAAATTTATTGTTTTTATATGCGGAACCCCGAGAGAGTATCCTTCATAGAGTCTTTCCTTGGGACCACCTTTGAAATTGGTGATCATACGTCTAGCTCCAAGGGTTTTCGTCCTGGGGAAGAAGTTAATTAAGAATGAAGAGGATAGCCTCACCCAAGGAGTTAGTAATTTTTGTAGGACATTCAATGTACCAAGAACGGGCTTCATCAGTAAGAGTTTGACGAAAGAGAGTTGATTTAACCTCATCCCCAGTAAAGATATTAAGGCAAAAAAGTCTCACAAGTTTCTTCAAAAAACTCCACATGCTCATACGGATCCTCCATACCGCCCCTTCAACCTTTTAACATGCAAAAGATCCAGAAGCATGGGGTTAATGTCATACCCATTAGAGTTGTTGGATTTTAAATAAGAGTCCATGGGTGGACCAGAATTCTTTACAGCTTTGAGCTGAATAATATGTTGGTACTCGCCCATGGTGTTTACCTGAAACTAGTAAACAACTTTAGTAAAACAATTAATAGAATTAGCAACTAAGAACAAAGACCAAAAGCGGTTAGCTCCTCAGCAACAACGCCAGAAAATAGCTTGATGACTGCAAGTGCATAGAACGATTGTAAGTAGTTTCGAAATAAGAGTATCGAACCCACAAAGAGCTATTTGGTTAAGGTCTTTATGCCTCTCGTCACTATCTACGAAAAGATACTTGTAAGCTGCCTTAGATTTCAAGTAAAGGATGTTTTAAAGATTTTTTTGTTTGTGTGCAAGAGAGTAATAAAAGAAAGTAAAGTAAACAAGTAACAAAAGTGTTGGAAATGGTGTTCGAACTCAATAAGGCTAGAATGTTCTCGAGGATGTAGGATACACCACTAGCATATGGGAAGTATTTATGATTAGGATAATCTATTTATTTTGTCATGACATGTGTGGAGAGAGCTCCATAATAAGATGTTCACTATATGTCTCGTGAGCAGCCGCTTCTACGAGTCAAGTATTAAGGTCATCTCTAAATAACCACTGTGATATCTGCAAGCAAATCACTTATAAGGACCACCACCATTAAGGGTTTCCTCATGGATATCATAATAATCTTAGTGAATCTCTCTTGATCCTCTTTGACCGTGTAGGTTATAAGCCAATGCTTGGAGTCACAAAGTAGCACTAGACATACCCACATACATGTCCAACAAATAGTACCCTCTCTCTAGTCCCTAAGGAAAACGCTATGTGGTCAACTTCACATACCATCTAGAGAGAGAGAGAGATCTAACACAATATCATAAATCAATGGATCATAGACCAAACGTATAGATCATATTTATTTCATTTCATAATAATTCTAGGATTTCTCTATCTCCCCAAGAACAAAGGGAACTACTCACACATGAAAGCAATCAACAACATCATCATAATCATATGGATGGATTGAAAGTACAAAGATAAAATCAAGTGCCACCACAATTGTATTGGAATTATAACAAGATCTAATGGATGAGAGAGGGGAATGGTAGTGTTGATGGAGATGCAACGGTTGATGATGAAGGGGATGATGTGATGTTCTTCGATGATCCTTTTAGCAGCAAAGATTTCCCTTCTCCAAGTTCCTCCTCCGGATCCCTTCTTGGTGTGGAATTTCAAGGCTTGAGGTTTCTATGAATGTCGTGTCTCAGATCCGTCTTCACATGGTGAGAGTATTTGACAAAGCGGACGTCCTAGAAGGTGGTACGGACGGACGGTACGGGCGTGCTTGGTCCGTACCACAGGTCGTTAAACCTTCAGTAGCTTCTCCTTTCGTCCTCTCTTCTCTCAGGTGCATGGAAAATCATTTAAATGCCATTTATCACTTAGAAATATCATATTATTGCATAACATGATAGTCCCAATTAATATATTCACAAAATACTTTATAAATTGGGATCCTGTTGAAACAAGGGGAAAATGTACACGCAAGCGCAGTAAAATACCAAAATCCTACTCTGCTTATGCAAAAACATAAGATAAAAATGTTTCAAAAATGGACTCATCAACTTCCCATGACCGAGCTCTCTGTGGCCATGGCAGACGCGAGGCACATTTATGGGGAGGGGCGGACGAGGGTGCGGTGGTGGTAGACGACGAGGACTAAGCCGGCGGCAACAAGCAGTAGGAGGATCTCGTGGTAAAAGAGATGGTTGAGAAAATCCGGGAGATAGATGAGGTTGAGGTTGGAATAAGCCATGCGGTTGACATCGTCATGCGAACCAGGAATAGTTTGATCCTAATGTTTTCTATCCTTTATATTGTTATTAAGCCGTGTTATAGCGTCATTTTCTTGTTCTACAATGAACTTCCAATGATGATGGATCCCTGCCTACATGCATAGCATGCCACAAATATTATATCTCTATCTAGCTGGAGGGAAGGAAAAAAACTACGAACAAATATTTAATATCGTGCAGTTCATGTATGTAGATTTCTATATAGTAGCCGGACGGAAGCAAGAAAAGTCATAACCTTTTTCAAGTAACGTGATATTGCTTCGGGGTTGAAAAAATAGTTGATGCAATTAGCTTTTAAGTTAGCTGCCTTAATCCAAATGCATCTAAAATTTGACTAAAATATTGCATTAAATGTTATCAAATTTCAATATTTTCAAATAACTTCACAATCAGAGTTGGTGCTTGAGTGGAGTGGGGTGGAGCTCAAGGAAAAGGTTTATGTCTAAATCGGAACTGGTCGTCCCGCTTTCTTCATTGTCTTCTGGATATGAATATGCTACATTGCAATTATTATATCAAGAGATACACTTAATGTACCACCGTATGAATTCAGTTCAACAAAGAAGCGCACGGGTGAAGAGTGTTGGTGGAATGTAGTAGTGTAGATGTAAGAAATTTTGGGAGGATACATGTGGATGTTCTTCGTCGGTGCCTGTCCTGACCACTTGTTTTTCGCCACCATGCAAGACAACTTCCAGCTAGATCTCCTTGTCCAACATCGGGGATGACTAATATGAAGTAAGTTTTTGTGTTTACCTCATTCTAACTTGTTAAGTTCAAGTGGTAAATGATTAATAATCTGATCTCTTGGGTCAAATTTTGTAGAAGAGGAAGGGCGTAGATAGTTTGCTTATCTGACGTAAATATTCAATGTGAAGACAATCCACTTTCTTAAGGGAAACAGTTTATCGTATTTGAATTTTGTGCAATAGGTTCATAAATTTCCTAAACGTATATGTTCCTATTATTTTCAGGTGGTTAATGATCGATTGCCATATGACATACATGTTGTAGAGGGTCAGAGTTGTGTGCGAATGCTGCCAATACATGCTTTCATGATCCATATTAATCAGGGGACACTTTTGAATTTTTATTATAACCTTCGGCTTACTTTAGAGCGATAAAAAGTGAGTTGAGATATCATACTGAACCGAAACAGTGATGTAAACACAATAAAGCCAAATGAAGAAGAGACAGAAAAACGACACGGGCAAATCAAAAACAAAACATGATGTTTTTTCTGACATACTAGGTTACATATACCTTTCATACGACATATATTTAACAAATAAAAGTAGTACATAAACATTATTTCGTATTCCATAACAAGCGTACGGATATTCAACTAGTATCTCTAACAATGAGTACATGTAAAAAATAAGGACGCGGCTAGCCAGCATCCGGTGCTGGCATCCGGATGCTGGTTGTCCAACCCGGCACCCAAGTGCTAGTTGGTGCGAGCCAGCACTCGATCTTGTCAAAAGAGAAGCTTCCGGTATATAAAGGTGAGACAAGACAAACCACATGAAAAACAAAAGATAGACTCTGCCAGATGTGCGGCAAGTATTAACAACGATCCTAACTCCTCGCACTCTTCCTCGGACTGATCCAGTGCCTTGCTGAAGACAAGGCATGGCTTGCCTTTGGCTCTTTGCAGCCACCTTCCATGTCCAACTGCTACCGGTTCTGTCATCAGGCATGCAGTCAGACATCGAAGCATTTCGTAGCTGCTGCCTGCGCGCCGTGAGAAAGGGATGGGAGCGAGCACCGGTGGCCGCAACTTGAGAAAATGGAGCCGGCAAGCTCCACTCTATTGATCTCCTCCGCATAGCCACGATGGCATCCTCTGCTTCCTTCTGGCGGATCGCTCCCTACCCTCCGATGCCCCCTTCTGCCCCTCTGATGGTTCCCCCGACACCCTGCTCTGTCCCCCTCCTACAGCCTCCTCAAATCAACATAACGTCGTGGAGCTGGTAGCCATGAGCCAGGAGCCCACCAATGATTCACAATGCAATTTCTTCAGACAAATAACTGCACACGAAAAACAATTTCAGTTAACTGTTCAGTTCTGCAAAACAGCAGCCTGTTAGTGCTACTCCATCTGACCCATATTACTTGTCACTGATTTAGTACAAAAGTTTTTACTAAAATCAATGAAAAGTAATATGGGTCGGAGGGAGTAGAAAACTTCAAAGGTGAGCATACATTATATAAGCAAAAGTTGAAAGATACTAGGAATTTGTGTTCCTTGCATACCAAAACAATCATACCACCAACCTTCTCTTTAGAACACATTTAATAAGTATAATTTTTCAGACATGAACATGTTAGAACAACTTGATCATGTATCCACTTTAGACTGAACATCCACACAAAAGTTAGAAAACTTAACCATGGTTGAATTGCACATCAGGTCACTCAAATTTCACATCATATTAACTACAAATCAAATTGTATGTCGCTTGTTAACTCAGTGGTGTGTAGAAGCAAGCGGTGCCAGAGGTCCTGGGGACGGTGGAGGCGTTGTCTTGCTCTCTTTCACTGTCGCTGGGCATTCTCACCTGCGGCACGGTCGTCGTCTGTTCCAGCGCCAGGCCAGCTCGTGACCCGCCTTCCTCTCTGCCACAGGCCTAGACTGTATCTGCTCACCTAAAACTATTGGTTTTGGTATACAACTTAAGCATGTTTGAAGATCCAACTAGGTTATGTTCATAAGGCAACTTAATAATACTAAACGATCAACTTATTTAATCGAAGTTGCTTGTACTCAGCACCTTTTAGTGATCTAATTAACCAAGCAAGCAAATGCAACTTAATTTTTGACTAGTATCCAACTTAATCATTTTAATATAGCAACTTGACTACACTCAGTCATTAAAAGTTGCAACAAGATTAGGTTAACCACATGAATCTTTACTACAAGTAATCAACTTAGGTGACGATCAAAAGTCAACTTATTATTCTCATGATAGTAACTTAATCATTCTAATAGACCAAGTTGAACAAAACTATAGTAAGCCATTTGTGACCAACTATAGTAAGCCACCAAATTCAACTTATGCAGTTTGTTCAAACGTTAAAGAACGTTGGCTATACAACTTAACCAATTTTGCATGATGAAAGTATTTTTTTTAGTTTTGGTACACAACTAAGCAAGTTTATCTAACTAGGTTATGTCCATAAGACAACTTAATATGTGGTACGCAACTTAAGCAAGTTTGAAGATCCAACTAGGTTATGTTGCAACTTGATAATGCTAAGGAATCAATTTATTTGATAGAAGTTGCTTGTACTACCTTTTAGTGACCTAATTAACCAACCAAGAAAATGCAACTTAAATTCAACTAGTATCCAACATAATCATTTTGATGAAACAACTTGGCTACTGTCAGTCATTAAAAGTTGCAACAAGATTAACTAAACCACATTAATCTTACTATAAGTTGATTTTAGTAATCAACTTAGGTGACTATCAATAGCAACCTCAATGTTCTGAGGTTAGCAAATTAATCATACTAATGGACCAAGTTGAATAAAACTAGCAGACCAACTAAATTACCTTAAATTGCTACTAGTCATATCCCCCTTTCTACCGTGGCAACTGGATCTGACACACAACTTGGAGCCTGAGCAAGCAACCAGGACCTAAGTTGAACCATGCTAGGATATCAGGATACAACCCTGCATAAACAAATCAAGGAGCATTGCTTTAGTAAAATGATGGGCAGACGCTACTTTGTACTTCACTATACCCATCAATCGAATATTCAGTCAATTCCACTACATTGAAGAACAGAAGCTCAAATTATCCTACTACTTCACTATACCCATGACTTGAAGTTTCAATTCCACTGCACTGATGAACAGAATCTCAACTAATATTGTGTGCTATTGATTACTATATTCAGCCCAGGAAAAACAAACTTCTGAAGCTTCTGTATGATGCATCAAAAATAACAAGTAAGCCCCCCAAAAATGATTGCACATCCACCACAATGCTACAATACTCCACTCCATAGTACACCTAATCATGGCATAAATAAAAACATAAACACAAAACAGATATACATGGATTGAACCTCAAAACTACTGATATCAGGTCCATGGCATAAACCAAATTCAAGGAAATGAGAAGACAAATTTGGTACATATGACAGAAGCAACCGATAGGAATGAAGGACCAACATTCCTTGCTGGTAACCGAGAAAGAACGACCAAAGAAATGGGAATCGAAAAACTTCAAAACAATGGCAAAGGTTACCTGTCTATCCATGGAACCCGCAACTGTAACACCCCGGGGATCAGGGTTAAACAAATCTCAGACCTTACCCTGACATAAGCTTAACCTAGAGCTCGAGGATATTCAGTGAGAAATCGGTAACACAACAGTAACCCTGCGACACAAAAATTATTACAGCAAGCTCATAAATGAGCGAAGAACCAAAATCTTACAAGCAGAGGTCACTGACCACAAACATCAAACAACGGAAGGCAAATTATGCTATTAAGTATAGCAAACTTAACAAATGGCCTAAAAGGCCTGAAGCATAACAATGACATCCCAGATTCCAGGCTGCCGGCCAGGAACCCCAAGCTACTCGTCGGTGTCGATGTCGTACCAAACTCGTCTTCAGGGAACACTTATTTTGCTACAAAAGTATCAACAAAGCAAGGGTGAGTACATGGTTTACTCCGCAAGACTTATGGCTGGCGGGGTTATTTTGCATAAAGCCATCTTTGTTTATAAAACAAGAGGGAGAAGAAGCTCGTCTAATCAGAATCTTTAAAAGGGGATAAGAGAACGACATCTCCCAAGAATTGATCATCATCTTTTGATATCTACCAAAGTAATCCTCATCTCACAACTGGGATCACCCCCTCGTACCCGTGAGGAAGCATCCTTAAGCACACGTTGAACTGCCAAGTTTTACGATTAGGTTAAAGTTCTCTATAATCTTCACGGTTGTTCCCAAGTCGTCCATAACCATGGACATGGCTTTTCGAAAAGATTAAACCCTGCAGGGGTGTACAACTTTACCCACACGTACGAACCGACTCTTAATGCCAAGCTATTAGCCCTCTTCCTTGGAAGGCCGGCAGAGGGTGGTTGGACACGACCTTTACCTTGCTTTCGCCGAGACCATGAGTCACGCCCTAAGGATGGTTCCGCCGTAACGGGTCAAATCCTGAAGTCGGTCCCTAGAGATGTGGGCGAGGTTGGTTTACCAAGGGCTCCATCCACCCCAAGCAACCCCTGCCACGCTTACCTACTTGTATGAATGCAACTCCTTCACTGCCTTCGAGAACAACCAGAATGCATATGTCGAATGGAACGCCTGAACTATGTGACTCATGGAATCTACTAGGCAAGTTAGTTACTCGTGAGGTTTTCCAGGCCCCGTGTGGCTGTATGCTCGTCTTGGTTCAAGAAGCTAGAACTCGGGTCCTAGAGGTGGCAAGCATGGGACTACAAAAACCACATCCCACTGTGGCCTCCTATACAAGCCTTAGCATGTTTAACCTTTACCACTGATCTTACCTCATCAGTATACCTCGTTATCATGTCATACTAGATTCTCTACAAATGGTACATCATCTGGATGAACCAGCACTAACAGCTAAGCATGGCTAAGCAAGACTCAGATAAATAGCTCTAGCAGTGCACACAAGCCAAACCTAGCTATGCTAGGAGCAGTGGATCGGGTAATATAAGCTCAAAGGGAGTAATGCAATAGATGCGATACTCTATCGATCGATAAGAGACCACAGTAGAATCGTATGAATCATGGCAAGAATTGAAATGCTTTCGAAACCATAGGATTGTATAATGGTGGGGCTATGCTTGCCTTTGCCTGTTGATAACCAATAAGCAGATCTTCGGATATCTTGTACTTGACTTGATTACAGTTGGTCAAGTATTGTTCGTCGATCTTTGATGGTGTTGATCTCGGTCTTCAATCTCGATCTCGATATCGTATTCTACCGGGAAGAAGCAAACACCGAAAAGAAAGGAAAACAATCAACACATGGCATCGATGCAATGCTCAAGCAAGGATGATGATATGACAAGTTATTTAGAGTTGAAATGTAATCCTAAAGCATGCTTGGCAATTTAAGAGGGATCTGAAGGGTCCAAACCCTAATACAGGAGAGACTTCGAAATCACTTGCGGGGGTTCATTTAGTTCTCTAATTAAACTTGCAATTAAAGTTGTTGAACAATGCATAATTATGAGTCTATTGTAAAGATCTCATTTTTCTGAATATTTTGATATATTATACATATTTTTCTGACTTATAAATAATTAGTTATTTAATTTATAAGATTATATCAATTACTGGAATTGTTAACCATTTATGAAATTATTACAAAACAGGGAAAACCTTTTTGCACTGGTATAGAGGATACCCACTGCAGCTGACAGAGAGGCCCCAGGCCACCTCAGCGTCCACGCGGGCAGAGTGGGACCTAGCCTGGTTTGACCAGGCGCTGACCGTGCGCCTGACGTCATGATGACGTCAGCGTGGCGTCACGACGGCGGGGAACTGTCAGGACGGTGGCGTGGACGGTGACAGGGGCTCATGTGGCAGCGCGGTTACGTGGGTTGGACGCAGCGCGGCAAGACGGACCTAATAGCGGCGGCACCGCTGGCTATTGGTCACCGGAGCAGTGAACCCGGCGAGCAACGGCGGCGACGCTTGCAGATGAACGATGCACGGCGGCTACATCGAGCTAGCGAGCGAACTGAGGGTTCCATGAGAACCAGAAGCTCACCCTGGAGCGCCCAAGGTTGACGGTGAGGCGAGGCGACGACCGGAGCGATGACGAGGTGTGCAGCGGCACACGTCGGTGTCAGGGAAGAAGCGGTCAACGCGGGCGATTGTGAGCTCCCAAGCTCGATTCCTTCGACGAGGATACTCAGAACGGCGAGGCGGTGCTTCCGGCAGGCTCAGATCGGCGAGGGGAGGCTAGAGACGGTGGCACTACGCGGTGGCCAGGGCTAGGGTTCGGACTCTGCGAGAGAGGAAGCGAGAGAGAGGGCGTGGGGGGGGAGTGAGAGGGCAAGGGGAAGAGGGGCACGGCAGCGGCTCGATCTTATCCACGATCCAGAGCAGCGAGCGGTGAGGATCACAGTGGCGACGGTGGACGGCATCGCGGCGGCCACCGAGCTGCTTAGCGTCGTTGTCGAAGACGACGATAGAGACGAGGCCGAAGCGGTACGGGCCGGATGGGCCGCGAACGGGCCGGGGTGGGCTGATGTGGGCTGCTCCGTGCGACAGGTAGCGCGGAGAAGGGCTGGGCCGGCCTGGGCTGGCAGCTGGCTTGTTTTTTATTTGCAAAACCTTTTTCCAAAACTGTTTCTCTTATTCAGTTTGTATTTTCATTTTAAAACCTGTTTTGGTTATTTCAAAAATTACCAGAAGGTTTGTAAGATATATAAAACACTCAGGGCCCTCGTAGTCAATTTGGGCTCCACAAATTTTTGTACTTTTCAAATTATTCAAAACTCTTTTGAATTGGTTTGAGAGAGGGGGAAACTAGGGTTTTAGAGTTTTTTGCATTATTTTATTTTCATGCATTTTAAGGGATGACGCTCGTGAATGCACAACCAAAGCCCTAAATAACATTTAGCTAAAACTAGGGTGTTACAGCAACCCCATGGCCGCAAAATCGAATCGGGTGTGCTGCGATTCAGCCCCGCTTCGATCTGACCACCAGAAACCACCCTAGGAAAATCCGCGCCTGATCCGGTTGATCGCCTTTAAGATCGTACATTACTTGAACACCAACTTGCTTATCTACTAGAATACAACTTAGTTAGATGATGTAAACAACTTAGGCATATTGATAAATCAACTTAATCAAATCACTATGCAACTTAAGACAATGCTTGTACACTAACTTGGTTATGTGCTAAATACAACTTAGATAGTTGATGAAAACAACTTACGCATGGTGATAAAAGGAACTTAATTAAATCACTATGCAACTTATGATATTGCTTGTACACCAACTTGGTTAGGTAATAAAACACAACTTGGTTAAATGACAGAAAAAACTTAAGCATGTTGATAAAGAAACATTATTAAATCACTATGCAACTTCGGACATTACTTGAACACCAACTTGGTTAGGTGATAAAATACAACCTACTGAGATGATGGAGACCAATTATCCATGGAACCAAAATAATTCATTTGGTAATCAACTTACGCATATACATAATACAACTTAATTAATCTGAGTAGCCAACTTATACATGTTGCTCCAAAGAAGAAAATAACTAGACTATAAAATACAAATTAAGCATGTTGCTAAAACCAACTTAATTCATTTTGGTAGCCAATATTAGCATGTTGACAAGACAACTTAATTAGCATAAAGTAGCCAACTTTTACATGCTGCTACAAAAAGGAAAAAAATAAGAAACTAACTAGATTATAAACACAACTTAAACCATGTTGTGGTGGAACCAACTTAATTTATTGCGGTACTCAATTTACGCATATTCACAATAAAACTTAATTAACCCAAAGTACTCAACTTATGGATGTTGCTCTAACAAACACAACTAAAACAAAATAGATTGTAAAACAAAACTTAAACATGCTGGTCGAACTAAATTAATTATTTTTAGTACCCAACTTAGGCATATAGACAACAATTTAATTAACCCAAGTAGCTAACTTGGTAACAACATGCTTAAGCAACTTTGAAAAAAATGTTGATGCAAATTAATTTTGGAAACCCAACACAGGTTGCAAACCCAGACACTAACCTCGATTATTTCCGTGCGTCTATGGTGTCCGCAAAAGCGTTTGTTGCGGCAAAACAAGCGAAATGCTCGTCGTGTCCTTATGCATCAATGCAAGATTAATTCCCTGGATCTGTGGGGGATCGAGCCCGAAAGAAGTTCTTGGTGCCCACCCCTAGCGCACATGTTGTACTTGCCCTATGTCTAAGCGCGTGAACTTGATTTGGCAGTAACCGAGGAGGCAAGCTTTGCAAAAATAACTTATCAAAAGAAAAACACTCTATGACTCAACATTATGTGTAAGCTATATTCACGAGCAACTTTAACAAAAAGAACATTTGATTGTTTATTATGTGTAAGATACTTAGCACATATATAAGTCAGAAACGTATTATATTCGGATACAACTTAGCAAAAAGGATCACTATATGCGAATATGCAACAATGATCTACCCGGGATCTATCTAAAATACCCAGGGATGGCTAAACCTGCATTGTTCACCAATGTGCTGTCAAAAAACATCCTATGTACCCACAACATCACCAAGGGGCGGGTGCAGTTCAGTAGGACATGGGAACCGCGAGATTAAACCAACACGAGATGACCACTACGAGGATGCCCATGCATGTTAATTCATACGGAAAATAAGTAGTAGGCCACAAAGGAAAAAAAATCATGCTGGGGATGGCACCAGGAGATGAATCCCCACATGTTATCCATGAGATTGCACTAATGCGTTACATAAACCGCATGATATTTGGGGGATTTTTGTGCATACCTCGGGTTATTCAATGTAGAAATCTCGAGATCCGCTGATGATTTCCCCCTATCTCGCTGTCGCAGATCTCGCCTACTACGCGCTTGGTGCTCCGCGGACGACCTCGTCGCTGCCGCCTTGCACTTGCTCGCCCACCGACGACCTCATATCAGCCGCCTTGCACGCGCGCACCCGCCCTCCGCCGACGAGCTCGTCTCCCTTTTGCGTGCGCTTATCGACCGCCGACGAGCTCAGCATCCTTGGCTGCCACCGATGTTTTGTTTGGGGATAAAACGGGGAGTGTTCCATGAGAGAGATGAAGGGGCGTGGCTCCAGGAGTACGTCTGGGTACGTGGCACGTGGTTCAGGTGGGAACCGGTCGGGACTCAGGTGGGAACCGGATGCGCAATCGAACGCGCTCGACTTGATCGGACGGCCCATAAACAAGTTCTAAGACGTGTCAACCAGCATTTGGATATTTTTTAGCAGTTGGGAAAAAATAAAAACCTTTCCGAGAAGTGATTTAGTTGGTGAACCTTGGGTTGATTTGTCAATGACCAGGCCCTCAGACCATACCAACATAGTAGCTGGGGGTGGGGGTACCTCCTCGTTGTTCCTGTGCGCACCATTTGCAGGGTGGAGCCATGTCTAGAATACCCACAATGGTGCACCGGGTTGGACTAAAAAACATGAAAAATACAACATACAACTTCCTAGCGCAACCAAAAAGAAGCACATGCAGTGGAAAAGAGGTGTCTCAAAGGGGAATCGGAGAAGAAAGTGGATGCCGTCTCCAAGGGCACTGACCTTGAGAAGATCATGCATATGCTTACTCCTATCTGGCGCTCGTCATGGCCATCACCGGCAAATGAGCCCTTTGATCAATAGCTGCAATAAGCAGATGCATTCGACCGTGGCAACTGGGAACACACTCAGGCACCATTTCCTTCCTCGCTGTTGTGCTTCTTAACTAGTGTCGGTCTTTCTCATTTGTGGACGCCAGCAACAACATCAAGACGTCGTGCGACGGCATGCCATATCCGGAACATCGCGCATATGTTCTCTTCACCTTCTGCGAGAACAAAACAGTGGACACGAAGGGATGCGGGGTGCTCCAGATATGGGATGCCGAGGCACGGCGTCCTAATGATGTCGCCTCCCAGGGCAACGAGGAAGACGATACTAAGAAGCAGGACGAGAGAAAGGAAATGGTGGCAGAGAGCGTCGCCATGCATGGTCGAATGCATTATTTTCTTCTTGGAGCTAACCATTTGCTCATCGGTAGTTCGGAGTATAGTAGAGTATATATAACTACTGGCGAACAAGCGCTCACCGGTGACACACTACAGATCGACACGAGCTGCTAGATTTGCATGCATGTCGTAGGGACCGGCCAGCCGTACGTGGGAGTCACGAGTCACCAAGAAACGGTGGAACGCCTAGCTAGCTATATCCGGATTGCTAAACTGAGTTAATCAACCTTGTCCACATATAACTTTGCTAATTTTAGGTTGTTTCTCGATCGTAGCTTCACTGAAACAATATATTTAGCTGGACCTCCATCGCAAGCATGGTCTAAATCTGGCTAAGTGCGAGTATGAGATAAATTTCTACATAGATGCCACATGGGTAAGAGCTATATCATGCATACAACATACTACTGGCAAATCACTTAAAAAGCACGAACACATAAAAGATAAAGGGAATCAGCAAAACAAAATATCAAAGATGTGTGATGAGACTGTGGAAACCCTAGCATGGGCAAAAGCCCTCTGCATGGCATATAGAGAGAGGTATCGTATAGGACAGCATACTACACCCGTACCTATACGGTACAATACATTTTGTCCAGCAGTCTCCCTTAATCTTACCTGTGGTAAGGTTGAGATTAAGCTTAACTCATTTAGATTTCTCACTGGGAGAGCTTTGGTGAATCCATCTCCTATATGATCTTTGCTAGATACAAACATGATATATATCCAACCTTTTGCTGCGACATGTTTTCTCGTAAAGTGAAAGTCAATCTTAATATGTTTTGTGCGTGCATGAAAAATAGCTTCCAACCTTAATATGTTTTGTGCGTGCATGAAAAATAGGACTAGCAGGCAAATAAGTTGCCCATAAGTTGTCACACCATAAACATGGTTTTTGCTAAAGTTTAACACCAAGCTCACCAAGAAGGGCTTCAACCCAAATTAATTCATCCATGGCATTAGCTAAAGTCTTGTACTTAGCTTTAGTACTGACTTGTTTTCTAGCAGTCCATGAGACCAAATTTGGTCCAATAAATATTGCAAATCCTCTTGTAGATCATCTGTCATCAAGGCATCCTATCCAATCTATATCTGAGAAGGCACTTAGGAGGTTAGATGATGATTATGTAAAGGAAATACCAAGTTGTAAGGTTTCCTTGACATAGCGTATGATCCTCTTTACAGTTGTCCAATGTGTTGTAGTTGGTGCATGAAGATACTAGCAAACTTTGTTAATAGATAAAGACAAGTTTGGACGAGTCAGAGTTAGAAACTACAAGATACTACAAAGCACCAACAATACTACGATATTGAGTGCCCTCCTCACAAGCAGTGTCCCCTCAGTGAGTGACAACCTTTCATTAGAGGAGAGGGGCATGGGAGAGCCTTTCTAGCCACCCATGCCCACCTTGTTAAGAAGATCAACTGCAATTTTTCCCGGTGTCAACAATAGGCCATCTTGTATTTTCCTAACTTCAGTTCCCAAAAAGAAATGCAAGTCTCCAAGATCTTTGATAGCAAAATTTGCATCGAGATTAGTGAGTAAGGCAGTAATTGTTTGATCATATGAGTTGGTAACTATGATGTCATCAATATAAATCAGAACACAAATCATGATACATGTCTTGTTATAGAGAAACAAAGAGGTATTTGCCTTGGAACGAATAAATCCAAGATCATGAAGTTTGTAACTCAGGCGAGAGAACTAGGCTCTAGGTGCTTGTTTCAGTCCATACAAAGCTTTTTCAAGTCTGCAAACATGGTTAGGGGCATCGGGATTTTCAAAACATGGGATTGTTTCATGTAGACCTCCTCTTCCAGAACACCATGAAAAAATGTGTTTTTAACATCAAGCTATCGCAAGCTCCAACTACGACACATTGAAATAGCTAGAATAGTGAGAATAGTGGCTGCCTTTACAACTGGACTAAAAGTATCATCATAGTCAATGCTATACCTTTGTTTGAATCATTTTGCAACTAACATGGCTTTATACATGTCGATTGTTCCACATGGACGTTTCTTGATATGATAAACCCATTTGCAGTCTATCAGATTCCTTTGTGTGCAAGGTGGTACAAGGTGGCATGTTTTATTTTATCTCAAATCATCATATCATTCCTCCATTGCCATACGCCAATTTGCGTCATTGATAGCATTAGAAATAGAGTGTGGCTCACCTATCACAGCAAGCATTCCATATCTAGCAGTGCCATCTTTGTAAATTTTCGCATGGCTGATACCTTTTTGTAGCTATGTGCATGGACCAGGCAAAACCGCTAGATCAGGGGGAGGAGCATTAGCAACAGGAGGTGTTGTACCAAGAGGAGCCGCAGACGATCTAGAAGCTGGGGATCCGGGCGCATCAATGGCAGTAGCCGTGGTGTCATGATCTCCTGGCACAGAAGGCGAGGCCAGGTGGGGGCGCGACAAAGTCTTGGCTATCGAAATAGGCAGAAATGGATCACCTCTCAGGTCCGTGCTGCGTGTTTATATATGGTAGGAAAAGCCCCATACCGTGGCATATACAACGATGTACTATATAGGGTGGTGTACTATACCATGCCTATAGGGTAGAGTACATGTAGTTTAACAACCCCCCTTAATCTAAACTTGTACAAAGATTTAGATTACATCTAAACCCATGAAGATTTCTAACAGGAAGAGCCTTAGTGAAGCCATCTGCAATTTGATCTTTACTGGAGACAAACCTGATATCCAATTGTTTATTAGTAACTCTTTCACGAACAAAGTGAAAACCAATTTCAATGTGTTTAGTGCGAGTATGAAAAACATGATTAGCAGACAAGTATATAACACCTAGACTATCACACCATAGACACGGTTTTTCTTTGAGTGAGACTCCAAGTTCTCTCAAAAGGGCTTCAACCCATATAAGTTCTGAGTTGCATTAGCCAAGGACTTATATTCTGCCTCAGTGCTAGAGCGTGAGATAGTGGCTTGTTTTCTGGCACTCCAAGATACCAAGTTTGATCCAATAAAGATGGCAAAATCTCCAGTAGAGCGTTTATCATCAATACAACCATCCCAATCAGCATCGGAAAAGGCACTCAATAAAGTAGAGTTGGATTTCTGAAATGTGATACCAAGCTTGATAGTGTCCTTAACATATCTCAGAATTCTTTTAACAGTTATCCAATGAACGGTGGTAGGAGCATGAAGATACTGACAAACCTTGTTGATTGAGAAAGACAAGTCAGAACATGTCAAGGTGAGGTATTGTAGAACACCAACAATGTTGTGATATCGAGTACTTTCTTCAAAACCAAGTGGCTCCCCTTCTGCAAGAGAGAGAGAATCAGTGGAAGATAGAGGAGTGGTTGCAGCCTTACAGTTTTGCATGCCAACTTTGTCAAGAAGTTTGATGTATATTTTTCTTGTGTTAACAGAAGACCATCATGGAGCTTCTTCACCTCAATGCCCAAGAAGAAATGTAAGTCACCAAGATCTTTAATAGAAAAATGATCATTGAGATCTTGAAGAAAATCATAAATAGCTTTATTGGAGGAACTCGTCACTATTATGTCATCAACATATATCAGAACAAATATAGTGATACCTGCCTTATTATAAAGAAACAGAGGTATGTCGGCCTTGGAGGGAATGAAGCCAAGATTATTAAGCTTCAGACTAAGTTGAGAGTACCATGCCCTAGGAGCCTATTTTAAACCATAGAGGGCCTTGTCCAACTTACATATGTGATCAGGAGCATGAGGGCTTTCAAACCCCAGAGGTTATCTCATATAAACTTTCTCTTCAGAACACCATGTAAAAACGTGTTTTTGACATCTAGCTTCCGCAATTTCCAGCCTCTGGAAACTGAAATGGCTAAAACAATTCTAATGGTAGATGCTTTAACAACATGACTAAATGTATCTTCATAGTCAATACCGTAGCGTTGCTTGAATCCTTTTGTGACGAGACGATATTTATACCTGTTAATAGTACCATCAACATGTTTCTTGATTCTATAAACCCATTTGTAGTTAATTAGATTTTTACCAGGACTTGAGGGAACAAGATGCCATGTTTTGTTTTGAAGGAGAGCTTGATATTCTTCTTCCATGGCTTTGCTCCAACGTGCATAATTCAGCACCTCAGAAGTAGAACTAGGTTCACATGTAGAGGTGGTCAAGCCATACGTATTGTACCATATTTGTAAATTTTTGGTTGGCGAATACCTTTTTGTTGCCATGTATGCATACCGGATGCAGGTGATGCAGGGGGAGCTACATCAACGAGCAGTGTAGAGGATCCGGTGTCAGCAGAGGGATCAGACGCATCTGTTGAGGTTGTAGAAGATCCTGAGATGGGCGTTGGCGGGGACCACATAGTGGATTCTATCGGGAGCTGCATCGGCGTGGCAGTCACAGACTGGCTGGAGTGGTTGTGGGTGGGACGCCATGTCGACAACACCGACCGATCGCGCGCAGACGGAGACCGCACGTCGCAGTCAAGTGGCACCAGCAAATGGGGAAAATCCCCGCCAGTAGAGCCTACAGGAGAATCGACACAAGAATTCGTGCCCGCGCGCTCCAAGGAGGATGGCGCATCAGCATCGAAATCATTATCGGTTTGTCCCGTAAGCTCAAGGCTTTGTTCAAATTCTGCACTGTTTTGATTCATTTGCAAATCATTTTCCTCTAGATTTTATCATGTAATTCCTTCTTCTGAAGCACCATATTGTTGCTAGAGTGTTCCTGTCCATTGTTAGTGACAATTGAAATGATAGGCAAAGGCATGTGGTCATCATTTTGTGCATCCCCATTAGTATCATGCATGCAAGATGAATGAGTGGGTAATAGAAGAATGTCCTTGAGTATCATTCTGTGTGTTTATATATGGTAGGAAAAGCCCCATACCGTGGCATATACAACGATGTACTGCATAGGGTGGTGTACTACACCATGCCTATACGGTAGAGTACATGTAGTTTAACATTGGCCACACGCGGGGGCAACACGAACCGTCATGGAACTGATGAGGGTGATGTGGCACACACAGATGGACTTGAGGCGCGTGGTCGAGGCCGGCGTGTGGGCGAGGGGGGCCCAGGTGCAGCTGCGGGTCACGTGGCGAGTGTAGACGAGATGCGGTCATTTTCAGCAGCACCAGTCGCACGTGTGGGTGCAGGAGACTGCGTCGAATCCTCCTCGGAGTCGATGTAGTCATGTGAGAGGACACACCGGATAAATGTGAGGAAGAATATATATATATATATATATATATATATATATATATATATATGTATATACCTAGTTAAAAAGAGAAAGTGTAGGTCAGCTGGATTAAAGAGTGGGTAACAACATGAAAGGAGTAAACAATAGCTCTAAATAGCATTACCTTTTTTAAAAGTAGTGAAATGGCATTTTTTGAAGTGTCACAATAAATTTTCAGCGGCGAATTAAATTGCTTCACACTATCTTTCACATAGTTATTATTTTACTTAACATAACATTTTTTGTGGCAAGAGAACCATGAAAAATAGAATTTCATACTATAGATACTTGTACAACAATGAATTAATATCATAGACATGTTCAATATGTTAAATATAATGTCCTCATATTTGCGAGAACCACCTTGCTAGTTTAAGAAAAAAGGAATTTAAATATTACATGTGTATTTTATTCGACCTGTAATAATTAACATTTTGTCTCTAGGAGACGCATATTGCCGTCTTCCACACCGTGTGCTAGCGTCACATATACGTGACGGTGGTCAGGGCCTTGGTTCTTGCGTTTAGCTTGATCGATTCACACTAATCACCATGGAAAGCATCTATTCATCAACGTTCATATTATACTGAACGGAACGTGACGGTGGACGAAAGTTCTCGGAGTCGCACCAGCTCGAGCGATACCGGAGAGCCCAATTCCCTAGCCGACACCGACCGACCTCCTCCCTCTCCCCTCCCTCCCCCCCTCCCCACCTTTGTCGGAGGATGGAGGTAGGCGAAGCCCGTGCCGTTGATGATGGAGGCGGGATCTCTCTCTCAATATGTCCTCTGGTCGTGAGGGCCGTCAGCGACGGTTCCCGATGGCATAGTTGCGTACGGCGGCGGTGTAGGGAGGGCGTGTGGTGCCAGTGCGGATGACACGTGGTCGAGGCCGCTGTTCTTGGTCAAGCCACTGATGCTCGTAGTCTCGCATGGCGGCCGAGCCTGATCTGGGTTGTGCAGGCCACGACTTTAGGGTGCGGGGACGGCTCTGTCTCCAGCTTGTTGTGTGGCTACAGCTATCGTGGTCGCCAGCCAGCATGGGGCCCCTCCTTCCCTGATCCCATGATGGATGTCGTGGAGGCCAGAGGTAGGCTCTGCTCCTATTCTTCAACAGTGAGGCCGACACTACTTCTTGACTCTCTGGGGTGTGCAAGCTGGCCACTAAGCCTAGCTCAGTTTCATCCGATGCGGACCAAGGCGACGGTAGCGGGCACCGCTTCCTTCCATGAGGCATGGTTTTGGTCCTAACCGTGGCTTCTTCTCCTCCGGTGCCGAGGAAACCCCTAGGTTGGGTTCGACTAGGTGGCAGCGGCGCGACGACGTCATTATCTTCGTGAAGATGTCGCATTGGCTATCCGAGGAAGTCCGATGTGACGATAGGCGATGGTTGGGGTTGATGTGATGTGCTGCCGGTGTTGGCTACCACACAAGACGTGTGCTTCTGGGACGCAATGTAGGACATGTCGGATGCAGCTTAGTCGACGCCTTCCCTGAGTCTGGCCGGTTCCGGCATCCTACTCGCCATCTTTTAGGCACATAGGGGGAGGTTCGTTGGTTCGGGTTGCCTCGGAGTCATTGTCTTGCTATGACGGTGTCTTGTTTGGACTATGGCGCAGTCCTGCGGCTCCATGTTCCATCTCTTCATCATTCTTGGTAGGAGGTTGGGCAAGGCATGTCCTTTTTTTGTGGGGTCATTTGTTGAGGGTGTGTTGTAGTTGGCAATGTATTGTGTTGGGTGTGTGAAGTTGTACTATTCACGGGTGTTGTATCGGTAGCCACTTCTTCTATTAGACCGGTGCGTCTTTCGGGACATATCTGAGAAAAAATAATATTATACCGAATAAAATCAGTTAGAAAGTGAAAAAGTTGTATTAATAATTATCTTAGTTTTATGTGGAATTCAAGCGGAACCCGGAGTGAGAAACATGCAAGAGAGTTTTTTGGCTCAAGGCATTGTTTCATGTTATGTATCTAGGAGTAGTAATAATGTTCTGCACGTAGATGTACAGAATAGTACGAAACCGTGGACTCAACAGCACGTATCGTGGATCTTGTTATCGAGATTTGGCTTTGCCACTCTAGATTATATTAAAGTGTACTCTCTCCGTTTTGAAATATAAGATATTTTAATTTTATAAAGTGAATATATCTAGATTTTTTTTACCGTATAGGATCATTCCGAACCTCTTCAAACCTGTAGTACAAACTAAAACAAACGGAGCGAGTAGAGAATAGGGCGGAACAACGATAGATACTGTTTGCTTAGTTGACATTCTTCGCCTCTCCTGATTCTTTAGACTTTACATCTTCGACCTGAGCAATGCAGAATAAACAAAAACTCGTCGTGTTTTATTTTCTTTTGCTCAGCAACAGCCAACAGGTTCAGTGAACCGGTGAAAATATGTTATTTTTGGCTCCTTAGATTTTCTTCCTGCTTGCCCTCACGCGGTGATGTGGGCCACCTCCAACAACCTACCATAGAGTCAAAGTTATGTCATGTCAAAAAGTATACTGTACTAATAGTCCACAATTCCAAGCTCACTCGGCCACGTCGGTCCGGCCAAGTCGCCGTCTCCCTGCCGCCTCCGGCCATCCATCGACGAAGCCCAGTCCAGCCTCACCACCCACCGTTGACGTCGTGACAAGCGGAGCCACACAAGACTTTGACTTCATCGTCGCCACAGTGCGCGGCTTAAAGCTCGACGCTGCTGCCGCCGCGCGCACCAACCGTACGTGCTCCTCTTGCCGTCCCAGCACGCCTCTTCTGCCCACCATGGCTCGCTCCACCACCACCGCTTTCTCGCGCCTCGTCGCTGTTGCCTTCGCTACGGTGCTCGTCGCTCCCGGCGTGGCGTCAGGGGTCGGCTTCGACCTCCACCACCGGTCCTCCCCCGTGGTCAAGCGGTGGGCCGAGGCGCGGGGCCACCCGGCGGCCGCGTGGTGGGCCGACGCGCAGGGCTCGCCGGAGTACTACTCCGCGCTGTCCGTCCACGACCGCGTCCACCTCGCCCGCCGCGGCCTCGCCGAGGGCGACGCCAACGGGAAGGGCCTCCTTACGTTCGCTGACGGCAACATCACCTACCGCCTCGCCGGATCGTACGCGCGCCTTGCCATGCCATGGCTTCTTTTCTTCCCCTGTTCGATCGTTCTGACCATTGATCCATCGATTCTTTGGTTTGCAGGCTGCACTACGCGGAGGTGGCGGTGGGCACGCCGAGCACGACGTTCCTGGTGGCGCTCGACACCGGCAGCAACCTCTTCTGGGTGCCCTGCGACTGCAAGCACTGCGCGCCCATGGCCAACAACGCGTCAACGCCACCGCGAGGCAGTCCCGAGCTCCAGCCGTACAGCCCGCGGAATTCGTCGACGAGCAAGCCCGTGAGCTGCGACGACGCGCTCTGCGACCAGCCCAACGCCTGCGCCGCCACCAACAGCAGCAGCTGCCCGTACACCGTCAGCTACGTCTCCGCCAACACCTCCTCTTCCGGGGTGCTCGTGGAGGACGTGCTCCATCTCACCCAGGAGAGCGTGGTCGGCGGCGAAGCGGTGGAGGCGGCGGTGGTGTTGGGGTGCGGGCAGGAGCAGACGGGCGCGTTCCTGGACGGCGCCGCCGAGGACGGCCTGCTGGGCCTCGGCATAGACAAGGTGTCGGTGCCGAGCGTGCTGGCCGCCGGCGGCCTCGTCGCCTCCGATAGCTTCTCCATGTGCTTCAGCCCGGACGGCTACGGCCGCATCAACTTCGGCGACGCGGGTCGGAGCGGCCAGGCCGAGACGCCCTTCATCGTCAGGAACACGCAGTACGTGACGAGATACTGACACGTGGGCCAGTGAACGAACCCCACTGCCAAGTAAGCTGGGCCTACGTTAAAGTTGAACTTTGTTTGTCATGTGCAGCCCGACGTACAACATCAGCGTGACGGCGATAAGCGTGGAGGGGAAGGCGGTGGCGGCGGAGTTCGCCGCCGTGGTGGACTCCGGCACGTCCTTCACCTACCTGAACGACCCGGCCTACACGGACCTGGCTACTAGCTTCGACTCCCAGGTCCGCGAGAAGAGGGCCAACCTCAGCGCCTCGATCCCGTTCGAGTACTGCTACGAACTCAGCCGCGGGCAGACCGATGTGTTCATGCCGGAGGTGAGCCTGACGACCGGCGGCGGAGCCGTGTTCCCGGTCACGCAGCCCTTCGTCGTCCTCGCCGGTGAGACCAGCGAGGGCAAGGTCCTCGCCGTCGGCTACTGCCTCGCCGTGCTCAAGAACGACATTACCATCGACATCATCGGCCGTACACACCTTGCTTTTTTTTTTTTTTTTGTTTCTTCACTTAACTTGTCCATCATTCCATTGCTGATCGACTGACTGCTCCTGATATCTGCAGAGAACTTCATGACCGGCCTGAAGGTGGTGTTCGACAGGGAGAGGTCCGTCCTGGGCTGGCACAAGTTCGACTGTAAGTTCATCCTATGAATTCCAACAAAGAAAGAAGGATTTCTAACGTGTACTTAGTACTCCAGTATCGATCATCAGTGATTGATTGATTAACTGCAGGTTACAAGGACGTGGCGATTGAGGACGACGGCGGGAGCCCCAGCGCGGCCCCGGGGCCGGCGCCGGCGACTCGGCTGAAGCCAAGGCAGAGCGACGCGGCCAACGGGACGCCGTACCCCGGCGCGGTGCCGGTGCCACCGAGGCAGGCCGGAACTGGCAGCAGCCGCCGTGCTCTCGGAGGCCGCCTCTCCTTCGCCCTCACGCTGCTGCTTCCCCTGCTGGGCGTCGTCTGATGGTGTGCCATGGATCGGTGACGCGAGTACTGGTGTACATAAGTTGAGTTTGAATTTTTATACAGATTCAAATCACATAGGTTGATCTTTTTTATCCCATACGGCTCTCACTAGAGCCGGGTTCTATTACCATAACGATAACATAACAGATGTCTTACATGGAAAAGAAAGATAACAACTGCAACGTTCAAACTGTCTACTCCAAGCTACAACAGTTTTAAAACCGACTCAAAAGAGGCACCAGCATTCTACAAGTTCACAAAAGACATACACATTGCCACACATCTGTCCACCAGAATTATCAGTTAATCCCTAGTTATGTCAGTTTGTTTTTAGGGTTCCGTGCCTCGCCATAACTGCTCTTTATATATAATGATCAACATACATATACAGATATAATACGTGACAAATATTATTTTTTGTGTGTGGAAAAGAGTATATATATTAATATCAGAGGGATACCAATTACACCCAGCCTCTGCAACAACGCATGCCCTAGCGGCCCTACGGATGCACACAACCCAGAAAAAAGAATTACAAAAAAGAAAAGTCCCGCTACAGAGAACTAATCCTCAAAGTAACGACACTGACATCATCAGAACAACACCAGTAGTCCTCCACTCCAATAACAACGACTTCAAGAAGGAAACAGTGACCAAGCGCCATCGTTGCCCGATCAAAGATCATAGGTTTTCACCCTGAAGAAAGTTCTCGCTCACAAAACAATGCTTTCAACAAGGTCATTGCCAGGCACAACCAGTTAAGGCCAGACCTTGGATTTTCACCCTGCAAGGTAAGACTGAGAACTCCCCCTGTGTTGTCTTCCCGCACCAGCAATCGCTGCAATGAGTCCCAGATCACGCAGCCAGTTCTCCATCGCTACAAGAACTAAAATCACCATCGCTACCCTCATATTTCCGCTTTCCTGACATTCTCCGTATCTGACTTCACCATGGCTGTAAGAATGGCACTTGGTGGGAACAAACAACAGAGCTTTGCAACGCTCCCGCTGAAACCAAACGGCTAGAAAAACAAGGTGCACACGACCGAATACCTTTCGATCCAGCAATCTCCAGGCTGATACGTCCATGGGAGTTCGCTGACGGAGCCTTCCGGAACCCGCGTCTCCAGACCAGATCAACGAGGGCAGACATCAAGCAGATCTTCATCTTCGTGCGAAAGAAACCAAGGGACCACCTCCTTTATTAGATCCGACACATCGATCCCCACACCACTAGCCGGTTTCCGGAGAATGGATCGAGCAGGCCGACCATCGGTGCTGATGAGCACGTAGGCTTAGCACCGCCACTAAGGGCGCGCCATCGCCTCCATCCTGCAGCACCATCCGCCGCTTCCCCAGATCCTGGCCAACGCCGCCCACGGCCCTCGCCGCCCCGGTCCAGCAGCCGCTGGCCCCGAGCACGAAACCACCGCTCCACGCAACCCTCCTCGCCACAGCAGGATGACGCCACCTAGCCGGACGCCGCCGCGCCCCACGCACGCGCTGTAACACCCTCGAATCGGCCCTATGCAAGTTTTAGCGATTCCCGCTAAACCCGCATAGAAACGATTCAAGGATGCCCACCAGGCACTTGCGTGCAGGTGGAAAATAAAGTAATACCATTACACATTAGTCCACGATGGAACCCACAGAACATATATATACAACAACGACTCAACGAGTCAAGAATACAGATATACAGTACAAAGATCTAAATCACCTTGAAAACAATACAACGTTCGAGTACGGACAAGATGCAAATGGGGCTAAGAGCCTTGAAGAATAACCAATGGCGTCCAAAACCCTGCCCAGGCCAAGCCGAAAGGGTAACCCTGCTAACGACGTTGAACTTATACCTATTAAAACAAAAGGGGTGCCGACAAAGGGCAAAGGAAAAAGGGAGCGATCAGTACTAAGGCCAGTACATGGCGAGGCTAGAATTCGGCGGCTCTCGCCTACATAGGTATGGTGGACTGAAGCGGCAGCAAAGCATGCACTAAACAACCTATAGAGACTCGATAAACTGTCGGCTATTAGAGAGAGATAAGAAAGACCTATTGGGAACCAACCTTATACTAACACCAATCATATCCATCCTAGTATTCCCCCTCGAGACCAAACGAGGAAGTCAAACCGAGGAACTAACACAGTTGGCAGTTTTATTCATTCATTCCATTATAGTTACAACACTTACTAGTCAGATATAGATAGCATGAGAACTCCCAAAACCAGCAGTTGTTGGCACTTTTATTTACGCATTCCGTTGTAGTAAAACTGATTACTAGATATGTCAATGTCAAATTTATAGCACTACTTTAGTTATAGTTGTCTATGATCGAGATACTATGCTCCAGGTCGTCCATAACCGCGGACATGGCTTTCAGAAAGATTTACCCTGCAGGGGTGTACAAATAGCAACACACACACGATCAATCTCGAAAAAACCAAATCAAAGCCCAACGAGGCTTTCACGACAAAGCAATCACAGGATTCATAAAAGATTTCAGGGGGCCACCCCACTAAGATACCCGCAACGAAGTTGGCCGGCTTCGGAACGGACCCAGGGTTTGTGACGACGGCTGTAAACGACTGAGAACCCGAAAGTGTGACTGGGCTTGTCGATACCGCGAAAACGTGGCATGATCCAAAATAGTACAGGTGCTCCACGCACAATCTTAAATAAAGCAGTAAAGCATGGCATAAGTACATGATAGTAATAAAGCCCCAAACTAGTTTGTGGCCCCAAGAAATAAGAAATGAATCAAGCTCTGGCTAAGAGGGATTCATAGAGTCTCTCGTATATGGATAGTGCGAATAGTCAAGAAACAGGTATCCAGTACTCGGGGCCTACGGGGCACAAGTGGACATAAAAAACCAAATAGCATATATTGCCCACCGATGCCTCTTTCATTAGTTGTCCCAGCAATTTAATAGTTGTATTTAAAGTCATGATCCTCTTCACCGTAAAGCATATGACAATATTCCAACAGCTGTGTGGTACTTCACGACACGGGATCGCACCTGAGCAAGCTACTACGACTCGCAAGACCATCTATCTACCAAACAACAGATAATAGGAGGTGTCCAAGGCAATATAAAGGTTGCACGGAATATATCTGGTATGAAATACTAAAGTATCGCGACACGGATAAGAATAGATCAACAGGAGGAAATAAAGTCTATAAATGCAAAATAGGTAGAAAGAGGGAGAATGCTCGCCTTGAAAACACTGTCGAAGGTACATATCCGAAGGACTTGTCGATACTCGCAACCAGTCAACGGCCTAATCCGTGAAGAAGCAAACACTAAAAGAAACATCGGATGCACTATTTAATACTACGATAGAAGATCAGGCATGATGCATGTATGACATGACAAAGGTGTGATGCATCTAGACAATATTAAGCAGAACCAGGGTCTTGACAATTAATTAGATGGTTTATGTTGTTCAGATACCTTGCAATTTAAATGTTGGATTAACAAGGCAAAACATGGCATTGGTTCGCTATGCAAAATTAAATTGAGTTGAGGTAAGACAAATATAGCCCGCATAAATGGAGTTGAGATAGGCGGCACATGGCGAGCAGCGGAGAGGGAGACCTGGCCTCCGATGGGCGTAGAGCAGTGGCAGGGCGGAGGCGCTCGGGGCCGGCGAGGTGGGGCGTCGGGGCTTGCTCGCGGTGGAGAACGTTGGGGGTCGCTGCTACGGACGAGGGAGGGCCACGCGACGACAGCAATAGGCGCCATGGCCGCATGGAGGAGGAGGGCGGCGCCACTAGGAGGTGTTAGCCGGGGAAGATGACGGCGGCCGGACGCGGAGGGCTCCTGGCGAGGTTGGGGAGGACGGCGTTCGGGCATCTGGCGGCAGACGCGGGGCTCGCTGGCGGCGACCTGGCAGCGGCGGCCAGCAGAGGAGAGAGCGGCGGCGCTTGCTCGATGGGGAGGCAACGAGGTTCCGCGGGACGAGGCGACACTGTGGTGGAGGCTTGCGGGGAACCAGGGTCGCGGCGGCGGGCAAGATGGATGCAGCGGCGGTGGCTCTTAGGAAGGGGAGGCGCTCGCGCAGAGAGCGAGAGGGGCGATGGTGGTGGGGGTCGCGTCGCATGATGGGGATCGAACGGGGGGAGGTGGACGTGGTGGGACCGACGGTGGTTGGTGGGGCCGGGTGAGGAGCGGGCTGGCGTTGGCGTGTAGCGGCCAGGTGCGGGCGGCACGTCGCACGCGCGCGGTGTGCGCTGGTGCCGTGTGCTACGCGTTCGGTGTGGCAGCGCGCATGCGGGTGAGTGCGATGGCGGCCAGGGTAGGTGTGGGTTAGGGTCTAGGTTAGGGTTTCTAGTCTAGGGTTTGGTCTGGAATGGGCCGGGCCTGCCGGGGTGGTAGGTAGCCTGGCCTACGGGCTGGGCTGCCTCCCTGTACAAAACGTTTTTATATATTTTATTTTTAAAAGATTTTGCAAATAGTTTTTAGACAAACCAAAGATCTGAAAAAGAACGGGGTTTGTATTTGAAATAAAAGGGAGGGATTAATGTAGAAAACAAAATAGGGCTTTTAGTAAATAGTTTTAGGCAAAAGATATGCATGATGACATGAGCATGCTATCATGATGATGCACAGAGACATAACACAACGATTTTCTAGTAGTGGTTTTCGCGGGGTGCTACACGCGTGCCGCCGCCGGTCGTCGAACTTGGCTCGCGCCTAGATCTAGCGAACCAGGGGGAGAATAGGGACCCCGCCGCCACCGAGGCCGAGTGGCTTTGCCGATGGCGCATCCCGACGGCGGCAAGGAGGGAGGAGGGAAGGGGGTGGGAGGCCCGGCGGCGGCGGTAGGGTTCCCCCCGGTCGCTCGCGGGAGCGACGCGGGAGGCAGGTTTTTTCCTAGTGCCTGAACTTGCCCCACCATGTGACAGATATATACACTAGACCTATCTTAACACTCCCCCTCAATCTGAACTACTACTATGAACAAGATTTAGATTTGTCTTTAAACGGTCTAGCATATGTCGACTGGCTGGTTTAGTGAACACATCAGCTAGTTGATCATCAGAAGAAATGAAATGAACTTTACCTGAAGAGCTCCAGAAGCAACAGGCTCACGCACAAAATGGAAACCGATCTCAATGTGCTTGGTCCGAGCATGGAAGACCGGGTTAGCAATCAAGTATGTAGCCCATAAATTATCACACCATAATATGGGGGTGCGCTGCTGGGAAACGCCTAACTCCTTGAGTAGAGACTCTACCCATATAGCTTCAGCTGTCCATTAGCCAAAGCTTTATACTCTGCCTCAGTACTAGATCTTGATATGGTAGGCTGTTTCTTCGAACTCCAAGAAATGAGATTCGGTCCAACAAATATAGCAAAACCTCTTGTGGATCGGCGATCATCAACACATCTTCCCAATCCACATCAGTGAAAATGCTAACACCGGTACAAGCAGACTTACAAAAACTCAGTCATGTACTCAGTGTCCCCTTAACATAACGCAGAATGCGCTTCACATCTTCCCAATGAACATGAGTAGGTTGCGAGAGGAATTGGCATACCTTATTCACTGCAAAGGAAATGTCTGGATGGGTGAGGGTCAAATACTGCAATCCTCCAACAACGCGTCGATACTGGAAAGAGTCGTAAGTACTCAGCGGAGTTCTAGACTCACGAGCAATGTGCTCCATTGTTGCCAACGGGGTAGAAGTGGATCAACAATTCTCCATACTCACACGGTGCAAGAGATCAAGTGCATACTTCTATTGAGTCAATGTCATGCCCCCTGAATTGTAGGACGCTTCTAATCCAAGAAAGTACTCCAACTTACCAAGATCCTTAATAGGAAAACTGGCAGCAAGCGACCGAGCAAGTCCATCAACTACTCCTGGAGTAGACGCAGCAATAACTATATCATCAACATATACAAGCATGTAGATCTCAACACCATTCTGGGAGAAACTAAATAGATATGTGTCGGCCTTGGATGGAACAAAACCAAGCTTAGTAAGAAGAACGCTCTGTCGAGCGTACCAGGCACGAGGAGACTGCTTTAGTCCATAGAGAGCAGCTGCAACTTGCACACATGAGAGGGATACCGCTCATCCTCAAAACCAGGTGGCTGCTGTATGTACATATCCTCGGAGAGAAACCCATGGAGAAGCGCATTACTCACATCAACCTATCAGAGAATCCAGCCTCTAGAAACTGCAAGAGAAAGAACCATTCGAACTGTAGATGGCTTGACCACTAGGCTGAATGTATCACCATAATCGATGCCATGTTATTGAGTAAATCCTCGAGCTAGAAAGCGTGCCTTGTATTTATCAACAGAACCATCCGGGCGCTGCTTGGTCTTAAAGATCACTTGTTTCCGATGATATTAACACCGGGAGGTCGAGGAACTAGCACTGAGGTCTTGGTGTGATGTAGAGCAGCCAACTCATCAGTCGTAGCCACTCGCCAAGTTGTATCGCTAAGCGAATCGCGATGAGACACCGGCGTGGCAAGAAAGGCGCGCTGGTGAGGGTCATAACACACAGTACCGTCCTTGTACTGTTTGTCCCTCCTCATATTGTCACGTGTACGTGTGACCATCTCATTACCAGGCGTTGTAGTCACAGGAACATCAGCCAGAGGCATCGCGGTCGGGAGGAGCCGTCCCCGATAGATGGCGACGCATGCTAGGAAGCCGAAGGCGGAGCCAGGCCAGGGGAGCCCGCGGGAGTGGAAGACGGTATTGCAACGCGATCGGGAGCCCGGGGCGGACTAGCAGAACCAGCAGGCCCACGTGAGTTGGGGGCCTCAGGATGCAAGGCATGCACGTCGAGCGTCAATGACACATGCACGTTGATCCCTGGCTCCGTATCGGTTGGTGTGGACTCGACCTGCATGGGAGAATCACTGCTTGGAACAAGGCGCATTAGTGGACAAATAAGAGAGGTCATATTTGCGCATATGACCACTACTCGGAACCGGTTCATCGGATGGGAAGGAAATCGTAGCTGCAAGGGTGGAGACATCAACGTGAACACTTGGTGTTGAGTAGGGAAAGACCGACTCATCGAAGACGACATCACGGGAAATATAAATACGTCCCGTGGAACGATCGAGGCACTTATAACCCTTATGCATCGGACTATACCCCAAGAAAACACACATGGTGGATCGGAATGCCAATTTATGGGTATTATATTTGTGCAAATTAGGCCAGCAAGTGCAACCAAAAGTGCGAAGAAAGGAATAGTTTGGCTGGATCTTAAGGAGGCGGTGAAGGGGTGTGTCTTGACGTAACACAGGGGTGGGCACGCAATTGATAAGATAACATGCTGTGAGGAAAGCTTCATCCCAAAAACGCAATGGGAGAGATGAGTGCGCCAACAAGGCAAGACCCGTCTCCACTAAATGGCGATGCTTGCGCTCGGCAACCCCGTTTTGCTACGAGGTATGTGGGCACGAGATGCGATGCGAGATGCTTGTCCAGTGAAAATAGCTATGTAGCTTGTGGTACTCACCACCCCAATCCGACTGCACGGTTTTGATCTTAGTGTTCAAAAGACGGTCAACATGAGCCTGGAAAGCATAGAAAACCTGCTCAACATCAGACTTATGCTTGAGAAGGTAAATCCAACAAAAACGGGAATAATCATCGACAATGCTAACATAATACTTGAACCCTCCTGAGGATGCAATGGCAGGACCCCAAACATCAGAATGAATTAACTCAAGAGGCATAGTAGAAACACGATCAGAAGCATTATAAGACAATTGTCGACTCTTAGCACGCTGACAAGCATCAGAAACTGAAGTCTGATTATTGGAAGAACACACTAGATCATTTTTCCTAAAAATGTTTTGAACGACTTTATTGGTGGGATGACCGATACGCTGATGCCACTAGGACGAAGTGGTCTTGACACTGGACAACGCCTGATGGGGTGACAAGGACAATGATCGTCTAAATTGGATGGGGTAGATCCCACCACGGCTTCTACCGTGAAGAAGAATTTTCCTCGTGGCCCGGTCCTTAACAAGGAAAAAAGAAACGATGAAATTCAATAAAGACATCATTGTCACAGACAAGACGATAAACGGACAAGATTCTTGCTAATATGCGGGACATGAAGGATGTTTTGCAAGCGAAGAGATGAACCGGTTAAAGTAGAATGACCAATATGAGAAATAGACAGACATGCACCATTATCCACTTGCACTTGATCCTTCTCGCCATAACGCTCATGAGCATGAAGATGCTCTAGGTCGTTTGTGAAGTGCTCACTAGCCCTGCTATCCATGTACCAGTAGGGATGCTCGTGGGAGGAGGTCGACGCGGAGTTTCTAGAGCGAGGGTCACGGTCGTAGTGGTTGTGGCAGTCAACCGCCTCCTGCCCCCAGTTTTTACAGACTTGACACTAGGGACGCTAGCGCTGATTACGGTTGTTATCGCCTCCTCCTCCATTGCGGCCGTTACCGCCATTACCACCGCCATTACAGTGACGGTCCTGGCCTTGGCGACCTTTTGGCCTTGACCGCCCTGCGCTGGCGAGATGTTGCCACCGGTGGGACGATCACTGATCGACCGACCGAAGTTGTTGGCGCGGCCAGCATTGTTGGGGTAGACCGGCCGCAACACGACGTTTGCCGAGGATGTGATGTCCGTGGCCTCCTCTTGATGCTTCTAAAGTTGAGCACATTAGAGTAAAAATGCGCGACAGTTACTGGCACCCCTGCGAAGTTCATGGAGGCGGAAATAGGGTTGAACATCATGCCGAGCCTAGTCAGCATGTAGTCGATGATCTCGTCATCGCAAAGACGGGAGCCGGCGGCAGCCATGGCATCAGTGAGCGCTTCAACCTTTTGCATGTACTCGTCGGCTGTCCTATCCTCGTTCCTTAGTGTCTAGATCTGCCACCGGAGATGCTGAATGCCCGCGTTGTTCTGCATGCTAAACATGGCGTGGATAGCCGTCCACGTCATAGTGTCTGAGGTGCAACCGATCATCTGCGCTGCAATGTCTTCGGAGATTGATCCGAGAAGGTGGCCAAGGACCTTTTGATCAAGAGTTCACCACTGCTCAAAGTCGGGATTGCTGACGTCCCGAGCATCGGTGTTAGTGCCCTGCCTCACTGTCCTGGGTGGTGCAACGGTCGTGCTGTCGATGAAGCCATGGAGGCGGGCACCAGAAAAATTGGGAAAGATCAACGCCCTCTAGAGCATGAAGTTACTCCCGTCGAGGCGGACGACGATCATGGGGATGACGGGTGGAGCTGTCGTGGCCGGGGGTGGAGCGATGACGGGGGGCAGGAGTGGAGGACATGGCTGGGGCTATGGAGAGCGTAAGGGTGGACCTGGTGGTCATCGCGGTGGCGGTGTGTACACGCGGCAGCGGCGGAGGATTGCCTAGGATTTTGCGGCAGAGAGAGGAACTCACTAGGCTCTGATACCAAGTTTGTTTTTAGGGTTTCGTGGGGCTATGCGTCGCCATGGCTGCTCTTTATATATAATGATCAACATACATGTACAGGTACAATATGTATATGAATATGTGATAGATATATACACTAGACCTATCTTAACAATGTCCACATCCTAGTCCTCTTCCCTATTTCCGACTCTCAGCGTCGAGGTATGTTGCGTCATATCGTGCACCTGAGTGGCCATCTATTGTAGACAATCAGCACCATCAACCAGCAAGCTCCTATCCCATTCATTTTGAATACCTTCCCAGTACCAAAGAAAAGCACACATGTAGCAAATTAATCTCAGAGGGAAAGAAATTAGTTTCCCTACAAAACACGAGCAATTTCTAGTTTTCTACAGTGCCCGACACATGGCAGCAATACAGACAATGTGGAAGTTACAGCCAAAAGGAAGAAACTTCACAATCCACCAGAAATATTGGGTAAAACACGAAGGCCTAGTCTGAGCACCAATAACAGAGACAATTGTACTCCACATGTAAAATAGCAGGAGGACAAGCAAAGAACAAATGGTTTATGGTTTCATCTAAGGGGCAAAAGCGACAGGTATAACTACCTACCCGTTTTATCTTTTTCATGTTATCTTTAGTACTAATCACGTTATGCCTATAAGATAGAGCCAAATTTTCTTTTTTAGAGGTAACTTACCTTTCCATAAATGTCTAAAAGATCTATCAAGAACTACATCAGCAAACTTATTATACAAGAATTTAATAGAGAAGATCCCATACTTTGTGTATTTCAATTTTGGTTTATCTTTTTCATCATTAAAACTTAGAGAAGCCAGTATATTCCTTAGCTCCTGCCAATGAGAAGCTAATATAGGAGAGAACCACCTTCTAAAAGTAAAGAACCACCCCATATCTGACATTTCCCTAAAAGTACCAATCTGTTGATTACAAATCTCATGATGCTCTAGAAATTTCTCACGGTGGGAGAAATTCCCAACCCACTGATCATGCTAGAAATCAGTTCCTCTCTCCCACCTCCTAGTTCCATTCTTCTTCCAGCCAGATAGATTTGTTTAAGTTTCATTAATCTTTCCATGCACCAGAATCATTTTGTTTCATCTTAACCCTCTAGATACCATGTGTTATCCCGTATTTTGCTTTTATAATCTTCTGCCATAGCCCATCTTCATCTTCCAACTTCCATGACCACTTACATAGAAGACAAATGTTGAAAAAACTTAAGTTTTTAGTACCCAACCCTCCTTTTTCCTAGGCCTACAGATAATAGACCACTTAACCATGTAATATTTTCCTTTATTACTAGAACCTTCCCAAAAAAACTTCCTGATAATTTTAGTGAAGTTTTCCAAGTTGGTATCATCCATGAGGTACATAGACATATCATAAATAAGAAAACTACTTAAAGAGGATTGAATTAAAGTATATCTTCCATGAATTAAAGACAAGTTCCCAACCCATCCATCTAATTTTTTCTTGAGCTTATCAGATAAGGGTTGCAAATCAGCCACATGTAACTTAGTGCCACAGATAGGGACACTAAGATATTTAATGGGCCAATTACTAAGTTGACAACCAAACATATCAGGATATCTTAAGCCTTTTCACTGTCTTCCAAAACCAACATCAGCTCACTTTTATTAAAATTAATTTTAAACCCTAACATGGATTCAAACATATACAGAATTAATTTAACATGAATTAATTGTTCTAGATCATATTGAATGAGCAAGATAGTATCATCAGCATATTGTAAACTAGGAACACCTTTATCAACTAAATGGGATACCAAACCAGTCACCAAACTAGTAGATTGAGCTTGACATGTCATTTTAGCCAAACCTTCTGTGGCCAAATTATATAGGAAGGGAGAGAAAGGATCACCTTGTCTCACCCCTCTATGACTGCCAAAATCTTTACCTCTTTTATTGTTTAGTTTTACACAGAAAGTACCATTCCTCACCATAACATCCACGAATTTACACCAAAATTCACTAAATCCTTTTTGAGAGACACATTTCAACAGGTAATACCAATCTACCTTATCGTGGGCTTTTTCAAAATCAATTTTCAAGATTACTCCCTAAACCTTCTTCCTTCTAGACTCATGCAAGATTTCATGAAGATACATCACACCATCCATAATGTTCTACCTTTAATAAAAGAAGTTTGACAGCTTGCAATTAACTTGTCCATAAAGGGTTCTATCCTAATTGTAATAACCTTGGCATTAGGTGTTTTTGCAAAAGGATAATCATGCCAAAATTAATCCTATACATATCCAGGACACTAGAATGCAAACCCCCAAACATAAGTATAATATCATATTTTATAATAGGCCAACAAGATTGATAGAATTCAACATGAATTCCATTAGGACCAGGAGCTATATTTCTAACCATGAGATCTAAAGCCTTTTCAGCCTCTTCCTCGGAAAAAGGGTTATCCAACACATAATTGTCAAGATTATTCATTTTTTACCAATAGACCATATAGATGTGTCCAAACCTAATTGGTTTCCTTCTCCTTCTCCAAACAACATCTTATAATAATCGGTGACATGAGAAACGAGATCCGAGGTCCCCTGAATCACGTCACATTTTTTACTCATCCTACCATTAGCAACCCTATGCAAAATAATCAGTATTATTATCCTCCTCATACATCTGCATTAATTTTAATTGAATAAAATCTTTCCTTTGAAACTGGACCCTAGAAATAAGGTTATCTTCCTCCAACAGTTCTAAATTTTCTAATTCCACCAAGAGGTCTTTCTTTTCTTTAGTGAATTGTCCTATAATATTAATCCCCCAGCCTTTCAGACTTTTCTTCACATTTTTCAAATTTTGCTAAACTTGGATGATGCTATCCTGAACATCAATAGAGGAATGAAAAAAAAATTAACCCTGTCTTGAAAATCCAAGCGAGGCAACCATGTTTTATCAAATCTAAACTCATTAACGTTAGCCTCCACACTTTGACAAGTATCAATCACCACGGGATTGTGACTAGACATCACCCTAGGAATATTCTTTACTTGAGTTAAGGTAAAAAAGAGTTTCCCAATCTGAGTTTACCAAGACCCTATCTAATTTCTCAAGGATGGGGTCTTTCTGATTATTCGACCAAGTAAACTGACCACCAGAAAATTTGATTCCCCTGAGAGCATATGTATTGATAATTGCATTAAATAAATATAAAAATTTGGAACACTTGCCATTTATATTGTTTTCAGTAGCAAAACAAAGAATATTAAAGTCCCCTCCAATCAAGGATGGTATTGTTAAGTCATCACAAATGTTTGCAAACTCGGTTAGGAAGATTTCCTTATCTTCAACCTAAGAAGCCCCATAGATGACAATCAAGAATAACTCTCTTAACAACTTGTTCTCAAACACTCTAGATTTAAAAAAATACCTATTGGTAATGACATACATGACCTTAATTAAATCTTGAGGATTTAATTCCACACATAATCCCCCTAGATCTTCCTAGAGAGGGGGACTAGAGCCAAGTAAAAGAATTATTAGGATCAAACTTTGTACAAACAGAGACATCTGATTTTATTTTCATAGTCTCTTCGAGCCCAATGAAATCAAAACCATACTCACTAATAAGATATTTAAGGTAGAAATCGAAACTTTTTCCCTCTATGGTTCATTATCAGACCTATCATGTTATTTTATATTTTTCTAACTCAAAGTCTAGGACCAGGCAAAATATCACATAGACGGTGATTTTCAGCCCATCCCATACTTTTGGTATCACCAAGGGGTATCCCACTAGATTTTTTGGAAGCACTTGCATTCTTTCTCATTTGTTTCCTAGTTTTTTACACCATATGAGTGAAATCCTCATCCTTCAAATCATAAAAATCATCCCTACTTTTTACCCTAGCAGCAGTACAAGTTGACTCAAATTTGTCATCTAGTATCATTTTGATGTCAGACATATTTTCCACCACATCAGACTTTATTAAAATATGAACATACACATTTTTATTTGCCAAACAATCCCTAGCCTTTTCCAAATATTTTAGCAACTGAATAGTTGCAAGAGGTAAAGTTTTCGCATCAATACCAATTTCTAAAGCTTTATCCATAATTTCATTATCATTCAGCACAGAAAAATAATTACCATTTTTTATAAGATTTTTACCTGCATTGTCCTTGGCATTAATATGGTCCATTGCTATAGCAAGAACATGAATGTTTGTAGTTCTAGAAGCCTGAATCCTCATGATGTTCCTAGTAGGCAACTGTTTCTCAAGAGTAGGAATAGTTGGCACAGAGGGCCTAACTACAGGAGAAGATCCAAAGTTTCCTCATGATCAGAAGACATCTCATTAATGCAAACAATAGCAGGAACTAATTTGACAGCCTTGCTAGAAGAATAAGACTTGCATCATTTCCAAAGGAAGGTGGAATGAGTCCATGCTGCTTAAGCTTTTCTTTAATAGATGGAGCTTCATCATCACTGTCCACATCATCCACCCTGTCATCCACAACTTTTATTTTCGCATGTTTGTCAGACACATCAACAACTTGGATGTCAGTACCAGGGACAAGATTGTGAACAGTTCTATTGTCGGGCATTATAAGTTCTTCTGGCATCTCCCATAAATCCTCCAAGGGAAGAATGAGGTCCCTCCTTGGATCCATTGTTATCAGTCCTAGCTCTGTTTGGAGTATGTTGTGGGTTATTTATCCTGGGATTTGAAGGAGATGTATCTGTATCTAGTTGATCATTAGGCATTGTAACTCTATCCCAAGCATTTCTTCCTCTTGGAATCTCCTTGGTGAATTCAATATATAGAAAATGGGACCAATATTCACTTTTTCCACCATAGGAGGTACCAAGGACACATCCAAATTTCCGATTTGGATCCTGACATAATCCACATTGTTAAGACTATGTTTGTCTACAGCAAGAGTTCTACCTACCATGCTGCGAACAAAAGCAATAGTACGGAAGTTTTTGTTATCCAAAGGACACTACTAGGGAAACCCTACCCGAGGTGCACCCAAAAACCCTATCCGAGGCGCATATGATATGCACCTCTAGCATCGCGCCTCTAGTATTTGTTATGCGAGGCGCATATCATATACGCCTCCTATATCCTTGATATGCGAGGCGCATATTGATCATATGCGCCTCCCATACTCAGAATATGCGAGGCGCATATTGATCCGAATGCGCCTCCTATATTCTGCATATGCGAGGCGCATATTGATCCGAATGCACCTCGGATATTATTTTTGAATTTTAAAAAATGGCGGCTAGATCTGAATTTGGCTAGAATTTCGTCGGAGCTCGTCGGAGGCCGTGCTCGTGGCCACAACCTACCACCAGAGGCAAGTGCGACAGACCATGGCCATGGGGGTCGCCGGAGATGGTGGAGGAGGATGATGCCGCCGGAGGTGGAGGAGGAGGAGGTGGTCGGTGTGCTTGCGGAGGCCATGGACGAAGTGATCACCGGAGGAGGAGGAGGTGGTCGGTGTGGTTGTGGAGGCCATGGCCGAAGTGATTACCGGAGGAGGAGGAGGAGGTCGCCGGAGGAAAAGGAGGAGAAGGTCGTCGGAGGATGCCACCGGAGGTAGAGGAGGGGGGAGTGGAGGAGGAGGAAAAGGGGAGAAGGAGGAGAGGTGGAGGAGAAGGAGGAGAGGTGGAGGAGAAGGAGGAGAGGTGGAGGAGAAGGAGAAGGAGAGGTGGAGGAGAAGGAGGAGAAGGAGAGGTGAAGGAGAAGGAGAAGGAGAAGGAGAGGTGGTAGCTAGGTGTGGTAGGTGGCTGTTTTGAATTTGAATCCGGCTCTACTTATGCGAGGCGCATATCATACGATATGCGTCTTGAGTAGTTTTTTTTATTTTTTTCTAGGAAAAAATCTTCTTTCGGCCATAACTTTTTACTCTTTTTGAATTTGGGGATTCCGTAAAATCCAAAATGACCATAAGTGGTTGAACTTGAGTAGGAAATTTCGAGACGGTCATTTTGATAGGTTAAAGATTTTTTTCCGATATTGTATGCAAAAGTTATGGCCGTTTTACCATGCCGTGACCTATTTTATTAAAATACATCGAAATTCATGTTTTTCAATTTTTTCTAGATCTATACCCTAAAATCTAACTACAACTGAAAGGAATTTTTTTTTTGAAGTTTCTATCATTTTTGTTTATTTTTTACAAAACTTAAAAGGCATTCCCGGGGGGTGGGATCTGCCAGGTTATAGGAGGCGCATATGGGAATATGCGCCTCGCATATTATCAAGTATAGGAGGCGCATATGGTATTCGACCACAGATCTCCTCCCGGGCCCATGCAACTTATGCGAGGCGCATTCTTCCCATATGCGCCTCGCCTATCTAATATATTGGAGGCACATATTATCAAAATGCGCCTCGCATAATATGGGGGTGCCATATTTCGTCCGTACAGAGATTAGAGGACGCGCATCCTACAAATATGCGCCTCGCCTATTTTAATACTAGAGGCGCATGTAAGTGCAGTGCGCCTCGCCTATTTTATCGGAGGCGCATATGGTATAAATTCGCCTCAAATGAGCATGTCTCCTATAGCCTTTTCTCTAGTAGTGGGGATGCCCTTAATTTGGAACCAAGCAATGTCCAATTCCCTAGTAGAACCATATAGAGGAAACTTGTTATCCACTTGAACAGTAGCATTTCTAGCAGTTTTTAAATGAGTTCTCCCAAAATAAATCCAGGCATCAATATCCTTGGGACTAGGAAATCTCATCAAAAACTTGGTAGCTGACATTGGTTTGGCATACCACCTCCAGGTACATCTTGCCCTAGCCCACTAACCAAATCCCTCTTCAATCTATCTTGTAGATATAGATCCTTCGACCACATGAATCACTACCTGGTAAACTTCCTTAGGAGGAGCATCATTTCTTATGTCAAGGATTGCAGTGACATAATGATCCACTGCATGTTTTAGAGCACGATTCGTGGGCATAACACTTACGGAAGTCCTTTTCCATAAATATTACACCCTTAGAGTGGTACAATAGAACCGTTGTGGGTCCAACTAATACTTTATTCCTTTGTCACAACACAAGAGCAATACAAGCTTCGTGATCCTCCTCGGACTAGTGATGATTCACTTTTACTAAGTAATTTAGAAGCACTAGCTTGAGAAACAATGATACTTCTAAGCTAAGCATCATCGGAGCATTGCAACTTTATTGGGTAGGATCTAGACTGCTCAGCTCGACTATCCTATATGTGCAGATATATTCATCTAAGTCTATGTTATCCTCTCCTTTTCCAAAATCTATTCCGTAATCTATGCCTTCAATTCCACCGAAGAGGTCGGGTTCATCATAATAAACCTCCTCAACTGTGGTGTCTTCTATAGCAATCGTGTCTTCGGTCTTCGTGGTACCTAAGAAAGAGTTTTGAGAAGTATAGATTGAGTACGAGCGTACTAAGAAAATCCTAGTGGTTATCTGATTCTCTATATAAAGTGTGTATAAGAATCCTAGGCCTATGCGTAGTTTTTAAATAAGGTATTTAGAAAAGGTAAGTTTTAGTCTTTGAAAAACTATGTCTATCAGCCTTCACGGGTTGTACAGGATTTCACGGAATCGCTTTCCCGCTACATTCGCAATCATTTCCCAAGATAGGGAGTAACATGTCATAGTTCATACACTCTTGAGAGGGGAACTACTTTTCCCACAAATGATCTAAAGCCTAAGTGCATAAAAGGGTATGCCCCCTGTTCAAGCTTTCTTAGTTTGAGGCTCAGTCAAGATCCAAGTCAATCACTATCCTTCGCCATGACCCCGCAGTCCACCCAATGTAACGAGTTTCGGTCAAGAGACCTATGCTCAATTACCCTTCCTTCTAATATGCTATGCTGTTACCCTGAAGCACATGATAGGGATGTCACGGGCTCTCATCCGCTGATCTCCTCTCTATATCTTGGCCCGACTTAGGATATGAGGACATACAAAAGGAAAAAAAGGTACAACTGACTTCTCTGTCCCATTTCAGAATTTGTGGCTAGCGTGTTAACGTACGGCACAAGAATGGCTGACTACATTGGTTGTTAATCCTAAATGTATACCCAATATAATTGAATCTCCACCATATGGTTTCCCATATCTTACCATGATTCCACGACCCACCATTTTAGATTATCTGACTACCCTGAGCTAGTAATTCTTAATTCATATTTATTATGAAAATAGTCTTTTGCTTTTAAGTGTAGATGATAAGGTTTTGAAAATGCTTTCTAAAATACATCAATAGACATGTAAGGAATCCCTTGCAATGAATATTGCAAGTTTGGTCTTATAAGGTATGCAAGAGTGAACTTGTCTGAGTCTCTTGGATTAAGACAATCTAAAGATTCTATACTATTTTGGACCTATGTTTCTGCAAATAAGCATCATTGTCTGGTAAGGACATGTATAAAATCCAAATGCATACCTAAGGTTCCAAATAACTATTTTATTTTAGTTGGTTGTTCCCCCTAATTAAGGTGTTTTTAGGTTTTCTTAAAGTATTTCATGTTGTGAATTTTATTTCACTTTAGAGTTTTCATTTATCCTTCAAGATTGATTTTATTTTATCAACTCTTTGGTTAGAATATTACTTGGAAATTTATTCCACACCCAATTTCATAAATAATTAAGGTTTATATTTTAATGGGTTATTTTACTATTTTTGAGGTATTTATTCCTATTTTTTTATTATTTAACAAATATTTTAGGGTTTTATTAGAGGAGTATTGACTTTTTGATTTTATAATTGTGGAAAAATAGGCATGATCATTCCTTGTCTTTTTTCCTATTTGGAACTATTTTTACTTTATTTATTTGAAATTCGCATATTTTCTTAGTATTTTAATTCTTTATTTACTATTTTTTATTTTTATCACTTCATAAATATTTTAAAAAATCCTAAAAAATTACTTTTTGTACTCTACTCGTTTTTCTCTTTCTAGGGGTATTTTATTTTATTTTTCTAAAATGTCTACGGTTGTTTTTGGTTAAATGGGCATCTAGAGAATTATGAGAAGACCAAAATACCCTTGGGTCCACCAGTCAGTTCAATCACTTAAGTGACTGGACCCACTACGCCCGAATGCATAGCCTCACCTCTCACTCTCTCTCACAGGCATGCTCTCTCTCTCTCACTTGGGCAATGGCAATTGCGATGGCGCTGCCGCGGCTCTGCCCCGCCTGTCTTGGCCATCTTCGGCCTCTCTTGCCGCGGTGCTTCAGCCTCAATTACTCCCCTCCTCCTACTACTACTCTACCTTCCTACCATCCATATTCGTCTCTCTAGCCTCCTACTACCCGCTCTATGTTACAACCCCTCGAATCGACACTATGCAATTTTTAGCGGTTCCCACCAAACCTGCATAGAAACAATTCAAAGATGCCCACCAAGAACTTGTGTGTAGGTGGAAAACAAAGTAATATCATTACACAATAGTCCATGATGGAACAAACAGAACATATATATATATACAATAGCGACTCAACGAGTCAAGAATACAGATATACAATACAAAGATCCAAATCACCTTGAAAAAGATACACATCCGAGTACGGATAAGAAGAAAATGGGGCTAAGAGCCCCGAAGAATAACCAATGGCATCCATAACCCTGCCCAGGCCAAGCTGGAAGGGTAACGCTACTAACGACGTCGATCTCAAACCTGCTAAAACAAAAGGGGTGTCGACAAAGGGCAAAGGAAAAAGAGAGCGGTCAGTACTGAGGCCAGTACACGGTGAGTCTAGAATTCGCGGCTCTCACCTACATAGGTATGGTGGACTGAAGCGGTAGCGAAGCATGCACTAAACAATATATAGAGACTCCATATGACTGTCGGCTATTAGAGAGGGATAAGAAAGACCTATTCGGATCCAACCTGATTCTAATACCAATCATACCCATCCTGGTATATCCCCCTTGAGACCAAACGAGGAAGTCAAACCGAGGGACTCACATAGTTGGCAGTTTTATTCATTCCATTATAGTTGCAGCACTTACTAGTCACATATAGATAGCATGAGTCATCCTGATATCATAAGCCGTGGGAAGTTTTAGTTAACCATTCTGTTGTAGTTGCAATACTTACTAGTTAGATACAATTAGTATGAGACATCCCAAATCCAGTAGTTGTTGGCACTTTTATTTACTCATTCTGTTGTAGTGAGACCGATTACTAGACATGTTAAAGTCAAATTTATAGCACTATTAGTTATAGTTGTCTATGATCGATATATTGTGCTCCAAGTCATCCATAACAGGGGTGTACAAATAGCAACACACACACAATTAATCTTAGGAAGAACCAAATAAATGCAACGAGGCCTCACGATAATGCATTCATAGGATTCATAAATTATTTCAGGAGGGCACCCCATTAAGCTACCCGCAACAAAGTTGGCCGGGTCTGAGACATACCCAAGGTTTGTGCCAATGGCTGTAAATGACTAGGAACCCGAAAGTGTGACTAGGCTTGTCGATACTGATGACCCACAAGTATAGGGGGTGTATCGCAGTATTTTCGAGGGAAGTGAAACCCAATTTATTGATTCGACACAAGGGGAGCCAAAGAATACTTATAAGCCTTAACAACTGAGTTGTCAATTCAGCTGCACCTGGAAACAATCTTGCTCACAGTAGTTTATCAGTAGCAATAGTTTTGTAGTAGGAATAGCAAAGTAGCAGCAGTAGTAAAGTAAAGACAGTAGTAACAATAGCAGTAAACAGTGGGATTAGAGTGCAGTAGGCATAGGGATGGATGGACGGGCGTTGCATGGACAAGACAATTCACATAGCAATCAGAACATAGGGCAATTGCAGATAAATAAGATAAAGCATCCAAGTACTAGATAATCCTAGGCATGTGTTCCGTATATAGTCATACGTGCTCGCAATGAGAACTTGCACAACATCTTTTGTCCTGTCAGCCCGTTTGCAGTGGGGCCTTAAGGGAACTACTGGCAATTAAGGTGCTCCTTTTAATAGAGCACCGGAGCAAAGCATGAACACTCCGTGAACACATGTGATCCTCACATCAAAGCCATTCCCTCCGTTATCCCGATTTCTGTCACTTCGGGGCCATTGGTTCCGGACAACAACGTGTGTATACAACTTGTAGATAAGACCAGAAAACAATACTATCATAATGAATCAATAACATGTTCAGATCTGAAATCATGGCACTCGGGCCCTAGTGACAACCATTAAGCACAACAAGTCGCAACAAAGTCATAAAGCACTAATAAAAGATACTAGGCACTGATGGCTCAATGCACGACGCCCAGAAAAGTGCTTGGTGCGTGGTGTTGATGTAGAGCTCGTTGGGAACCCCAAGAGGAAGGTATGATGAGCACAGCAGCAAGTTTCCCTCAGTTATGAAACCAAGGTTTAATCGAACCAGTAGGAGCAAGGAAACACCTCAAAGGTGTTACTAGCTAAGCTTTGGCAGGGCGCACTACCGGTGCTAGTAGCAACGTGGAGACCTGCACAACATAACCACAAAACTTTGTCCCCAACTTGCGATGAGGTTGTCAATCTCACCTTGTTTGGCGGAAAACAAAGGATTAAACGTATCGAATGGAAAAAAGTAATAGTTTGCAGAAAGTAAACACAAAGCAGTAAAAAGATTGTAGATTGTATGTAAAAGACAAGGACCGGGATCCATAGTTCACTAGAGGTGGCTCTCCTTAGATAGATAACATGTTGGGTGAACAAATTACAGCCGGGCAATTGACAAACACCGAGAAAGCAATACATGCATATACTAATCATCTTGATTCCTTTGAGACTTGATTGGGCATTACAACATAATACATAGACCGCCATCCAACTGCATCTATGACTAATAATCCACCTTCAGGTTATCATCCGAACCCCCTCTAGTATTAAGTTGTAAGCAACATATTATTGCTTTACGAACTACGTGTAAAGTAAACAATACGATTGTTCTATGAACAAAGGATTGTTGTTTTCTCTCTAGTAACAACATCACATCTAGTACCTTAGAGATTTCTGTCACTTCCCCAGATTATCAGAGGCATGAACCCACTATCGAGCATAAATACTAACTCTTGGAGTTGCTAGCATCTACTTGGCCAAGATAGCTACTAACAACGGAAAGTATGCAAGATCTCAAATAACAAAGACATGATAGAATCAATAATCAATATGAAATAGCATCTCAATATCCATCGGATCCCCGCAAACACAACATGCAGAATTACAAATAGATGATCTTGATCATGAACGGAGCTCACAAGATCTAGACATGAAAGCACAAAGGAGGAGAACCAGCCATCTAGCTACTACATGGATCCGTAGTCCAAGGACGAACTACTCACGCATCACACCGGAGGCTTGCATGGTGATGGAGAAGGCCTCCAGGGTGAATTCCCCTCTCCAGCAGGGTGCCGAGAAGAGGTTCAGATCCGTCCCGATCTAGGGATGGAGATGACGGCGGCTACAGACTCTTTCGTGGATTTTTGATCGGGTACTTAGGGTTTTCGTCCCGAGGGCAATATATAGGCGGAAGGAGAGCCCGAGGGGGTGCCTGGGCTGGCCACACCACCCCCTGGCGCGGGCTAGGCCACGCGGCCAGGTGGTGTGGCCGCCCTCTGGCCCCTCTCCGTCTCGTATTCTAGCTCTTGATGACATCCGGAAAAATAGGCACTTTGGCTTTTGTCCCATCCAATTCCGAGAATATTCATTTTCTGACTTTCCTGGAACCAAAAACAGCAGAAAACAGGCAGCTGGCACTGTGGCTCTTGTTAATAGGTTAGTCCAAGAAATCATATGAAAAGTACTCCAAAGTTAGAACAAAACACAAGAAAGTGGATAAAACCAAGCATGGAACATCAAACATTATAGATACATTTGCAATGTATCAGGCACCATGCCCTAACAATCTGATGCCATTACATGAACGATCTCATCCAATCCCTACCATCCCCATAGCCTACAGCGGGGGATTACTCACTCATAGATGGGGGAAACATGGATGGTCGATGGAGAAGCGATGGTGATGATGATGGCGATGATCTCCTCTAGTTCCCCGTCCCGGCAGGGTGCCAGAACGGAGTTTCTGGTGCTGTTTCATGGAATCTGGTGGTGGCGGCGGAGCGGAACTCCTTCTGGAAAAACATCGACCCCCCCGGAGTTTTTAGGTCAGAAGGCTTCTTATAGGCGAAGAGGGAGACCGAGGGGGTGCCTGGGGGGCCCACACCACCCCCTGGCGCGGCCTGGCCTGGCCCGCGCCACCAGGTGGTGTGGCCACCCCTGGCTCTTCTCCGTCTCGTATTCTGGCTCCTGGAGTCTTCGGGTGAAATAGGATTTTTGGCATATTTTCTGGGATTTTTCCTGATAGTTGATTTTCTGCACAAAAAGTAGACACCAAGGCAATTCTGCTGAAAACAGCGCCAATCCGCGTTAGTTGTATCCAAATCACACAAGTTTAGAGGAGAAACAATAGCAAAAGTGTTCGGGAAAGTAGATACGTTTTGGACATATCAACTCCCCCAAGCTTAGCTTATTGCTTGTCCTCAAACTCAGTTGAAAACTGAGTGCGATAAAAGAATTTTCACGAACACATTTGCTTCATATGATGTATATATTCTCAGCAATGTGATCAACTACTTATACAGTTCATAATAAAGAGTATGCAACTAAGTTTACTTAATAGGCATTGCAAACTATGAAGAGATTCCAACTCAAAAATAATAAGTAGCATGAAGCATAAACATAAGCAACATTACAATGCTCATAAAAAGGTATGATAGAGTGGTATCTCGCTTGCCTTTGATTATGAATGTCAAGGCACCTCTGAAGTTCAAGTGATGACTAGAAGTAAAGATATCAAAGATACAAGCATCAAAGTCATAACACAAATAATCAAGTAATGGGACAAGCACAAAGAATGACAACTATGCTCTCAAGAAGGTGCTCGAAGAATATATGGAGACTCCTTAAGTAAAAGAAAAGGATTTGAATAATTTGAAAGGCTTCCAAATGCTGAAAGTATGGTACTTGTTAGCTTTGAGCTCTCACTGCCCCTATCATAAGCATCTTTAATGTGGTTAAGGTGAAAGTGACACAACTAAGAGGATATGCTTGACAAGTTATAAATCAAAGTCTCATGCCCCTTACTTACGAAGACCGATCCTCATGCTACTCAACTTTAGTCACAAGTAAGCTCTTGTCATTGTAAGTATATACGTATCATAGAGAACCGCCAACGGGGTACCCCTTGCACATGACAGAGGAGCTATCCCATAATCAAAATGACAAGGCAAGCAGACAATGAGCATCTCAGCGATCTTTTTATTTATGTGCATAGATTTTTATTGAGGATGCTTCATAGAATGCTCATTATGGTTATGCTGCAAGTTTCCACCATGATTAGGCATGGCTTAGGCTAGCGGCCCAGGCGTTTCTCTAACATACATACAAACTCCATGATCTTACAAGTTCCACTTTTGTTTCACACCGCCGGGATCCATAAGCAAAAGAACATGATATCAACGAGGTACTAAGTACCAATGAAATGTTGAAAACGTTCCCCATGAAACATGGTTCTGCTAACTTCAACTCATAAAGCGCAAGCATATACGCAACAAAGAAGGACGCAGTGGTTCAGGTTTATTACATGCAAGAAAATAAAGTGTGCCATCAAGTTCATGAGAGCTTTACTAACTAACTTTCTCATAACAAGCAAACATTTTATTCGGAAGAAAACAAGGCATAATGAATATGCACGGGAATAGCAAATGATGCTAATAGGTAGGTATGGTGGACACTTTGGCAATATTTGGTTTAGGGAGTTGGAAACTTGAGTAAAACATACTCAGTGTAAGTGAAGGCTAGCAATAGTAAGGGAGCGACCAACGACAGAGCAATAACTGTCATAATCATGCTTGCAACAAAACAGGACTAATCATGGCATGAAAGTGATTCAAGATCCTCAAGGCAAAATAATTCATCAAAGCTTAACTGATTATTATAGTCATGTGCATGCGTGAGCATGTGCCAAGTCAATTCAAATTAAATATTCAGAGGAGGATACCATGGTGTCATACCAAGTTATGAATAGAATAATGCAAGCAAACATTCATAAGACATGCTACAAACTATTAGCGAGCGGGAGCTAATCATAAGAAAGCAAGAACTACTAAGCATCCAAAGATAACATACGCCCTACATGAACGGACTAAGCATGCCCACAGTGATGAGTATATGTACAAAAACGAAAAAAAATAGAGTTCGTTACCAGCCTCTTACCATGCCTCGAGTTGCCATTGATCCTCATTATTGCTCTTCACTTGTGTGGCTTGAATAATAATATGAAACCAATATCCACTGAGGACTGCTGAACCCTGTAGCCAATTTACAAAAACAAAAGAAGAACGACAAATATTTTTGGTGTTTTCGATTTTTTAAAACAAGAACCAAAGAGGAAAACAAGCAAAGCAAAATCTTTTTTGGTTTTTCAAATAGTTCAAACAAAGCAAAAGGGAAAAACAAACCAAGGCAAGAACAAAAATAAGCAAACCAAAGAGAAACAACAGAAATATTTTTGGTTTTTTTGTGTTTTAGAAAGCAAAAGCAAAGAAAGAACAAAAAGTAAAGAGAGAACGAAACATGAATATACAAAGTACCGACGCAACATGATATGGAGATGAGTGTGGTGTCGGCGTACCTCCCCCAAGCTTAGGCTTTTGGCCTAAGTGGGTATCAATCCATGTACGAATAGGGGTTCCAAGCAGGCGGATCTTGATAAGAATGGTCGTAGTTGGGCCCATGGGAAGAAGAAGAAGCTCCCCAATCATAAGCAGGCTGCTGATATGAAGACTCTCCCTCATTCGAGCGCTGGACCGAATCATCCGTGGCCTCCCTTCTAGTGTCCTGCTCCTGTTGGGAGAGCTCTCCCAAGTATGTGTCAAGCTCCTCCTCAGTGAGGGACCATCCTTTCCTGTTATCAAGGTTAAACAAAATAGGTGCAGGCAAAAGAACAACACGCTCGGACTTGCTCTTTCTCCAACCAGCTTTGAGAAAGGTTATTTCATAAGATAACTCACTCATACTAGCCCATGAGGAAACAAATTTATGCTTATCATGGAATTAAGATCAAGCCTCTCTATGGGAAACTGTAGGTCTAGATGATGAGGCACTAAACCATGCAATGCTAGTAAATGAGAAGCAATGAGGCCTCCACAAATTCCACCTTTTTCACGGTTAGCAGCAAGACGGAAAGCTTGTTGGGTCCGCGGCATAGAAAACAAAAAATTTCCTACGATGAGAACTACACGCCAAGATCTATCTACTAGGTACAAAGCAACGGGTGGACATACATCCAACGAGAACTTACCCTCGAAGACAACGAGTTTTGTTAACGAGTAGGAACTCGTGGTTGATGTAGTCGTACACTTGCCGATCTCAAGATCATGAGGAAGTCCGAGCGCCGCAACTCAGCAGCGCATCCGTACTCGCACACACGTTCAAGCCATCAGACAACCTCCACCTCCTTGCTCCAGCGATCCAGCAGAAGCAGCAACTCCTTCCAGACGAAATGCCACCAGGAACATGTATCTCGCTAATCTGAGACCATGGAGGAATAATTCTAGAGGGGGAGAGAGATCCTTCACAAGGAGGTGTGTGTGGATGAAGGAGGGAATGGGTGGCCTTTTATAGGAGGAGGGGGGTTGCCCCTCCTCTCCGTGGCTGGCGCATGGGGGGTGACCCCTCACCTCCCCCATTCATGTGGTGGTAACCCCTCCACATTAAAATGCCTCTTCACATTCCCTTTTAAAGTCTCCACTTTAAATGCATTAAAATTCTCCAAGTTTAATGCTCTCTCATTTAATAAAACTCTTTTATTAAATTTATTCAGAATTTTGTTAATTACTTTAATTAACAAACATTCACATATAGCCCCTTGCAATATTTCAATATCACATGCAGAACCACTTTCTGCAATTCCACCCGAAACAATTTCCGGTTTCTATAAAAACAATTCCTGTGCTTTGCAATTCTTTCGTATGAAACATATGTGCTCCAAAATGGTGTCCGGTAACTCTTAAGTGTGTCACCCTATGGTTCGCGAATAATGCAGACATGATTGAGACTCCTCTCAGATCAATAGTCAGAAGCGGGACCTGGAGATCCATACTGACTCCTGCATGTTCAACGATGACTTCTGTGATCGTGAGAACCTTTAAAGCTTGTAACTAAATCCCTTTGTCTCGTGATATATTACATGTCCGAGATTCCATCATCAGCATCCAAATACCTAGTTTGATCTCGTTATCGACATGCACTCTTTTCTCATTCCTGTGATATAACATTCTAGTGATCACATCACTTGCTTGCAAGCAATCTCAATGTGATATCACCGAGAGGGCCCAGAGTATATCTATCCGTCATCGGGATTGACAAATTCCACTCTTGATCCATGAGCCTCAACATAACACCTTCGTAGTATTGAACCCATCTTTATAGTCACCCTGTTACAGTGTGACGTTTGATGTTATCAAGATACTCTTCAGGTGTTAGCAATTAACATGATCTCATGGTCTAAGGATAAAGATTACTTCGTATGATGTTATAGCAATATAAACATAATGACTTGATCGTAATGCTATACTTCGGATGAATGTTCATCACATCATTCCACCAATGGTGTGACCTTGTTATTAACAACATCCAATGTCCATGATCAGGAAACCTTGATCATCTTGTTAATCAACAAGCTAGTCTATAAGAGAGGCATAACTAGGAACCCTTTTTGTTTATTAAAACACACATGTATTGATGTTTCCGATCAATACAATTATAGCATGTAAAATAAACATCTATCATATATAAGGAATACATAATAACAACTTTATTATTGCCTCTCAGGGGATATTTCCTTCAGTCTCCCACTTGCACTAGAGACAATAATCTAATTCACATAGTGATAAATCTAACACCCATGGAGTTCTGGTGTTGATCATGTTTTTCCCTAGGGAGAGCTTTAGTCAACGGATCTGCTACATTTAGGTCTGTGTGTACTTTACAAATCTTTATATCTCCATCCTTGACATGCTCGCGGACGGAGTGAAACCGACACTTAATATGCTTGGAATTCTTGTGAGACCTCGGTTCCTTTGCGTTGGCTATGGCTCCATTGTTGTCACAATAGATCACCATCGGGTCCAACGCACTTGGAACCACACCTAGTTCCGTAATGAACTCTTTCATCCAAACCACTTCCTGCGCCGCTTCTGAAGCAACACCATATTCCGCCTCCGTCGTTGATCCAGCCACCACAGGTTGTTTGGAACTCCTCCAACTAACTGCTGCTCTGTTCAAGAGAAATACATATCCGGATTGAGACTTAGAGTCATCCGGATCGGTGTCAAAGCTAGCATCGACATAACACTTAGCGACTAGCTCTTCTTTACCTCTGTATATAAGAAACATATCCCTAGTTCTTCTCAAGTACTTGAGGATGTTCTTGACCGCTATCCAATGTTCCGAACCTAGATCAGATTGGTACCTACTAGTCAAACTAATAGCATGTGCCGCATCCGGTCTTGTAAATAGCATGGCATACATAATAGAGCCTATGGCCGAGGCATAGGGGATCTTATCCATCATCTCTCTTTCTTCTGCCATAGCAGGACTTTGAGTCTTACTCAATGTCTTGCCTTGCAACATAGGTAAGAACCCCTTCTTACTTCCGTCCATATTAAACTTATTTAATATCTTATCAAGGTATGTACTCTGCGATAGCCCAATTAGGCGCCTTGATCTATCTCTATAGATTTTAATGCCTAATATATATGACGCTTCACCAAGGTCTTTCATCAAAAATTTGCTGTTTAGATAACTTTTAACACTGTTTAAAAGATCTATATCATTTCCAATCAATAATATGTCATCCACATATAATATCAGAAATGCCACATTTCTCCCACTCACTTTCTTGTAAATACAAGCCTCTCCATAAGTTTGGAAAAATCCAAACTCTTTGATCACCTCATCAAAGCGGAGATTCCAACTCCGGGATGCTTGCTTCAGTCCATAGATGGACCGCTGAAGTTTGCATACCTTATTAGCATCCTTAGGATCGACAAAACCCTTAGGTTGTATCATATACAACTCTTCTTCAATATTACCATTGAGGAACACAGTTTTGACATCCATCTGCCATATTTCATAATCAAAATATGCAGCAATTGCTAACATAATCCTAACCGACTTAAGCATCACTACGGGAGAGAATGTCTCATCGTAGTCAACTCCTTGAATTTGTCGAAACCCCTTTGCGACAAGTCGAGCCTTATAGATGGTCACATTACCATCAGCATCAGTTTTTCTTTTGAAAATCCATTTATTCTCAACGGCCTTTCGATCGTGAGGTAAGTCCACCAAGGTCCAAACTTGGTTCTCGTACATGGATTCCATCTCGGATTTCATGGCTTCTAGCCATTTGTTGGAATACGGGCTCATCATCGCTTCTTCATACGTCGCAGGGTCATCCATTTCATCAACCATGAAATTCACAACAGGATTGTTGTACAGTTCAGGAGCTGCACGTGTCCTGCTTGACCTGCGAGGTTTGGTAGTGTCCTCTTTCGGAGTTTCATGATCAATATCATTAGCTCTCTCTTCATTAGGTGAAGTCAACTCCGAAACAACTTCCGGTTCTGCGCTACTCGCCATTTCATGAAGAGAAGGTTCAATAACCTCTTCGAGTTCTACCTTCCGACTACTCACACCTTTCGCGAGAAACTCCTTCTCAAGAAAGGATCCATTCTTGGCAACAAAAACCTTGCCCTCGGATCTATGATAGAAGGTATACCCAATCGTTTCCTTAGGGTATCCTATGAAGACGCATTTTTCCGCTTTGGGTTCGAGTTTATCTGGCTGAAGTTTCTTCACAAAAACATCGCATCCCCAAACTTTAAGAAATGACAACTTAGGTTTGTTTCGAAACCATAATTCATACAGTGTCGTTTCAACGGATTTAGATGGTGCCCGATTTAAAGTGAATGCAGCTGTTTCCAGTGCGTAACCCCAAAATGACAGTGGCAAGTCAGTCAGAGACATCATAGATCGAACCATATCCAATAAAGTACGATTACGACATTCTGACACACCATTACATTGTGGTGTTCCGGCAGGCATGAGTTGTGAAACTATTCCACACTCTTTCATGTGTGTGCTAAACTCGTAACTTAGATACTCTCCTCCACGGCCAGACCGTAGAAATTTGATCTTTCTATTACGATGATTTTCCACTTCATTCTGAAATTCCTTGAACTTTTCAAAAGTTTCAGACTTGTGTTTCATCAAATAGATATACCCGTATCTACTCAAATCATCCGTGAAAGTAACAAAATAATGATATCCACCTCGCGCCGACACACTCATTGGTCCACACACATCAGTATGTATGATTTCCAATAAATCTGTCGCCCGTTCCATTGAACCGGAAAACAACGTTCTAGTTATCTTGCCCATAAGGGATGGCTCACATGTATAAAATGATTCAAAATCAAGTGATTCCAAAAGTCCATCAGAATGGAGTTTCTTCATGCGTTTAACACCAATATGACCTAGACGACAGTGCCACATATATGCAGATATATCATCATCAAGTTTAATCTTTTTAGAATTAACATTATGAATGTGCGTAATATTACTATCAAGATCTATCAGAAATAAACCATTCAACATAGGTGCATGACCATAAAAGATATCATTCTTATAAATCGAACAACCATTGTTTTCAGATTTAAAGGAATGACCACTTTGCATCAAACATGATCCGGATACAATGTTCATGCTCAGTGCAGGCACCAAATAACAATTATTTAGGTTTATAACTAATCCCGATGGCATATGGAGAGGTAGCGTCCCGACGGCGATCACATCAACCTTTGATCCATTGCCGACCCGCATCCTGACCTCATCCCTTGCTAGTTGTCGCTTGTTCCGTATCCCCTGAACCGAGTTACATATATTAGCAACCGATCCCGTATCAAATACCTAGGTGCTACTGTGAGTACTAGTCAAGTACACATCAATAACATGTATATCACATATAGCTTTGTTTGCCTTGCTGGACTTCTTGTCCGCCAAATACTTGGGGCAGTTGCGCTTCCAATGGCCAATCCCCTTGCAATAGTAACACTCGGTGTCAGACTTAGGGCCAGCTCGGGGTTTCTTTTCAGGCGCGGCAACAGATTGGCCACCCTTCTTTCCCTTGTGCTTGCCTTTCTTGTCTTTCTTGAAACTGGTGGTCCTATTGATCATCAACACTTGATGTTCTTTCCTAATCTCCACTTCTGCAGTCTTAAGCATTGATAGAAGCTCGGGAAGAGTCTTCTTCATGCCCTGCATATTATAGTTCATCATGAAGCTCTTGTAGCTAGGTGGCAGAGATTGGAGAGCACGATGGATGCCTAAGTCAATGGGAATCGTTATTCCCAAGGACACAAGCTTATCGGCATACCCATACATTTTGAGTACATGCTCACTAACGGAGTTGTTCTCCTCCATCATGCAGCTAAAGAACTTTTCTGTAGCATTATAACTCTCTACGGCAGCATGGGTATCGAAAATCATTTTCAATTATCCCATGGTATCAAAGGCATTGCCATTTTCGAAACGCTTTCGAAGTACTGGCTCTAGCCCATACAGTATGCCGCAATGAACTAAGTTGTGGTCCTCCTGACGAGTCACATAGACATTCTTTTCCTCGTCAGGGGCATCAAGAGCTGGTGGGGGGCCTAGCGGCGCATCTAGCACATATTGATTTTGTGCAACAGTGAGGAGAATCCTCAAATTCATAGCCCAGTTGGTGAAGTTGCTACAATTCGCAGCAAGTTTCTCTTTCTCCATGAACACATTGAAATTAAAAGCAGGTGGTGCCATCTACAACAGAATTTGTAAAGTTTATTTAGACTAAGTTTATGATAGAGTGAGTTCAACTAATCAAAATTACTAATGAACTCCCACTCAAAAACGACATCCCTCGTGTCCTTTTGGTGATTACATGAACCAAATCCACTACACCAAGTCCGATCATCACGTGAGTTGATGTAGCTTCAAAGGCGAGCATCTATATGGGCATCATATCAACTATATGACTCATGATTAACCTTTCGGTCCGTGTTCCGAGGCCATTTATGTACATGCTAGGCTCGCCAAGTAAGAACCTTAGTATTCGCGTGTGTAAAACTGTCTTACACCCGTGCCTATGAAAGCGCAGATTCGAGTACACCCGATCATCACGTGTCTCGAAACACGATCCACAGAACGGTGCATACTTAAGGAAGAACACATTTTTATCTTGATATCTAAATGAGGGATCATCTTACAATGCTACAGAAAGCGCCAAACTAGCAGTATAAGATGCTAACATCTAATGTGTAAAGTGAGATGATATGGTCCATGCATTTGATCTCTATCACTTGCATCGTGGTATGATCTCTATCATTCCTTTGTGTGTAAGGCCAAGGTCTATGGAACTTAGACATTGAGTGTGTTGTAAGAGTATCTATCATACATCTACTTACAACAATACCATATCAATACACTATCCCAGCAACGATCTAAACTAGAGGCCTCTAATTTATCAATTGCAAGTTTTACGTGGCTTAGGGCTTTCGGAGATAGAAGCATTCTCACCTACGAACATGAACCACAACGAGGATAACTAAGTTATTAGCAACTCGTTGTAAATCAGATATTGACTATAGTAGGAGAGACAGACACCCGCCAGCCACTTATGCAAAACAAGTTGCATGTCAGTCGTGGAACCGGTCTCATGTACGATGACATGTAAGGTTGGTCCGGGCCGCTTCATCCCATTATGCCACCAATATCCAAAATACGTAGAAGATGCAATAACATGATCATCATAGCCCACATATAAACATATGTGTACTACCCGTGCAAAGCACCTACACATAGGCCAGGCTCTGATACCACTGTTGGGTCCGCATCATAGAAAACAAAAAATTTCCTACGATGAGAACTACACGCCAAGATCTATCTACTAGGTACAAAGCAACAGGTGGACATACATCCAACGAGAACTTACCCTCGAAGACAACGAGTTTTGTTAATGAGTAGGAACTCGTGGTTGATGTAGTCGTACACTTGCCGATCTCAAGATCGTGAGGAAGTCCGAGCGCCGCAACTCAGCAGCGCATCCGTACTCACACGTTCAAGCCACCGGACAACCTCCACCTCCTCGCTCCAGCGATCCAGCGAAAGAAGCAACTCCTTCCAGACGAAATGCCACCGGGAACATGTATCTCGCTAATCCGAGACCATGGGGGAATAATTTTAGAGGAGGAGAGAGATCCTTCACAAGGAGGTGTGTGGATGAAGGAGGGAATGGGTGGCCTTTTATAGGAGGAGGGGGGTGCCCCTCCTCTCCATGGCCGGCGCATGGGGGGTGACCCCTCACCTCCCCCATTCATGTGGTGGTAACCCCTCCACATTAAAATGCCTCTTCACATTCCCTTTTAAAGTCTCCACTTTAAATGCATTAAAATTCTCCAAGTTTAATGCTCTCTCATTTAATAAAACTCTTTTATTAAATTTATTCAGAATTTTGTTAATTACTTTAATTAACAAACATTCACATATAGCCCCTTGCAATATTTCAATATCACATGCAGAACCACTTTCTGCAATTTCAACCGAAACAATTTCCGGTTTCTATCGAAACAATTCCTGCGCTTTGCAATTCTTTCGTCTGAAACATATGTGCTCCAAAATGGTGTCCGGTAACTCTTAAGTGTGTCACCCTACGGTTCGCGAATAATGCAGACATGATTGAGACTCCTCTCAGATCAATAGTCAGAAGCGGGACCTAGAGATCCATACTGACTCCTGCATATTCAACAATGACTTCTGTGATCGTGAGAACCTTTAACGCTTGTAACTAAATCCCTTTGTCTCGCGATATATTACATGTCCGAGATGCGATCATCGGCATCCAAATACCTAGTTTGATCTCGTTACCGATATGCACTCTTTTTTCGTTCCCGTGATATAACATTCTAGTGATCACATCACTTGCTTGCAAGCTATCTCAATGTGATATCACCGAGAGGGCCCAGAGTATATCTATCCGTCATCGAGATTGACAAATTCCACTCTTGATCCATGAGCCTCAACATAACACCTTCGTAGTACTGAACCCATCTTTATAGTCACCCTGTTACGGTGTGACGTTTGATGTTATCAAGATGCTCTTCAGGTGTTAGCAATTAACATGATCTCATGGTCTAAGGATAAAGATTACTTCGTATGATGTTATAGCAATATAAATATAATGACTTGATCGTAATGCTATACTTCGGATGAATGTTCATCACATCATTCCACCAATGGTGTGACCTTGTTATTAACAACATCCAATGTCCATGATCAGGAAACCTTGATCATCTTGTTAATCAACAAGCTAGTCTATAAGAGAGGCATAACTAGGAACCCTTTTTGCTTATTAAACACACATGTATTGATGTTTCCGATCAATACAATTCTAGCATGTAAAATAAACATCTATCATATATAAGGAATACATAATAACAACTTTATTATTGCCTCTCAGGGCATATTTCCTTCAAAGCTATCAAAGACCCCAAGTTGTAAGACCTATCTCATTTAAGAGCAGCAGAGATAAATGCTAGATGAATAGAAGATAACTTATTGGCAGTTTTCCTAGCAAGAACACACTTGGCAACAAAGTAGGCAAAGTAACGAATAGAGGGAAGGTGAATGTTACGGATTTTTCCATTCTCTTTCGAGAAGCTGCTCCCTTGGCAAATTTCTGCGTATAAATCCATGAGTGGTTCAGGTCGCTCCTTAATCCTTCTACATGATCCCCATTGAGGTACCTTAATAGCTGCACAAAAATCATCAAGAGAAAGGTCGACAGCAATATTGTAAATTTTGTAATGGACCATGGGGTTAGGTAAAGAGTGACTAAATTGGAAGTCCTGCACCACAGACATGGTTAGCTTCACAAATTGATAAGGTTCATCTTCCAAAAAGTGCTCTAACCCTGCATTAGAAACCAAAGTGTGGAAATCGTGGAGAATTCCTGCAGCTCTCATGAACTTAGAACATGGATAAATGGATGGAAAAACTTCCTCCTCTCGGTGGACCTTCATGATCTCAGGCACCCATAGTTCATGTTGGTTTAGGTGGTGCTCACTCATCTTCTATTCTGAAATTTAAACACCTATTAAACATGTGATTGCAAAGTAAATATAATGAAGGATTCTACTCATAGGGACTTGTAAGAGGCCTAAACATGCATCAAAACTATATATCTAAGCATCAAACAAGCTTAAAAGCTCTCATAACCTGTCACCTACAACAGCAAAATACTCAAGATATAATCCACCAAACACAAATCTACTTGTACAAGGAGAGGAGTCACATACCAGGGAACAAATGCTCCAAATTTCAGCAAGAAAGATGGGCTGAGCAAGGAGATCGAAAAAATCGAGAGCAAGCACAGCAAGAACACGATTTTGAGCAATGAACTGGAGCTTACTCGGGAGAGAGAAGAAAGTGGCAGGTGAGAGAGTTAGTTGGGGGCCAGGGGTGGCCCACACTAGGGCATGGCGCCACCCAGGGCGGGCCGCGCGACCAGGTGGTGTGCGTGCCTGGTGGGTCCCCCTGGTACCTCCTAGGTACTCCTCTGCCCCTTTTTCACGTAAAAATTTAAGATGAATTTTCTGGAATTTTTCGAGACACTTTATTTTTGGGCATTTTTCATGCACAGAAGAATGATTTTCTGACAGACAGATTTTTTTGGAAACATGATGCAAGGACAAAACAAAGCTAGAACTACAGAAGTTCTAAGACACTCTAACACGCAAGCAACTAAAAACAAAAAGAAAACTAAATGAAAGCAAAAACTAAAATGGATAGAATAGAAGTACACGGAAATAATCATAGTGAAAACATTGTTTTGTTCAATGAAATCCTTTTATTAACAAGGTTGATCAGGTCTTGCTACCAAAACAATTCCATATGAGACAAAACTATGTATTCCACTAATGATTATGTTACCTCAACCTTGATAGCAATAGTCCCAATCATAATAGTTTCAAAGTTTTCTCTTGGTATGGGACAATATATTTCTCTAACTTGAATGCCCTCAACACGTTCAATTGAATTCAAACCATAAGTTCTTTCAACCTTCTTGGGGAAATAGACAGTATGTTCCTTGTCATTCACATTGAAAGTCACCTTTCCTTGATTACAATTAATAACAGCTCCTGCAGTATTAAGAAAAGGTCTCCCAAGAATAATAGACATATTATCATCTTTAGGCATTTCAAGCACAACAAAATCAGTTAATATCAAGCAATTATGAGCCACTTGCACAGGTACATCCTCACATATACCCACATGAATAGTGGTAGATTTATCAGCCATTTGCAAAGATATATCAGTTGGTATTAATTTTTCTAGTTGAAGTCTCTTATAGAGAGAGAAAGGCATAACACTAACTCCAGCTCCCAAATCACACAAAGCAGTTCTAACATAACTGTTCTCAATAGAGCAAGGGATAGTTGGAATCCCTGGGTCTCCAAGTTTCTTAGGAACTTACCATTGAAGGAATAATTAGCAAGTAAAGTAGAAATTTCTTCATTAGGGATCTTCCTTTTATTCGAGACAATATCCTTCATATACTTTGAGTAAGGAGGCAATTTAATAGCATCAGTCAAAGGAATTTGCAAGATAAAGGTTTCATCCACTCACAAAACTTATTATATTCTTCATCTTCCTTTGACTTGTGTTTCTTATCAGGGAAAGGCATAGGTTTTTGGACCCAAGGTTCTCTTTCACTACCATGTTTCTTAACATTAAAATCCTCTTTGGTGTATTTAGTATTCTTAGTGTGGTTTTCAGGTTCTTCCTCAACTTTCTCTTCATTAGGAGCTTCATTTTCTTCATTACCACTTTCAGTTTCAGCATCAAAGATAGATATACTATTAGGATCTAAAGCAGGTTCAGAGGGTTCTACAGCAGTTTTATGTTTCCTTTTCCTTTTCTTACGAGTAGAACCACTATTTTCAGCTTGTTGAGAATCATGCTCAATTCTTTTGGGATGCCCCTCAGGATATAGAGGATCCTGGGTAGCAGCTCCACTTCTAGTTCTAATTTCATAAGCATGTTTTTCTTTAGCAGCATTAACTAGCAAGTCGTTTTGCACTTTAACGAGTTGATCTATTTGAGTTTGAACCATTTGAAAGTGTTTAACAATCATTTTAACATCATTAGAGGTTCTTTCCACAATATCAACTCAACAACAGCTCTAGTGTTTTCCATAAGATGATTTTGCACCCTTTTATTAAAATTATCTTGCTTAACAATAAAGATATCAAATTCTTCTAAGCATTGAACAGGAGGTTTAGAGTAAGGGATATCACCTTCATCAAAGTGTTGGAGAGAGTGTACCTCAATAGTGGGTGAGTAGGGAATATGCTTACATAATTCTTCTATAGGAGGTAAATTCTTGACATCTGCAGCTTTAATTCCCTTCTCCTTAAGACATTTCTTAGCTTCCTTCATCGCTTCATCATTTAATTCAATAACTCCCCTCTTCTTTGATGTTGGAATAGGCACCGGAATAGTAGGTTCAGGTACAATTACTTCAGGTATAGCTTGTTTAGGAGGAGTCCAATCTTCATAGTTCTTACTTATTTTAGCCATTAATTCCTCAGCTTCCTTAGGAGTCCTATTCCTGAAAACACAATCAGCACAACTATCTAGGTATGTCCTAGATTCTTCAGTTAGTCCATTGTAAAATATATCAAGAAGCTCATTCTTAGGTAATGGACTTCCAGCTTGTGCATGAATCAAAGAACAAAACCTTGCCCAAGATTCAGGCAATACCTCTATTTCTCCCTGTTTAAAATCAAAAAGTTCCTGCAAAATAGCATGTCTAGCACTAGGAGGAAAATATTTCTGCAGGAAAGTACTAATCAAGCAATCAGGGCTATCAATAGATCCAGGAGGTAAATTACTAAACCAAGTTTTAGCTTCTCCTTTTAGTGAAAAGGGGAAAATCTTAGCAACAAAGTAAGTACACATCTTAGTATCATCAGAAAACAAGCCACTCATGGTAGAAAGTTCATTCATATGTGCTACCGCACTTTCATTCTTAGTCCCACAAAAAGGTTCTTTCTCAACAATAGCTATGTAAGATAGATCGAGAGAGAAATCATAATCTTTATCTATAATGTTTATGGGAGAAGCAGCAAACTTAGCAATAGGAGACAATTTGGGTCTAATAGTACGCCTCTCAAGGAGACTTTTAGCAGCACTCCTATCATGGGTGTTTTTACATTCTTTAATAAATTCATCGGTCATCTCAACATAACCATCTTCAATATCATAACTTTCACTAGACTCGGGTGAACTAATAGGTGTAGTAGAAGTGTATTCATTAGGAGTTTCAGTATTTCCAGTTTTAGTTCTACCAATCGTAGCATCTAGGAAAGGACCTAATGAACCACTCTTATCAAGCATAGTAGAAGCAACATCATAAGCATCAAAAGTTTCAGATTCAGCAGTAGTAGCAGTGTGTGTAGCATGTGTATGTGGTGGTGTAACGAGCTTACTCATAAAAAATGGTGAATCAAGAGCTGCAGAGGTGTTCAGAACCATACCTCTTCTTGTAGTGGATGGTAAAATAGGAACTTTGCCATCACGAGACTTACCCATGATGGATGGATAGCAGTGAACAATAGAGAATCCAAGTGAACTTGATAAATAAAGCTATGCTCACCGGCAACGGGGCCAGAAAATAGTCTTGATGACCCACAAATATAGAGGGTGTATCGCAGTATTTTCGAGGGAAGTGAAACCCAATTTATTGATTCGACACAAGGAGAGCCAAAGAATACTTATAAGCCTTAACAACTGAGTTGTCAATTCAGCTGCACCTGGAAACAATCTTGCTCACAACATTTTATCAGTAGCAACAATTTTGTAGTAGGAATAGTAAAGTAGTAGCAGTAGTAAAGTAAAGACAGTAGTAACAATAGCAGTAAACAGTGGGATTCGAGTGCGGTAGGCATAGGGATGGATGGACGGGCGTTGCATGGACAAGACAATTCACATAGCAATCAGAACATAGGGCAATTGCAGATAAATAAGATAAAGCATCCAAGTACTAGATAATCCTAGGCATGTGTTACATATATAGTCATACGTGCTCGCAATGAGAACTTGCACAACATCTTTTGTCCTGCCAGCCCGTTTGCAGCGGGGCCTCAAGGGAACTACTGGCAATTAAGGTGCTCCTTTTAATAGAGCACCGGAGCAAAGAATTAACACTCCGTGAACACATGTGATCCTCACATCAAAGCCATTCCCTCCGGTTATCCCGATTTCTGTCACTTCGGGGCCATTGGTTCCGGACAACAACTTGTGTATACAACTTGTATATAAGACCAAAAAATAATACTATCATAATGACTCAATAACATGTTCAAATATGAAATCATGGCACTCGGGCCCTAGTGACAAGCATTAAGCACAACAAGTCGCAACAAAGTCATAAAGCACTAATAAAAGATACTAGGCACCATGCCCTAACAATGTGATGCCATTACATGAACGATCTCATCCAATCCCTACCATCCCCATGGCCTACAGCGGGGGAGTACTCACTCATAGATGGGGAAACATGGATGGTCGATGGAGAAGCGATGGTGACGATGATGGCGATGATCTCCTCCAATTACCCGTCCCGGCAGGGTGCCAGGACGGAGTTTCTGGTGCTGTTTCGTGGAAGCTGATGGTGGCGGCGGAGCGGAACTCCTTCTGGAAAAACCTGGACCCACAAAATATGTATGCAATCCTGATGATTTAATTATGCAACAAGATATGTCATATTATAAAAAAATAGGGTCTCAGATAGAGAAAGGGGTCACACATCAGGGGACTCGGTGATCTTAGGGTTCGGGGTTCGGTCTTTGGGTCTCGGGGATCGGGCTTCGGATCCGTGTGGACAACCTTGTTGTGCCGAGGGATTTGGGTTCCATGATGGAGGTCTTGATGTTCCATCTCGGTCATTGATGGCGAACTTGGTATCCACGTCGGTGGTCTTGTGTGATCCTTTGGGCTCTCCCCTTGTGTCGATCCCGGACTCTCGAGCGGTACCGGATATCCTAGCGGGGTCCTTGTCCATGTTATGGTTCTTGCCGAGGGTATGGTCTTGTCTCACGCGGAGGAAGCACTTGATCAGATATACCATCTCACTAGGAGTGGAGGACGTCCATGTCGTAGCCTCATGCCGCCATCTCCACACGATTCACCACATCGAAACTTCACTGAACCCAAACGCACACCATCGGGGGAAGTCCAGACCAGGACTAACAACAGAGCAACAAACTGAAACTGCAGCCAGAAGGTTGCCACGAAGGGACTTGCAGGCAGGTGGACAATGGCCATGACGCGCATCGGCAAGAGGTCTGAGGCGATGGGAATGTGCGATGTGGCAGGGCGGTCGAGGGGGAGCAGAGGCGCAACCGTGAGGCTTGCTCACGGGTGGACGCAGGCGAGTGGCGCCCGGGGTCGGTCTTGGCGGCATGGCGGCGGGGTGCAGTGGACGAGCGGGGCAGGTGGTGGCTGACCAGGGCCGTACCCGACAAAAGGGAGGCCCTGTGCCAAATAAAATATTGTACCCTTAACATAACCACCGGAAATTAGCAAAATACATTTTATAATTTCCATATCATGTTGATGGTACAATTTTTGAAAGAATTTCATCTTATCAAAAAAGCAATCAAAGAATTTAAAAGTAATATAGTCCCTTTTCAAATTAGTTGTCTCAATTTTGTCCAGACTCGGATGTATACACTGGAACATGTCTAACCACATATATAGGTATCTAGACAAAATTGTGACGATTTGTTCAAAATAGAGAATATAATCTTTATCTGAAAACGTGCCATCCTTCCAGCATCACTCCAGACAAAACCTTCAATTAGTTCTTCATATGGAACCGGCTCCAAAGTGTTATTTTCTATTGCTATCATAGTCAATCCATTGAGTCTTTCTTGCCCCATTGTAAATATTTAGAAGAAAACACCTAAATAAAAATGGTAGATCGAGGATGCAGCCTGCATCGGGCGGATTGCACCTATTTATTGCAATAATGGATCTATTATGTGAAATCATGATAGAATTAATCCGCATACGAGTTGCCATTGGAAGAACTGGCCTCCTCACTGGTCGTAGGAAGATAAAAAGAAAGAGGAGAGAGAAAACATTGATGAGTGCATGAGTTGGGGGCCTCCGCGGTTATTTTTGTGGCAGTGCATTAATTATGCCCAATAAATCTAGTATCATTAGCATTACTTATAGAAAATCGGGGGCCCTCCTAATGTGGAGGCCCTGTGCCGTTGAACATTTGGCACACGCGTCCGGTACGGGCCTGTGGCCGACTTGATGCGAAGTGCTGGCGCGATCTCACTGGGAGGCGCCGCAGGAGTTGGAGAAGGCCGGCGGGGACCTGGCGGGGACCCATCTCGATGCGGTGGTTGCTGGTGAGGTTGCAAGGAGGCGTAGAGGGGGCTGCGGTGGTACTGGTCGAGTGTGGCCTCCAAGCACCGGGTGGAGCTCCTATGGGCGGCGACGGTCGCTGGCGGGGCAGCCTCGGCGGCAACGCGTGGGACGAGGGAGGCGGCGAGGCGAGCGACGGCGAGCTGGCCAGATGCGGCGCAGAGGTCGACGGGGCGGCATAGAGGTGAGCGGCGGTGCGACCTGGAGCGTCAGGGTCACGAACGCGGGGCAGCGGCGGATTGTTCCGGCAGGATAGGCATGCAGGAGGGGAAAATAATTATATGGGACCCGGTCCACGAAATTAGCCCCGTGGACCAACTCCTGTGATTGACACATGTCCAAGTGAGAGGAAAATCACAGCATTTGTGTGTCTATTTTTAGATCTAAATCATCACAAATGTCACGTGTCAATCAGAGGAGTTGGTCCACGGGGCTGATTTCATGAACCAGGTCCCATAGAATTATTTTCCGGAGGGAGTTAGGTGGAGAGCGATGCGAGGGAGTGAGGTGGATGGTGGGGCCGGGATCGAGAGAGGCGGGTGGGGATCATGAGCGAGGAGTGGGGTGTGTCGGTTGCGAGGCTGGTTTGGGGGAGAGAGAGAGGGTGCAGCACTGGATCGTGCAGGACCGCGGCATGCGGGAGCGTGCGTGCGTGTCAAGGTCCAGGGGCGGTACGGTGCAGGCTGCACGCTCAAGATGAGTGCGACGGCGGTGGTTTGTAGGTTAGGTCTAGGGTTTAGGATATGTAGTGGGGTAGTAGGCTGGCTGGCTAGGCGTTTGGGCCTGGTGGGCTGCCTCCCCTAATAAAAAGTTTTTATTTTTATTTATTTGTTCTGTTTTGTTTAGAAGTCTTTTCAAATAGGTTTTAGACAAGACAAAATATCCGAAAGGGACCAGAGTTTTGATTTGAAATAAAGACGGGGATATTTAGAAAAACAAAGATAGGCTTTTAGAAAATAGGTTTAGGCAAACCATGCATGATGACATGACGATGCTCAAATGCAATGTGACATGATTACATGAGCATGCGGTCATGATGATGCACAAAGGTAAAACACAGTGATATTCTAGTAGTGGTTTTACCGGGGTGCTACACTCTCCTTAACCCGATCTAGGGTTTCGATGATGGTATCGTCGTGGCTCTCTGGCGCAACTCCGGCATTCTCCCCGACATTGAGATGGTTCCTAGCGGTGTCTATGTCGCCTCCTCTAGCTACTGTGGCAGGTGCAGGTCGAGATGGCCCCTTTAGGGTCCTCCCTATGCCTCTACCACTATTGTTCTTCTTCCCCTACTCAACTAGTGGTGAGATGGGCTCCTACTTTTTGAAGGTAATCTCCTCCTCTACCCTTTTTACAACAATTTATACTGCTGGTTCACTTGGGAAGTTTTCCCCCATTCCTAGGGGGTTTCTCCTCTATTCTTTCTAATGGTTTCGGTTCTAAGGTTTCTAGTAGGTTCTAGGTAGTTTTAGGTGTTTCTAGAGTATTCTAGTATGGTATGTATGCTTATTCTTAATCTAATGTTTGATACGATCAAGGTTAGGTTATATTTAGTGTTATTTGGTTTAGTGGTTCAAATTTTGTGTTTGAGCATGTTCTTCTATCAGTAACTTAGATTAGTATGAGGTTGCTATTCTAGCTAATTCTAGGTGCAGTGTACTGATCCATTCATTTGTATGATCAATACTTTTTGGATTATTCTAGTTAGGGTTATTATTAGTTTTTCTTGATAGTGTTGATTAATAAGTTCTTTCATAAGTCAAAAATCCACAACTCAAATTAGTGTTTGTTTCTTAATGCACACTAATACGTCCATTTTGCATCACTATTGTATATCATAATTTACTATTATTCATTGATATATTTCATATTAAGAGATGATAATTATGTTATTTCATCTGTTTTTGCATGATTGATGACTTTTGGAGTATGGACCGCTGCAGTCAGAATTCTGATAGAAAAGGGGCTATTTGGAGGCGAAATTCACGAAGATCAGAAAATCCGAGAAAATACATGGAAAATTCTATTTTTCCAGAAGACGGAGGATGCCAGAAGGGGGAGTGGAGATGGGCCACAGGGGGGCCACACCACCCCCTGGCGCGGGCAGCCCTAGGCCGCACCAGCAGGTGGTGTGGCCACCCTGGCCCACTCCAGGCTCTCCCCTCTGGCGTATATTATCCCCACAGAACCCTAATACATGGGGAGCGAGCCCGCGCCAGGGGGTGGTGTGGCCACCCTGTCCCACTCCAGGCTCTCCCCCCTGGAGTATATTATCCCCACAGAACCCTAATACATGGGGAGCGACCATAGAAAGATTACGTCGCCTTTGCGGGGTGGAAAACTACAGACAGAGAAAGATCTCTCCGACAGATAGAATTCTGCTGGGGAAATTCCTTCCCAGAGAGGGGAGATCGTTGCCATCAACACCACCATCAAGCTGGACTTCATCGGGATCATCATCATCATCACCATCATCATCTCCACCAGCACCATCGTCACCACTTCATACCGCTGTAACAATTGGGTTGAATCTTGCATAGTTCTTAGTGGAAACTTTCTCGGTGTTGATTACTCCTAGTAGTTGATGCCATTGAGTGAAACCATTGAATTATTGTTATGTTCAGATTGTTACTTATCATTATATCATCTCTGATCTTGATCCATATGATATCTTGTGAGTAGTTCGTTTAGTTCTTGAGGACATGGGAGAAGTAATGTTGTTAGTAGTGGAATTGTGTTGAGAAAGATTCAATGGTTTGATATTTAAGTTGTGGTGTATTTCTTCTAGTGGTGTCATGTGAATGTCGACTACATGACACTTCACCTATATGGGCCTAGGGGAATGCATTGTGTATTTGGCTACTAATCGTAGGGTTGCCGGAGTGACAAAAACCTGAACCCCTGTTAGGAAACCTTTGCACAAGGGATGTCAGGGTCTTAGAGTTTAAAGTTGTGGTTAGGTTTCTACCTTAGTTACTTTCTTGTACTTGCGGATACTTGCAAGGGGTATAATCACAAGTATGTATTAGTCCTAGGAAGGTCAATACATTAGCACAGGTTCACCCACACAACACTTAGCAAACTAAAGAAGATTAATCAACTATATGAAGTGAAAGCACTTGACAATATTCCCATGTGTCCTCGAGAATGTTTGGTCATCTCAAGTAATACAACCGGCTTGTCCTTTGCTAAAGAAAGGATTGGGCCACTTGCTGCATTTATTCTTATTGTCTTTTATTTACTCGTACTTTATTTACCTGCATTATCAAAAACCCCTAAAAATCCGTTTGCTAAGTATTTACATAGTTTTCCTCCTCCAAGCCACTCGCCAACACCTTCTGCTCCTCGTTGGGTTCTACACTCTTACTTCTCGAAAATACTGTGGTACACCCCATATACTTGTGGGTCATCAAGACAATTTTCTGGCGCCGTTGCTGGGGAGTGAAGCGCTATTGGAGAGTAGAACTGGTAAAGGAAACTTCAAGTGTGAGTATTGTTTACTTTTGTTAGTTGATTTATTTTCAATATGGATAATTCGCTGAGTTTCTTATTTCTTATGCTACTACCACTACTAAGGTAGTAGATGAACCACCACCTGCTGAGAATGATACTTTTAAAATACCTACAAGAATTATTGATCGTGTTATGGATAACTATTATGTTGGAGATGGAACTGTCCATCCCGGTGATCATTTGCTCTTTATACACGAATTATGCGGGTTGTTCAAGTGTGCAGGTATTACAACAGATCAAGTCAATAAAAAGTTATTCTCATTATCACTAAAAGGAAGAGCTGAGGAATGGTATAAGCTGCTGAAGAATGGTCAAGCTCTTGAATGGGAGGAAATAGTGCCTCTCTTTTATTCAAAATTTTATCCTCCTAGTGAGATTCATAAAGACTAGAATCAAATATACAACTTTGGCCTCTTGATGGAGAGAGTACAACTCAAGCTTGGGGGAGATTGAAGTTACTAATGCTCAAATGTCCTATTCATGAGCTCCCAATAATATTATTATCAATAACTTTTATGCAAGGCTTTCTCTTCATGATAAGGATCTATTGGATGCCTCTTGTGCTGGATCATTTACACGCATGGAAGAAGAAGCTAAATGGGATCTTCTAGACCGTATTCAAGACAATGCTGAAGCATGGGAGAATGATAAAGTAATAAAGTCAGGTATAAATTATGATTATGAATGCATTGAATCTTTTATGTGAATTGATGACTTTCAAAATATTAAAAATGCTTATGGTTTAGACTCTCAAGCTATTGCAACTTATTTTAAGGCTTTTGCTTCCTATATTGAAGTTCCTAAAAAGAAGTGAAATAAGTATCATGCACCTTATAAATACATTGTTAGTGGTGTTCCTGCAAGAAATACTGAAGTTTATACTGCTAATGATGTTTTGCCTAAACTTTACATTGAGAAAATAACTTTCCCGGTTAAAGTAGAGGAACATTATATGATAGCTAGTATGGTTAATGAAAGTACAAATAAAGATTTTGAACATGATGAACAAAATGATGAACCTATAATAGCAAATGTGAAAGACTTTGTCACTAAATATGAAGAAGATGGACACACTATCCTCTAATATTGTTTTACAAAGTAGTGTTATGAGAGCTAGTGTCCCTGTGTTTTCTGTTAGAATAAGTGATCATTGCTACAATGGTTCTTGTGATAGTTATATCGTTAAATTTATGCATGGTACTGAAAGTTATTATGGGAGAGGGAAGACGGTTCTTATGCATCTCAATAATATCAAGTTTCCTCGTTTTATGCTAAAAGTCTTTATTTTGCACTTGTTTTACCTTCCTATGCTAGCAGTCCCTGGTTTCAACAATTTGTGTGCTTACAAAATTCCCTTACATAGGAAGTGGGTTAGACTTAAATATGTGTATTTTTGCTTCTTAATACTCTCTTTCACTTCAATTCATATTCTTATGTGAGCATCATTGAAATTATCATGCCCATCTTAATGGCTATAAAGAAAGAGCTTTTTGGGAGACAACCCAATTTATTTGTGCTATTAGTTGTTTTTTGTTTATTTGAGCCTTGGAAGTTATTAATTTGGTAATAACCTCTCCTTATCCTTTTTGTTTGGTTTTGTTGTCAAGATCAACCTCTAATGAGAGAGAAGTAAGATTTGAGGAAGTTGCTGTCCCGAAACAGATTTTTGTGCTTCACCCTAAAAATTTGTGAGAGATCTGTGTACGTCGGATTGAGCTGTAATTTTTTGTGCTTCTTCCCCAGGTTGTTATTTAACTTTCGTTAGTGTTGCACTTTTTGATTTGAGCAAAGGAAGGCGTTCTAAAAAATTGATATTTACCTGCTGGTTTGTTCTGACAGATTTTTGCCACTCTTGCATTTGCCTCTTAAATCGATTTCATTTTTGAATTATTTTTGGGTTTTCGGAAGGAGATGCTACAGTAGCTTATGTTTTGATGGATTTCAGTTGAAATTGAATCTAAAAGGTTTATTAACTCGCTTGCACTAATGTTGCTAATGAGAATTGTGAGAAGTTTTGTGTGAAAGAAATTTCCAGGTTAGTGGAGAAAATGGTGTAATAAGAAAGTGAAAGGTTTCATGACTCGAGCAATATGTGTATGAAGATCAAGATATTGATGTTATTCAAGCAGTGACTCAGGAAGAATTTATTAAAAAACCAAGTTCAGAGACCTGCAGAGTCCGTTTTTAATTAGGTAACAGTTCTGTTTTGGAGCCACAGTGTCCTCCTCTGGATCAGCCATGGGAGATCCCTCCGCAGACATCATCAACCCGTACATGCGCGAGTTGAAGATTCATCCCAAGGAGTTGTTGCTCGAAGATGGGAAGGTACAGATAAAAGAGGTTCAGGGCCCTAAAGGTGAAGGAAATCTGGTGGACATGATGGAAGCATTGGAGCAAGAAGTCTTTAGGTACAGGAAGATGGCGGAACACGAAGTGGATATCATCCATAAGATTTGTTCCGAACTCATCGCCGAGCACCAAAAGGAGACTTCTGAGCTTAAGGATGAATTTCTCTCACTCCACCGAATGAACAATCAACTGCAAGCACAACTCTACGACGTGCAAAACCAAAACTGTGAGTATGAGGTTAGGTTTAAACACATAAGTGCTACTGCTAGTTTCAGGATGATGGAGACTAGGATGTCTTTTGTTGATGGGGAGCCCTTACCTTGGAAGTCAGACGATGATGAGATAACACCACTACCACCGAAGGAGTAATTTGTCATCAGGTTTTGGCATCCCCTTGGTTTGTTCCAAGATTGGGGGAGTGCCGCGGTATCACATCACTATCTTCTATCTTTTTACCTTTTTAGTAGAGTCATATCATGAATAGAGAAGTTACCATGTAGGATGGTTTGTATTATGGAAGTGTCCTCCCTCTAGTTAGATATCTATGTATCGCTTGGTGTGAGTTGCCGTTATGGAATATTAATGAGAAGTTTTTTTCATTTACTCTTTTGCATATCTTATATTAGTTTTCAATTCATGATTATATGATTGATCTTTTTGTTAGTATTGGTAACACTTTGGTATCATTGAGTTAATTTAGTTGGTTTTGGCAAACCTGGCTCGGTCGGTAGCAGCACTATTTTTGAGAATTGAATGAAAAAGATAAAAGTACTCTTAAAGAATATAATTTCATCATCATCTTTCTTGATTTTCTCATAAGCTTAGTATTCTCTAGTTAAGATCTTTTGTGCTTCCAAGGAAGATTGCATGTTTGTTTTTATCACTTGTATGTTTATTTATTTCCTTCAACTCTTATGCTTGCTACCCAGCCTTGCTAGCCAAATACCTGTACTGAGAGGGAATGCTTCTCGTGCATCCAATCCTTAAACCAAAACCTATGCCATTTGTGTCCACCATACCTACCTATTAGCATTATTGCTATTCCAAGTAAATTCATGTTTTTATCTACCTTACGAATTAAACTTGTTATGTGAAAATTAGTGATTAAATCTCTCACGAACTTGATGGCACACTTTACTTTCTTGCACTTAATAAACTTGAACCATTGTGCCCATCTATGTTGTGTATATGCTTGCGCTTTGTAAGTTGCGAATTAGCAGAACCATGCTGTCATGGGGAACGCTTTCAACATTGCACTTGTACATTGTACCTAGTTGATATCATGCTCTTTTGTTTATGGATGTCATCGGTGTGAAATGAAAGGGGAGCTTGTAAGTCCATGGAGTTATGTATGTGTGTTAGAGAAACGCCTGGGCTGCTGGTCTAATCCATGCCTAATCATGGTGGAAACCTGCAGCGTAACCATAACGAGCAATCTATGAAGCATTCTTCTTATAAAAAAGAGATAGAGATTGAGAAAAAGAAAAAGAAAAAAAGAGATGAGAAAAGAGGAAAGAGAGAAAAAAGCACCATCTTCCCATGGTAAATAAGAAGATTGCTGAGATGCTCGTTGTCTGCTTGCCTTGTCATTTTGATATGGGGATTCTTCCGTATCATCGGGCAAGGGGTACCCTATTGGCAGTTCTCTATGATACACATATACTTACTATGACAAGAACTTACCGGTAACTAAACTTGAGTAGCATGAGGAGTGACCCTCGTATTCAAGGGACATGAGATTTTCAACTTACAACTTGTCAAGCATATCCTCATATTTGATCACTTTAACCTTAATCACCTAAAGATTCCTATGATAGGGACAATGAGAGCTGAAAGCTAATAAGTACCATAATTTTTGGAAGCTCTTTATGAAACTTGAAATCCCTGCTTCCGTCTGCGAAGGGCCTATCTTTTACCTTTTAGTTGAGTCAGTAAACCTATTCCCTTCTATCTCGGCAAGTTTTTTGAGTTGTTGTGTTTCATTCATTCATATGATGATTTATTCTTATGTTCCTTGTTTTGCACATTTGTTCTTATCTTAGTGTTTATTACTTTGAAAGCTATCATTGAAATCCCTTTATGTTTGAACTCCTGCAAATTGTCAACTATTCTTCGACCAAGAGTTAAGCTTGCCATTACCAATTATGATTTACTTTATGTATCTTTATTGTGTTTCCTTAATTATTGCAAGTTAAGTTATATAATAGTGAGTTGTCTTCTATTATGATTTATATATTGATGAATATGATGCTTCTTGTCTGTATTCTTTTATCAACACTTCACTCCATAAACCTGAGGTCATGTTTATTGAGCTCAGTTTTCGCTTGGGGACAAGCGAAGTCTAAGCTTAGGGGGAGTTGATACGTCCATTTTGCATCACTATTCTATATCATAATTTACTGTTATTCATTGATATATTTCATATTAAGATATGATACTTATGTTATTTCATCTGTTTTTGCATGGTTGATGACTTTTGGAGCATGGACCGCTACAGTCAGGATTTTGATGGAAAAGGGGCTGTTTAGAGGCGAAATTCGCGAAGATCAGAAATGCAGGAAATACATGGAAAATTCTATTTTTCTAGAAGATAGAGGATGCCAGAAGGGGGAGTGGAGATGGGCCACAGGGGGCCCACACCACCCCTGGTGCGGGCAGCCCTAGGTCGCGCCAGCAGGTGGTGTGGCCACCCTGGCCCACTGCAGGCTCTGCCCTCTAGCGTATATTATCCCCACATAACCATAATACCTGGGGAGCAACCACAGAAAGATTCCACCGCCTCTGCGGGGCGGAAAACTACAGAGAGAGAAAGATCTCTCCGGCATACAGAATTCTGCCGGGGAAATTCCTTCCCGGAGAGGGGAGATCGACGCCATAAACACCACCATCAACCTGGACTTCATCGGGATCATCATCATCACCATCATCATCTCCACCAGCACCATCGTCACCACTTCATACCGTTGTAACAATTGGGTTGAATCTTGCATAGTTCTTAGGGGAAACTTTCTCGGTGTTGATTACTCCTTGTAGTTGATGCCATTGAGTGGAACCATTGAATTATTGCTATGTTCAGATTGTTACTTATCATTATATCATCTCTGATCTTGATCCATATGATGTCTTGTGAGTAGTTCGTTTAGTTCTTGAGGACATTGGAGAAGTCATGTTGTTAGTAGTGGAATTGTGTTGAGAAAGATTCAATGGTTTGACATTTAAGTTGTGGTGTATTTCTTCTAGTAATGTCATGTGAACATCGACTACATGACACTTCACCTATATGGGCCTAGGGGAATGCATTGTGTATTTGGCTACTAATCGTAGGGGTTGCCGGAGTGACAGAAATCTGAACCCCCGTTAGGAAACCTTTGCATAAGGGATGTCAGGGTATTAGAGTTTAAAGCTGTGGTTAGGTTTCTACCTTAATTACTTTTCTTGTATTGCAGATGCTTGCAAGGGGTATAATCACAAGTATGTATTAGTCCTAGGAAGGTCGGTACATTAGCACAGGTTCACCCACACAACACTTAGCAAACTAAAGAAGATTAATCAACTATATGAAGCGAAAGCACTTGACGATATTCCCATGTGTCCTCGAGAACGTTTGGTCATCTCAAGTAATAAAACCGGCTTGTCCATTGCTAAATAAAGGATTGGGCCACTTGCTGCATTTATTCTTATCGTCTTTTATTTACTCGTACTTTATTTACCTGCATTATCAAAAACCCCTAAAAATCCCTTTGCTAAGTATTTACAGAGAATTCCTACTCCAAGCCACTCGCCAACACCTTCTGCTCCTCGTTGGGTTTGACACTCTTACTTATCGAAAATACTACGATACACCCCCTATATGGGTCATCACACACACATTTTGATGTGTTGTCATCAACATTTTCTTCTTCATCCTCTCAATTTACAATTCTTAGGGGATGAAGAGGGTGCTACTTGTAATTTCATTTCATTGCTTACTTGATACGTGGCATTGTTACTATAATTCATTATAGGTTGATGTTGGTTCAAGTATTTTAGTGAAATATTACTTTCTTTCATTCTGTTCTTTGAATCTCACTCAGTTCATTCAATCAGTTATTCAATCAAGGTATAATGGTTATGCATAGGGTATATGCACTTGTTTATGATTTGTGATGCCTATTATTTGAGTATACACGGATGATAATCCAGTGCGTGTGCTTACTTCCTAGCAACAAGATCATTATCATAGATGATTTGTTGGTTCTAACTAACAGTGCTACTGCTAATATTCTACCCTTTCCCTTAATTAATATCCTACCCATCCTAATAGTTTCTAAGCTAAAACCTTTGTAGTTTCCTAAGCTTACTTGATGAAGATCTGTAGTAGCTTCTTCTTCTTCCTATGGTTCTTAAATTGTTCTTCAAGTTCCTCTTATATCTTCCTACTTCTTCTACCACATAAATATCTCTCTAAACTAGTGTGTGTTTTTAGTGTGAGCTAGACTAGTGAGTTCTGAGCTCTTGGGTCTCAAATGGTCATCTATTTATAGTGTTCCTAAATGGCCATGGTGATGACACCTATGCCATGCATTTAGGTGAGTCACCTGCTTGTGTATGTGTGAAACCTCCTATGTTGGCTAACTTATTCATAGATGGCAAGGGATTTTCGGTGGTTAAGTGCGCGTTGGGTTTAACTTATATGTGCATGCCAAAATTTGCATATGACCCTTTTGTTAATATGTGCAGGGGATAAGTATCTGTATATGCCTAAATAGGCATGTCGGTTTGGGTTTTGTCATATTCTAGTTTTGGAACATGGCAAGTGTTTATTAATTGATTTATGGTGATTTTAAATTAGTTTTCATCCATGGACCCTTCTATTTCTGTATGGATGATCATTCATAGCTTTCATTGCTGTGAAATTTGATAGGTTCAGAATTTTAATTGGTCAAGTTTTGAATTCCTAGAGTTCTAGGGTTCTAGTAAGAAACTAATGCCTTGATGAATCCTATGGTGATTGTTCTTATTTTAGGGTTCCTAACTGTTATATTGGTTTACAATTGCAAATACTGATGATTTGGGTTTCTGTACTGTTGCTTATTCTTACTAGAATCTTGAGCCTGGGATTTCCTTTGGTAAATAAATTTTTCGATGGTTGCTAACTTTCCAATAGGTTTAGATTTCTGACTAGTAATGTTGGGAATTTCTGGAAGGGTTTCTATTACTAGTTTTTTAGTCTATTTTGGAATTTTGTTAGTGTGTTGGGATGTACTTATATTTTGGGATCCTACTAGTTCATGATCTATTTAATTTTTAAATATTTTCTGAATTTTACTTTGGTCCCTGATAATTTGGAGTGATGAACTATTAAGTGTTCATGCTCTATTGTTTGTGGTTTTAATATGAATCCAAGGCTTGGTAATTGGTTTGGTTGAAAGAGTTTCTATTTATTAATTAGTGTTAATCTATTTGGCTTACTAGTTTTAGTTGATTCCTAAGGTTTACAGGATAATGGCTGCATGTTCTTATCTAAGTTCTATTGGAAGATAACTACTGTCTATTGTGGTCATCAATTCATTATGTCTATGTTTGGGTTCCTTTGGTTTGCTAAAGTTTGCCTTGGCTGTCATTTCTGGGTTTGTATTTGCTTAAGCTCAAGCCTAGGGATTCAGGACTTATTCTTGTATTCCTATTTTGGATTCAATATGAATTTGATTTTTCCTTAGGGCCAAGCCTACATTTTAATATTAACCATATTATGTTGTGTTTTAGTAGTTGTAGGTTGAATTTCTCAATTGTCAGCAAGGATAAAAAGTGTAGATGATGTGGTGTGGGTTCACTAAGATCAAGATAAGAATAATATAATGTAGATAGGAAGTATATAGGTTTAGTCTTCAGGATTTTCTTTCTTACTTTGTAATTTCCTTTTACTTGATTCAAACTTTGTAAATCTCTAACTTGTACTCATTTCAAATATGAATAAAGCTTAGATTACTTGAGTTTGATGAGATTCCTATTGTTTTAATTTTTTTTATGTTGTATCATTTACTTTTGAACTCAAGTTTGAATTATTCAAATGTCAATTTTGAATTCCAAGTGTGGTTGTGTCTTACTTGGTCAGATGTGTGTATGGTTCCTAGTTATGTGTCTAATTTCTAAAGTGACTACTCAATAAATTGACTCTCTAGCATTTCAAATTCGAATTTGAATTCAAATCCTAGGGTTGACTTCAGTCAAACTCAACTCTAGTTCAAATTCTTTAGGGTTAGCACGCAAAATTTCTTGTCCTAATATGAAATGCACAAATTCAAAATCAGTCCCTAACCCATTTCCTATTTCTTTGGGTCATTACAGTGATGACAAAAAAACTATTACTATGTAAAGTCGCACCCACAAAGGGAGTTGCAATTTCCCATGGTTTCTGCTCATTAAACACAAACCTGTCCATGTGCATGTTTCCACACATTAAGCATAATTCACCAGGTTCAATGTCGTGGTAGTGGCACGGCAGATGCCATGGATGGGCTAAAGATGGGTCCAATGAGTGCTAGGGGAATCCAGGAAAGGAGAACGTGGTGATTCCATGCACATATGTTCTTGTATTCTCTCTATCAATGGTGTTTACAAGTACTCTTCAAGCTCTTGGTAAGAAGGAGACTATGTCTCTTACTCCCTACAAACTAGCTCTAGAGTTCTACCTTAGACAGAGAAAATGATCGATCCCTCTCTATGGAGGCCCCGATGCTCCTTATATAGGGGAGCCCGGCTTGCAATATTAGGGCACACGTGGCAGCATATTCGGAGAATATGCTCCTCGCCTAAAGCTCGATACTTCTTTATTCTATTTAACGGCTCGTCCGGGCTTTGGACGTAATCCACATCATAATCTTTGTCTTTAAGCGTCACCAGACACGGGCTACGTCATCCGACATTGCCCGCGTCATGGTCGCCCCTGACCCGCTGGTCCTCTTCTTTACTTTGCTTCGCTCATGCTATAGCTAATAAAGCCACCTTTTGACCAGCGGGGGATTCCTTCTCTTGGAAGCCATAAGATAGTCTGGCTAGCATGTGGCTAATCCGGCTATCAAGTTACCTATAAAACAGATAGACAAACATGGTCGGCATATATTTTATGCCGGTCGGACTATAGTCAAGGAGATGCTCCACGGGCCGGGTCACTCCGTGGTTCGGCCTGCCTTGAGGTGACCCGGTCAGCACTTGCTTTGACCGCGCCGTACCCCGGGCTAACTCGGCCTTTATACCCCGGCATTACCCTACCCGGGGGTATCCCCCCAACATTAGTCCCCGAAGCTGGTGCGGTCTTAGCAACTTTTGGTTGTTAAGGCCACAGCAGGTTCCCATAACCGGACCTCTGCCTCTTTGGCCGAGTTTATCCAGTAACCCGGGGCTTCTCCTCTGGGGATCCCTTGGCTCATCCTGAGTTATTCCTAGCTGGCCGGGTTTTTGCCTGTTTATCTGGGTTACCGTTCCTTCCCTTGTACGCTTCCCCACATCCTACGTGGAGGGTAATCATCATTTTGCATCATTTTAAGGGCTACGCGCATTTAATGCGCCGGTTACTGCCGCAATGTCAGGAATAACTATTGCGCACGTCCCTTTACTGTGGTGCCTCATTAACTGTAACATTACATCGGGTCATGGGATCCTTTGCCCCTATGGCCCTTGCTGTGGCCACACTCTGATTGGTTGATTCGGCCGTGTACACACCCGTTGTGTGCGGCGTGGCAGCCGCTAAGGATCCCACTACGCGCCCGTTGCGCGGTTAAGTAGAGGGCATGGGGTAACCTCTAGGAAAGTTCCCCATTTTCTCTACGCTTCGCAGCCTCATTTCTCTCTTACTGTAGCCTTGTCGCCGCCGCTAGTTTCTTGTTGCACCAGCGCCATCACGACCGCGCACAAGCAGCATCTTGCACCTGCACCGCCGTTTCCGCTCAAGATCTTCATCACGGGGCCTTGCGCTTCCTGTTTCCCCTCCTCCGGTTATTTCTACTCTGATTTCTCTCTTGAGGATCTTGAGTCCACCATGACTGAGGAGGAGGTAGTCGTGGTTGCGCAGCAGGAGGAAGAAGCAGAGGGCCGCGAGCGCGGCTACTGGGATGGTGCGTTCGTCTGCGAGGACGACTTGAGATGGCTCCGTGCCACACGCCGCATCCCCGCCGGCGTCGCCTGTCGCCTCGCCTCTGGCGAGATTTCTTCTTCCCCTAATCCTGGGGAATATGTTGTTTTTCTTTCACACTTTTAGCGTGGCTTCGTCCTTCCTACCTCAGATTTCTTTTTCGATTTCATTTCTACCTACAAACTGCAACCGCATCATCTCCCCGCCAATGCCATTACTTCTTTGTCCTCCTTTGCCTCTGGCATTGAGGGGTACATTGGCCTCTGGCCAACCAAGGAACTTTGGATCAAATTCTTTGGTCTCCGGAGGAACGTGGTTCTGGATAAGGAGCTCGCTCCAGAAGATAAGCACCTAACCCAATGCACAGTTGCCTCCATTTCTCCTTTAAAGAACTCCACATTCCCCCGGGTCACTGGACTCGAGTCCTGCAAAGGATGGGCCTAGACTTTCTTCTACGTCCGGAACACCACCAATGAGGACTTGATCCGGCTCCTCCCCTTCAAGCTTGGCCCTCCAGATACCTCGCTTTGGGAGAGCATTCCAAAGCGACCCATGGCCCTGGCAAACCAGGTGGAGCGCCGGATCAAGGAGCTGCTCAAGGAGAAGCTCCGGGGGGAGGACATCATGATTACTTTTGTCCACAGCCGGGTCTCTCCCTTCAGAAGTGAGCCCACAAGATCTGTTACTTGAGCGGCCCCCGACCCCCACCGGACTTCATCTTTCGAGCTTGATAACTCGGCAGCTTGCCGCAGGGTTAAGGCCATTTTCAATGTGGAGAAGGAATTCACCGAAGATTGGGAATGGGGGCTCAAGCCCTTCACCCGGGACAACCCTCCTCCAAAGGTAAACTTATTTCTTACTGTTTTCCTGATCTTCTCTGTATGTCGGTTTACTTTCATAACTTGGCAATTGTTGTATTGTTCTCAGTGATTCCTCCAGTAGCCACTGGAGGATGGCGAGGTGCTGGCGAGCAAGTGGTTACCAGACCGCACCGAGGAGGATGCGGAGGAGCCTGATTCAGAGACTTTCATGCCTACTTCGGATGTCATCAAACGCAGTGCTGGTAAGGCCTCTTCTCTAAGGGATTGGCCATATGACGATGACTCGGACATTGAGGTCCTGAAGGTACTTGATCCGGTTCCCATCTCTTACACGCATCTGGTTATGTCCGAATCTTCAGCTAACCCGGACGGTCAGGTCCACGAGGTTCCTCCCCTCGCCACTGGTGGTCCGGCCCCCTACTTCTTACCAGAGGTGCCGCCGCCCAAGAAGAGGCAGAAGAAGTCCGGGGTGAAAGCCTCGACTAAGCCAGCCGCCAAGAGTACGGTCCGGAGGGCGCCCAAACCTCGGGCTCCCCCAACCTCGGATGAGTAAGTCCTTTTGCACTTGTACTTGGGGGTTTTTCCTTTGTTTGCCTTTCTCTCTTACTGGTTCTCTCTCTTTTTGACTTGGTGCTTTTCTTCTTTTCAGAGCTCCTAGGGTCATCCTTCAGAGCGGCTCTGGCATAGCCTCTCCAATCCGGACCAGCCCTTCTCCCCCGTGATGACGATTCTCGCCCGCTCAGCCCTATCCAAGAGGGCTCTGCGGCTACGCCTGATCAGAGCCCACCTCGTCATGAGGAGGGCAATGTCGGCGCAGGGGGTAGTGGGGCAGCTTCAGATACAGCCATGCCTGATCTCCCCAGTTCTTCTTTGGCCCCAGCGCCAAGTTATGAGGTGCCAGCTTCATCGGCACCGCCCCAAACAAGTTCTTCTTCTACCCCAGTGTTTACAGCACCAGTAGCACCAGCAGTAGCAACAACAACAACGACAACATCACCAGCACCAACACTAGCAGCAGCAACAACAACAGCGCTAGTAGCAGCACCAGCACCACAAGCAGCAGCAGTAGAACCAGTACCAGCAGCAGCCAAAGCCTCAACAGCCTCCACCAAGCCTCCCAAGAGGAAGGCCCTGTCAGCTCCCTCTGGGTCAACTCCCTCAGTCGCAAACATCTTCCAGCCAGCTTCTCAGGCTTCATCCGGCAAGCTCAAGAAGGCTACCGGGTCAGCTAAAGGGATCTCGTTTGGGTCACACGCTGCCGGATCAGAGGGTAGCAGACAGCTGGTTCTGCATACCAGCCCCGCTGCAGCTCAATCCGCCAGGCGAGAGGCCCACGTTAAAGGCCTTGTGGCGAACTACTCTCCCAACGGTGAAAGTTACATTCCACTGCTCCTTGAGTATGTGAAGAACTGGAACAATGTAGAATTCATTGACCCACAAGATGATCTGCCGGAGAAGTTTGGCCCAGCCGAGTTCAGCGCACAGATGAACTCCGCTACCAAGGCTATCTCTTTAGCTGGCCGGATGATGGAGGTAATTATTTTCCTCTGCTGTTAGTACTTTGTATAGTTGAGCATTTCTAGATATAACCCCTAGTCCCCGAGCCTCCGAGGGAATAACTTGTTATTCGGTCGGATGCTCCTTAGGGAATTTGGTTCCTGTTCGTAGTAACTTCTAATTTTAACGAAGTTAGAACCGGGTTAAGTTCCACTTGGCCCGGATCTTGTGGACTTCGAATATCCACACACCTAGAGCCGAGTTAAGTTCCACTTGGCCTGGATTTTGTAGACTTTGAATATCCACACACCTAGAGCCGGGTTAAGTTCCACTTGGCCCGGATCTTGTAGACTTCGAATATCCGCACACCTAGAGCCGGGTTAAGTTCCACTTGTCCCAGATCTTGTAGACTTCGAATATCTGCACACCTAGAGCCGGGTTAAGTTCCACTTGGCCTGGATCTTGTAGACTTCGAATATCCACACACCTAGAGCCGGGTTAAGTTCCACTTGGCCCGGATCTTGTAGACTTCGAATATCCACACACCTAGAGCCGGGTTAAGTTCCACTTGGCCTGGATCTTGTGAACTTCGAATATCCACACACCTTGAGCCGGGCTAAGTTCCACTTGGCCCGAATCCTGTAGACTTCGAGTATCCACACACCTAGAGCCGGGTTAAGTTCTGCTTGGCCCGGATCTTGTAGACTTTGAATATCCACACACCTAGAGCCAAGTCAAGTTCCGCTTGGCTCGGATCTCATAGACTTCGAATTGTCTTTGACTTTGCCTTTGAACTTGACATTGCCTTGCTTATTTCAGATTACCACTAACCGCCGATCCGCTGAGTTCCAGCGCCTGCTGTACTCCTATAAAGACATTCACGCGCGTTATGGCAAACTCCTCGAGGAGCACCAGAAGAAGGGTAATATTCCTTACTTAGACTTTCCCTCTCCCAATTTTGTTCATTCGAGTTGTCCGTGATCCGTATTAACTTGTTGTCCGAACCATGCAGCCGAGGTTGAAGCTGAGAATATTATCATGCGGAAGAACCTTGCTAAGATCAAAGGTAATCTTATCTCCTTCGCACGATCACTATACGCTTCTTTCTTTACCCAGTAGACATTTATAATTCGGTTTCTCCGTATTATGCCGTTGTTGCAGTTTCTCTTGAAGATAGCGTTACTATGCCTGAAATGATGACCCATTTCCTCGAACAAGCAGGGAAGCATGAGGCCGAGCTGAAGAAAAAGGATGAAGAGATAGCTCGGTTGTAGTTCTAAGACTCAGAAATTACTCGGCTAAATGCCAAAATCCGGAGGCTCAAAGACCTCCACAAGACTGAGCTGGAGAAGGCGGACCAGGATTTTCTCGAGGAAAAGGAGCGTTTAACTATGCAAATTTCCAAGGACCAAAGCTTACTACAGGAAGCCAACGTTAAACTTACGTCGGTGACCTCTGAGTATGAGAAACTCCAGGCCCTCAGCACCAATGTCCATTCCGAGCTTCAGCAACTTCTCTTCCAGATCGCACGTGAGTCCTTTGCCCCTGCTTAATTTTCCTTCCTCCGGGTTTCGTGCTTTTGCTCATTGTCTCCTCTGCTCTGTTCTCAGGCAAATTTCCAGAAAGTGACTCGCTTGGTGCTGCTGCCGTACTCCAGTCCCGCGAGCAACGTGGTATTCTTGCAGGCCCTGATGCCGAGCCAATCCCATATAATACGGAGGATCTACTAGCAAGCCTCACCGCTCACCTTGAGCTAGTGAAGAACCACGACAGAGACATTATACCGGTGGCAACGTGAATGTTCAGCTCCCTCTGGCCCACTGAGACCATTCCTAAAAGAGGTTCGGCTTTCATAGCCAAACTAATGGAGTGCGATACGCAGCTGCATCTGTGTCGCGAATCTGCCGCATGGGCTGGGGCTGACATTGCTTTGCAGTTTGTCCTTTCATGGTATGAAGGAATTGATCTGGGGTTGCTTACTCGCATGCGCACTGGGTCTAAGTGGTGCGAGAATCCGGATTGGATCGCGCGCCGCAAAGCCTGTGCCAACAAGCTTATTCAACACTCCTTCTTCCATGCTTGGAACAAAGGGCCGAGTTATCTCGACGTCTTTGATGATAAAGCTGCTTCTGGAGATGAAGAGAATGAAGGAGGGAGTGAGGGCGAGGCCTCCGAGCTTGGCGACGAGGCCGAAGACCCAGAGGATGGCGAGGTCGTCCCTGAGGAAGAAGCTGAGGCTAGCGCCCCTCCTCCAAACTCCGAAGTGCTACCTCCTTCGGCTGACGATTCAGCTGCTACTCCTGCTCCTTGAAAACACTTATCATATTTGTCAGATCCCCGGAATGCCGGGCGGAAGTGTATTTGAATACTTTATGTTGGTTGTGCTACAACTTATCGTTTGGAACTAAGTTCTTAAAGTTGGATTATCGTGGGAGAAGTCCCCAGGTTTCGTTTTCTTGTTCTCCCAATTTTTGACTCGGCTCGCATCTACCTTGATTCGGCTTTTCGACTTACAAGTCCGAGGTTCAAAAAATTGATTTAACAAGACTTGAAACTTTGAGATTAGCTCAAAATGATCCAGTGTTTTAATGAATATAATAAATTAAGGGTTAGTCAAAATAACCAATGTCAGCTCATTTAAGTTCTTTTCCTTAGTCGTTTTTCATGTGCTTTGCCATTCCAAACGTGTTCTCTTGCTTGCCATGAAGCCAATTCTTGTTGGACAACAGCAAAGTCAAAGAGTTGGGTTTTTGGTGCTCACACATTACTAACCCGACTAAGATATAAGCGACTTAATCCAACCGACATAAAAATACAAAAATGAGAGACAATTATTACGGTAGTCCACGAGTCTCTGCTTGGGGTGCCAAAGTTTTATTAATAAGCTCATTGCCGACATACATACCGACATATGACTAGCTCAAATATATTCACCTCTTTGTTAGGTGAACAAAGGACGAAGTAGTGCTACATTCCACGGTTGCTTGGATTCCTCTCCGGACCTGTCCGCCTTGTTCTTTTCCTAGGGTTATGCACCAATAAGATAATATGAATCATTGTACATGGCTTTTCTTACAATGAAAGGTCCTTCCCATGGAGGGGATAGCTTATGCATGCTAGCTGTGCGATGTATCAGCCGGAGTACCAGGTCACCTTCCCTGAAGACTCGGGGGTTTACTTTCTAGCGATGATAGCGTTGGAGATTTTGCTGATATATGGCGGATCTGGACAAGGACAATTCTCTCGCTTCTTCCAGCAGATCAACATCATTTTGCCGGGCTTCGCGCACTTCGGCTTCTGTGTATTGGGTGACTCTTGGCAAATCATGCTCTATGTCAGCTGGTAATACAGCTTCTGCCCCATATACTAGAAAGAATGGCGTATAGCCTATTGATCGATTTGGATTTGTTCTTAAACTCCACAGTACCGCTGGTAGTTCTTCTATCCAGCACCCCGTTGATCTTTGCAGCGGCTCTATGAGCCGGGGTTTTATCCCGGACAATACCAGTCCGTTGGATCTTTCCACTTGACCGTTCGATGTGGGGTGGGCTACTGAGGCGACATCTAGCCGGATCTTCTTTTCTTGGCAGAACCTCGCAAATGCTCCTTCAGCGAAGTTTGTTCCATTATTAGTTATGATGCTATGGGGATAGCCATTTCTCAGGATTATATCCTTGAGGAATCTTACTGCTATTGCCCCATCACACTTCCGGATTGGTTTTACTTCAATCCATTTGGTGAACTTGTCAACCATGACTAGGATATGGGTCATCCCTCCTTTAGCCGGCTTAAATGGCCCTACCATATCTAGGCACCATATAGCAAATGGCCAGGTAATGGGGATAGTTTTCAGCTCCGACATTGGTAAATGAGTTTTCATGGCGTATCTTTGACAGCCATTGCATTTTCTCACCAGATCTTCTGCTTGCTCTAAGGCACTGGGCCAATAAAATCCATGCCGGAAAGCTTTTGCCACTAAGGCCCTTGAGGAGGCATGATGGCCACATTCCCCTTGGTGAATATCCCGGAGTATGTCAAGTCCTTCCTCCGGAGCAACACACCGCTGCAGTACTGTTTTCACACTTCTTTTGTATAGTTCAGCGTTGATAATAGTATAGGCCTTTGCTCTCCTCTGGATCTGTCTTGAGATTATCTCGTCATCCGACAAAGTTCCCTCTTTTAGGAAATCAAAAATTGGCTTGGCCCAAGTTGGTATAGTCCGAATGGGAAACGGTTCCTCATAATTTCCATCGCATCTATCGACATAACTCCTGCCGGGTCAGGCCAATCAGTCCCCGGGTTTGCTGAGGCAGTCCCCGGGTTTTTGAAGCAGTCCCTGGGTTTGGAGAGGTGCTTCCCCACTCTATCTCCATAGGTACAACTCCTGATCCGGATAGTACTGGGATATAAATTGAGTCAGATCCAGGCGATGGCATGATAGATGGTTTTCTCAGGTGCTCCAAAGCAACATTTGGCGGGATTGGCTGCCGGGATGAGCCTAACTTGGACAACGTATCTGCTGCCTCGTTTTCAATCTGAGGTATGTGATGGAACTCACACCCTTCGAAAAACCTACTTATCTTTTGAACATGGAACCTGTATAGGGCCATGTTAGCATCCAAGGCATCACAATTTCCAGACACTTGTTGCACCACCAAATCCGAATCTCCAAAGCATTGTATCCGACGTATCCCCACTTCTTTCGTTACCTTGAGACCATGTACCAATGCTTCGTACTCTACAACATTATTTGAGGCACTGAAGTGGATTTGAAGGACATATTTCAGTTGATCCTTCTTGGGCGAGGTAAGCACTACTCCAGCGCCCAACCCATCTTTCAGTTTCGATCCATCGAAGTGCATTTGCCAATAATTGGAGTCCGGTAGAGGTGGCTCGTATTGCATTTCAGCCCAGTCCACAAAGAAATCCGCCATAGCTTGCGACTTTATAGCATCTCTTCTGTCAAATTGTGGAGCATATGGGGCTAGTTCAATTGCCCACTTTGCTATCCTGCCACTTTCATCTTTGTTACTCATAATCTCTGATATGGGTGCCTCACATATTAATTTGATGGGGTGTTCCTCAAAATAGTGTTTGAGTTTCTTGGCCGACATATATACGCCATACGCTATCTTTTGATAATGAGGGTAGTTCTGTTTTGAAGCTGACAATACTTCGCTCAGATAATACACCAGCCTTTGCACCAACTTTCCTTCTTCCTCGCGCTCCACCACGATTACTGCACTTACGACTCGGTTGGTCGCGGCTACGTAGAGCAACATTGGCTCCTTGGGTAGTGGTTCTTCTAGGATCGGCTCAGTAGATAACATCTTTTTTAATTCTCGAAACGCAAGGTCCGCCTGTGGCATCCATGTGAATTTGTCTGCCTTTTTCATTAATTGGTAGAGGGGCAAGGCCTTCTCTCCCAACCAACATACGAACCGACTTAATGATGCCAGGCAACCAGTGAACTTCTGCACATCGTTAAGGCATTTTGGCAGTTCCATTCTCTCTATGGCCCGGATTTTCGTCGGGTTAGCTTCAATACCATGGCTAGATACTAAAAAACCGAGTAACTTTCCAGCGGGCATGCCAAAGGTGCACTTCTCCGGGTTTAGCTTCATTCAAAACCTTCTTAAGTTCGCGAATGTTTGCCGGATATCATCAAGGAGCGTATTGCTTTCCTTGGTCTTTATCACCACATCATCCACATAAACTTGCACATTCCGACCTATTTGGTCATGTAAACATTTTTGCATGCATCGTTGGTACGTTGCTCCTGCATTACGTAGTCCAAACAGCATAGTGTGATAGCAATAAGCCCCGTACGGGGTAATAAACGCAGTCTTTATTTGATCATCCGGATTCAGGGGTATCTGGTGGAAACCAGAATATGCATCAATGAATGACAGTAGCTCACATCCGGCTGTTGAGTCTATGACTTGATCTATTCTAGGGAGTGGAAATGGATCTTTGGGACACGCCTTATTCAGGTTCGTGTAATCAATGCACATGCGCCATACCACATCCACGTTTGGATCATCCTTCTTTTCCACAAGCACCGGATTAGATAGCCAATCCGGATAGAGTACTTCCATGATAAATCCAGCTTCTAGGAGCCTAGCTATTTCATCTCCAATGACTTTCCTTCTGTCTTCTGTGAAACGTCGGAGAGGCTGCTTTACTGGCTTAGCCCCGGGCCTTACGTTTAATGAGTGCTGAGCCAACTTCCTCGGTACACCTTGCAGATCCTGAGTGGACCAAGCGAAGATATCCCGATTCTCACGGAGGAAGTTGATGAGCTCGCTTTCCTATTTGCTGCTTAACCCGGCACCAATGGTTACGGTGCGCTCTAGGAACTGATCATCGATTGGTACTTTCTTTGTGTCCTTGGTTACTTGGAACGACACGCTTCTATGTCGGTTGGTCATAGCCGGCATATGCTGTTGCGTGGATTGAGCCAATGCCGCTACTTCCAGTATCTTCCTTTTTTCCTAAGCTATCACGAGTGACTCAGCTAAGTTAGATCCGGCTGAGGCGCACTCGATCAAACGCCGGAAGTCCCCTGACATAGTTATCACGCCCCTTGGCCCGGGTAGCTTCATCTTAAGGTAGCTTATGTGAGTAGTTGCCATGAACTTGTTCAGCGCTGGCCTGCCGAGTAACGCGTGATAAGCGCTCTCCAGATTCACCACTTCGAACTCCAAATTTTCAGTCCGGTAATTATCTCTCGTGCCGAATAACACATCAACCTGGACCTTACCAATCGGCTCATAGGAAATACCCGGTACAATGCCATGAAAAGTGGTCATCGTTGCTTGCAACATGTTCTCTGTTATTCGCAACTTGTGCATGGTATCCTTGTACATAATGTTGATACTACTGCCATTGTCAGTCAGTACCTTGGAAAACCTCACATTGAGATTCGGCTCGATGAACGTTGGATCCAGGACCAGTGCATAGGTCCCAGGGTTAGGCATGATCTTTGGGTGATCCTTGATACTCCATGTGATTTATTGATTTGCCCAGGGCATGTATCTCACTACTGCCGGCATTACCGCGTTTACCTCCATATGCCAGCACTACAAGATTTTCCGGTCATTGTCTTCCGTGGTAAACACACAGTAGCTTTGATGATGCTCCCTGTACTCGTTTCGTCCCTCGTTCTTGTGGTAACCTTGACCTTGTTGCTAGTTATTACCTACTTGATGTAATGCATCCCTTCTTTCCTAATTCTTGTACCTTGGCGGAGGCGGTGGCAACATTAGTTGTTGTCCATTCCCCCATGTCAGTAACGGTTGCCGTGGTGCCTCATTCCTAGGTGCCTTGTTCCGAGGTGCCTGAGCATTCCCCGAACTGCCCTGCTCTAACTTTCTCATCCACTCTCATTGCCGGGTTGTATGGTTTGCCGGACTATTCGGACTTGGTGTATGGAACTTGCAAGGTTGATCCAACATGGACTCGAACGTATACCTCGATCTATCCTTTCGCTCTTGCCATTGCTTTTTCTACTCCGGGGTCCAAGGCTTTTTCCCTTCATTTTTCTGTTGCCAGTTTTGTCCTCCAGTTTTTTGGTGTTGGCTAGCACTGGCATTGGGCTGATCCTGGTCTACCGCTGCCACCTGCTGTGAGTTATATCAGTAATCCGGGTGCTCATCCCTTCTCTTTACTCGAAAATCATTCCTCCTTGATGATCTGGAGCCATCTCGATTGTAATATTCCTCATTTGCCTCGCTCGATATTAGCCAGGGTTGCGTTGGATCTCCCAAGGCATATGAATCCGCGATCCAGATCATCTCAGCCAAAGTGGTTGGCATATCTCGCTATAGCCTCTGCCACAACATACTTCCATATCTGCATCCCTGAGCGAACCACGCAATAGCTTGTTAATCAATTACTCCCTCGCACGAGTTACGCACGTTGCACCACCGAGTCAGAGAATCTTGGTCTGGCTCATTCGGTCTTTGGTGGCATAGCACCAGAGTTTGTGGCCTGTTGGGCCTCTTGTAGGTGCTCGAGAAGTTGCTAACGAACAACTCCTCAAAGTCCAACCAATAGTTGACACTTCCTGGCGGCAAATTGTTCAGCCAAACTCTCGCTGGACCTTCCAACATTTGTGGCACATATCTTACTGCCCATCTCAAATTCCCTGTTGCGATCTTGACCGCTGTGGCGTAATCAATCAGCCAATCTTCTGGCCTAGTACTACCATCATAGGTTCTGGTTCCTCTGGCCAGCTGAAAGCTCGGCACTGGTGGCTCCTTTATGATTCGGGGCCCAAAGCATGCCGGACCCGGTGGACCTTGTACCTCAATTAGCTACGACCTATAAATTCTATCCAGTTTCAGCCTCGCATCATCTGGCTGCAAGTTCCTGCTTCCCAACCTTGACCCAATTATGTGGTGATCCGGTCTGGGGTATCCGTCGTTGAACATAGCTGAATAACCATCATTGTATCTTTCCTGATCCGGGCAAGCGTTTTGTTGTTGTGCTGCTTGCCCTGCACTTCCCTCTTGCCGAGGTGCGCATTGTTGCTGCTGCCGAGGTACATTTTGCCCCATTCCCATGGGGCCACGCTGACCGGCATTGCCCTTGGTAGCGTTTCTCTAACCGGCATTGCCTTGGTCACGGTTACCTCGCCCGGCCGCACCTCGGCTGGTACTGCGCCAATCTTCATCAACTTGCACTGCTTTGCCTTTCCCAGCCCTTGCAGGATCATATGGAACCATCCGTTTGTCTCTTCTTCTAGAGTTTACTACTTCTTCTCTCCTGGGATTGTGACCCAGAGATGACACGGCTCCTCTAGATCCTGCTGGGCTATTCCTAGCCGAATGTACCACAGGTGACGTCCTTGGCGGCGCTGGGTTTGCCTTGTTCATTTCTTCATTTTGCCGGCAAGCAACCCTCTCTTATTGCCTTTGCCGGGCCTCTCCGGTTAAACCTTCTAACTCGGACGCGGCTGCATTTGCTGCCCTGAGGTTCTTTGCCGGGGTATTGTAACGATCCAGCCCTCCTGTTACTATCGTGGCTGTCTGACCCGGCCTAGGCTCATATTCCTTGTCAATCTCAGCAATTAGGTTCCTACCTCGGATTTTCGCTCCACCTATGCAGTTTGCCTTAGCATATTCTCTTAGGGTAATGTTCAAATACTGATGCAGCTCTGCTACCTTCTTTGCCCCAGCTAACATTTTCCGCCTAGTTTCCTCTAGCTCAGCTTGCACCTAAGCTGGATCTACCACAGGTGCCATTGGTGTTGCTAGGCTATCTATTGCTTCTTGGAGTACATTCTCTCGCCTTTCTAGTGGGGGAAACCTAGATCTGGTCTGCTTTGGTGTGACCTCCAGCTCTAGTGCCGGGCCCTTGCTTGGTTTGGCGTCTGGCACGGTCATCAAGACCTCAACGCTGCTGTTGGGGCAAGTGATATGCACTCCACGAGCTGCACTGAGAGGTGGTTCGCCTCCCTCGATGATGTGTCACGGATGGACGCAATACTCGTCCACACCGACGTAGATCTTATGCGTGCCAAGATTGATGAAGACGCCGTTGCGTGGAGGGGGTGCCTGCCGAAGCTCCCTACATTGTCACTGACGTAGTTCATCGCTCCAAAGCGCTAAACCAGGCCGGAGACGACGCGCTCGCTGGTGCTGGAGAAGCTTCTCGTCTGGGTTTTCACGCCTGCTAGCACCGCTAGCCCCACGGTGGGCGCCAACTATCGTGGTGGTGGCACGGCAGATGCCATGGATAGGCTAAAGATGGGGCCAATGAGTGCTAGGGGAATCCAGGGAGGGAGAACGTGGTGATTCCATGCATAGATGTTCTTGTATTCTCTCTATCATTGGTGTTTACAAGTACTCTTCAAGCTCTTGGTAAGAAGGAGACTATGTCTCTTACTCCCTACAAACTAGCTCTAGAGTTCTACCTTAGACAGAGATAATGATCGATCCCTCTCTATGGAGGCCCCAGTGCTCCTTATATAGGGGAGCCCGGGTTACAATATTAGGGCACACGTGGCAGCATATTTGGAGAATATGCTCATCGCCTAAAGCTAGATGCTTCTTTATTCTATTTAACGGCTCGTCTAGGCTTTGGACGTAACCCACAGCGTAATCTTTGTCTTTAAGCGTCACCAGACACGGGCTACATCATCCGACATTGCCCACGTCACCTTGGTCGCCCCTGACCCGCTGGTCCTCTTCTTTACTTTGCTTCACTCATGCTACACCTAATAAAGCCACCTTTTGACCAGCGGGGGATTCCTTCTCTTGAAAGCCATAAGATAGTCCGGCTAGCATGTGGCTAATCCAGCTATGAAGTTACATGTAAAACATATAGACAAACATGGTCGGCATATATTGTATGCCGACCGGACTACAGTCAAGGAGATGCACCATGGGCCAGGTCACTCCGTGGTTCGGCCTGCCTTGAGGTGACCCGGTCAGCACTTGCTTTGACTGCGCCGTACCCCGGCTAACTCGGCCTTTATACCCCGGCGTTACCCTACCCAGGGGTATCCCCCAACATTCAAGAGATTGATTCTGATTTTCTCTGAATTAGATAGATCTCCCTAACTCAGGCTGATTTGACTGCCTACCGGTATCCTAAGGAACATGTTGTGGATGAGGATGTTATTGTTGCTGCAAAGGAGCAATAGGCTTCCCCACATCCCCGTATTCCACATTAGATGCAACAGCAGGCGAACTGCTATGAATGTCATGGTTACAAGCAAAGTAATTAAACTGTCTATTGCTTGCATAATTATCCGATCGCTCTTCCCACATCTCAGACCTATGAGACAATCTGTATATGTACCCACTTATAGAGTCTTCTCTCTAGACATCACTCACAATGTGGTCTCGTGGTGCCACTACCCCAAGCCTGCTAGAATTTCCGCCAGGAAAGGGACGGTTATTAGTCCTTCCATGGAAAGCATCATGGCTACAAGATGTATTATCACTCAGACTTTGGCATAAATCAACTGACCCAATAGGAGTATTGTGATTGAAAGGATCACGATGGACGGGATGTCAGCCCCTATTCTCAACTGACCTAGGGTTTTTGACTCTTACCTGAATAGGTGGCTGCTCATGATGCTGATCGAACGAGCCTGGAGCAAAACCACCAGGAGGATGGTACGAGGGATAATTGGATCTCGCCTAAGGGTAGTTGCCTCTCCCTCTTACACCACCACCGCGACCAAAGTTGAAGGCCATCTCGAGGGAAGAAGACACAATCATCGCAAAGGTACGACAATCACCAAAATAGCATCCTTGTTCAAGGAACGGAGGTCGAAGGACGGAGGATCTACCGAAGAATCGTCTTATCTACAAAGACAACACACGGTGGACCCGTCGATTTCCCTATCTCCTAGATATGTTGGTAGCGAGAGATGCTGACAAGTAAGTGGGAAATGGATCTGGGCAGAGGACACGAGGAGAAGATAAGGGAGTAAACATTTGCCCACGTACGTGCTGGTCACATGAGAGGCCCACACACGAAGAGTGTAGACCTTCACTGGACAAGGAAAATTTCCCTAGCCCAACCCATTAAGCCCACTAGCCTAAAAAATATTTTTATTCAAATCTTCACTGGAGTTCACCCTGATTTGCTCCGGCGATTTTCAGAATAGAGCATGAGGACCCAGCTTACGTAATGGTCTTGAAGGAGGCACATCCGATGAAGCTGGATCAGAAACAAATCTAATCCTTGCTTCCGGAACCACGACGTGACAGGGGAAAATGAGGCTAGAATTAGAGTGTACTTCCTCTCCATTCCAAAGCGGACGAATATCCGCCGCAATCCCTTCTTCATCAAGAAGAACCAACCGCTTCTCAACGCATTAGAGAATCACCATCCCCAACAATCGAGTCAGAGATAGATTACTAGTGTATGTCGCTAACCATTGAATCGATTCTGGAAAATCGGGCCATGAAGAACTAGATAGACTAGAATCTCTAACCACCACAATCGAAAGAGAGATAGTTCTATCCGAGATTCGAACTAAAATATTAGCGACAAACAACACATCACCAGGATTAATCACACTTTCCTCCCCCCATGGATGAGTATCCAATACTCGTCCAACAGAATCTCTAAGCATGTAGCGGCAAACCCCCAGGTAAATAAGTAGAATCCTCTCTGGAATCGATGTTCCTTGTGAATCCCCTTACCATGAAAAGGAGAGAAGGTTACTTTCCACCTTTATGTAGTACACAGAACCAGTGGATCTGAGATAGCACCAAAAACACCTCCCCCCATCGAAAGCCGAATTAGATCAGGCGACTCCATGCCATGTCCCAATCCCCTTTGCTTCATGATGAGAAGTGTGCACTAGAGTGGGCGGTGATGGTAGGTGAAAGGATTTGGTGTGCGGATTGGGCGAGCTCACATCACCGAAGGGAACACGAGAGCGAGCGCATGCGTCATGAGTGAGAGACATTTCTTCCGTACTTCCTCTCATATATAATGGCATTTTTTAGGATAAAACAGTGAGCAAAAGCCCACTTCAATTTTTATATTATTGAAAGGAGATATTTACAATACTAAGACCAGATGTTAAAGCAAACAAATCTAAGAGATATGAAAAATAAAAGGTAAACTTATACCTTTTCATTCTGAAGCCACTCTTTAAAACTCTCAGCATGCTTATTTTTCTTTTTTAAGCTAACCCATCTAAGTTCTTCTTGGAAGATTGTTTTCCAACTATTAAAGCTAGGCCTCTGATTATTGAATATCTTATACTATCCATATCCCCCAGGCTTCCATCATTATTATTTCCATGGAGAAAGGGAGGTCCAATTTCTCTTTGACACCAGCAATAGCCTCAAAAACTAACAAACCTCTTGTCCTTTGAGGACATACAAAGTCCTAACATTCCTCTAAGAAATTACAATTCCATAATAGATGTGCTAGGGTCTCCTCATGCGAACATTCTAGATAGCACAGGAATAAGTTTGAAGGTGCATATTTTTCCTTCCGAACAGATTTCTAGTATTTCAACAGGAGCCAGAAAAAGAACTTGTGCTTTTGCTGACATGAGGAGTATAGATCCAAGAAAAATGAGGTGGAGTGGGTTGTTGTCCAATCATGACTTTATAAGCTTACTCAGAAGTGAATTTATCTGATCCCCAAATATAGGATCAAACATCATTGTTTCCTTCATGGATTTTAACCACTGCTGCTGACATACATTTTCCATATGTTCAAATTCACTGTAGTCCTGATGAGATAATGGTAAATGAAAAAGATCTCCCAGAAATTCCATTTGTACCACTTCATGAACGGTGGTGTCAGTTTTTTTGGAAAAGGACAACAGATGTGGAAATTTATGTTGCAGACATTGGTCTTGCCAAAGATTAGTATAGAAAATAAATAGATTTTACATCACCTAGATTTCCTCTTTCCATTGCTTTGTAGATATCTACAAGTTTTAGATGAGATTTCCACCATAAAGAGCCCTCCAAATGGTTACCAGGCATAATTCCATTAGCATAATAAGTGCTCCTGACCAACTTAATCCATGGAACATCATGATTATTGTAGAATTTATCATGATTTTTCAGGAGTAAAGTACTATTTTGAACATCTAGATTGAGGACACAAAGTACACCTTGGTTCTTTGGTCTAGATACTTTGTTCTAGGCCACAAGAGCAAAACCTTTAGCTTGTACTTTAGTATTTTAATTTTTCCAAGTCTAGCTACAACACAAGATTGAGAAATGATGGATAACATCCCCTATGCCTCAGCCATAGGCTCTCTTATGTATGCTATAATATGTACAAGACCGGATGTGGCACATGTTGTTAGTTTAACTAGTAGGTACCAATATGATCCAGGTTTCGAACATTGGAAGGTGATCAAAAAAATATCTTTAAGTACTTAAGAAGAACTAAGGTTATGTTTCTCATCTATGGCGGTGAAGAAGAGCTCGTCGCAAAGTGTTACGTTGATGCTAGCCTCGAGACTAATCCAGATGACTGTAAGTCACACTATGGATATGTATTTCTTATGAATGGAGCAGTGGTGAGGTTGGAGGATCTCCAAGCAACATGTGATCGCAAGATCTTCAATGGAGGCGGAGTATATCTCTATTTCAGAAGCAGTGGCGGAAGCAGTTTGGATGAAGGAGTTCATTTCCGAACTGGGTGTGGTTCCAAGTTGGCGAGGGGTAACCTCGGCAATGCCCATGGTTATGGACTTCGGGTTTCTTGGAAAAGAGAACAATGGGGATTTTGTCGGCTGATCACACAAACAAGGGATTCGAGATCGTATGATTATTGGGGAAAGTGTGGTTACAGATTGCTCAAACTTTCGGTACCTCTCCGTTGGATCCTCCCAGCCTTTATATAATAGGCTGGCTCCCGAATCCGTATACGGATAGGTTACAAGTTACAATTACAACACTAATATTATGTCGGTTCCTATTTCTTTCTTGATTTCCAAGACATGCTTTTGTCCGTCGGATGCTTCGTGGACTTCCCTTATTCTTCATGGGCTTTGTGGGTCATAGGCCTTTGTATGCCTAGGGTAGTTAATCACGGGGACCTGACAGGTCATGCCCATCTCAGTAGCCCTGAGACTCCATTAGAATCGTAGATTCGGGTTGAGTCTCAAAGACAATTTCAATCGTAAGTCAAAGATTCCTGCAAGTAAACACACATTCATTGTCATAGGGATTTGGTATAACAGGCCTGATGCATCCGACGGATCGGGAATCAGTTAATTGCTCTTGGGAAAAAACACCATGAACCTACATCAAGTTCAAGTCCCTAGGCTCGAACTCGGTATTTTCTAGCGTAACTCAGTTTGGGTCGTGGAGGTCTTATCGAATACTGAATTCTAGTGTATTATTTTGGGTACCCAACACGTCCGTCGGGATTTTTCATCATATCTTAGATACAGATAAGATATAGGGAGAGCGCATTCATGTGCGGTTACCAGGCCTCACATGATGGATCTTGGGGTCTTATCTTCATGTCATGGACACGACATTCATACATATTATCGCGGTGGACATGGTCTGATAATTTTTTGAATTTTTGTTGACTGCCTTGTTTGGCTATTGGAATTGCTAAAGTTATGTAATGTTCATAGGTTTTTTTTTACTTTTCTGACTCTGTTGGAGAATTGTGTTTTTTATCAGGTGTGTTCTCAGCGCTCCCGATGGGAGTAGCCCCCGAGGCTACATTCGAATACTTGAGTTCGAGTGCAGGTTCAAAGAATTATTCCTCATGCTTGCCTTTATGTCGACTCCGTAGAAGGATTTTTCTATCGGGTGCATGACAAGCACTCCCAATGGGAGTATCCCCTAAGGCTATGCTCGGGTGCTTGTACTGGAGCATAGACTCAGAGCAATATTTTCATCCAAGGAGGTACTCAACTCATGCCTTGGTTAAATCAATCCACAAAATCTACCGGGTGCGTGGCCAGTGCTCCTGATGGGAGTAGCCCCCGAGACTATGTTCGGGTGCGTGCACTAGAGCATAGGCTTAGAGTCAATCATCAATAACTGTTCACCATTGATTCTTTGTTGTACTCACCCGACAATTTCTTCACTTTGTAGCTACGCATGATGTTAGTGCTGGCTAAGATGGCATCTCACAGTTTCATAAATCAAGACCTGATGGGATGTTACAGTAGTGGGCCCATGCTACCGCAATGATGACGCGTGGGTGGAGTGTTAGTGGTGATTTTTAACCGCATGACCCCACTTATGCACGAAAATCAAGGTACCGTGCGGATTTTCTCCTTATTACCATGATAATTACTGCCCACGATTTTTATCCTTTCAGCGTATCTTGCCACGTGTCTTCATCCTTTGTGTCTTGACGTTTTGCCACCCCCATCCGACGGCTGATCCTTTCGCTCATTTTCTTTATAAGATAAAGGTAAGATTTTTACTACTTACTATTCCCCTTTGTTGCGCACTTCTTCTTCCTCCTCATGCCACATCTATGTTCCATCGATTCTTGTTCTTTCTTTCTCTTGTGCGCACATGTGCCTCACCTCCTAGCCACCATGGGAAAGAGAAAGAGCGGCCCCTCCACTGTTGTCGCAAAGATGACGAGGACAGGGGCCATTGGATGGGCTCCCTCCAAGTGCACTGAACAGGAGCTACACTAGGCACACAAGGCTGGTCTCATGGCAGACCATTCCTTAAAGGTTCTTGGGGATGAAGCCATTCCAATGCCTAAAGAAGGATGGAGGGTAATGTTTCTCTCCTTCCTTTACCATGGCCTCTCTCTTCCTGCCCACGAGTTCCTTCGTGGCTTCCTCTTCGTTTATGGCGTGCAACTCTACTAGCTCAAGCCAGATTCCATTCTCCACGTTGCTTGCTTCATCACTCTTCGCAAGTGTTTTCTTGATATCCACCCACACTAGGGTTTGTGGAAATATTTTTTCTATGTTCGCCAAAACGCCAGTTAAACCATCATTCATGATGTGGGAGGCGCAATATTTTCTATTTGCCCGAAAGTTAACTACTTTGACTTCAAGTTTGCGAAGTCTGACCAAGGATGGAAAAAAGTGGTTTTACATCAAGGATCGGCAAGTAGAGGGTCAGCACTTCGGGTTGGCACCCTTCGGGTCGAAGAGAACTTTTCGGAGGCTCAATTCATGGGACCAGAGCTCCACTGCCGAGGAAATGTAGGAAATCAAACCGCTGCTGGCCTAGATCAAGAAGCTGTGCATGGAGGCTGGATGTGAACTATTAGGTTTGCAAATTATGGCCTATTTCATCCAGGTGTGCATCCAGCCTATCTAGGCCCGATTGACTGGTATGTGGGCCTACACTGGTAAGGACCCAATGAGGATATCAATAAACAATCTTCCTATCAGAGAAAGTGTCCCGCAAAGGAACAAGGGGTCCAATAAGCCCTGAGTTCGATAGTGGGTTGAACACATGTTCCGAGATTCTTAGCGGCAGCGGAGACAAAGACGCACGAGCATGATAGAGAGGTTGACACAAGGGTGTATTACCCAGGTTCGTGACCCTCGTGAGGAGGTAAATCCCCTACTCTTGCTTGGTTGTATTGCTTGCAATGTCTCGCGAGGGTACAATGGTGTATCAGTGTCTAGGGTTACAGATTGTTGGGATCGCCCCCTTCTAAGGTAGGAGGACGTCTCCTTATATAGGGGCGTTGGGCCCCTTCCCCACGTTCATGGTGGGAAGGGTCACCACATCACCGTCCCTCAAAAACTCGGTCTACAAGGCTACTTTCCTAGACTCGGTCCTATGCCTCTAGCCTCTCTCTGGTCCTTCGTAAAGCAGCGGTTCCTAGCACCGTCCTTCGCTACCCGATGCCTCCCTTGTCGACTTTTCACCAAAACAGCAAGGGACAACCACACTTGCACCGGTGACGTCCATGGTGCCTTTGCACCTGAAGGGGGGTCCGGCTCCTCTTTACCGACACGGTCCACGTGGTCCTAGCTTTTCCTATAGGGTTTTGTCTTTTTCTTCCCTTCTGCCACATGATTACAAACGCGCCCCTAGGGCATGCTACAAAGCATCCAAGGCCCTACGGGACCTAGGCGAGCCGGAGTCCCACCTTGCAAGGTGGTAGAAGGAGGGAGAGCCCGGGTGAGGCTTCTATGAGGGTGGCGGCCTTGAGTTTCCCTCTCGCGGCTGCTCCTATCAGGTTCCTCCCTTATAGAGGGTGTCGTGGCTCAAGCGGTGGGCCTAGAGGCCGTAGGATCATGGTACCCCGAGTGTCAGGACTCCGACAGTAGCCCCCGGGTACTTGCCGCGTGTGTGTCTCCTCAAGGAAGCGAAGGGGCTAGGGCCCCAACGGGCGACGGGTCCCTCCACCGCTCTGGTTGACACATAACAACTCTGGTGCGCATCTCCATCATGCACTCCGTACGGCAGGGTCCTGGTGGTCGTGTTATGCATCCTGATCCGCTCTATCTCGGGAACTGCGCCCCACGATTTAATGGCTCGTGGAGCGGACTAACAGTTGATGCCACGTGCACGAGGTGTCGTGTCGTCTCGGCGCTGCTTAAATTGTTACGCCATAGAGGCGCCTTCTCTCCGACGCCACCTTCTCATCCCCTTTCTTCCTTCCTCCCGCGCTCTAGGAAAAAACCCCAAAAAATCCCTGGCCTTCTCCATGGATTCCAATCGACCCACCACCACCGAGAAGGGAAAATGGGTGATGCCTAATGCTGACCTAGCCCCACCAATGAAGCATGGGCGGGGGCGTCCCCGCGGAAATGACCGCATGCGGTGCGGGTGTCACAGCCCCGGTCGGGTCGTCTCCTGATCTTCCGATGTCTCCAAAATACCTGGGGGAGATGCTTCAGCGAAATGCGGCTGGGGCCGCCCCGCAACAGCGCCCGGGGACGACGAGGAGGGCGCGGAAGAGGACGGGACGGTAGCCCCGATCCTGCATCATTCTCCCTACCTCCCCCTTCTGTGGTCGTGATCAAGATCGAGGATGGCGCCAAGCCCGAGAACGTCATTGATTTTGTCCTCATCCTATGGGACACTAGCTAGGACACGAGAGTGAGACTGCCCGTGCGCTTCGCCCTCAGACTCACTGACGACATGCCTAGCAACGTGTAGATGAAGCATTATGGCAGTGGCGATATCTGTAGTGTGGCCATTGACACCCCTCGCTCGAGGGAGATGTACTTCACCACAAACTGGGAGCGCTTCATCACCCACCACTATATCACACGAAGCTCTGTGTCGTGTTCCGCTACCTGGGCGAGGCGGGCTTCTCGGTGTCGGTGTTTGACACGCAGCTGTGCTGCGTGGACTACCCCCGCCACCTCTAGAGCGTGTAGGTGGCCTTCCGGACATGGTTGGGGACACGTCGCCGGGGGTGTCTCGCGCACTCCGCGAGGGTCGCCATGCCGTAGAGCTCTTAGCCTTTTGTTTTTGCAAGTGTGATTGTAATGAACATCTTTTAGCGAGTCTTCAGGTTTATAGCTTTCTTTTCATGTGTGTGCAACCAGTGGCATTGGTATGGCGCGAGGCCACTCCTGGCAACAACAAGGGAGCAACGCGCGTGTCGCTTATTTAGAGTTGCGCAATCCACGAGGTTCGCAAGGGCCTGCCTGTCCACGCCGGGCCATGCCCTAGGTAGCCTCTGGAGGAAAGACCTGTGCAAGGGTGGTTCCATAGCTAGGGAGACTTTCTGGTAACAGGTGCGAATTCTCTGATTCGTCAGAGCTGGGCACGGGCAACCTCTAGTGTGAGCCTTCTCTAAGAGGTATCCCGCCAGCCCCCGTGGCAACTGGGCCTAGGAGTGCAAGTCGTCTCACTTGCTCTGGCACTTAGAGGGGGTTTGATGGGCGCGCTCTGACCTTCAGCCGTGGAGGGGCATTGCCCCTGCGAGCCTTTTCCCCTAGCGGGTCCTTCGGGATGCGCGATAGTGGGTCTCGTGTGAGTCCTTGTCCCTGGTGGAAAATAGCCTCGCGAGGTAGCTCCCGAGGAAGGCCGTGCGTGGCGGGCACCGGCCGTGCAGGATCCACAAACAAAGGGGAAGGGAGAGTGCACGGGTACCCAGAGTTTGGGCCACTAGAGGGGCGCACTCGTGAGCCGTCCCGTAGGACTTTCGAGGAGAAGACCAGCGCAAGTTCTTACCCTACTGGTCCCTCGAGGAGGTGATCATGAGGCAAATGAGCACTACTTGGATTTCATACTCATGTCATGTCAAGGTATCAAGCTCCAGGCACCATGGGTGAGGTGACTTTTTGCCAGAGCTAGTCCATAAGTTTAGAGCTCGACACTTTAGGCCCTAGGGTTGATCGGTGGCAGACGCTTAGAGAGGAGTACCCTCATGAGCCGCTCCGTAAGCCTCTCGAGGAGATGACCGTAGGGAAGATGTGCACTGTTGTGATCCCACACACACATGTTATGCAAGGTTTCAAGCACCGAGGGCCATGGGTGAGGTGACTCACCGCTGGAGCTAGTCTGTAAGTTCAGAGCTCGACACTTTAGGCCCTGGGGTTGATTGCAAGTGGCCGCTGGAAAGGAGTACCCTCACGATCCGCACCGTAAGCCTCTCGAGGAGAAGGCCATAGGGCAAAAACGTATGTTGTTGAGGTTCCCTACATGTGTCACGCGAGGGTTTCAAGCACCAGGAACCGTGGGTGAGGTGCCTTATCACCAAAGCTAGTCCGAAAGTTCAGAGCTTGACACTTTAGGCCCTAGGTTGACGGGAGGTGGCTCGGTGGTAGACACCATGCCTAGCCCCCCCCACTCGCGTGGCAAGGCTTATCCTGTTTGTCCCTCGGGGAAGAGGCCATAGGTATAACATGAGGTTTTGCTACTGGAGGGGAGTACCCTCACGAGCCGCCCCGCAAGGCTCTCGAGGAGAAGACCACAGGGCAAAAAATGAATGCTGCTGAGGTTCCCTACATGTGTCGTGTGATGGTTTCAAGCACCAGGAACCGTGGGTGAGGTGAATTATCGCTGGAGCTAGCCCGAAAGTTCAAAGCTTGACACTTTAGGCCTTGGGTTGACGGGAGGTGGCCTGGCGGTAGACACAGTGCCTAGCCCCCAACTCGCGTGGCACCTATCGAGGAATCTCAACCGCGCACAGCTTTTCAAAAATGTTTTCCTGAAAGAGAAACAAATGGTAGTGTTGGCGCAAGGCGCAAAATCCCAAAAAACCGCCAAATAGGTCCCAGCTTATTACAATGCCACCGTGATTCACACGAGGTCTTACGAGGAATAGGGCTACAAAGGATGAGAGTTTCGAGTGTCACCTTCAAAAAAGCCAAGTAGCTGATCACGCTGAATGGGAGGGGGCTCGTTAGCCTACCTGACGCCTGGCTCCCCTTGGAATCCCTTAAGCATTGTAGGGGAAGGGGTTAGTGTTGTGCGCGCCCTGGGTGCAGTCCACTGGGAAGTCAGGAGCCCCCGCATCAGCGTCACCCTCGCGAGCTTCTCTGATGCTGCTGAGGGTGGGGCGGGGTTATCCTAGGGACCTCCCGTGGTTGTGGGCAGCGGCCACAATGTGACCCTCATTGGAAGGGTACAATCCGGCAGCCACCCTCTTCGCCAAGGCATTCTCTTGGGCCGCCATATACTTCTTCCTTGAGGTGCCCCCAATGTAGTCAAGGGCGTCCATGTCCTCAGGGTAGGCGGTGGCCGCGGTTTTGTAGGCATGCTCGAGAGAGCGAAAGGCTTCCCTCTCATCGCACCGAATGGTGATGACCCCGCCATTTCCTCCTGGCATCTTGACGATGTTGTAGGCATGGTGAGTGGCTTCCATGAACTTGGCTAGAGCGGGGTAGCCCAGGATGACGTTGTAGGGGAGGCTGATGTATGCCACATCGAAGTCGATGAGCTCAGTCTGATAGTTATCACGAGACCCAAACATGACGGAGAGGGACACCTGGCTGATAGGTATGGTAGTACCATTGGTGAGCCTAGAGAAAGGCATGGTTAGCATCAGCCTATCGTACAACACCTACAACTTGGCGAACGTCTCGGTTGAGATCACGTTCAGTCTGGCACCACTATTGATGAGCATATTGGTGACTGCAATGTTGTTGATGGTGGGAGTGCAGATCATGGGAAGAGTTCCCATGGCCTTGGTGGAGACAGGATGGTCCTCAGCATCAAAAGTGATGGCATACTATGACCACTTGAACCTTGGGGATGGGGTCCCAGGCCGAGCGGCGGCGACCTCACGAGCGAGCTATTTGAAGTGCATGTTAGACACCGGGGCCTGGGAGCCGCCGAGGATGTAGGCTATGGTGCCCCTCAGCTCCTGGTAGCCCCGGGTGTTCTCCTCGACCCTCTTTGGGGCACAAGGAAGTTGTTGCACGACGTTGGCCTGATGACCCACGTGGGTTACGCCTTGGCCAACGTGGTTGTTGTCCCAACGTCCCCTCCTCAATTTCCACCATGGTCATTGTCGAGCTCGCCTCCCTATCTCCCTTTCCTCTGACTGTTGCGCTGGTCGTGAAGCTTATTGAGCTCGTAATAGTCGTCGGTGGGATGCCCATGCTTCTTGTGGAAGACGCAGTACGGACGGTCCTCGTGCTCCCCTTCTCTATTGCTCTCGTGAGGACTCTTCCGCTCGGTTTCAGCGGTGAGGACGGCGGCGGGCTTCTGCTTGGAATCCTTGCTCATGCTCTTGGAGGCGCTCGAGGGTTTGGGACTGGCCTCTGCCTCAGCAAGGCCAAACATTTGCCATGCCTCGGCCTTGGCACACTTATCCGCTATGACGAATAGCTCGGCAGCCGTGATGAGGTTCTCCCCATGGATGCCGATCTTTTCCCTCACGCGGACATCCTTGACGCCCTTGGGGAAGGCGGTAATGATGTTGGAGTCCGAGATCTTGGGGATTTTGTTGTGGATCTGGTTGAACCTATGGAAAAACTTGAAGAGGGTATCACCGGGCTGCTGATGGACCTGGGGTCATCAGATTGAAGACATGTACACCAAGACAGGGTCCTCGAGGTGTGTGGTGAAAGGGGGTGTGAGGCGACAGTATCTGGGATGGTGAGGACACAATCTTTACCCAGGTTCGAATTGGCTGGCTTTGGACGAATCCTACTCCTGCTAGCAATCCAGTAATACTGCAGAGCCAGAAGTACAAATTACAAGAGAGGTTTGCCTGTGTGAGTTGAGATTGAAGATTGTGGGTGCCCTAAAGGCTGGTCCCCAGGACGGCTTATATAGATATCCGCCCTAGGGTTACAGCAGAGACCTATCTGGCTACGACTAAGAGTCGGTTATAGAGTATATCTTGAACTACAAGTAACTAAGCAGGCCTAAGTCGGTAAGCCTTCTAGGCCTTCCCATAGCCAGATAGAACTCCGTCTTGTCTCCCTGACTAGGTTTCCTGTGAAGCAAAGCTCTAACCCGAAGTGGGTCACCCTGGTCAGCGAGTCGCAGTGGGTATACCGAAAAAGTATATCCCCAATAGTAGCCCCCGGAAGGCTCCAAGATCCAGGGTTGGATTTCATTGTCTAGCTTGATTCATTTCCGTCTTGCAGAATCTTGAAGGGTTCCTGAAAATCAAAAAAAGTAGGATCTAGATCACAAATTGAGTCGGACCTGTAAGTATGACATTCGGTTTTCCAACTTGAAATTCAAGCAAAGCCGAAACTTGGTCTCTGACGTAACCTGACATTAGTCAAGGTCAAGTCATGTCACTGATAGACATTCCTAACAGTATGACCGTTGGTGGGTCCGTCTATCACGAAACCGAGGCGCCGTTTAATGCATGCGCGGAGATCGAGGAGGCGTAATCTTCTCGAGGAGGTTACCTAGCTCCTTCCACGATGCGTGGCATGTTTACCATTCATTTTAGATGAATCTTGATGCAAGCGAGGCATATTAGGGGTTCAGATCTCCTTATTCTTCCCCACTAGCGCATCTGCCTTCTCCTTTCTCCAGACGACACTACGCCTTTGCTCTCCACTTCCTTACCCCAAATCACATAGCTCTGCCCATCGAAGGTCATCGCTACCACCCAAATGGCTGATGTGTCTTCATCTGGTGCGGCTGCGACCACAACAGCAACCACTACAGCGGCAGAGAAGGAGAATTTCTGCAGAGTGTGGATCTCATGCGTCCTCGATGACGAGAAATTAAGTGTCATCGAGAAGGAAGGTTGATACATTGCAAATGTATCTATAATTTTTGATGCTCCATGCTTGGTTTTATCCACTTTCTTGTGTTTTCTTCCAACTTTGGAGTACTTTTCATATGATTTCTTGGACTAACCTATTAACAAGAGCCACAGTGGCAGCTGCCTGTTTTCTGCTATTTTTGGTTCCAGGAAAGTCAGAAAATGAATATTCTCAGAATTGGACGGGACAAAAGCCAAAGTGCCTATTTTTCCGGAAGTGATCAAGTGCCAGAATACGAGACGGAGCAGGGCCAGGGGCCGGCCACACCACCTGGCCGCGCGGCTAGGCTGGGCCCGCGCCAGGGGGTGGTGTGGTGGCTCCCGGCACCCCCTCGGCCTCTCCTTCCGCCTATATATTTCCCTCGAGACGAAAACCTTAGGTACCCGATCAAAAATCCACGAAAGAGTCTGTAGCCGCCGTCATCTCCATCCCTAGATCGGGAGGGATCTGAAGCTCTTCCCGGCACCCTGCCGGAGAGGGGAATTCACCCTGGAGGCCTTCTTCATCACCATGCAAGCCTCCGGTGTGATGCGTGAGTAGTTCATCCTTGGACTACGGATCCATGTAGTAGCTAGATGGCTGGTTCTCCTCCTTTGTGCTTTCATGTTTAGATCTTGTGAGCTCCGTTCATGATCAAGATCATCTATTTGTAATTCATACATGTTGTGTTTGCGGGGATCCGATGGATATTGAGATGCTATTTCAGATTGATTATTGATTCTATCATGTCTTTGTTATTTGAGATCTTGTATGCTTTCCGTTGTTATTAGCTATCTTGGCCAAGTAGATGCTAGCAACTCCAAGAGTTAGTACTTATGCTCGATAGTGGGTTCATGCCTCTGGTAATCTGGGGAAGTGACAGAAATCTCTAAGGTACTAGATGTGCTAGTGCTACTAGGGAGAAAACAACAATCCTTTGTTCATAGAACAATTGTATTGTTTACTTTACACGCAATTTGTAAAGCAATAATCTGTTGCTTGCAACTTAATATTGGAGGGGGTTCGGATGATAACCAGAAGGTGGATTATTAGTCATAGATGCAGTTGGATGGCGGTCTATGTATTATGTTGTAATGCCCAATCAAGTCTCAGAGGAGTCAAGATGATTAGTATATGCATGTATTGCTTTCTCGGTGTTTGTCAATTGCCCCGCTGTAATTTGTTCACCCAGCATGTTATCTATCTTAAGGAGAGCCACCTCTAGTGAACTATTGATCCCGGTTCTTTTTCTTTACATACAATCTATAAACTTTTTACTGTTTTGTTACTTTCTGCAAACTATTACTTCCTTCCATTCGATACGTTTAATCCTTTGTTTTCCGCAAAACACGGTGATATTGACAACCTCATCGCAAGTTGGGGACAAAGTTCTGTGGTTGTGTTGTGCAGGTCTCGACGTTGCTACTAGCACCGGTAGTGCGCCCTGCCAAAGCTCAGCTAGTAACACCTTTGGGGTGTTTCCTTGCTCCTACTAGTTCGATTAAACCTTGGTTTCATAACTGAGGGAAAACTTACTACTGTGCTCATCATACCTTCCTCTTGGGTTTCCCAACGAGCTCTACGTCAAAAGTCGAGCACATCAAGATCTTTTCTGGCGCCGTTGCCGGGGAGTCAAGGACATCTTCACAAGGGGAGTCCCTCATAACCAATCTCTTTACTTTGTTGTTTTTGTTTTGCTTAGTTCTCTTTTTGCTTTGTTTGCTTGTTTCTTTATCAAAAACACAAAAAAATAGTTTTGCAAGTTTTCTTTCTTATTTGAAAACCCCAAAAAATGACTACTCTTGAAAACACTAAGTTGTGTGACTTCACCAGCACCAACAACAATGATTTTATGAGCACACCTATTGCTCCACCTGTGGCTGAAAATACTTTCTTTGAGATAAAACCTGCTTTACTTAATCTTGTTATGAGAGAGCAATTTTCTGGTATTGGTAATGAAGATGTTGCTTCCCATCTAAATAACTTTGTTGAACTTTGTGAGATGCAAAAGTATAGGGATATAGATGGTGATATTATTAAGCTGAAATTGTTTCCTTTCTGTTTGAGAGGAAAAGCTAAAGAATGGTTGAATTCCTTAACTAGGAATAGTATTGATTCTTGGACTAAATGCAAAGATGCTTTTATTGGAAAATACTATCCTCCTGCTAAGATTATATCCATGACAAGTGAAATAATGAAGTTTAAACAACTTGATAATGAGCATGTTGCTCAAGCTTGGGAAAGAATGAAATCTTTGGTAAAGAATTGTCCCACTCATGGAGTGACTACTTGGATGATCATCCAAACTTTTTATGCAGGATTGAACTATTCTTCAAGGAACCTATTGGATTCTGCTGCTGGAGGTACCTTTATGACCATCACTTTGGGTGCTGCAACAAAACTTTTGGACAATATGATGGTTAATTATTCTGAATGGCATACTGAGAGAGCTCCACAAGGCAAGAAGACCTTTTCTTAGAACTATTGGTGCCATCATTGATATGAAAGAAGGCACCATTAAATATCAACTCCCACTCAAGAAAGGTATAGAACACTTCCCTAAAAAGATAGAAAAAGATTTATTTTGCTTCTCCTATGAAAACAAAATTTGGTCTTAATGCTTTTTCATTTGAGAACACTTGATTCTTTCTTTGCTTCTTATGCCTAACTTAAAGGCGTTAAAGAAAAGTACTTATTGGGAGATAACCCAACAGTTTTAGATGAGTCTTGGAAGTTATTACCTCTGTCATAACCTCTCATTATCCTTTTTATTTGCTTTTTGTGCCAAGAGTAACCTCTAATGAGAGAGAAATAATGTTTGGGAAAGTTGCTGTCCCGAAATAGATTTTTTTGCTTCACCGTAAAAATTCGTGAGAGAGCTCTGTATGTCGGATTGAGATGTAATTATTTGTGATTCTGCCCCAGGTTCTTATATAACTTTCGTTAGTTCAACACCTTTTGATTTCAGCAACAGAAGGTCTTCGAAAAAATTCGTCTTTACCTGCTGGTCTGTTTTGACAGATTTCTGCCATTTTCTGTATTTGCTTCTTGTTAGTTCCTTCTTGAGTTCTTTTGGAGAATTGAGCATTTTGAGCGAAGTGCTACAGTATCTAGTGTGCTAATGGAAGTTTATTTGGTCTTAGAACTGAACCTTGAGACTTATTTATCTTAAGTGCACTAATGTTGCTAATGAGATTGTGTGAAGTTTTGTATGAAGAAAATTTTTCAGGTGTATGGAAGGAATGAGTAATGAGATGAAGGATGGACTAAAGCTCAAGCTTGGGGATGCCACACGTGTCACCCCAAGAAATATCCAAGAAGTACAAGCGTAAAAGCTTGGGGATGCCCAAGGCATCCCCTTCTTCATCAATAAAAATCCCAGGTTTCTTCCAAACGCTTCATTTTTATTGTTTCATGCACAATTGTGTTGTTCTTGGAGCGTCTTCTTTTTCGTTTTTGTTTTGGTTTTTAGTTTGCTTGGTTTTCTTAGTTTTCTGAATAAATTGGTTGGACCCCCTCTTTCATACATTTGGTTTGCAAATAGTTTGGTTTGGTTTGGAAAAGAGTAGGAAAGTTCATACTTATGTGGTAAAAAGAGCTCGTTTTTTGACTATGGCCTATGCTTTGTCATGCCATGCTTGATATTGTTTTGGATTTATGCTTAGTATTCTTTGTTGTAGCATGACTTGTTATAAACAATTGAGATTGCTTAATGTGCCTTGGATGAATCATGTGTTGTTTTAGCATATTAAAGCATAGTATAGTGGTAGTCTCCTTTGATGCTTTATTTGGGTTTACTTGGCGCATGCTCACACCATGTTATGACTATCTCAAGTCACCATAGCCTTTATGATCCTTTAGTTTTCAACTTGTAGTATCACTTTATGCTTTGATCAATGATGTTTTGTCGCTCTACATGATTATGGCCATTATTGCTCTCTTAGTTTGTCGCTCCCAGTCTTTTGCTAGCCTCCACAACAAAGTATGAGTTCCACTCATGCATCCAACTCCCTAAACCAAGTTATTCCAAAGAGTCCACCATACCTACCTACTAGCTTATGCTATTCCAAGTATATTCATGCTTTTGTTTACCTTCCACTTGTTATGAGAAAGCTAGTGATTAAAGCTCTCACGAACTTGATGGCACACTTTACTTTATTGCCTCTAATAAACTTGAAACATTGGGTCCTTCTTTGTTGCGTATATGCTTGCGCTTTATAAGTTGAAATTAGCAGAACCATGTTTCATGGGGAACGCTTTCAACATTGCACTTGTACTTTGTACCCCGTTGATATCATATTCTTTTGCTTACGGATCCCGGCGGTGTGAAATAAAAGTGGAACTTGTAAGATCATGGAGTTTGTATGTGTGTTAGAGAAACGCCTGGGCCGCTAGCCTAAGCCATACCTAATCATGGTGGAAACTTGCAGCATCACCATAATGAGCACTCTATGAAGCATCCTCAATAAAAACCTATGCAAATAGCAAATAAAAATATCACTAAGATGCTCATTGTCTGCTTGCCTTGTCATTTTGATTATGGGAAAGCTCCTGTATCATGTGCAAGGGCTACCTCGTTGGCGGTTCTTAATGATACACATATACTTACAATGACAAGAGCTTACTTGTGACTATAGTTGAATAGCATGAGGATCGGTCTTCGTAAGTAAGGGGCATGAGATTTCAGTTTATAACTTGTCAAGCATATCCTCTTAGTTGTGTCACTTTAACCTTAATCACCTTCAAGATGCTTATGATAGGGGAAATGAGAGCTGAAAACTACAAGTACCATAACTTTTGGAAGCTCTTTATGAGACTTGAATCCCTACTTCCTTTTACAAAAGGCCTTTCTTCCTCCATTATATTGAGTCTCCACCTTCTATCTTTATGCACCTACTTTGAGAGCATAGTGGCCATTCTTAGTTCTATGTGCATTGTCCCAAGACTAGTTGATTGATGCATAACTTGATATTTCTTGTTTTAAACTATTGTATCTAGTCACTCTTATGAACTTTGAAGGTGTCCTATGCATTTATATTTGCTACTCTATTGAGGGACAAGCTGAATACTATTATGCTATGTTTTCTTTATGTGAAACAAACAAACGTCTTGCAAAGCATTGTTATTCATGAATCTTTTGTTTGTGCCTTTTCATGTTGCATCATAGTTTCTTTGCTTATTGCTAGAACTTTGTCTTTCATGTTATGATTGAAGTACTATGATCCCAGCTTTGAATGTTTTGCAAATAATTTGATCAAGTCTTTGATGGTGCATGTCCCCTCAAAAATTATTCTTTCTTTTTATCACTTACCTACTCGAGGATGAGCAGGAGTTTAACTTGGGGATGTTGATACATTGCAAATGTATCTATAATTTTTGATGCTCCATGCTTGGTTTTATCCACTTTCTTGTGTTTTGTTCCAACTTTGGAGTACTTTTCATATGATTTCTTGGACTAACCTATTAACAACACCCACAGTGCCAGCTGCCTGTTTTCTGCTGTTTTTGGTTCTAGGAAAGTCAGAAAATGAATATTCTCGGAATTGGACGGGACAAAAGCCAAACTGCCTATTTTTCCAGAAGTGATCAAGTGCCAGAATACGAGACGGAGAAGGGCCAGGGGCCGGCCACACCACCTGGCCATGCGGCCAGGCTGTGCCCGCGCCAGGGGGTGGTGTGGTGGCTCCCGGCACCCCCTCGGCCTCTCCTTCTGCCTATATATTGCCCTCGGGACGAAAACCCTAGGTACCCGATCAAAAATCCACGAAAGAGTATGTAGCCGCCGTCATCTCCATCCCTAGATCGGGAGGGATATGAAGCTCTTCCCGGCACCCTGCCGGAGAGGGGAATTCACCCTGGAGGCCTTCTTCATCACCATGCAAGCCTCCGGTGTGATGCGTGAGTAGTTCATCCTTGGACTACGGATCCATGTAGTAGCTAGATGGCTGGTTCTCCTCCTTTGTGCTTTCATGTTTAGATCTTGTGAGCTCCGTTCATGATCAAGATCATCTATTTGTAATTCATACATGTTGTGTGTGCGGGGATCCGATGGATATTGAGATGCTATTTCAGATTGATTATTGATTCTATCATGTCTTTGTTATTTGAGATCTTGCATGCTTTCCGTTGTTAGTAGCTATCTTGGCCAAGTAGATGCTAGCAACTCCAAGAGTTAGTATTTATGCTAGATAGTGGGTTCATGCCTCTGGTAATCTGGAGAAGTGACAGAAATCTCTAAGGTACTAGATGTGCTGTTGCTACTAGGGAGAAAACAACAATCCTTTATTCATAGAACAATCGTATTGTTTACTTTACATGCAGTTTGTAAAGCCATAATCTGTTGCTTGCAACTTAATACTGGAGGGGGTTCGGATGATAACCTGAAGGTGGATTATTAGTCATAGATGCAGTTGGATGGCGGTCTATGTATTATGTTGTAATGCCCAATCAAGTCTCAGAGGAGTCAAGATGATTAGTATATGTATGTATTGCTTTCTCGATGTTTGTCAATGGCCCCGCTATAATTTGTTCACCCAACATGTTATCTATCTTAAGGAGAGCCACCTCTAGCGAACTATGGATCCTGGTCCTTTTTCTTTACATACAATCTATAAACTTTTTACTGCTTTGTGTTTACTTTCTGCAAACTATTACTTCCTTCCATTCGATATGTTTAATCCTTTGTTTTCCACAAAACACGGTGAGATTGACAACCTCATCGCAAGTTGGGGACAAAGTTCTGTGGTTGTGTTGTGCAGGTCTCCACGTTGCTACTAGCACCGGTAGTGCGGCCTGCCAAAGCTCAGCTAGTAACACCTTTGGGGTGTTTCCTTGCTCCTACTGGTTCGATTAAACCTTGGTTTCATAACTGAGGGAAAACTTACTGCTGTGCTCATCATACCTTCCTCTTGGGGTTCCCAGCAAGCTCTACATCGAAAGTCAAGCGCATCAAAGGTCACCTCCTCACCGGCGACTGGCAGAGCGGCTTCAATGAGGTCATCCCCACTCCTCGCGCCGACGAGGGGGTTCACTTCAGCACTCACCTCGACAGAGGTTTGAGCTTCCCCCCTCAGAGTTCTTCTCTGAGGTTATAGATTATTATGGAGTTCAACTCCACAACTTCCCCTCGAACACAATTTTAGAACTTAGGGTTATCTCGGAATAAAACCGATTCTTATCTTGTTTTAGTACTACTTCGGTACTCGGAGAAATTCCATCACTTCCGGTAATCCCTACATTACAAGGACTCTTAGCTTAACCCTTAGGAGTGACTGATTCTACCCCAAGATTAAAGCTAGCGAGTTGGTGAAGAAATGGCCGTCCACGTTCTTTTATCATAAGGAAAAACTGGCTCCCGGCAAAGAATCTCTTTGCCGGCTTTTGTCGATGGTGCCGCCACGCCCCAAGAGGATGCAGATGCTCTAACTCTCTCTGAATATCTGATCCTTGCCAAGAGGCAGATCGAATACCTGATGAAGCATAAGGGTTTGAAGGGATCTGACTTGATCCATTGCTGGCTGGCACACCGGATTTAGCCCCTTCAGTACCATGGTGACTGGCTCATGCACACAGTCACCAAGAGAAAAAAGGACAGCCTCAGGAGCAACTCGCTCTCAATCCCGGACAAAGAATATGAAACCCGGATCAAATGGTTGATCAAGGAGCGGGTTGAGAGGAAGATTCCAGATCTCTCTCTGGATATGTATACTGTTGATGAACCCTTAACACTAGTAAGTTTTCCGAGTGCTTCCTTCATACTCAATTATTTGCTCATCTATACCTTTTTTGCTTTGAAGTAATGAGATAATGTCTCTTTCAGCTTGCTGACCTCCTAGATTCGGAGCTTGCTCCTCTCGAGGGATATCTGATACGTCCATTTTTCATCACTATTCTATGTCATAATTCACTGTTATTCATTGATATATTTTGTATTGAGAGGTGATACTTATGTTATTTCATCAGTTTTTGCATGGTTGATGACTTTTGGAGCATGGACCGCTGCAGTCAGGATTCTGATGGAAAAGGTGCTGTTTGGAGGCAAAATTCGCAAAGATCAGAAAATCCGGGAAAATATACAGAAAATCCTATTTTTCCAGAAGATGAAGGAAGCCAGAAGGGGGGCTGGAGATGGGCCACAGGGGGCCCACACCACCCCTTGGCGCGGGCCACCCTGGGCCGCGCCACCAGGTGGTGTGGCCGCCCTGGTCCACCCCTGGCACTCCCCTCTGGCGTATATTATCCTCCCAAAACCCTAAGACTCGGGGAGCGACCATAGAAAGATTCTGCCACCTCTGCGGGGCGGAAAACACCGAGAGAGAAAGATCTCTCCGGCAGACAGATTTTTGCCAGGGGAATTCCTTCCCGGAGAGGGGAGATCGTCGCCATCAACACCACCATCAAGCTGGACTTCATCGGGATCATCATCATCATCACCACCATCAGGACCCTCATCACCATCTCCATATTGCTGTAACAATTGGGTTAAATCTTGCATAGTTCATAGGGGAAACTTTCCCGGTGTTGATACTCTTTGTAGTTAATGCTATTGAGTGAAACATTGAATTATTGTTTATGTTCAGATTGTTATACATCATTATTCCATCTCTGATCATGATCCATATGATGTCTTGTGAGTAGTTCGTTTTGTTCTTGAGGACATGGGTGAAGTCATGTTGTTAGTAGTGGAATTGTGATGAGAAAGATTCAATAGTTTGATATTTAAGTTGTGGTGTACATCTTCTAGTGGTGTCATGTGAACGTAGACTACATGACACTTCACCTATATGGGCCTAGGGGAATGCATTGTGTATTTGGTTACTAATGATAGGGGTTGCCGGAGTGACAGAAACCTGAACCCCTATTAGGAAACCATTGCACAAGGGACGTAAGGGTCTTAGAGTTTAAAGTTGTGGTTAGGTTTCTATCTTAATTACTTTCTTATACTTACGGATGTTTGCAAGGGTTATAATCATAAGTATGTATTAGTCCTAGGAAGGTCGGTACATTAGCACAGGTTCACCCACACAACACTTAGCAAGCTAAAGAAGATTAATCAACTATATGAAGCGAAAGCACTTGACAGTCTTCCCATGTGTCCTCGAGAACGTTTGGTCATCTTAAGTAATACAACTGGCTTGTCCTTTGCTGCATAAAGGATTGGGCCACTTGCTGCATTTTGTCCTACTGTCTTTTGTTTACTCGTACTTCGTTTACTTGCTTTATCAAAAACCCCTAAAAATCCGTTTTCTAAGTATTTTCAGAGAATTCCTGATCCATACCACTAGCCAGCACCTTCTGCTCCTCGTTGGGTTCGACACTCTTACTTATCGAAAATACTGCGATACACCCCCTATACTTGTGGGTCATTAATATCCACCTAAGAATCCGGTTCCTCAGGAGGATGAAGAACTTTAATTATTGCCAGAGGCGCTTACCCAGAAGCGCAAAACTCCGACTATCACTCTGGGCATCCAAAAGGTTCCTCTTGTAAAGAGGTAAACTTCTTCACAAGGTTTCAAATACTAACTTGTACTCTTTTTGGATTGCAACGATCTTACTTTGTTACTATCCAGGGATAAAACACTTGCCAAGGGTAAGGCAAAAGGAAAGCCAGGGAAGACTCTGCGCCAGCCGAAATGGACTCTGGCCTCACCTACTGCCCCGCCTCCTACTCCTACCCCAAAGTCGTCATCAGTGCAGGAGGGTAATTTCCCTCCATGCATTGAAGATGTTTCGACTCGTTCTTCAGAGCCAGCAAACCTTGGTTCGCAGACCGACATCATCGTGGGTGACTCGAGACTTGATAAGGGTGAACCCTCAAAGGGTAATGATCCCTCGGCTGAGACCTTCGTGGAAAACCTTCTGTAGAATCAGGGTATTGCCAAACTTGGCCTTACTCAGAAGAGTGCAGAAGAGATCCAGAAGCTGGCTCTCCATTGCTTGGAGACCCAGAATATCATAGCAAAGGAGGAGGTGCAATAAGCCCAGGACATCAAACTCGTCGAGCTTCTTGACCAAGTTCCTCTTTGCAACGAGAAGTTGAAGGCTAGTGTGGCCCTGCCACCACCAGTGATTCCTCTGACTCTTGCCGAGAAGGTTTCTTCTGATGTGAACATGAGTCTCAACAAATTGATTCATGACCATTATGTAAGTCATAATCCGACTCTTCTTTACTGTATTTCATATCATATCCTCTAGCCCCCTGATACGTTGCAAATGTATCTATAATTTTTGATGTTCCATGCTTGTTTAGTATCTACTTTCTTATGTTTTGTCTACATTTTGAGATACTTTTATGCATATTCTGGGACTAACCTATTAACAAGATGCCAAAGTGCCAGTTGCCTATTTTCTGCTGTTTTTGGTTCCAGAAAAGCCAAAAAATAAATATTCTCGGAATTGGACCGGACAAAAGCCAAAGTCGATATTTTACCGAAGACTCACGGAGCCAGAAGACAAGACGGAGAGGGTCTAGAGGCTGGCCACACCATAGGGTGGTGCGGGTCCCCCTGGCCGCGCCACCGGGTGGTGTGGGCCCCTGGTACACCCTCTGACATCGCCCTTTCACCTATAAGAAGCCTCCAATGCAGAAACCCTAAATAATCTAGCCTCTAGCCACGAAAAGTTCTGCAGCGCCATCGCCACTGAAGGGAATATTCAGGGGACAGAAAGTCTCTATTCTGGCACCATGCCGGGACGGGGAAGTGCCCCCGGAGCCATCTCCATCGATCTCCACCACCATGTCCATCGTCGTTGCTGATTCCCATGATGAGGAGGGAGTAGTTCTCTCTCGAGGCTAAGGGCTCTACCGGTAGCTATGTGTTCATCTCTCTCTCTATGCATGATCATATTATGATCATGAGCTTTGTAATCAAGTAGATCTACCATGCTACTCAAGTTCTTTAATAGATCTCTGGCTCTCCCCACGTGTGTGAAAGTGATAGCATGCACACCATGGTGGCACTTAGGCTAGAGATTATGAATACTTGTTATGAGTTATATTTGGAGTTGGATGTCTCTATGAAATTGTGGTTTTTGTTGGAACCATCTAGCACTCAAAGTGACAGTGTGGGGTTATCAAGATGGGGAAGGAGGACTTTGAGGAGTGTTGTTATAGCCCTACAATGGATTAGAGTGTCTAATCGGAGAGTAGTTTACAGTAGTATCATGAAGAGAAGATATTTATATGAGATTATTCACTAGCAAAAGTATGATCCCTAGGCCTTGTTTCTACGCATTGAAACACAATTTGCCACTAGATTTGTTACATGTTTTTTTGCTTCCATCTTTATTTCAGATTGCCTTTAGTCTCTTCCCACATCAACCACGCGCCATCAAATCTATTTTCTGGCACGTTACCACTTATAATTATCTATATCACTTGTATTTCACTATCTCTTCACCGAACTAGTGCACCTATATACTTGATAAGTGTATTGGGTGTGTTGGGGACACAAGAGACTTCTTGTATCTTGATTGCAGGGTTGCTTGAGAGAGATAACTTTGACCACTTCCTCCCTGAGTTCGATAAACCTTGGGTAATCCAGTTAAGGGAAACTTGCTGTTGTTCTACAAATCTCTGCACTTGGAGGCCCAACAACTGTCTACAAGAATAGAAGTGCGTAGACATCAAGCTATTTTCTAGAGCCGTTGTTGGGGAGGTAAGGTAAAAGGTACTCACATCTTCTGGCTACTAAGCTATCTTCTAGTGCGGTTGCTAGTGTGTGAGTGCTCGAAGTTATTTCCTTTAGATTCTGCAATTATATATTTTTGTTTCTTGTTTTTATTTTCACTAGTTAGGCTTAATGGAAACAACAACAAAATTAGAGAGCTTTATAGTATTTATCTTGAGTTAGGACATGAAGTGTTTGAAGAGAAAATTAAAAAACCTATGGAACTTTATTTGCGTGCTAATAGCAATGTTATTAGTATGAATTCTTTGAACACCATTATTGCTAATGATATGGAAAAGTCTAAGCTTGGGGAAGCTGGTTTTGATGAGAATGATCTTTTTAGTCCGCCAAGCATGGATGAGAAAATTTACTTTGATGATACTATGCCTCCAATATATGATGATTACAATGATGAATATGATATTTTCAGTCCACCTACTATTGAGGAGAATATTAATTATGATTACAATATGCCTCCTATATTTGATAATTATGGTGATGAGAATAATAATTTTAGCTATTTTGTTGAATTTCCTCCCACCACAATTAATAAGAATGACTATGTTTATGTGGAGAGTATTAATTCTTTTATGCATGTGGCTCATGATAAGAATGTTTTATGTGATATTTATATTGTCAATTTTATTCATGATGCTACTGAAAGTTATTATGAGAGAGGGAAACATGGTTTTATGTATCTTAACAATATTAAGTTTCCCCTCTTTATGTTAATTTTTTTGAAGTTGCACTTGTTTTGCTTTCCTATGCTTGTTGCTTTGTACTTTCATGACTTGTTTCTTTACAAGATTATTTTTCATAGGAAGTGGGTTAGACTTAAATGTGCTTTGAATTTACTTCTCAATGCTCTCTTTTACTTCAATTCATATTTCTTATGTGAGCATCTTCTCCAAACTATCATGCCTAACTTAAAGGCGTTAAAGAAAAGTACTTCTTGGGAGATAACCCAATAGTTTTCTTGAGTCTTGGAAGTTATTACTTCTGTAATAACCTCTCCATGTCCTTTTTTATTTGATTTTTGTGCCAAGAATGACCTCTAATGAGAGGGAAGTAAGATTTGGGGAAGTGTTGTCCCGAAACAGATTTTTTTGCTTCGCTATAAAAATTCTTGAAAAATCTATATATGTCGGTTTGAGCTGTAATGTTTTGTGCTTCTGCCCTAGGTTGTCATCCAACTTTCATTAGTTCAACACTTTTCGATTTAAGAAACAGAAGGTTTTCGAAAAAATCAGTTTTTACCTGCTAGTCTGTTTTGACAGATTTCTGCCATCATTTGCATTTGCCTCTTAATCTCTTTCTCTTTGAGTTCTCTTTGATCATTTGAACTTTTTAAAAGAATTTCTAAAGTAGCTTGTGTTTTTAATGAATTTTTTCTGTTTTAAAACTAAACCCCAAAGGTTTATTATCTTTTGAATGCACTAATGTTGCTAATGAAGATTGTGTGAAGTTCTGTATGAAGGAATTTTTCAGGTGTAGGGAAAGAATGATGTAATGAGATGAAGAATGGACAAAAGCTCAAGCTTGGGGATGCCACCCCATTTCACCCCAAGAAATATTCAAGAAGTACAAGCGTCAAAACTTGGGGATGCCCTAGGCATCCCCGTCTTCATCAATAAAAATCTCAGGTTTCTTCCAAACACTTCGTTTTTATTGTTTCATGCATAGTTGTGTTGTTCTTCGAGCGTCTTCATTTTTGTTTTGGTTTTAGTTTGCTTAGTTTTATTGAATAAATTGGTTGTACCCCCTCATTCATATGTTAGTTTTCAAATAAGATTGGTTTAGATTGGAAAAGAGTAGGAAAAGTTCATGCTTAAGTGGTAAAAGGAGCTTGTTTTTGATTGTGGCCTATGCTTTGTCATGTCATGCTTGATATTGTTTTGGCTTTATGCTTAGTGATTTTTTATGTAGCATGACATGTTATAAACAATTGAGATTGCTTAATGTGCCTTAAAAGAATCATGTGTTGTTTTATCATATTAAAGCATAGTATTTTGGTATTCTCCTTTGATGCTTTATTTGGGTTGACTTGGCGCGTGCCCACACCATGTTAAGACTACACCAAGTCACCATATCCTCTATGATCCTTTAGTTTTCGACTTGTAATATCACTTTATGCTTTAATTAATGATGTTTTGTTGCTTTGCATGATTATGGCCATTATTGTTCTCTAAGTTGGTCGCTCCCAGTCTTTTGCTAGCCTCCATAACCAAGTATGAGTTCCACTCATGCATCCAACTCCAAATAAAACCAAGTTGTTCCAAAGAGTCCACCATACCTACCTATTAGCATTTTCTATTCCAAGTATATTCATGTTGTTATCTACCTTCCGAATTAAACTTGTTACGTGAAAATTAGTGATTAAAGCTCTCACGAACTTGATGGCACACTTTACTTTTCTTGTCCCTAATAAACTTGAACCATTGTGTCATCTATGTTGTATATGCTTGCACTTATACGTTGGGGATTAGCAGAACCATGCTGACATGGGGAACGCTTTCAACATTGCACTTGTACATTGTACCCAGTTGATATCATGCTCTTTTGTTTATGGATGTCGTTGGTCTGAAATGAAAGGGGAGCTTGTAAGTCCATGGAGTTATGTATGTGTGTTAGAGAAACGCCTGGGCGGCTAGTCTAATCCATGCCTAATCATGGTGGAAACCTGCAGCGTAACCATAATGAGCAATCTATGAAGCATTATTCTTATAAAAAAGAGATAGAGATTGAGAATAAAGAAAAAAAAGATGAGAAAAGAGGAAAGAGAGAAAAAACACCATTTTACCATGGTAAATAAGAAGATGCTGAGATGCTTATTGTCTGCTTGCCTTGTCATTTTGATATGGGGATTCTTCTGTATCATCGGGCAAGGGGTACCCCGTTGGCGGTTCTCTATGATACACATGTACTTACTATGACAAGGACTTACCGGTAACTAAACTTGAGTAGCATGAGGAGCGGCCCTCGTATTCAAGGGACATGAGATTGCCAACTTATACTTTGTCAAGCATATACTCCATAGTTTGTTCACTTTAACCTTAATCACTTCAAGATGCTTATGATAGGGGCAATGAGAGTTGAAAGCTAATAAGTACCATAATTTTTGGAAGCTCTTTATGAGACTTGAATCCCCGCTTCCTTCTATGAAGGCCTTTCTTTTACTTTTATATTGAGTCTCCATCTTCTATCTTTATGCACCTATTGAGAGAGCATAGTAGCCATTCTTAGTTTAATGTGCATTGTCCCAAGACTTGTTGATTGATGCATAACTTTGATATTGCTTGTTCTTGAACTGTTTGTATCTACTCACCCTTATGAACTTTGAAGGTGTCCTATGCATTTATGTTTTGCTACTCCATGAGGGACAAGCTGAATGCCACTATGCTATGTTTTCTATATGTGAAACAAACAAACGTCTTTCAATGCATTGTTATTCATGATCTTTGTTTGTATCCTTTCATGTTGCAGCATAGCTACTTTGTCTTAATGTTAGAACTTTATCTTTCATGCTATGTTAGAGTACTATGATCCCAGCTATCAATGTTCTACCAATACTTTGATCAAGATTATGATGGTGCATGTCACCTAAAAAATTATTCTTTTCTTTTTTATCACTTACCTACTCGAGGACGAGCAGGAGTTAAGCTTGGGGATGTTGATACGCTGTAAATGTATCTATAATTTTTGATATTCCATGCTTGTTTAGTATCTCCTTTCTTATGTTTTGTCTACATTTTGAGATACTTTTATGCATTTTTGGGGACTAACCTATTAACAAGATGCCATAGTGTCAGTTGCCTATTTTCTACTGTTTTTGGTTCTAGAAAAGCCAGAAAAGAAATATTCTCGGAATTGGACCGGACAAAAGCCAAAGTCAATATTTTACTGGAAGACTCATAGAGCCAGAAGACGAGATGGAGAGGGGCCAGGGGCTGGCCACACCATAGGGTGGCGCGAGTCCCCCTGGCCGCGCCACAAGGTGGTGTGGGCCCCTGGTCACCCTCTAACATCGCCCTTTCACCTATAAGAAGCCTCCGATGTAGAAACCATAAATAATCCAGCCTCCAGCCACGAAAATTTCTGCAGCGCCGCCGCCAACGAAGGGGAGATTCAGGGGAAAAAAGCTCTCTGTTCTGGCACCCTTCCGGGATGGGGAAGTGCCCCCGGAGCCATCTCCATCGATCTCCACCACCATCTCCATCGTCGTTGCTGATTCCCATGATGAGGAGGGAGTATTTCTCTCTCGAGGCTAAGGGTTCTACCGGTATCTATGTGTTCATCTCTCTCTCTATGCGTGATCATATTATGATCATGAGCTTTGTAATCAAGTAGATCTACCTTGCTACTCAGGTGCTTTAATCGATCTCTGGCTCTCCCCACGTGTGTGAAAGTGATAGCGTGCACACCATGGTGTCACTTAGGCTAGAGATTACAAATACTTGTTATGAGTTATATTTGGAGTTGGATGTCTCTATGAAATTGTGGTGTTTGTTGGAACCATCCAGCGCTCAAGGTGACAGTGTGGGGTTATGTAGATGGGGAAAGCGGACTTTGAGGAGTGCTGTTATAGCCCTACCATGGATTAGAGTGTCTAACCGGAGAGTAGTATCATGAAGAGAAGATATTTATATGAGAGTGTTCACTAGCGAAAGTATGCTCCCTAGGCCTTGTTTCTAAGCATTGAAACACCGTTTGCCACTAGATCTGTTACATGTTTGTTTGATTCCATCTTTGTTTCAGATTGCCTTTAGTCTCTTCCCACCTCAACCAAGCGCCATCAAAGCTATTTTCTGGCACCGTTACCACTTATAATTATCTATACCACTTGTATTTCACTATCTCTTCGCCGAACTAGTGCAGCTATAGACCTGATAAGTGTATTGGGTGTGTTGGGGACACAAGGGACTTCTTGTATCTTTATTGCAGGGTTGCTTGAGAGGGATACCTTTGACCACTTCCTCCGTGAGTTCGATAAACCTTGGGTAATCCACTTAAGTGAAACTTGATGCTGTTCTACAAACCTCTGCGCTTGGAGGCCCAACAACTGTCTACAAGAATAGAAGTGCGTAGACATCACCCCAAGCATGAAGTTGGATAGGAATCCAGATTCATGCTTTTATAGGATGCCAAAGAATGAACTAGTATAGCCCCCCAAGGCTCGTGCTGATATTTAACTTAGTTAAAATATTAGCCCGAGTCTTAGTAGACTTCTGACTTTGGTTACCATTCTAACTTACAGAAAGTTAATGCTTATAACCAGGAATTGTTGAAGAATATTTGCAACAAGCAGAGAGAGATCAGAGCTCCTCGACTTGAAAATGCACAACTTAAAGTTGTAAAGGATGAAGCTGAAGGTAAACATCTTAGGACTCATTTTCATAGTCTATCTTTTGATCTATAGTCGAATATTTATCCAACTTTTGTGTCTAGCTACTGCTAGAACTTGTGAAACAGTCCTGCAAAATAATTGAACAAGCCGATAATTATAAGGTCTTGGAGGTGGAGAATGCTGACTTGCGTGAAGAGCTGGAAAAACTCAAAATAGATCATGATACCAGCATTGCTAGTGTTCTTGAATCTAGCAATCATGCTACTAAAGAGCATGACCTCAAAATAGCCAAAAAATACCAAACAATCTCGGACTTGCAAAATGCTTCAAACTAGGAGAAGGACCCCTCCGAAGCTCTCCAAAATTAACTCCAAAGTCTTCTAGAGGATAAAAATAAAGTAGATGATGCTATCTTCGGTAAGTTTGTCTGTTCCTGAGCTATTGTTTTTTCTAAATTATTGGACTTTGATATATTGTTGACCTTGCTTTCTTTCTTATAGGTCCTCTCAACCTTCTTGATGCCTCTTCATCCGAGTCTCGTACCAGCCGGCTCGTCTCCGTTGGGGACCTGATTAACGATTTCCGCCAGTCTATGGAAGAAATTGGCGAATCCGTCCAAATCTCTAGCTTAGACTCAATGTCAGCCTTTGAGCTACTAGACAAGGCGAAGGATATTCCCAATCTCATCAAGAATTGGAACATGTCTTATGCCCGTACGGTGACAAAGAATGCCCTAACAATGGTAATGAGACACCATGGAATGGAGATATGGCGAGTTACTAAGGGTTATTCGACTGTTGATGAAGACGGAAATCCGCAGAACATCAAAGAGATCAGGGATTCTTGTGCCGGATACGCCTTGCGTGTGGCCGAGTTGACCAGCTATGATGAACCATTCTTCATGCCTATTGAAGTGCCACCTCCCCCGAGAGAATAAGTTGCTGAAGTCTCTAAATACGATGAGCAGACTGAGTCTGACTTACTTGTCTCGAACAGATATCGGGGTGACATGGGTGATGTGTCCAGCGAGCCAACAAATCCTACATCTTCACCTGCATCATAGAGTGTGCCAAAAAAACAATGTGTTATTCTAAAAACAGTCCGATTATAATAAGTAGATTATTATTTTGCTAGTGCTAAAATTGTAAGAACTTATGCTTTACTCCTTTTAGCACTTTTGGCTTTTTATTTGTTGTGTTTGAAAAATACTTAAGCACTTTAGATTGTTTACACTTATCATTTAACTGGATTTCGCCTCGTCCCTTTTGTGAGCCGGCAAACCTTTAGAATGGAAACTTTGCTGAGCAATGAAGATCAATTGCTAAACTGGTTTAAACCCGGAATCAAAGCCGGCTTCTAGTACCAACAATTCACTACTCAGAAAATACCCGCATCTGGCAATCAGATAAAAACCCAAGCATAAACTAAAAAAATTACACTTATACCCGAAGGTAGCAATTTTAGAATCAGAAATCTAACCAGAAAACATGAGCATAAAGTACTTTCAAGTATTCTGAGATTTTTGATTATGACATGATCATTCGGAAATAAGATGGTGTAAAAATATCTCAGAAAAAATATTGAGGAGACCAATACTTTATTTCACTTTGAACATGTACATGTATATGATTACAAAGAAAGAAATTTTTAAGAATAAAAGGGATGTAGCTGAGTAGTATTCCATGGAAGGTCTATCTCATCCGGATTTGTACTGCCTCCAACTCTCTTTCTCTTCTTAGTAGCAGGTCTCTCTTTTTCTGGCCTCATGTCAGTTAGGTAGTAAGAACCCATTGTGCAATACTCGACTAACCATGAAGGGCCCTTCCCATATAGGGGAAATTTTGTGCTCTCTTTTTTGCACTCGCAGAAGAACAAAACCGCCCTTCCTAAAAGACTAGTTTCTGACTCTCTGACTATGATATCTGCGTAACTTTTGCTGATAGGCTGTAGATCTCTGTTCAGCAACGACCCAACCTTCCTCAAGCATATCGAGGTCATCTTGTCGAGAAACTTTGGCATCCTCTTCGACATACGCAATGATTCGGGGAGAATTATGAATAAGATCACTTGGAAGGACAACTTCTGCACCTTGAACCAAGAAGAAGGGTGTATATCCGTTTGACCTATTAGGAGTTGTTCGTAAACTCCATATCATGGACGGTAGTTCGTCTGCCCAAGCTCCCGCAGCACGATGTAGTGGTGCTTCGAGTATTGGTCATAGGCCTTGAAGAATTAAACAATTTGCCCTTTCGACTTGTACATTGGCCTGTGTATGTGCGACTAATGCAATATCAAGTCGGGTCCCTTGTTCATTGTAGAATTTTACTAGTTCTCCCATGGAAAAGTGTAACATCCCAGCATTAGGATCCAACGGAGGGTAGAAATAGGAATATAAGTTTGTGCATGCATGCATCTATAAAATCAGGGTAAATTTTTCGTCAAACAAAACACTAAAGGGATCAGAGTTTCTTTCTCTAACTGGAGGTAGAAATAGATCTTGCTTAGTGATTGCTATGAATTTTGACATGACCTTTAGGTAATATTAAGATTTTGGGGAAATTACTTTGAACTCAAATTTGAAATTCAAATCCATTTGAAAATATTTGAGTATTAGAAGTTATTAATATTGAAGGGTTTTCCATAAGAAAACCTTATTTACATTGTTTGGTTATAGTATAGAAATAGTAATCAACAATAAGGATTAAAGGCAAGGAAAATTAAATAAGAAATAAATTCTTATTTCTTTATTTCATAATAAGGTTACAACTGATGATTAATGCATCAAAAGTATAAGGTTACAAAGAACATAAATTAAACTTTATTAACTTGTAATAATATATTTACAAGATCTTTTACAAAAAGAATACAAAGAAGGTTACCATTAAAACCTATATTACCTATCTACTCCTATACTAAATCTTGTATGTCCAAATCTTGTTCCTGCAAATAAGATAAACAACTAGAAGGAAAATAAGGGGTTAGTTAGATAGTTTTACTCTCAGTGGTGAACAGTGAAATGCACTATTCCTATTACATCATTGAGTAAATAAAGGGGCAAGTTTCACCAATGGTGAAGTATCTGTTCTTTCAGTAAATAGTCAGAGACTACAATAGAAGCCAAGTGGATAGAAGTAAGTTTCACCAGGCTATGAACAAGTAAACAGGTAATAGTAAAAGCCAAGTTACTTGAGCTGATCCACATGCACAGCTCACTGAGACACACAACTTAGTCAACTAACTACATGGAGTGTGCTGTCAAGCCAACATCAGCAGTACAAGCACTCACACAGAGCACCAGTCAAAAGCAAAGTACAGGAACTCACTTCTCCTTCTCAAGCACACACTTAGAGCCTATTGAGCTTGCCGAAACCATAGCCAAAATACTCCACCAGATTACCCAAATCAACCACCAATTCTTCACAAGATGGTAACATAAGGAGGGGGTGGAGTAGGTGGATAGTAAGGTCAAGCACAAAATCACAGGAGCATCACCAGGAGGTGCAGAGATAGAGCAAGCCAGCAAGAAACACCACAACCTCATCAACCATCAAGTAATTTGGTGAGTACAAATAACACCACCACATGATCAAGTCATCATAGAGTCAATGGGGCATGTGTTGTTTATTTGATCTTCTCAGAAAAACACCCAAATGAGGTGTACATCCATCCTAGAAGAAATATAAATAGGCAAATGATAAATCTTTACCAGCTACTACCAAGATCTTAGCTTTTGCATCACTGATCTTGGAGAGGAATCTCTAGTTTTATAACTACATACACAAGCATCTTTGGATAAACATTTCTGGGAACATCCTATGGATGGTAGCACCACAGAAATGACATATCTTGAAACCTTAATCTTCTTATAATAGCCTATTCATCACAGATCATCAAAGGAGTAAAGCAGCATGTAAATATGGCTACTTTTCTGTGGTTTTGCCTCAGACCAACATCATAGGCTAAGCTATTCAATAGAAGGATCTGCAACTCTCAGGTACAGTAGAACATGAATAAAAAACAGCTCAGTTCTGAGATGAAGTCTGTGTGCCACTCCATTGAGGGTATCACAAAAGCTTATCTTAACCAAGTGGTTTCTGCCAAGGCTTCCATAATCCAATACTGCAATAGAAATCTAATCATTTTCCTAAAAATGACAATTAGGAATCATAGCTTATAGATCTGCATCTTGTAATAGGCAAGTATCAGAGGGTAATTGGATTAAATATCCAACTACAATTCTTTCTACCAAAGTATATCAACAAGAACCAAAGAGCTAATCTCAATCAGATCATAGCTATCATACAAGGTAGAAGGTAAAGTTCAGTTAACAGACTAATGATAGAAACAACTGTCAATAATGAACATCATAGTATAATAGTGAGTTATACATAGCGAGATCCAGTAAGATAACTGCCTTAGATAAACATGGCATCAAGGTATGAACCCTAGACAGGGGGTTACTCGTGTTCGTCATGCCCAGGAAGTAGCTAGAGCACAATAGAGGAGCACATAAGGTTGAGTAGTCAGACTTACTCAAGGTCCTCGCAAAAATAACCGAAGAGGAAGCAGAGGAATGGCCAGTGGCGGAGCGGAATCGGCGGCACGGGGAGCACCCCGAAGGGGCGCTGCAACCCGCACCTACATCACGTCAGAACTGCCGGATAAGAGGGGAGTGCACCGTGAGAAATCCCGGCACACCATCGCCGATGCTCCAGGGCGGCCAAACCCTAACCCTAGTTTCGGACAGGGGTTAGCGTGGCCATGAGGGAGCACCAACATCAGATCTGCTTGGACAGAATGGAGCGGCGTCGTCGACTTAGCCATCCTGCACCGTGGAGACGGCAACAATGGCCAGACCTGGCCGGATTTGTGTGCGGCGGTGGCAGTGAGCGGAGGAGGTGACCGCATGAGCAAGAGAGAGGGGAGAGGAGTGTGAATACGTGGGGGTACTGGGCCTGTGGGCAGCCCAGTACTACCCTAGTGGCTTAACTGGGCCGAGTGGGCTGGGTTAGGTTGGGTCGGCCAGCCAAGTGGGCCAGGCCCGTATGTTAATAGAGTTATTTAAAAACAAATAATTACAAATATACCCCTAAAATAAAAAAAACTCTAGATAAAGAAATAGAAATCTTAAAAATACAAATAATATATCTATGAACTCACAAAAATATTTTCTATTGAGTAAAAATAATCAATAGAATTTTTGGCAACTAAAATTTAGGGGTATTATTAATAGGATGCCAATTACTTTTGAATTTTATAAAAATATATGAAACACTTAAAATTGAATAAAATTCACTTTTAAGATCCTAAATGAATATACTATTATAGAAAAATATTAGTTTGTATTTTTGAAAAGTAAATTCAGTGTGATACAAATTAAGTCTTATTTCCTTAAAGGAATTTTAGTAAATATTTAAAAGAGAAAGAAATAAGTAAGTTCATGTTTTTAATAATACTTTTCTTTTATTAATCAAAGAAAATAATAAACTTTTACTAAGAGGGTAAAACACGCAAAGAAGCGGATAATAGATCACTGCATGACATTACTATGCATTACATATTGCTTCTTTAAATATTGTCCTTATCGGGCAATAATGGTTCTTTGTAGAAACCGGAGCTCAAGGTCAGGTGGAAGCATCCGACTTCACTACCTTGTAGTCACAAGGCAAGTTCATAACTTGCTCATGTCCTTTGAAGAGTCTTTATCAAAGATATTGTAAATTGTGTATTATCATCTATGATCTGGAGAAAGAAAATGTTATCTTCTCTAATAAATAAGATGTATTTATCATCCTAAGTGATGATAAAGATCAGCAATGGAACTTAAGGTTCCAATTGCATAAGTCACATAGGCTTAACAACCCATGACATCAGTGATTCTGGTGCCGTATAATACGCGTTAAACATGAGATTTGGAATGGGACAGAGAAGTCAGCTGTATCTTCTTCCTTTCATATGGAGGCAAGATGACCTTATCGTGACGTTGGGATTCCTGGTATGGATCCAACATATGGGTGGGCACCCTTAGGCCCCACGATTTTGGTGTCCAGATTATTTATGAGTGGCTGCCGAAGGTATAGTCGGGCCTTTTAGGGATCTTGCCAGGGGCATCACCATTTCATAGAGTCTTCGGGAACTCACCAGGGTTATAGGTTGCCCTAGTTGGAGGCTTAACTGAGGTGTAGTCAGCCCCGGAGGATCGTGCAGACATATGGGGTCACGGAGAGGGCAGTGATTGGCTTGGATCACCTACTGGGCCCCACATCATGGAATTGTGGATGGGAAAATACGCCTGGTTGTGCAACAAGGAGTTGGTCTCTCATGGGTAAAGCAACGCACCTCTGCAGAGTGTAAGAACTGTGTGATACGTCCATTTTGCATCACTATTCTATGTCATAATTCACTGTTATTCATGATATATTTCGTATCGAGAGGTGAAACTTATGTTATTTCATCTGTTTTTGCATGGTTGATGACTTTTGGACCATGGACCACTGCAGTCAGGATTCTAATGGAAAAGGTGATGTTTGGAGGCAAAATTCGTGAACATCAGAAAATCCGAGAAAATATACGGAAAATCCTATTTTTCTAGAAGACGAAGGAAGCCAGAAGGGGGTCTGGAGATGGGCCATAGGGGGCCCACACCACCCCCTGGCGCGGGCCACCCTGGGCCGCGCCACCAGGTGGTGTGGCCGCCCTGGTCCACCCCTGGCACTCCCCTCTGGCATATATTATCCTCCCGAAACCCTAAGACTCAGGGAGCGACCACAGAAAGATTTCGCCGCCTCTACGAGGCGGAAAACACCGAGAGAGAAAGATCTCTCCGGCGGATAGATTTCTATCGGGGGAATGATGGCTCAATGCACGGCGCCCAGAAAAGTGCTTGGTGCGTGGTGTTGATGTAGAGCTTGTTGGGAACCCCAAGAGGAAGGTATGATGAGCACAGCAGCAAGTTTCCCTCAGTTATGAAACCAAGGTTTAATCTAACTAGTAGGAGCAAGGAAACACCTCAAAGGTGTTACTAGCTGAGCTTTGGCAGGGCGCACTACCGGTGCTAGTAGCAACGTGGAGACCTGCACAACACAACCACAGAACTTTGTCCCCAACTTGCGATGAGGTTGTCAATCTCACCGTGTTTTGCGGAAAACAAAGGATTAAACGTATCGAATGGAAAGAAGTAAAAGTTTGTAGAAAGTAAACGCAAAGCAGTAAAAGATTGTAGATTGTATGTAAAAGACAAGGACCGGGATCCATAGTTCAGTAGATGTGGCTCTCCTTAAGATAGATAAAATGCTGGGTGAACAAATTACTACGGGGGAATTGACAAACACCGAGAAAGCAATACATGCATATACTAATCATCTTGACTCCTTTGAGACTTCATTGGGCATTACAACATTATACATAGACCGCCATCCAACTTCATCTATGACTAATAATCCACCTTCAGGTTATCATCCGAACCCCCTCCAGTATTAAGTTGCAAGCAACTGATTATTGCTTTACGAACTGCGTGTAAAGTAAACAATACGATTGTTCTATGAACAAAGGATTGTTGTTTTCTCCTTAGTAGCAACAACACATCTAGTACCTTAGAGATTTCTGTCACTTCCCCAGATTACCAGAGGCATGAACCCACTATCGAGCATAAATACTAACTCTTGGAGTTGCTAGCATCTACTTGGCCAAGATAGCTACTAACAACGGAAAGCATGCAAGATCTCAAATAACAAAGACATGATAGAATCAATAATCAATCTGAAATAGCATCTCAATATCCATCGGATCCCCGCAAACACAACATGCAGAATTACAAAAGGATGATCTTGATCATGAACGGATCTCACAAGATCTAGACATGAAAGCACAAAGGAGGAGAACCAGCCATCTAGCTACTACATGGATCCGTAGTCCAAGGACGAACTACTCAAGCATCACACCGGAGGCTTGCATGGTGATGAAGAAGGCCTCCAGGGTGAATTCCCCTCTCCGGCAGGGTGCCGGGAAGAGCTTTAGATCCCTCCCGGTCTAGGGATGGAGATGACGGCGGCTACAGACTCTTTCATGGATTTTTTGATCGGGTCCTTAGGGTTTTCGTCCTGAGGGCAATATATAGGCGGAAGGAGAGGCTGAGGGGGTGCCTGGGCTGGCCACACCACCCCCTGGCGGGGCCAGGCCTGGCCGCATGGCCAGGTGGTGTGGCCGCCCTCTGGCCCCTCTCCGTCTCGTATTCTAGCACTTGATGACATCCGGAAAAATAGGAACTTTGGCTTTTGTCCCGTCCAATTCCGAGAATATTCATTTTCTGACTTTCCTGGAACCAAAAACAGCAGAAAACAGGCAGCAGGCACTGTGGCTCTTGTTAATAGTTTAGTCCAAGAAATCATATGAAAAGTACTCCAAAGTTCAAACAAAACACAAGAAAGTGGATAAAACCTAGCATGGAACATCAAAAATTATAGATACATTTGCAATGTATCAACATCCCCAAGCTTAACTCCTGCTCGTCCTCGAGTAGGTAAGTGATAAAAAGAAAGAATAATTTTTGAGGTGACATGCACCATCAAAGACTTGATCAAAGTATTTGTAAAACATTCAAAGCTGGGATCATAGTACTTCAATCATAACATGAAAGACAAAGTTCTAGCAATAAGCAAAGAAACTATGATGCAACATAAAAAGACACAAACAAAAGATTCATGAATAACAATGCTTTGCAAGACGTTTGTTTGTTTCACATAAAGAAAACATAACATAATAGTATTCAGCTTGTCCCTCAATAGAGTAGCAAATATAAATGCATAGGACACCTTCAAAGTTCATCAGAGTGACTAGATACAATAGTTTAAAACAAGCAATATCAAAGTATGCATCAATCAACTAGTCTTGGGACAATGCACATAGAACTAAGAATGGCCACTATGCTCTCAAAGTAGGTGCATAAAGATAGAAAGTGGAGACTCAATATAATGGTGGAAGAAATGCCTTTTGTAAAAGGAAGTAGGGATTCAAGTCTCATAAAGAGCTTCCAAAAATTATGGTACTTATAGCTTTCAACTCTCATTGCCCCTATCATAAGCATCTTGAAGTGGTTAAGGTTAAAGTGACACAACTAAGAGGATATGCTTGACAAGTTATAAACCGAAATCTCATGCCCCTTACTTACAAAGACCGATCCTCATGCTACTCAACTTCAGTCACGAGTAAGCTCTTGTCATTGTAAGTACATGTGTATCATTAAGAACCGCCAATGGGGTACCCCTAGAACATGATATGGGAGCTTTCCCATAATCAAAATGACAAGGCAAGCAGACAATGAGCATCTCAGCGATCTTTTTATTTGCTATTTGCATAGGTTTTTATTGAGGATGCTTCATAGAGTGCTCATTATGGTGATGCTACAAGTTTCCACCATGATTAGGCATGGCTTAGGCTAGCGGCCCGGGCGTTTCTCTAACACACATACAAACTCCATGATCTTACAAGTTCCACTTTTATTTCGCACCGCCGGGATCCATAAGCAAAAGAACATGATATCAACAGGGTACAAAGTACAAGTGCAATGTTGAAAGCGTTCCCCATGGTACATGGTTCTGCTAAGTTCAACTTATAAAGCGCAAGCATATATGCAACAAAGAAGGACCCAATGGTTCAAGTTTATTAGAGGCAAGTAAAGTAAAGTGTGCCATCAAGTTCGTGAGAGCTTTAATCACTAGTTATCTCATACAAGTTTAATTTGGAAGGTAAACAAAAGCATGAATATACTTGGAATAGCATAAACTAGTAGGTAGGTATGGTGGACTCTTTGGAATAACTTGGTTTAGGGAGTTGGATGCATGAGTGGAACTCATACTTTGTTGTGGAGGCTAGCAAAAGACTGGGAGCGACAAACTAAGAGAGCAATAATGGCCATAATCATGCAGAGCGACAAAACATCATTGATCAAAGCACTACAAGTTGAAAACTAAAGGATCATAAAGGCTATGGTGACTTGAGATAGTCATAACATGGTGTGAGCATGCGCCAAGTAAACCCAAATAAAGCATCAAAGGAGAATACCACTATACTATGCTTTAATATGCTAAAACAACACATGATTCATCCAAGGCACATTAAGCAATCACAATTGTTTATAACAAGTCATGCTACAGCAAATAATACTAAGCATAAAGCCAAAACAATATCAAGCATGGCATGACAAAGCATAGGCCATAGTCAAAAAACGAGCTCTTTTAACCACATAAGTATGAACTTTCCTACTCTTTTCCAAACCAAACCAAACTATTTGCAAACCAATGTATGAAAGAGGGGGGTCCAACCAATTTATTCAGAAAACTAAGCAAACCAAAGCAAACAAAAAACCAAAACGAAAACGAAAAAGAAGACGCTCCAAGAAACACACAACTGTGCATGAAACAATAAAAATGAAGCGTTTGGAAGAAACCTAGGATTTTTATTGATGAAGAAGGGGATGCCTTGGGAATCCCCAAGCTTTGACGCTTGTACTTCTTGGATATTTCTTTGGGTGACACGCGTGGCATCCCCAAGCTTGAGCTTTAGTCCATCCTTCATCTCATTACTCATTCCTTCCATACACCTGAAATTTTTCCTTCGTACAAAACTTCACACAATCTCATTAGCAACATTAGTGTACTTAAGATAAATAAGTCTTAAGGTTCAGTTATAACACCAAATAAACTTCCATTAGAACACTAGATACTGTAGCACTTCCCTCAAAAAGCTCAATTCCCCAAATGAACTCAAAAAGGAACCCACAAGAAGCAAATGCAGAAAATGGCAAAAATCTGTCAAAACAGACCAGCAGGTAAATACGAATTCTTTCGAAGACCTTATGTACAGCTCAATCCGACATACAAAGCTCTCTCACGAATATTTATGGTGAAGCTCGGAAATCTGTTTCGGGATAGCAACTTTCCCAATCATTACTTCTCTCTCATTAGAGGTTACTCTTAGCACAAAAAGAAAATAAAAAGGATAAGGAGAGGTTATTACAGAGGTAATAACTTCCAAGACTCATCTAAAACTTTTGGGTTATCTCCCAATAAGTACTTTTCTTTAACGCCTTTATGTTAGGCATAAGAAGCAAAGAAACAATCAAGTGTTCTCAAATGAAGAAGCATGAAGACCAAATTTTGTTTTCATAGGAGAAGCAAAAGAAATATTTTCTCTCTTTTTAGGGAAGTGTTCTATACCTTTCTTGAGTGGGAGTTTATATTTAATGGTGCCTTCTTTCATATCAATGATGGCACCAACAGTTCTAAGAAAATGTCTTCCCAGAGTAATAGGACAAGAAGGATTGTATTCAACATCCAAAAAGTAGAAATCAACGGGGACATAGGAATTGTTAACCATAATAAGAACATCATTAAGACTCCCCATGAGTTTCTTTTTAACATTATCATCAAGTGGGACATTCAAATAGCAATCTTCAAGAGGAGGCAAATCAAGCATATCATAGATCCTTCTAGGCATAATAGAAACACTACTATCAAGATCACACAGAGCTTTGAAATCAAAGTCATTCACTTTCATATTAATGATGGGTTCCCAACCATCTTCTTGTTTTATAGGAATAGAAGCTTTATGTTTCATCTTTTCTTCTTTAATCTTTATGAGAGCATCAGTAATGTGTTTTGTAAAAGCCATGTTCATAGCACTAGCATTAGGACTTTTAGCAAGCTTTTGTAGGAACTTAATAACTTCAGAGATGTTGCAACCATCAAGATCAAAATCAAATTTATCATCTAAAGTAGTAGAACTATTACTAGCCTCAACACTAGTGGTGGTAATAGTAGAAACACTAATGTTTCTAGCAATTTCATCTTCTCTTTCCCACTTAGCATGTAATTCAGCTAATAGTCTAACATTTTCATCAATTCTTACTTGTATAGAATTAGTAGCTGCAAAGGGATTATCATTAGTTTCAAGTTTAGCGGCCATTTTATTCAAAGTAGTTTGAGTTTCAGCCAAAGATGCTATATTTCTTTCAGCATTAGAGAGTTTTTCCTCAATAGTTTTATTGAAAGAAGTTTGTTTACTAATAAACTCTTTAAGCATAACTTCAAGTTCAGAGGGAGCACTCCTATTATTGTTGTAAGAATTGCCATAAGCATTACCGTTGTTGGGAGGATATGGCTTATAATTGTTGTTACCAAAATTGTTCCTATAAGCATTATTGCCAAAATTGTTATTTCTTATGAAGTTCACATCAACTTGCTCTTCTTGAGCAACCAAAGAGGCTAAAGGAACATTATTTGCATCAATATGGGCTTTCCCATTAACAAGCATGGACATAATAGTATCAATCTTATCACTCAAGGAGGAGGTTTCCTCAACAGAATTTACCTTCTTACCTTGTGGAGCTCTCTCAGTATGCCATTCAAAATAATTAACCATCATATTGTCCAGAAGTTTCGTTGCAGCACCCAAAGTAATAGTCATAAAAGTACCTCCAGTAGCAGAATCCAATAGGTTCCTTGAAGAATAGTTCAATCCTGCATAAAAAGTTTGGATGATCATCCAAGCAGTTAGTCCATGAGTGGGACAATTCTTTACCAAAGATTTCATTCTTTACCAAGCTTGAGCAACATGATCATTATCAAGTTGTTTAAACTTCATTATTTCACTTCTCATGGATATAATCTTAGCAGGAGGATAGTATTTTCCAATAAAAGCATCTTTGCATTTAGTCCAAGAATCAATACTATTCCTAGTTAAGGAATTCAACCATTCTTTAGCTTTTCCTCTCAAAGAGAAAGGAAACAATTTCAGCTTAATAATATCACCATCTATATCCCTATGCTTTTGCATCTCACAAAGTTCAACAAAGTTATTTAGATGTGAAGCAACATCGTCATTACCAATACCAGAAAATTGTTCTCTCATAACAAGATTGAGCAAAGAAGGTTTTATCTCAAAGAAAGTATTTTCAGCCACAGGTGGAGCAATAGGTGTGCTCATGAAATCATTGTTGTTGGTGCTAGTGAAGTCACACAACTTAGTGTTTTCAAGAGTAGTCATTTTTTGTGTTTTCAAATAAGAAAGCAAACTAGTAAAACTAATTTTTTGTGTGTTTTTGATAAAGAAAACAAGCAAACAAAGCAAAAAGAAAACTAAGCAAAACAAAAACAACAAAGTAAAGAGATTGGTTATGAGGGACTCCCCTTGTGAAGATGTCCTTGACTCCCTGGCAACGGCGCCAGAAAATCGCTTGATGGCTCAATGCACGGCGCCCAGAAAAGTGCTTGGTGCGTGGTGTTGATGTAGAGCTCGTTGGGAACCCCAAGAGGAAGGTATGATGAGCACAGCAGCAAGTTTCCCTCAGTTATGAAACCAAGGTTTAATCGAACCAGTAGGAGCAAGGAAACACCTCAAAGGTGTTACTAGCTGAGCTTTGGCAGGGCGCACTACCGGTGCTAGTAGCAACGTGGAGACCTGCACAACACAACCACATAACTTTGTCCCCAACTTGCGATGAGGTTGTCAATCTCACCATGTTTTGCGGAAAAAAAAAGGATTAAACGTATCGAATGGAAAGAAGTAAAAGTTTGCAGAAAGTAAACACAAAGCAGTAAAAAGATTGTAGATTGTATGTAAAAGACAAGGATCGGGATCCATAATTCACTAGAGGTGGCTCTCCTTAAGATAGATAACATGGTGGGTGAACAAATTACAGCGGGGCAATTGACAAACACTGAGAAAGCAATACATGCATATACTAATCATCTTGACTCCTTTGAGACTTGATTGGGCATTACAACATTATACATAGACCGCCATCCAACTGCATCTATCACAAATAATCCACCTTCAGGTTATCATCCGAACCCCCTCTAGTATTAAGTTGCAAGCAATAGATTATTGCTTTACGAACTGCGTGTAAAGTAAACAATACGATTGTTATATGAACAAAGGATTGTTGTTTTCTCCCTAGTAGCAACATCACATCTAGTACCTTAGAGATTTCTGTCACTTCCCCAGACTACCAGAGGCATGAACCCACTATCGAGCATAAATACTAACTCTTGGAGTTGCTAGCATCTACTTGGCCAAGATAGCTACTAACAACGGAAAGCATGCAAGATCTCAAATAACAAAGACATGATAGAATTAATAATCAATCTGAAATAGCATATCAGTATCCATCGGATCCCCGCAAACACAACATGCAGAATTACAAAAAGATGATCTTTATCATGAACGGAGCTCACAAGATCTAGACAGGAAAGCACAAAGGAGGAGAACCATCCATCTAGCTACTACATGGATCCGTAGTCCAAGGACGAAGTACTCACGCATCACACCAGAGGCTTGCATGGTGATGAAGAAGGCCTCCAGGGTGAATTCCCCTCTCCGGCAGGGTGCCGGGAAGAGCTTCAGATCCCTCCCGATCTAGGGATGGAGATGACGGTGGCTACAGACTCTTTCGTGGATTTTTTGATCGGGTCCTTAGGGTTTTCGTCCCGAGGGCAATATATAGGCGGAAGGAGAGGCCGAGGGGGTGCCTGGGCTAGCCAGACCACCCCCTAACGCGGGCCAGGCCTGGCCGCGCGGCCAGGTGGTGTGGCTGCCCTCTGGCCCCTCTCCGTCTCGTATTCTGGCACTTGATGACATCTGGAAAAATAGGCACTTTGGCTTTTGTCCCGTCCAATTCCGAGAATATTCATTTTCTGACTTTCCTGGAACCAAAAACAACAGAAAACAGGTAGCAGGTACTGTGGCTCTTGTTAATAGGTTAGTCGAATAAATCATATGAAAAGTACTCCAAAGTTGGAACAAAACACAAGAAAGTGGATAAAACCAAGCATGGAACATCAAAAATTATAGATACATTTGCAATGTATCAGGGAATTCCTTCCCGGAGAGGGGAGATCGTCTTCATCAAACACAACCATCAAGCTGGACTTCATCGGGATCATCATCATCACCACCATCATCACCATCAGCACCCTCATCACCATCTCCATATTGCTGTAACAATTGGGTTGAATCTTGCATTAGTTCATAGGGGAAACTTTCCCGGTGTTGTTTACTCTTTGTAGTTGATGCTATTGAGTGAACCATTGAATTATTGTTTATGTTCAGATTGTCATACATCATTATTCCATCTCTGATCATGATCCATATGATGTCTTGTGAGTAGTTCGTTTTGTTCTTGAGGACATGGGAGAAGTCATGTTGTTAGTAGTGGAGTTGTGTTGACAAAGATCCAATGGGTTGATATTTAAGTTGTGGTGTACTTCTTCTAGTGGTGGCATGTGAATGTCGACTACATGACACTTCACCTATATGGGCCTAGGGGAATGCATTGTGTATTTGGCTACTAATCGTAGGGGTTGCCGGAGCGATAGAAACCTGAACCCCCGTTAGGAAATCATTGCACAAGGGACGTAAGGGTCTTAGAGTTTAAAGCTGTGGTTAGGTTTCTACCTTAATTACTTTCTTATACTTACGAATGTTTGCAAGGGGTATAATGACAAGTATGTATTAGTCCTAGGAAGGTTAGTACATTAGCACAGGTTCACCCACACAACACTTAGCTAGCTAAAGAAGATTAACCAACTATATAAAGCGAAAACACTTGACAGTCTTCCCATGTGTCCTCGAGAACGTTTGATCATCTTAAGTAATACAACCGGCTTGTCCTTTGCTGCATAAAGGATTGGGCCACTTGCTGCATTTATTCCTACTATCTTTTATTTACTCGTACTTTATTTACTTGCATTATCAAAACCCCTAAAAATCCGTTTGCTAAGTATTTGTAGAGAATTCTTGATCCATACCACTAGCCAGCACCTTCTGCTCCTCGTTGGTTTCGACACTCTTACTTATCGAAAATACTACGATACACCCCCTATACTTGTGGGTCATCAAGACTATTTTCTGGTGCCGTTGCCGGGGAGTGAAGCGCTATTGGAGAGTGGAACTGGTGAAGGAAATTTCTACTGTGAGTATTGTTTACTTCTGTTATTTTCTTTATTTTCGTTATGGATAATTCGCTGAGTTTCTTATTTGGTAATGCTACTACCACTGCTAAGGTAGTAGATGAACCACCACACCCTGAAAATGATGCTTTTAAAATACCTACAAGAATTATTGATCGTGTTATGGATAACTACTATGTTGGGGATGGAACAGTCCATCTCGGTGATCATTTACTCTTTATACACGAATTATGCGAGTTGTTCCAGTGTGCAGGTATTACTACAGATCAAGTTAAGAATAAGTTATTCTCATTGTCACTGAAAGGAAGAGCTGAGGAATGGTATAAGCTGCTGAAGAATGGTCAAGCTCTAGAATGGGAGGAAATAGTGCCTCTCTTTTATTCAAAGTTTTATCCTCCTAGTGAGATTCATAAAGATCGGAATCAAATATACAACTTTTGGCCTCTTGATGGAGAGAGTATAGCTCAAGCTTGGGGGAGATTGAAGTTACTAATGCTCAAATGTCCCATTCATGAGCTCCCCAACAATATTATTATCAACAACTTTTATGCAAGGCTTCCTCTACATGATAAGGATTTATTGGATGCTTCTTGTGCTGGATCATTCACTTGCATGGAAGAAGAAGCTAAATGGGATCTTCTGGACCGTATTCAAGACAATGTTGAAGCTTGGGAGAATGACAAAGGAAGAAAGTCAGGTATAAAATACGATTATGAATGCATTGAAACTTTTATGGGAACTGATGACTTTCAAAATATTAGTAATGCTTATGGTCTTGATTTACAAGTAATTACGAATTACTTTAGGGCTTTTGCTTCTTATATTGAAATTCCAAAAAGGGGATGGAACAAGTACCATGCACCTTATAAAGATATTACCGACTGTGTTCCTGTTGGGAGTGCTGAGTATTGCACTATTGATCACATCTTACCTGAACCTTATATCGAGAAGATTCCCTTCCCAGATAAGGTAAAGAATCATCCTATGATAACTAATGTAATCACTAAAAGTGAAAAGAGAACTGTAAAACCTGATGAACAAATAAACGTTGAACCTGTGGTAGCAATTGTGAAAGACCTTGTCACCAAAAGCATTGAAGATGGACACATAGTTTTTTGTACGAGATGTGGAAGTTCTTTGTGGTAAGATTAAGTATCCTGCTGATTTTCTAGTACTTGGTTCAGCTACTAGTAAAACTTATCCTATCATTTTTGGTAGACCTTTCTTGAGTACTTGTGGAGCTATTATAGATTGCAAGAGGGAGAAAATCTTGACTAAGTTTGATGGGGAATCTTATGAGTTTAATTTTTCGAAATTTACTAAAGAACCCTATGAAGAGGAAACCCATAATGAGGATTTTAGAGTTGAACAACTTGCTTCTATCTCTCTTGCTCCTAACAATGCTTTGCAGCAATTTATGGAAGATCACGAAAGTGAGATCTTCATGGAAGAAAGGAATGAGATTGACGAGATTCTCCATCGTCAAACCCAAGATGCTTAAGCATAACTTGCTTGTAGAAGACTTGGGTACCACGTTACCACCTAAAAAGGATCCGGTCTTCGATCTATAACATCTCCCTGATGATCTTAAATATGCTTATATTGATGATAAAAAGATATATCTTGTTATTATTAGCTCTAAACTTTCAGGAAAGGAAGAATAAAGGTTATTGGAGGTTTTGAAGAAACACCGAGGAGCTATGGGCTATACTCTGGATGATTTAAAAGGGATTTCACCTACTATATGTCAGCATTCTATCAATATAGAACCAGATGCAAAGCCACTAATAGAGCACCAACGACGTTTAAATCCTAAGATGAAGGAAGTGGTAAGGAATGAGATACTGAAACTCCTTGATGCTGGTATTATTTACCTTATTGTTGATAGTGAATGGGTTAGTCTCGTCCATTGTGTTCCTAAAAAAAGGAGGTATTATCGTTGTTCCTAATGATAATGATGAGCTTATTCCCCAAAGAATAGTAGTAGGCTATAGGATGTGCATTGATTTTAGAAAAGTCAATAAAGTTACTAAGAAAGATCACTACCCGCTTCCTTTTATTGATAACATGTTGGAAAGGTTGTCTAAAAAGACCCATTTTTGTTTTCTTGATGGTTATTCTGGTTTCTCTCAAATTGCTGTTAAACAACAAGATCAAGAAAAAACTACTTTTACTTGTCCTTACGGAACTTATGCTTATAGACGTATGCCTTTGGGTTTATGTAATGCTCCTGCTACTTTTCAAAGATGCATGTCTGCTATCTTTCATGGTTTTTGTGAGGAAATTGTAGAAGTGTTCATGGATGACTTTTCTGTCTATGGAACTTCTTTCGATAACTGTCTGCACAACCTTGATAAAGTTTTGCAGAGATGTAAATAAACTAATCTTGTTCTTAATTGGGAGAAATGCCACTTGATGGTTAATGAAGGGATTGTCCTTGGGCATAAAGTTTCTGAAAGAGGCATAGAAGTTGATAGAGCTAAGGTTGAGGCAATTGAGAAGATGCCATGTCCGAGAGACATCAAAGGTATTCGTAGTATCCTTGGTCATGCTGGATTCTATAGAAGGTTTATTAAAGACTTTTCTAGGATATCAAAACCCCTCACTAATCTTCTTCAAAAAGATGTACCCTTCGTTTTTGATGATGATTGTAAAGAAGCTTTTGAAACTCTTAAGAAGTCTTTAACTACAGCCCCTATTGTTCAACCACCTGATTGGAGTTTACCCTTTGAAATAATGTGTGATGCTAGTGATTTTGCTGTAGGTGTTGTCCTTGGGAAACGAATTGTAAAAAGTTAAGCGTTATTCATTATGCTAGTAAGACTTTAGACGCTGCTCAAAGGAACTATGCTACTACTGAAAAACAATTTCTAGCTGTCGTTTTTGCTTGTGATAAGTTTAGACCCTATATTGTTGACTCAAAAGTCACCATTCATACTAATGATGCTGCTATTAAATACCATATGACGAAGAAGGACGTTAAGCCTAGGCTTATTAGATGGGTGCTGCTTTTACAAGAGTTTGATCTACATATAGTAGACAGGAAAGGTGCTGAAAACCCTGTAGCTGATAATTTATCTCGATTGGAAAACATCTATTTTGATCCTATGCCTGTTAATGATAGTTTCCCAAATGAACAGTTAGCTGCAATAGGGGTAAGCTCGCGAGGGAGCCCTTGGTACGATGATTATGCTAACTTTATTGTCTCCAAGTATTTGCCTCCAACTTTTATAGCTCAGCAAAGAAGGAAGTTCTTCTATGATTTGAGGCATTATTTTTGGGATGACCTACACTTATACAAAGAAGGAGTGGATGGTATTATGCGAAGATGTGTTCCAGAATATGAAGAAAAGGAGATATTGCGTAAATGTCATGGTAGTGCTTATGGAGGACATCATGCAGGAGATAGAACTGCACAAAAGGTACTACAATCAGGTTTCTACTGGCCTACCCTTTTTAAAGATGCAAGAAAATTTGTTTTATCTTACGATGAATGTCAGCATATTGGTAATATTTCTAGACGCAATGAAATGCCTATGAACTACTCTCTAGTTATTGAACCCTTTGATTGCTGGGGATTTGATTTTATGGGTCCTTTCCCTCCCTCGAAAGGTTATACTCATATTCTTGTTGCCGTCGATTATGTTACTAAGTGGGTAGAAGCCATTCTTACGAAGAGTGCTGACGGGGAAACTTCTCTAAAAATGCTTAAGGATTTTATCTTTCCTAGGTTTGGAGTGCCTAGGTATCTCATGACTAATGGGGGTTCTCATTTCATTCATGGTGGTTTTAGAAAGACCCTTGCTAAATATGATGTTAATCATAGAATTGCTTTAGCTTATCACCCCCAAACTAGCAAGCAAGTAGAGTTATCAAATAGAGAAATTAAATCCATCTTGCAAAAGACTGTTAATAGATCTAGAAAAAACTAGGCTAAAAAGTTGAATGATGCTTTATGGGCTTATAGAATTGCCTACAAAAATCCTATGGGATGTCTCCTTATAAAATGAATCTTGTCACCTACCTTTAGAATTAGAACACAAAGCATACTAGGCAGTTAAAGAACTAAATAGAGATTGTAAGCTCGATGGTAAGAAAAGATTATTTGACTTAAGTTCTTTAGATGAATAGAGAAGTTATCATGTAGGATGGTTTGCATTATGGAAGTGTCCTCTCTCTCTCGTTGGATATGTATCCCTTGGTGTGAGTTGTCGTTATGGAATATTAATGAGAAGTTCTATCATTTACTCTTTTGCATAGCTTATATTAGTTTTCAATTCGTGGTTATATGATTGATCTTGTTGTTAGTATTGGTAGCACTTTGTGATCATTGAGTTAATTTAGTTGGTTTTGGCAAACCTGGCTTGGTCAGTAGCAACACTATTTTTGAGAGTTGAATAAAAAGATAAAAGTACTCTAAAGAAAAATTATTTCATCTTCTTTCTTTCTTGATTTGCTCATAAGTCTAGTATTCTCTAGTTAAGATCTTTTGTGCTTCCCAGGGAGATTGCATGTTTGTTTTTATCACTTCTATGTTTGTTTGTTTCCTTCAACTCTTATACTTTCTACCCAGCCTTGCTAGCCAAAAACTTGTACTGAGAGGGAATTCTTCTCGTGCATCCACCTCCTTTCAACCAAACCTCTGCCATTTGTGTCCACCATACCTACCTATTAGCATTATTGCCATTCCAAGTAAATTCTTGTTTTATCTACCTCCCAAATTAAACTTGTTATGTGAAAATTAGTGATTAAAGCTCTCACGAACTTGATGGCACACTTTACTTTTCTTGCATTTAATAACCTGAGCCATTGGGTCCTTCTTTGTTGCGTATATGCTTGCGCTTTATAAGTTGAAGTTAGCAGAACCATGTATCATGGGGAAGGCTTTCAACATTGCATTGGTACTTTGTACCTAGTTGATATCATGTTCTTTTGCTTATGGATCCTAGCGGTGTGAAATAAAAGTGGAACTTGTAAGATCATGGAGTTTATATGTGTGTTATAGAAACGCCTGGGCCGCTAGCCTAATCCATGCCTAATCATGGTGGAAACTTGCAGCATAACTATAGTGAGCATTCTATGAAGCATCCTTAATAAAAACCTATGCAAATAGAAAATAAAAAGATCGTTGAGATGCTCACTATATGCTTGCCTTGTCATTTTGATTATGGGATAGCTCATGTGTCATGTGCAAGGGGTACCCCGTTGGTGGTTCTCAATGATACACATGTATTTACAATGACAAGAGCTTACTCGTGACTGAAGTTGAGTAGCATGAGGTTTGGTCTTCGTAAGTAAGGGGCATGAGATTTCAACTTATAACTTGTCAAGCATATCCTCTTAGTTGTGTCACTTTAACCTTAATCACCAAAAGATGCCTATGATAGGGGCAATGAGAACTGAAAGCTAGTAAGTATCATAATTTTTGGGAGCTCTTTATGAGACTTGCAATCCCTGCTTCCCTCTGCAAAGGGCCTTTCTTTTACTTTTTAGTTGAGTCAGTAAACCTACTCCATCTCAACAAGTATTTTGAGTTGTTGTGTTTCATTCATTCATATGATGATTTATTCAATTATGTTTCTTATGTTCCTTGTTTTGCACATTGCTCTTATCTTGATGTTTACTACTTTGAAAGATATCATTGAAAACCAGTTATTTGTGAACTCCAGCAAATTATCAACTATTCTTCGACCAAGAACTAAGTTTTCCATTACCAATTATGATTTACTTTATGTATCTTTATTGTGTTTCCTTTACTAATTGCAAGTTGAGTTATATAATAGTGAGTTGTCTTCTATTATGATCTATGTATTGACGAATCTGATGCTTCTTGTCTGTATTCTTTTATCGACTCTTCACTCCATATACTTGAGGTCATGTTTATTGAGCTCAGTTTCGCTTGGGGACAAGCAAAGTCTAAGCTTGGGGGAGTTGATACATCCATTTTGCATCACTATTCTATGTCATAATTCACTGTTATTCATTGATATATTTCGTATTGAGAGGTGAAACTTATGTTATTTCATCTATTTTTGCATGGTTGATGACTTTTGGAGCATGGACCGCTGCAGTCAGGATTCTGATGGAAAAGGTGTTGTTTGGAGGCAAAATTCGCGAAGATCAGAAAATCCGGGAAAAGATACAGAAAATCCTATTTTTCCAGAAGACGAAGGAAGCCAGAAGGGGGGCTAGAGATGGGCCACAGGGGGTCCACACCACCCCCTGGCGTGGGCACCCTGGGCCACGCCACCAAGTGGTGTGGCCGCCCTGGTCCACCCCTGGCACTCCCCTATGGCGTATATTATCCTCCCGAAACCCTAAGACTCGGGGAGTGACCACAGAAAGATTCCGCCGCCTTTGCGAGGCGGAAAACCGAGAGAGAAAGATCTCTCCGGCAAACAGATTTATGTCAGGGGAATTCCTTCCCGGAGAGGGGAGATCGTCGCTATCAACACCACCATCAAGCTTCACTTCATCGGGATCATCATCATCATCACCACCAACATCACCATCAGCACCCTCATCACCATCTCCATATTGCTGTAACAATTGGGTTGAATCTTGCATTAGTTCATAGGGGAAACTTTCCCGGTGTTGATTACTCTTTGTAGTTGATGCTATTGAGTGAACCATTGAATTATTGTTTATATTCAGATTGTCATACATCATTATTCCATCTCTGATCATGATCCATATGATTTCTTGTGAGTAGTTCATTTTGTTCTTGAGGACATGGGAGAAGTCATGTTGTTAGTAGTGGAGTTGTGTTGATAAAGATTCAATGGGTTGATATTTAAGTTGTGGTGTACTTCTTCTAGTGGTGTCATGTGAACGTCGACTACATGACACTTCACCTATATGGGCCTAGGGGAATGCATTGTGTATTTGGCTACTAATCGTAGGGGTTGCCGGAGTGACAGAAACCTGAACCCCCGTTAGGAAACCATTGCACAAGGGACGTAAGGGTCTTAGAGTTTAAAGTTGTGGTTAGGTTTCTACCTTAGTTACTTTTTTGTACTTACGGATGTTTGCAAGGGGTATAATCACAAGTATGTATTAGTCCTAGGAAGGTCGGTACATTAGCACAGGTTCACCCACACAACACTTAGCAAGCTAAAGATGATTAACCAACTATATGAAGCGAAAACACTTGACAGTCTTCCCATGTGTCCTCGAGAACGTTTGGTCATCTTAAGTAATACAACCGGCTTGTCCTTTGTTGCATAAAGGATTGGGCCACTTGCTGCATTTATTCCTATTGTCTTTTATTTACTCGTACTTTATTTACTTGCATTATCAAAAACTCCTAAAAATCCGTTTGCTAAGTATTTGTAGAGAATTCCTGATCCATACCACTAGCCAGCACCTTCTGCTCCTCGTTGGGTTCGACACTCTTACTTATCGAAAATACTGCGATACACCCCCTATACTTGTGGGTCATCACTGTGACATGTTACTCCCTGTTCCGGGAAGGAGCTACGAATGCGGCAGGAAAGGAACTCCATGAAGTTCTGGTCAACTAGTGAAGGCTGATGGGCATAGTTTTTGATAATAAAATCAATATTTGAAGAAATGTTTACAAAAATTGCATAGTACCAAGGACGTATCATCCAAGGTGGTAGATAGAGCATCAAACTTCCCACCTTGCATATAATGAACTTGCTGGGTAACGTTGTTACTCACTCTTTCCTTTCAACCCCTGCTTAGACTCTGAGAATCCAGAAGACACTTCGATGTACGTAGCTGATGGACAAGAGGATGTCTGCTACGAAGAACCAGACCTGTCCAGAGGAGTTGAAGGGGTGGACTACGAGATACGCTATGGAGTGGAGGGCAACGAGTCAGAGTAGTTTCCTTAGTTATTAGTAAACCAATTAAGCCGAGCAGCAGGAACTATATAGAATAAGTTGTTGAGCTCAATTCGAAGTATGAGTTTGGATTTTATATCTTCTGCTGAAACTACTTAAATTTGGTTTGTAATTTCATAATGCTTGAAGTTTGAGAACTATTGGTTTGTAATAATAAAGTATGTATGTTTGTAATATGGACCCACAATGTTTCTATTGTACCACTCTGAGGGATGTGATAGTTACGGAATGGTGTTATGTGAATGTCATATCAACGACTATAGTGTACTACACATGTAGTGGTATGCTGGGTCACCGCAGCTGGTATCAGAGCAATTGCTTTGACCTTAGGTTGGAAACCTAGTAAAGGGAAATAACTTTAGGAGTCTAGAAGCAACGGTAAATAGTTCTCTAGATTATATGATGAATATTCAATTGGGAATATTTCGTTATATTTTTTAGTGCGATAATTCTTTATTATGATGCATCATTATAATTAATGGATACTAATTATATTTATTTCTATAGTGGAAATGGCACCAAAGTTTCCAAAACAGACTTTGGCAAGGAAAGAAGAGGCTCTCGATGATTATCAGAGGGCTTTAACTGAACTGCTTCGAGAACTTCTGAGGGTTTTTGGTTGCACAACTAATATCCCAGTCAATACCATTACCTACCGTGATGGGCGAATGTTAGCCAAATATCGTGTTAGCATCTAGCTACCAAAGAAGCTTGGTTTATATCACAATTTACCTATGGGGGAAGGTAGAAGTCACCTAGCAGGATATCATGTTGCTATTGTGGAGGCAATAGCCAATATTGGGGAGCACAAGGCAGAAGAGTTAGCTGGAAGCACATATTCTGTGATTCCTCATGACTCTATAGACGAGGAACCGGAACCGGATCATCTTACTTTAGTAAGGAAGCATCCAAAACTAGCTTCTAAGTTTATGGATCTGTATCGACTGATGGTCGGGTCTTTGTATAAGACACATCAGGTTATCGTAGAAGATCAGGTTGATATGTTAGAAGATTTAACGAATCCTGAAAGAAGGGAGAAGTTAGGATCTAAATTGGAGAATGAAGCAGTGGATAGGGTTAACGTAGTTTTCAAGGATATACATATAGATCCAGCATCTTTTACACCATATCCTTACTCACTGATACCAGAACCCATTAGATATCCTGATGAGGGCACTAGTCATACAGTACCATAGAGTTCTTCGAGAACTGAGGACTCGGAGTTACCTATTGGGAATTCTAAAGGATGGAGGTACGGATCAATGGATGGATCTGCCGGGAATCCTATTCCTGTGGAAGATTCAGTTGGAGATATCAGGTAGACTAGTCACATGGGCGTAAGATCTTATTCCATTGATGGAAGAGATGTCCATGTGGAGGATGTAGAGTCCGAGGAGGAAGATCCTGAAGAAAGGGTGTTTGAGTCACTAGAAAATTATCCTACTCCAGATAATGTGCACTATCCAATCATAGCTGAGGACTATCGTACCCAGCAGAGTACTTGGGGGGCACCGGAGGGGGAATATTCTGTTGATTCCTCTAGAATCGGGATGCAGGAGATGGATGAAGAAGAAAGTGATGAGGATGATTCAGTAGATACTTCAGATGAATTGGAAGGTATGGATGTACTTCAGCTGAATGATGTGTCAAGTCTGGAGACTTCTGATACTAAATATCGTCCGTCGAAGAGGCAAGTCGTTCCACAGATGGTGCGTCGTACTTCACGTTAGCATGGTTGCACTCCGGGTATGTACGATGAATGACGCAACTTCTGGGGAGTGTGACTTTGACTAGTAGTATCTCTATAGGATACGAGAGTTAGAGTCGGAGGACTTAATGTAAATAAATAAGTGGGATGGTACCACATGATCTTGTAATGCTTAATTAGTAAGGGCTTGTAATCACGTTGTATAAATTATATTGTTTGTAATGTAGAATATGTGTGTAATGCATATTTGGTTCTTATTTGGATCTTGTTTTCCATTGTGTGACTAGTTATGTGCATGAAGTTGAGCTCAGAACACATATGCATGATGTAATTATGAGTATTCGCTTTATGTTACAGGACTAGGAGGGTATGGAAACGGGTGTAGAAAACGAGACTGAGAAGCAGCTCATGGAGCGGGAAGCCAAAGAAAAGATGGATGAAGACGCCAAAATGCAAGAGAATTTACCACCACCACCACCAATGAGGCCATTGATGGAGCAGAACTTTATGCAGTACATGCAAATGATGCAAGAGTCCCATAACAAATTCATGGAGGGTTTGGTAGACTGAGTGGGACAATAGAGGGCACCTCAAGGACGTGGTCTTAGTCTTTCAGATTTCCAAGATACCAGGCCTTTACCTTTCGCATCTGCTCCTAAACCAATGGATGCAGAGGACTAGTTAACAGATACCGAAAGAAAGTTGAGAACTGTAGGATGCAATGAGGAAGAAAAGTTGAGGTATGCAACGCATCTATTGACCAGACCTGCAGCGTCATGGTGGGAGAGTCATCAAGCTATGCAACCTCCAGGAAGATAGTACAATTGGGAGGAGTTCAAACAAAGATTCCGTCAATACCATGTTCCAGAGAGTATCATAGAGTTGAAGCGTAGGGAGTTTGAAGAACTGCAACAAGGATACTCCAATGTCATGAAGTATATTCGGGAGTTTAGTGATTTATCTCGTTATGCCGCTGAAGGAGTTAGCACAGAGGCAAGAAGGAAGAAGAGGTTCATGCGTGGACTAAATCCATTTGTGAAGATGCAGTTAAGGCTTGCCAACACTCAAACTTTTCAACAGTTGCTTGATGCAGCTATAACCTTTGAAGATGATTACAAAAATGTCTAAGAGGATCGTAGGAAGAGAGCAAAGAAGGAGACGAAGAGGATTCAGGCAAGTAAACCCAAAACTAATCTGGAGTTTCAACCTAGGAACAGACCCTACAACAACAACAACAGGAGTAGCAATAACACTGGAGGACAATTAAATCCTAGAAGGAATGTCATATGTCATAATTGCAAACTTCCGGGACATATCAGCAAGGATTGTTAGAAACTAGTGATAATTTGTTTTGGATGTGGACAAAAGGGTCATATTAAGCCTGATTGCCTGAACAAACCACCCGGAGGTTGGCCCACAAAAGGTGGAGGACAAGCAAGTGTAGGAGGATGTGGGCAGCCTAACCGAGGGGGAAGCTATGCCAAAAATAATAATGTCAAGAGAGGTAGACCTACGGAAAAGCTGAATTGTGCAACCTTGGAGGAGGTAGATAACTCTAATCAGGCGGTGATAGGTACGCTCAATATTCTCACAAATCCCAATTTTTTTTTATTTGATACTAGTGCAACTACTTCTTTCATATCTGAAGAGTATTGTGATAAATTTGGGATTAGAAGGACACCGTTAGAAAATCCTATGACCGTAGTTACCGCCAGAGGGATCGTGATAGTTAGAAATATTAAACTAAACCAAGTCATCTCAATCTGTGGTTAAACCTATTATGCGGATCTTTATGTGATCCCATTAAAAGGAATAGTAGTAGTGCTGGGAATGGATTGGATGACAGACTATGGAGCTCAGATCAATTGTGAAGAGAAAACCGTTTCAATCAAGTCTCCAAGTGGAGGAAGGATAGTCTATCGGGCAGATAAACATAGTCACGTCATGATAGATCTGCAGTTGAACTCAATGAAGAAGGTCAAATTAGAACATATTCTGGTGGTGAAGGAGTTTCAAGATGTTTTTCCAGCAGAGTTACCAGGAATGCCACCTGATCGGGAAATAGAGTTCACTATTGACCTGATACCTGGTACAACACCAATAGCTCAAGCACCATATAAGATGGGGCCAAAGGAATTAAAAGATCTTAAGGAGAAAATTGATGGACTAGCCCGGAAAGGATTCATACAGGAAAGTGTATCTCTATGGGGAACTCCGGTGATTTTTGTGGATAAACGAGATGGTGGACGGAGAATGTGTGGGTATTATAGAAATCTCAACAATGTCACTATCAAGAACAAGTATCCATTACCAAGGATACAAGATCTATTTGACCAAGTCAAGGGAGCTGGAGTATTCTCCAAGATTGATCTAAGATCAGGACACCATCACATAAAAATTAAACCTAAAGATGTTCCTAAAACAACATTTGTATCAAGGTATGGACATCATGAGTATTTAGTCGTACCTTTTGGTCTGACTAATGCACCAGCAATATTCATGAATTTGATGAAAAAAATATTCATGCCTTACTTGGACAAGGTTGTCATAGTATTCATTGATGATATTTTGATATACTCCAAAGATACAGAAGAGCATGCAGAACATTTGAGAGTAGCATTACAAAACCTAAGAGAACATAAGCTTTATGCTAAGTTCAGTAAGTGTGAATTTTGGTTGGACTAAGTAGAGTTTCTTGGTCATGTGATCAGTAAGGATGGAATTGCTGTAAATCCGTCCAAAGTTCAATCGGTACTGGATTAGAAGGCACCAACCAATGTGAAGCAAATCCAAGGTTTCTTAGGTATGGTTGGTTACTATCGAAGATTCATAGAAGGTTTTTCCAAGATAGCTGGACCAATGACCAAATTATTAAGAAAGAATACACCTTTCATATGGGATGAGAAGTGCGAAGCAAGTTTTCAGGAGTTGAAAATCAGATTAACCATAGCACCAATCCTAGCAATTCCAGAACCAGGAAAAGATTACATAGTATATTGTGATGCATCCAAGGAAGGATTAGGTTGTGTTCTTATGCAAGATCGTAAGGTAATTGCTTATGGATCTAGGCAATTGAAACCACATGAAGTGAACTATCCAACCCATGATTTAGAATTAGCAGCAGCAGTGTTTGCTTTGAAAGGATCGACACATTTTATCTATGGGGCAAGATGTGAGTTATATACTGACCACAAAAGTCTCAAATATTTCTTCACTCAAAAGGAATTGAATATGAGGCAGAAACGGTGGCTGGAATTGATTAAAGATTATGATCTAACAATTAATTATACTCCTGGAAAAGCAAATGTTGTGGCAGATGCTTTAAGTCAGAAAAGCACAGATATACAACCTTTAAATAGAGAACTGCCGAAAGAACTACAGCTGGATTTGGAAAGAATGGAAATACAATTTATAAGAACAACAGTTCTTGGAGGATTAGCTACCTCGTGAGTAATTGAAGAACAGAGTACTGATCTTCAACATGAAATTTATAGACATCAAGGTGAAGATCCTTTCATTTCTAAAGAAGTTCAAAGAATCTCTCAAGGTCAAACATCAGTTTTTCACCTAGGAGATTATGGATCTTTATGGTTTCAAAACCGTCTTTGTGTACCAGATGTGACACAAATTCGAGAAGTGATACTTCGACAAGCCCATGAAACACCATATTCCATACATCCAGGTAGTACAAAGATGTACATGGATTTATAAGAGTTGTTTTGGTGGAATAATATGAAAAGAGATATTGCAAAATATGTATCGGAATGCCATACTTGCCAAAGGGTTAAAGCAGAACATCAAAGTCCAGCAGGACTATTACAACTTTTGGAAATCCCAGAATGGAAGTGGGAAGAAATTGGTATGGATTTTATCACAGGACTACCAATGACACCGAAGCGAAAGGATATGATTTGGGTGATTGTGGACAGACTCACAAAAAGTGCACATTTTATTCCAGTGAACCAAAAGGATAACGTTGAGAAATTAGTGGAAATTTATGTCAAAGATATTGTGAGTAAGCACGGGGTACCCAAGAAGATTGTATCAGACAGAGGATATGTGTTTACATCAGCATTTCGGAAACAATTACATGCAACACTTGGTTCTAAATTGGATTTTAGTATAGCTTATCATCTAGAAACTGGAGTCAGACAGAAAGGACCAACCAAATCTTAGAAGACATGCTTAGAGTTTGTGCATTAGATTTTGGAGGTTCGTGGGAAGATCATTTACCATTGGCAGAATTTTCCTACAATAATAGCTATCAGAGTAGTCTGAAGGCAGCACCTTATCAAGTACTATATGGAAGAAGGTGTAGATCACCTATATGCTGGTATGAACCTGGTAGTAGCAAGGAATTTGCACCAGATTATATCAAGGAAAGACAAGATATTATCGATATCATTAGAGATCAGTTGAAGATAGCTCAGAGTCGACAAAAGAGTTATGCTGATCAAAGTCGTAGATCATGGCATCCAGAAGTAGGAGATATGGTGTATCTCAAAGTAAGTCCAATGAAGGGAGTGAAGAGGTTCGGAGTCAAAGGTAAATTAAGTCCAAGCTACATTGGACCATTCAAGATATTAAGTCAGAACAGAACAATAGCTTATGCTCTGGAGTTACCAAAGAGGTTAGCTCAGGTTCACAATGTGTTCCATGTTTCACAACTTTGGAAATGTCTTAAAATTCCCGATGATGCTATCACACATCAAGGGATTGAGTTATAAGCAAATTTGACTTATGTCGAGAATTCCTGTAAGATTCTAGAGGAAAACTGGAAAATGTTGAGAAACAGGGCAATCAAATATTACAAGGTAAAGTGGGAACATCGCCCAGAGCGAGAAGCCACCTGGGAGAAAGAAGATGACTTGAGGGAAGCATATCCAGAATTATTCAGGTACCCATCCGCAAACTTTGGGACGAAGTTTAATTTAAGGGGGGGAAGTCTGTAACATCCCAGCATTAGGATCCAACGAAGGGTAGAAATAGGAATATAAGTTTGTGCATGCATGCATCTGTAAAACCAGGGTAAATTTTTTGCCAAATAAAACACTAAAGGGATCACAGTTTCTTTCGCTAACTGGAGGTAGGAATAGCTCTTTCTTAGTGCTTGCTATGAATTTTGACATGACCTTTAGGTAGTATTAATATTTTGGGGAAATTACTTTGAATTCAAATTTTAAATTCAAATCCATTTGAAAATATTTGAGTATTAGAAGTTATTAATATTGAAGGGTTTTCCAAAAGAAAACCTTATTAACATTGTTTGGTTATAGTATAGAAATAGTAATCAACAATAAGGATTAAAGGCAAGGAAAATTAAATAAGAAATAAATTCTTATTTCTTTATTTCATAATAAGGTTACAATTGATGATAAATACATCAAAAGTATAAGGTTACTGTCAACACCCGGATTTTTAATCCCAGATGCCTGTTATGCCATACATCGCAATCCTAGGAATGCCATTTTTGCGAGACATAACAGATTGGATATCACAGTACATCATCCATTACAAACAATAATAAGGTCTTACACAAATAAAGGATCTCATGATCTAGTCTTAATACAATCAAGTAGCGGAATAAATAGCGTAGCGGTGGGGTCCATCTTCAGTTTCATAGGCAATGCTGATGATTGGAGATGATCCTAGTTGTCGTAGCCGTCCTGCTGTCCTCCTTCAGGGTAGTCCTCCTCATAGTCTAGCCACGGGAATAGCCAGGGACAAAGCCATGAGTACTCTTTAAGTACTCGCGAACTATCACTAACAATTAAGATAGTTCTAGTAGGAATGCTAAGTTCTAAGTTTATTTGTAAAGCTAAGTTTGAAACCTAAGCTGAGTTCAGAAACAAAGAAAGATAAAATAAAGTTTGAAATCACCTAAGTGGGAACTTAGTTATCATAGTCACAACCATGTTGTGGTCAAGTCATGTCACAATTCATTTCATAAGTCATTTTGAAAATATCTGACAACAGAACAGTATGGCCACTCCAACTGTCCATAACCGCGGACGCGGCTATTCGAATAGTTTGACACTCTGCAGAGGTGGTACACTTTCACCACAAAATTCGATACATCTGTCAGGGGTAACCCTGAATCATCATACTTAGTATGCACCTCACCTATGAGCTTGGCCTCCCAGCCATGACCATCTGTCATCCTGTGCACTGCATAGGTGGACAACATTGAGAGGTAGCCTCATCTCAAACCTCTCCCGTGAGGGAACTAATACGAATGCATATAAACTTCTGGCTAAGCCTTACCCAATTCAGGTATTATGGTTGTATGGTATAATTAGAATGGTACCGCATCCGAACCCAACCATCAGTTTTTATAAAAGGGCTAAGGCTCATGCCTCAACATTTTCATCATCATAAACCAGTTGTGTTTCTCAACACATGTCAAAACATCTCAATAGAATGACTCATCATTCCAAGGTTTTCACAAGTCATTTTCACCAAGTATTCCCATCTAGAGTGATTAAGTTTTTGGTTAAGCTCTAAACTACTAATTTAAGAGTGTTCACTAATGTGGGATGCTAATATCAATCTCATGCCATAGAATGACATCTAAGTCTAACTAGATAGGTAAAGTTTTATACTCTTTATGCTATCTATAAAAAAGTAAAGAACTTTGGTAAAGTAAAGAGAGTAAAGCTTGTAAATAAAACTTGGAGTAGGTATAAGTCAAAATGGTATAACCAAGCATGCCTATTGCATTTGCTTAGGTTATCTAACTTGCAAGGGTTAGCTTGCATTGTTAATGATGGCTTGCCTTGGTTGGTGCAGTGGTTAAAATTCTCTTCCTCCTCCTCTTGGTAGAACTCCTCCTCCTCGTAGACTTGGTCGGTACTATCGTCTATAAATACATATGGAATACACGATTACCAAACAATACTTAACTAGTCTACTTAGCACACTAAGGCACACATTTGATGATCTATTATCATCACAAACATCACAATGTTTAAAGAACTAGTTTCATTTATTTTATTTGAGAAAAGTAATTTCCACTCATTGAAAATAACTAAGATTTAATATTCTCAAATTAAAATATGGGATCATGTGGACACATGTCATCACCACATATTCTAATGCATGGGAATGTGATTTAAATGTTGGATCACATTTTATAAAGTTTAAGATTAATATTTTATGATTTAAAGTGACTAGAAATGCCTAAATAGCATTATTTTGGTACTAGTCCAAAGACACTGCATGAAAACCTTAATATTATTACATATTCAGATAGGTATGGCTAAATGTGATTTTTAAGAGTTGGAAACAACTCAAAAGCTATTATGGTTGATTTTATAAAAAGGTTTGAATGTGCAAACGCTTTGGTCTTGTTATTTTATCTAGGAGCGATCTCTAACTCTAAATGAATTAAATCCAACGGGCTTGGATAGATATTTTTATTAGCTTTCCAACAAAATTGGAATCACTCAATTTGGATTTGTAAAACTCCTTGAATTGATTTTCAAACTAAAGGATAGAACTAGCTTTCAGCTAAAAAGGAAAAGTCTAAATTTGAATTAACTGGGTCACGCGGGAACACTAACGGGCCGGCCCAAATTCACTCCGCGGCGCTGAGGACTGCTGACAGGGGGGTCCCTCCTGTCAGTGGCTCATTAAACGTGAAGCGGTACGGGGCGATATGGACCGTAGGATTAGAACTAGATCAACGGCTGGGGCTTATCGTCGACGACGGACTCGTCGTCGGCGAGGTTGAACCCTAGCGGCTCAGTGGGGTGCGGTGAGGGTGTACCAGGGCTCCAGCGAGTGCGGAAAAGCAGGCAAACAAACGAGGAGACGACGGCGAGCTCAGGCAAAGTCGCGACAGAGGCTGAGGTGGACGAAATCAATGGCACCATCTCCTCCTCTGTTGCGGCGGTCTCCGGCTCAATTCTGGCGACTGGCTGCTCGAACTGCTCCGATGAGAGGTGGGGAAGGATCAGTGGAGAGAGGGGAGTGTGAGAGTGTGAGGAATTTGTGCTGGGGAGGCTTTCTTATATAGGCCCGATGAGGCGGTAGTGAGGCATGGGCGGTGCTCGCCGGTGACGACGATACAGCGGGCTAGCGGCATGGGCGAGGTAGGCGGATGGTGGCTTGCATCCTGGCGGTCCTCTATGGCTTTATGGCGATGCTAGGGGCGGTGGCTAATGGTCGGGAGCATCGTGCGCTCTGGGAGATAGGGCGGTGCTCGACGCGGTTCCCAGCGAGTGTGGGTCAAGCGGTGGGGTACAGCCGTGTCTGGCGGGGTGAGGTGGTCAAGGCGGAGCGGCGCGCGCGGTCTGTTGTCGAGGCGTGGTGTGTGGCATGCTGGCGGTGATCGTGCTCTGGTGTGCTTTTGCGCGGCGCAGAGAGGATAGTGCGGGGCTTGTCCTCGGTGATCCAGGGGCTATCTGTGGTCGTGGGGTGGACCGTGGACGGCGGTGAGGTCACGCCTTGCTTCCTGGAGCGGCGGAGAGGGGCGGGTGGTTTGCTGCGGGTTGTGCATGTTTGGCCGGCGAGCATGGTGTCAGGGTGGCATTCCACTGCTGCTAGGGACTAGGGGATGGGCTGGTTTCTGCCTGGTTAGAGCTAGGAGGGACAGAGAGATTAAATGGGGTGCAAATGGGTGGCAATCCCCTGTATAAACAGTGAAGTGACTAGTGTGTTGGTTCTGTGCCTGCTATGTGTTCGAACAATGGTCGAAAGAATTCAATTTTGGAATTTTGAGATGAAATTTGGTGGAGTGGTTTGTCACATGCTTAACCATCTGTTGTTGCTTGGGATTTTTAAATTGAAGTCATTTGAGTGGTTTTTGAAAAAGGGTGATCTATACATATGGACTAGATTCCATTTTCAAATGTCTTTTAAATTTAGAGTTTGAAAGTTTTTGGAAAATCACAAAGTGGGCCTTGCTACATCTTAACTTGTACTAGCAAGGGGTGCAAAGATCCACATTTGTTTCTATTGTAAATTGAGTGCTAGGACTACCCAAAGTGGGCTAGTTGATTAAAATGGCAAAAGTGACCATTCCCTTTATTAATTGTATTTGATTTCTTTTTCTTTCGTTTTTGCTTGGGATTGATATAGATGATGTGGCATTCATCTTAGAATCATTTTACAACCATTAGAACAAACAATCATGGCAATTCAAAACAACTCCTATTGAAATGCAACACTCATATGCATGCTTAAAGATTTTAAATGAGAAAAAGGTTTTGTTAACCCTAAATTGGGTGATTTGGATCTTAATATATTGGATTAAAGTTTTGGGATTTTACAGTTACAAAGAACAGGAATTAAACTTTATTAACTTGTAATAATATCTTTACAAGATCTTCTACAAAAAGAATATAAAGAAGGTTACAATTAAAACCTATACTACCTATCTACTCCTATACTAAATCTTGTATGTCCAAATCTTGTTCCTGCAAATAAGATAAACAACTAGAAGGAAAATAAGGGGTTAGTTAGATAGTTTTACTCTCTATGGCAAACAGTGAAATGCACTGTTCCTATTACATCATTGAGTAAATAAAGGGGAAAGTTCACCGATGGTGAAGTATCTGTTCTTTCAGTAAATATTCAGAGACTACAGTAGAAGCCAAGTGGATAGAAGTAAGTTTCACCAGGCTATCAACAAGTAAACAGGTAATAGTAACAAGTTACTTGAGCTGATGCACATGCACAGCTCACATAGACACACAGCTTAGTCAACTAACTACATGGAGTGTGCTGTCAAGCCAACAGCAGCAGTACAAGCACTCACACAGAGCACCAGTCGAAGCAAAGTACAGAAACTCACTTCTCCTTCTCAAGCACACACTCAGATCCTATTGAGCTTGCCGAAACCATAGCCAAAATACTCCACCAGATTACCCAAATCAACCACCAGTTCTTCACAAGATGGTAACATAAGGAGGGGGTGGAGCAGGTGGATAGTAAGGTCAAGCACAAAATAACAGGAGTAGCACCAGGAGGTGCAGAGCTAGAGCAAGCCAACAAGCAACACCACAACCTCATCAACCATCAAGTAATTTGGTGAGTACAAATAACACCACCACATGATCAAGTCATCATAGAGTCAATGGAGCATGTGTTGTTTATTTGATCTTCTTAGAAAAACACCCAAATGAGGTGTACATCCATCCTAGAAGAAAGATAAAAAGGCAAATGATAAATCTTTACCATCTACTACCAAGATCATAGCTTTTGCATCACTGATCTTGGAGAGGAATCTCTAGTTTTATAACTAGATACACAAGCATCTTTGGATAAACATTTCTAGGCACCTCCTATGGATGGTAGCACCACATAAATGACATATCTTGAAACATTAATCTTCTTATAATAGCTTATTCATTACAGATCATCAAAGAAGTAAAGCAGCATGTAAATATGGCTACTTTTCTATGGTTTTGCCTCAGACCAGCATCATAAGATAAGCTATTCAATAGAAGGATCTGCAACTCTCAGGTACAATAGAACATGAATAAAAAATAGCTCAGTTCTGAGATGAATTTTGTGTGCCACTCCATTGAGAGTATCACAAAAGCTTATCTTAACCAAGTGGTTTCTGCCAAGGCTTCCATAATCCAATATTGCAACAGAAATATAATCATTTTCCTAAACATGACAATTAGGAATCATAGCTTATAGATCTGCATCTTGTAATAGGCAAGTATCAGAGGGTAATTGGATTAAATATCCAACTACAATTCTTTCTACCAAAGTATATCAACAAGAACCACAGAGCCAATCTCAATCAGATCATAGCTATCATACAAGGTAGAAGGTAAAGTTCAGTTAACAGCTACTGACAGAAACAACTGTCAATAATGAACATCACAGTATAACAGTGAGTTATACACAGCTAGATCCAGCAAGATAACTGCCTTAGATAAACATGGCATCAAGGTATGAACCCTAGACAGGGGGGTTACTCGTGTTCGTCATGCCCAGGCAGTAGCTAGAACACAAGAGAGGAGCACATAAGGGGGAGTGGTTAGACTTACTCAAGGTCCTCGCAAAAATAACCGAAGAGGAAGAAGAGGAATGGCCGGCGGCGGAGCGGAATCCGCGGCACGGGGAGCACCCCGAAGGGGCACTACAACCCGCGCCTACAACACGTCAGAACCACCGGAGAAGAGGGGAGTGCACCGTGAGAAATCCCGGCGCACCATCGCCGATGCTCTAGGGCAGCCAAACCCTAACCCTAGTTTCAGGCAGGGGTCAGTGTGGCCAGGAGGGACTACCAACAGCAGATCTGCTTGGACAGAATGGAGCGGTGTCGTCGACTTAGTCATCTTGCACCGTGGCGATGGGAACAGCGGCCGGACCTGGCCGGATTCGTGCGCGGCGGCGGCAGCGAGCGGAGGAGGTGACCGCATGAGCAAGAGAGAGAGGGGAGAGGAGTGTGAATATGTGGGGGTACTGGGCCTGTGGGTAGCCTAGTACTATCCTAATGGATTAACTAGGCCGAGTGGGCTGGGTTAGGTTGGGCCGGGCCAGCCAAGTGGGCCAGGCCCGTATGTTAATAGAGTTATTTAAAAAGAAATAATTACAAATATACCCCTTAAATAAAAACAACTCTAGATAAATAAATAAAAATCTTAAAAATACAAATAATATATCTATGAACTCACAAAAATGTTTTCTGTTGAGTAAAAATAATCAATAGAATTTGTGGCAACTAAAATTTAGGGCTATTATTAATAGGATGCCAATTACTTTTGAATTTTATAAAATTATATGAAACACTTAAAATTGAATAAAATTCACTTTTAAGATCCTAAATGAATATACTATTATAGAAAAAAATTAGTTTGTATTTTTGAAAAGTAAATGCAGTGTGATACAAATTAAGTCTTATTTCCTTAAAGGAATTTTAGTAAATATTTAAAAGAGAAAGAAATAAGTAAGTTCATGTTTTTAATAATACTTTTCTTTTATTAATCAAAGAAAATAATAAACTTTTACTAAGAGGGTAAAACACGCAAAGAAGCGGATAATAAATCATTGCATGACATTACTATGAATTACATATTGCTTCTTTAAATATCGTCCTTATCGGGAAATAATGGTTCTTTGTAGAAACCGGAGCTCAAGGTCAGGTGGAAGCATCTGACTTCACTACCTTGTAGTCACAAGGCAAGTTCATAACGTGCTCATGTCCTTTGAAGAGTCTTTATCAAATATATTGCAAATTGTGTATTATCATCTATGATCTGGAGAAATAAAATGTTATCTTCTCTAATAAATAAGATGTAGTTATCATCCTAAGTGATGATAAAGATCAGCAATGGAACTTAAGGTTCCAATTGCATAAGTCATATAGGCTTAACAACCCATGACATCAGTGATTCTAGCGCCGTATAATACGCGTTAACCATGAGATTTGGAATGGGACAGAGAAGTCAGCTGTATCTTCTTCCTTTCATATGGAGGCAATATGACCTTATCGTGACGTTGGGATTCCTGGTATGGATCCAACATATGGGTGGGCACCCTTAGGCCCCACGATTTTGGTGCCTAGATTATTTATGAGTGGCTGTCGGAGGTATAGTCAGACCTTTTAGGGAGCTTGCCAGGGGCATCACCATTTCATAGAGTCTTCGGGAACTCACCAGGGTTATAGCTTGCCCTAGTTGGAGGCTTAACGGAGGTGTAGTCAGCCCCGGAGGATCGTGCAGACATATGGGGTCGCAGAGAGGGCAGTGATTGGCTTGGATCACCTACTGGGCCCCACATCATGGAATTGTGGACGGGAAAGTACGCTCGGTTGTGCAACAAGGAGTTGGTCTCTCATGGGTAAAGCAACGCACCTCTACAGAGTGTAAGAATTGTGACATGTTACTCCCTGTTCTGGGAAGGAGCTACGAACGCGGCAGGAAAGGAACTCTATGAAGTTCTGGTCAACCTGTGAAGGCTGATGGGCATAGTTTTTGATAATAAAATCAATCTTTGAAGAAATGTTTACGAAAATTGCATAGTACCAAGGACGTATCGTCCGAGGTGGTAGATAGAGCATCAAACTTCCCACCTTGCATATAATGAACTTGCTGGGTAATGATGTTACTCACTCTTTCCTTTGAACCCCTGCTTAGACTCTGAGAATCCAGAAGACACTTCGATGTACGTAGCTGATGGACAAGAGGATGTCTGCTACGAAGAACCAGACCTGTCTAGAGGAGTGTAAGGGGTGGACTACGAGATACGCTATGGAGTGGAGGGCAACGAGTCAGAGTAGTTGCCTTAGTTATTAGTAAACCAATTGATCCGAGCAGCAGGAACTATATAGAATAAGTTGTTGAGCTCAATTTGAAGTGTGAGTTTGGATTTTATATCTTCCGCTGAAACTACTTAAATTTGGTTTGTAATTTCATAATGCTTGAAGTATGAGAACTATTGGTCTGTAATAATGAAGTGTGTATGCTTGTAATATGGACCCGCAATGTTTCTGTTGTACCACTCTGAGGGATGTGATAGTTACGGAATGATGTTCTATGAATGTCATATCAACGACTATAGTGTACTACACATGCAGTGGTATGTTGGGTCACCGCAAAAAGTTACTCATGTTGTCTGTAATAATATTGTGCAGAAAGTCGAATTGGATGATCACGTCCTCGACGAATTTTCTGGCGGTTGCTCCATCACAACTCGTGACGGGTTTCGCCTCAATCCATTTTGTGAATTTATCCACCATCACAAGAAGGTGAGTGTGTCCACTTTGAGCCCATCTAAACGGTCCTACCATGTCAAGCCCCCACACCGCGAATGGCCATGTAGTCGGAATTGTTCACAGTTGATCAGCCGGAACATTGGCTTGTTTGGCATATTTTTGGCAACTTTGCACGTCTTGACCAGCTGTTTGGCGTATGCCTTAGCTGTAAGCCAGAAAAATCCATGTCTGAAGGCCTTTGCCACTAAAGATCTGGTAGCGGCATGATGTCCGCATTCGCCTTCATGGATTTCCCTTAGGATTTCCACGCCTTCTTCTGGAGAAACACAGCGTTGAAAGACCCCAGATGCACTCCGCTTATAGAGGTCACCTCCCACCACTTTGTAGGATTTTGCTCATCGGAAGATCTGCCGGCTCAGTACTTTGTCTTTGGGTAATTTTTTATCTACCAAGAAATCAAGGTAGGGTTGTGTCCAGTTGGAATTTGGTCAGATACTCCTCATCAACTCCTGTGATAGAGGGAACTCTCAAGTGCTCTAAAAAAGAACCGCTCGGGACCTGTTTCCGCGTAGAGCCTATTCTTGATAGAGCATCTTCTTCCTCATTTTATGTTCGGGGAATGTGTTGGACTTCAAACCCTTCAAACGATTTAGATAATTCATCCACAATGGCTCTATAAGCTGCCATGTGCTTGTTTGCATTGCAGATATCGGATACTTGCGGAGCAACTAAATCCGAGTCTCCGTAACACATCAGTTGGCGAATGTCGATGTCATTTGTGATTCAAATTCCGTGCAGCAGGGCTTCATACTCGGCAATGTTATTTGTCGCTGTGAAGTGAATCTACAGTACATAGAATAGTTTATCACCTTGGGGTGACTTGAGCACCACACCAGCTCCCGAGCCCCCGAGCGCTTTAGACCCATCAAAGTGTAAAGTCCAAACTTCCGTGTCTGGGAGACCTGTGTTTTCGACTGTCTCTGTCCAATCAGCAACAAAGTCAGCAAGAATCTATGATTTGATTGATGTACATGGTTTCTACTCAATATCAAAAGATGCTAGCTCTATTCCCCACTTAGCAACGCGTCCTGTAGCATCGTTGTTGTTGATTATGTCTCTCATGGGAGCTGTGCTCACCAAGGTAATCTTGTGCTCTTGAAAATACTGTTGTAGCTTTCTGGATGCAAACAATACACCATAGGCTAACTTTTGATAATGAGGATACCTTTGCTTTGATTTAGTCAAGACCTTGCTGAGATAATAAGTAAGACGATGCACTAGGTGTTCATTTTTTCTCCCGGCCATTCCACCACCATGATGACACTGACGACTCTGTTCGTCGCAGCTAACTATAGCAACATCAGCTCATGTGGCTTCGGTGCTACAAGAATAGGGGCAGCCGAGAGTGCGGCTTTCATATCCTGAAGCACAACTTCAGCTTCATCAGTCCAGACGAACTTCTTGGTCTTTTTTTAAGAGCTTGTATAGGCATGGATCTTTCACCGAGCCGACTTACAAAACCGACTGACTGCAGAATGCAGCCAGTTAGTCATTGTACGCCTTTAGGCGAGTTGGCATGTAAATGTTGAGTATAGCCTTTATCATGTCGCGGTTCACTTCTATGCCTCTTTGCGACACAATGAAACCTAACAATTTTCCGTCTAGTATTCCAAAGAATCACTTCTTTGGGTTAAGCATTATGTTGTATTTTCATGGATTACTGAATGTTTCCTCCAAGTCAGAAATTAGTGTTTCCTTCTTTATGGACATCACAGCTATGTCGTCCACATATGTATGTACATTGCATCCGATTTGATCGTGGAGGCAACGCTGCATAGTGCATTGGTACGTTGCTCCTCCATTTTTACGCCCAAAAGGCATTGTTACGTAGCAGAAAGTTCCGAAAGGGGTGAAGAATGAAGTTTTTATTTTGTCTGATTCCTTCATCTAGTTTTGATGATATCTGGAATATGCGTCGAGAGAACATAGGAGTTCTGAGCCTGCTGTTGAATAGATAACTTGATCAATTCTAGGCAGAGCGAATGGATCTTTGGGATAAGCCTTGTTCAAGGTGGTATAATCAACACATATCCTTAAATCAGTGGTGTCCTTTTTAGGGACCATTACAGGATTAGCCGACCAATCAGTACGGATGACCTCTTCTATGAATCTAGCTAACTCAAGTCGGACTACTTCCTTAGCTATTGCTTTGCGCTTTTCATCGCCAAAACATCGTAAGGACCGTTTGACGAGTTTAGCGTTTGGGTATACATTTAGACTATGCTCGGGAAGTTCCCTAGGTACTCTAGTCATGTTAGATGGCTACCATGCGAAGATATCTTTATTGGATTTGAGGAACTCGATGAGCGTTCTTTCCTATGTATGGTCTAAACCTACGCCTATCTGGGTCACCTTGGAGGGATCATCATCCTTCAAAAACATCATCTTCGTCTCTTCTGATGCCTTGAACTCCGGAGTCGGCTTTTTCACCTCCTTCTTTGTCGCGGGCATCTCAGACGGGTCGATGTTCTTCTTGATCTCCATGTACTCCTCAGCGTGCAGTACGGCTTCAGCAAAGGCGGCATTCCTGTCCTCGCATTCTCGTGCCTTCTCCGGGTCTCCCCTGATTGTGATGACGCCATTGGAACCTGGAATTTTCATCATTTTGTAAATGTAACAAAGGAGAGCAATAAAATCCCATTTGAATGGGACCAGTTCGAAGGAAAGTGCTTCCATATGGTAGTTCTTTTGAGTTCCAAAGGTAATGTCCAAAGTGATATCTCCTAGAGAATTTTCTTGTCTTCTGGGGACAACTGCGTGAAAAATCACAGAGTTGCAGTTCAGCTGTGTTTCCGATATCCTCATCCGGCGCAATGTTCCAACATAGATGATGTTGATGCTGCTGCCACTGTCCATGAGGGTCTTGGAAAAACCATAGCCATCAATAACTAGATTGACGACCAGAGTGTATTTTCCTCACCCGTGTGGTTTAGGTGGATGGTCGCTTCCGTCAAAGGTGATTGTAACTTCTGACTAATCCAAAAACTAAGGGATAGGCGGAACAGTTGCATTGAGCTCATGCATCACTTTTTTTTTACTTTAGCTAGTTAGGATCCAAGGAAGGTGACGTAAGTGTATTTCTTGGTTGGGAAGGTCTTCTTTCCGCCCAACTTGGGATTTGAAGCTTCTACCTCCTCCATGTCGGAATCTTCCTTGGACTCTTTTTCCTTGTCGGAATTTTTCTGTCCTTTTCATCGCTTGGCCATGTAGCTAGTGGATTCTCCTTTGTTGATGTCTTCATTGAAACGGCACTCAACATTGGTGTGGGATGAGCCCCCGTTGCCATCCGGGTGATGCACACATGGATTTTTTGCAATGTCGGCCAAAGAGTAGGTTTTGCCAGGTTGCTGGTCTCCTCTACCTTGGACTCTAAAAGTTCCATGGCCTCATCCTCGACCGCCTCCGCGGTCTCCTCATACTCCTGACCGAAAGTTGCATTGACTGTTGCATTTTCCGAATTGGGTTTTTCCTCCGAGGTGTTCTTGTGTTTTTGTGGCCTGTTGCTTTGCCTGTTTTCCCGACTGTTGCATAGCCAGTACATTGAGCAGTCCCTCCACATCATCATCGGTGTCAACATACTTGCTTTCCATCTCTATCATCTCCCCCAAATTAGTCACTTTGTCACACTTTAAGCGATGACGTAGCAAACCAATTGGGAGTCCCATGATAAATGCTTCAATCGTAGTTTGATCATTTACCCCGTCGTAGGAGTTCTTCGTGTCGATCCATCATTTGAGGTAATCTCGGCATGTTTCTATGGGTTTTCTGAGTGCACCGCTGCAGATCTCCAACCGTGTAGGGCCTCCTATATGTTCCCTCAAAGTTCTGAAAGAAAGCACTTTGCATATCATACTAGTTGTGGATGGTGTTTTCTAGGAGTTCACTGAGCCATGATCGAGCCGTCTTCCCCAGCATAAGCGGGAGATACCAGGTCGCGACCAAAATGTTTCCTCCTTTGGCGATGCAGCAGGCCTGGAAGAAGTCCTGGAGCTAGGTGTCTGGCCGGGCCACACCGTTGTAGGGTTGGATGTACCTTGAGATGGAAAACCCTTCCAGAAAGTTTGTTTGTCGTACGCGCGGTCTGAAGCATTTTGGACCCACGTAGATGTTGTCTGATTCATAGCGTCGCGCCTCAATGTTTGAGTTGATCCAGTGCCTGGCATCACTTGGTGATAGGGCATGTTGTCTTGGTTGTTCAATGTGGTTGTTATGCCTGTGAGATGGACTCTTGCTTCTTCTACCACCACCTCCACCATGGCGTCCCCCTGGCCTCCATGTGAGCCGCTATGGTGACTGCCTGGCGGAGAAGGTGGTGGTGGATTGTTACCCCCAGCTGGGGTTTCATGATGACGGCCACCATGCCGGCTTGTTCCGGCGTGATGTTCATCATTCCTTCATCCATCATTGCCATCATTATGACGTGGCTCGGCTAGATGGCTTTTATGTCTAGGAGGGGGCATCCTTTGCCAGTCTTGCTCACGTTGTTGAGCTTCTTCATCTTCCCTGTGATTGTTCGACTATCACCGGGGAGGTTGGACCAATCTTCCAATGGTGTCTCGCTTTGCAGCTGGGGCAACATTGCTCTAGCTTCGTGCGGGTTTGAGCCGGTGTCCTGAAGATACGGTTCTTGAATAATTGTCTTCCCTAGGGTCAGAACGGTGGCGTTCTTTCGGTTCTCGTCGGGGCCTTGTATCTTGATGTCGACCCATGTCCGTGTGGCATTGATCTGACTTGGAGACCAGTTTTCCACTACCAGATGTGGCGACCTTCTGCTGTTCCAGGCCCTTCATGAGAAGTTTCACGCTTATTCGAATCTAGTCTGGGCTTGGGTTGTTTGTCAAGAGGTATTGAGCCGTAGTAGCATTTTCCACCGGCGTTCCATACACCCGGTTGCCCTTGTAGTCGGTCCGAGGTTTCCCGATGGCTGTATCTCCTTCTAAAAGGGTTTTGTGAATGTCTGGATTTTTGTTAGCCAACTCAAGGCCGTTCCAGGTCTTCTGATGTTGTCGGGTGCTAGGCTGCCCCATAGTTGCAATGCGCTTCTTCTCTTCAAGGATATTTGCGGTTTCCTCGAGGAGTACTTGATGATGCGCTTCTAGGGCCTAGGCCCTATCCTCCAACTCCGTAGGTGTAAGTTCTGCAGTTGTCGGGATAGGTGTGGCAATTGCTTCTCTGAGGAGTTTACGTGTACTAGGGGTAACCATGTGTCCATCAAATGGAGTCTCCTTTGGCTCATCAGGGATCAAAGCTCCATCTGAGTCTTCTTCGTATTCTTCGGCTATTACCTCGTCAGTTGGAAGGTCTTTGGCCGGAGTCTTCTTCTTATTGTTCTTTGCCTTCTTGGCTGCGCCGATAGCAAAGATGGCTTTGGGTCCGAGTCCTGGAGTTAAGATTCTATCGGTACTCTCGGATATCTGGACGTCGGGATTGTCTCTGAGATCCATGTGATCCTACGGTTTGGGAGAGTTTTCTCTGGATCCTTCATCCATGCTGATGCGACGGCTTTGATCCATAGCTTCTCTTTCTTTCGCAGTCTTGGAGTTAAATTCCTCTTCATATTCCACAGAGAACTTCCGGAAATCTGCCAATGTCATGGGGTCATCCGAGGATGCCGGTAAGTCGATGTTTGTTCCGATTGCCTCCAACATAGAGTCATCGTTGTCTCCAGCATCAGCAGAGCTGGATCTGGATCCAACGTATCTGACAGAGTGATGTCTGCATCCTGAGGTAGTTGCGACTTTCTTCATTGGCTTCCTCGAAACATTTGATGGTCTCAAGGATATCTTCCATGCTAGCATTTCCGTGCAGCATCATTTGCCTCAACGTGTGCCTCGGAAGTGATTTTCCTTCTCCGGCATCGGCAGAGCCGGATCTCGAGCTGTTGCTGCTTTGATTTTCCTGAAATTCGACCTCTTTGAGAAGAGCCTCCTGAGATTCGACCTCCCTATGCTTGCAAGAAGAATTGCAGAGGACCTGACTATTTGGACGTGCAGATCACAAAAAAACAAGGATGGAATGTTGTTATGGGGTGAGAAGCTGATGACATGAAGTTAGTCCCTGCTATATGCGTGGGTTCCTTTCTTCTTTCTTTCTTTCTTCTTTCTTTCTTCTTTCTTTCTTCTTTCTTTTTTCTTTTTTTTGATCACCCGGGGCTTGACTGGTTCTAAATCCATGATGTAAATGATGTGTATAAGGTAGAGGCTTTCTCTACCTTCATTAATCAAAAAAAAGATTCGACCTCCCTAGGGAGATCGGCTTCAGGTTTAACTTCCTTTGGGAGATCCTCTTCAGATCTGATCTTCTCCGGTATCTCCGCTTTAGGTGCGGGCTGGGTGGGATTAGGGTTTTCTGAGACCTAGAATTCTGTTGCTTCTGAAGACAAAGTGGATCCAGAAAGTTCTTATGCCTATATCATCACCGTTGGGTTGGGTTGGGCGGGTTCAGCGAAATCGAGATAAACATCGATCTCCCCGAAAGACATGATGGTGTAGGTGGTCACAGGTTCCCTAGCCGGAATCCATGTCTCGTCGAGAAGGACAAGAGGAACATCGCGGGCATAGAGGACCCGGTCAATAGTGATTGTCTCGCTAGTTCTAATTCACGCAGATTTCGCCCGGAATAAGGATCCAAAACTCACCTGCCCCACAGTGGGCGCCAACTATCGTTGGATTAAAGACATGTACACCGAGAGGGGGTCCTCGAGGCATGTGGTGAAAGGGGGTGTGAGGCGACGGTATCCAGGATGATGAGCACACAAGCTTTACCTAGGTTCAAATCTGTCGGCTTTGGACGGATCCTACTCCTGCTAGCACTCCAGTAATACGGCAGAGCTGGAAGTACAGATTACAAGAGAGGTTCGCCTATGCGAGTTGAGATTGTAGGTTGTGGGTGCCCTAAAGGCTGGTCCCTAGGATGGCTTATATAGATATCCGGCCTAGGGTTATAGGAGAGACATATTCGACTATGACTAAGAATCGGTTATAGAGTACATCTTGAACTACAAGTAATGAAGCATGCCTAACTCAGTAAGTCTTTTGGGCCTTCTCGTAGCCGGATAGAACTCCATCTTCTCTCCATGACTGGGTCACCCATGAAGCAAAGCTCTAACCCAAAGTGGGCCACCCTAGTCAGCGATTTGAAGTGGGTATACCTAGAAAGTATATCCCTAACACCTAGCCAAGGTCGTAGTAGGTGAGCAGGCACTGATACATTGCAAATGTATCTATAATTTTTGATGCTCCATGCTTGGTTTTATCCACTTTCTTGTGTATTGTCCACACTTTGGAGTAATTTTCATATGATTTCTTGGACTAACCTATTAACAAGAGCCATAGTGCCAGCTGCCTGTTTTCTGCTGTTTTTGGTTCCAAGAAAGTCAGAAAATGAATATTCTCGGAATTGGACGGGACAAAAGCCAAAGTGCCTATTTTTCCAAAAGACTCACAGAGCTAGAATACGAGACGGAGGAGGGCCAGGGCCTGGCCACACGACCCCCAGGCGCGGGCTGGGCTTGGCCGTGCCATGGCATGGTGTGGTGGCCCCAGGCACCCCCTCGGTCCCCCTCTTCGCCTATAAGAAGCCTTCTGCCTAAAAACTTCGGGGGGGTCGACGTTTTTTCACGAAAAGTTCCGCTGCGCCGCCGCCACCGAAGGGGAGATTCGGGGGACAGAAAGTCTCTGTTCCGGCATCCTGCCGGGATGGGGAAGTGCCCCCGGAGCCATCTCCATCGATCTCCACCATCATATCCATTGACCATCCATGTTTCCCCCATCTATGAGTGAGTAATCCCCCGCTGTAGGCTATGGGGATGGTAGGGATTGGATGAGATCATTCATGTAATGGCATCAGATTGTTAGGGCATAGTGCCTAGTATCTTTTATTAGTGCTTTATGACTTTGTTGCAACTTGTTGTGCTTAATGCTTGTCACTAGGGCCCGAGTGCCATGATTTCACATCTGAACATGTTATTGATTCATTATGATAGTATTTTTTTTGGTCTTATCTGCAAGTTGTATACACACGTTGTTGTCCGGAACCTATGGCCCCGAAGTGACAGAAATCGGGATAACCGGAAGGGAAAGGCTTTGATGTGAGGATCACATGTGTTCACGGAGTGTTCATGCTTCGCTCCGGTGCTCTATTAAAAGGAGCACCTTAATTGCTAGCAGTTCCCTAGAGGCCTCGCTGCAAACGGGCTGGCAGGACAAAAGATGTTGTGCAAGTTCTCATTGCGAGCACGTATGACTATATATGGAACACATGCCTAGGATTGTCTAGTACTTGGGTGCTTTATCTTATTTATCTGCAATTGCCCTATGTTCTGATTGCTATGTGAACTGTCTTGTCCATGCAACACCCGTCCATCCATCCCTATGCCTACCGCACTCGAATCCCACTGTTTACCGCTTTCGTTAGTACTGTCTTTGCTTTGCTACTGCTGTTACTTTGCTTTTCCTACTACAAAACTGTTGCTACTGATAAACTGCTGTGAGCAAGATTGTTTCCAGGTGCAGCTGAATTGACAACTCAGTTGTTAAGGCTGATTAAATATTCTTTGGCTCCCCTTGTGTCGAATCAATAAATTGGGTTTCACTTCCCTCGAAAATACTGTGATACACCCCCTATACTTGTGGGTCATCAAGACTATTTTCTGGCGCCGTTGCCGGGGAGCATAGCTTTATTTATCAAGTTCACTTGGATTCACTATTGTTCAAGCTAAGTTTATCTTTCTCCTTGTTTGCTTGTTTCTTTATCAAAAATAGAAAAAAATTAGTTCCTGCTCTAGTTGTTATTTTCGTTGGTCCGTTATTGTTTTGCTTTATCATGCTTGATGTCAATGGTTGGTTTCTTTGAAACTGAATCTTATTGGCAAGGTGGGTTCACGGAATATCAAAAGGATTATTATAGGGAACACCGCTTGTCACAAAAAGGTAAACACTTATGGGAAAAAATTGATAGATTGTATACCATTGCTAGGAACGTGTGCTCTACTTATAATGTTACTTATTGCTGTGATGAGACTTGTTGCAGAAAGAGGTATAAACACCTCCCTTTTCAATGTGAGTATAGTGATAATGATACCATATCTTCCTATGCTAAAGGAATTTATGACTTTTATGATGCGGAACAAATTGAAGATATTGCTTGGAAGGGTGCTTTTGAACTTGCTAGTTTGCTTGAAAATATTGATGATTCACCTTACAAATATGAGGTGTATGGTATACTTAAATTTTGCTTTGATAATTACAAGGATGAAAATGGCTATATTCTTGAATATTTTAATAGATACTTTCCACAAATGGAAGAGACTAATGCCTTGCAGGATCCTATGGAAGAAGAAATTGATGAACCTGAAATCTCATTAGACGAAAAAGAGGAGGAGAGTGATGAACAAAAGGAGGAAGAATGGATTAGCTACCCAAACCTACCTTCTAATGAGAGTAACTCTTTATCCCTTACATTATTTGATTGTCCCCCTTGCTTACTAAAGGAGAATGAATGTTATGTTCCTGAGGTTTCTCTTGAAAATGTTTATAATAAAGCTCTAGTGATTGTAGATCATGAAGAGCATGCTTTATGTGATAGTTATATTGTTGAATTTCTTCATGAGGCTACTGAAAATTATTATGAGAGAGGAAAATATGGTTGTGGAAGTTTTCATGGTATTGAAACACCTCTCTATGTGCTGAAAGTTTTGAAGTTACTCTTGTTTTATCTTCCTATGCCTGGCACTTTGTTATTTTCTTACACGATTCCTATGCATAGGAAGTGGGTTAGACTTAAATGTGTTTTGAATTTGCTCCTTGATGCTCTCTTTTACTGCAACTCATATTTCTTATGTGAGCATCCTCTCAAAATTTTATGCCTGAAGATGATAATATGTCTATTATTCTTGGGAGACCTTTTCTTAAAAACTGCAGGAGTTGTTATTAATTATAATCAAGGGAAGGTGACCTTAAATGTTAATGACAAGGAACACATTGTCTATTTCCTCAAGAAGATTGAAAGGACTTATGGTTTGAATTCAATTGAACATGTTGAAGGCATTCAAGTTGGCGAAATATATTGTCCTATACCAAGAGAAAATTTTGAAACTATTATGATTGGGACCATTGCTATCAAGGTTGAGGTAACATAATCATAAGTAGAATACAAAGTTTTGTCTCATATGAAATTGTTTTGGTAACAAGACCTGATCAACCTTGTTAACAAAAGGATTTCATTGAACAAAACAATGTTTTCACCATGATTATCTCCGCTTACTTCTATTCTATCCATTTTTAGTTTTTGCTTATGCCTAACTTAAAGGCATTAAAGAAAAGTACTTATCGGGAGATAACCCAAAAGTTTTAGATGAGTCTTGGAAGTTATTACCTCTGTAATAGCCGCTCCTTATCCTTTTTATTTGCCTTTTGTGCCAAGAGTAACCTCTAATGAGAGAAAAGTAATGATTGGGAAAGTTGTTGTCCCGAAACAGATTTCTATGCTTCACCGTAAAAATTCGTGAGAGATCTCTGTATGTCGGATTGAGCTTTAATTTTTGTGCTTCTGCCCCAGGTTGTTATCTAACTTTTGTTAGTTCAACACTTTTTTATTTGAGCAACATAAGGTCTTCGAAAAAAATCGTCTTTACCTGCTGGTCTGTTTTGACAGATTTCTGCCATTTTCTGCATTTGCTTCTTGTTAGTTCCTTCTTGAGTTATTTTGGGGAATTGAGCTTTTTGAGGGAAGTGCTACAGTAGCTAGTGTTCTAATGGAAGTTTATTTGGTGTTAGAACTGAACCTTAAGACTTATTTATCTTAAGTGCACTAATGTTGCTAATAAAGATTTTGTGTGAAGTTTTGTATGAAGGAAAAATTTCGGGTGTATGGAAGGAATGAGTAATGAGATGAAGAATGGACTAAAGCTCAAGCTTGGGGATGCCACGCGTGTCACCCCAAGAAATATCCAGGAAGTACAAGCGTGAAATCTTGGGAATGCCCAAGGCATCCCCTTCTTCATCAATAAAAATCCCACGTTTCTTCCAAACGCTTCATTTTTATTATTTCATGCACAGTTGTGTTTTTTTGGAGCGTCTTCTTTTTCACTTTCGTTTTGGTTTTTAGTTTGCGTGGTTTTCTTAGTTTGCTGAATAAATTGTTTGGACCTCCTCTTTCATACGTTGGTGTTCAAATAGTCTGGTTTGGTTTGGAAAAGAGTAGGGAAGCTCATGCTCAAGTGGTAAAGAGAGCTTGTTTTTGACTGTGGCCTATGCTTTGTCATGCCATTCTTGATATTGGTTTGGCTTTATGCTTAGTATTATTTGCTGTAGTATGACTTGTTATAAACAATTGAGATGCTTAATGTGCTTTGGATGAATCATGTAGTGTTTTAGCATATTAAAGCATAGTATAGTGGTATTCTCCTTTGATGCTTTATTTGGGTTGACTTGGCACATGCTCACACCATGTTATGACTATCTCAAGTCACCATAAGCCTTTATGATCCTTTAGTTTTTAACTTGTAGTATCACTTTATGCTTTAATCAATGATGTTTTGTCGCTCTGCATGATTATGGCCATTATTGCTCTCTCGTTTGTCGCTCCCTTACTATTGCTAGCATTCACCTTCACTGAGTATTTTTTACTCATGTTTCCAACTCCCCAAAACCAAATATTGCCAAAGTGTCCACCATACCTACCTATTAGCATCATTTGCTACTTCCGTGCATATTCAATATGCATTGTTTTCTTCCGAATAAAATGTTTGCTTGTTATGAGAAAGTTAATTAGTGAAGCTCTCACGAACTTGATGGCACACTTTATTTTCTTGCACTTAATAAACCTGAACCATTGCGTCCTTCTTTGTTGCGCATATGCTTGCGCTTTATGAGTTGAAGTTAGTAGAACCATGTATCATGGGGACCGCTTTCAACACTTCATAGGTACTTTGTACCTAGTTGATATCATGTTCTTTTGCTTATGGATCCCAGTGGTGTGAAATAAAAGTGGAACTTGTAAGATCATGGAGTTTGTATGTATGTTAGAGAAACGCCTGGGCCGCTAGCCTAAGCCATGCCTAATCATGGTGGAAACTTGCAGCATAACCATAATGAGCATTCTATGAAGCATGCTCAATAAAAATCTATGCACATAGTAAATAAAAATATCGCTGAGATGCTAATTGTCTGCTTGTCTTGTCATTTTGATTATGGTATAGCTCCTGTATCATGTGCAAGGGGTACCCTGTTGGCGGTTCTCTATGATATGTATATACTTACAATGATAAGAGCTTAATCGTGACTGAAGTTGAGTAGCATGAGGATCGGTCTTCGTAAGTAAGGGGCATGAGACTTTGATTTATAACTTGTGAAGCATATCCTCTTACTTGTGTCACTTTAACCTTAACCACATTAAAGATGCTTATGATAGGGGCAATGAGAGCTCAAAGCTAATGAGTACCATACTTTTAGCATTTGGAAGCCTTTCAAACTTTTCAAAACCTTTTTCATTTCCTTGTTGAGTCTCAACACATTCTATGAGCACTTTCTTGAGAGCATAGTGGCCATTCTTAGTTCTATGTGCATTGTCCCAAGACTTGTTGATTGATGCATACCTTGATATTGCTTGTTTTAAACTATTTGTATCTAGTCACTCTTGTAAACTTTGAGGGTGTCCTATGCATTTATGTTTGCTACTCTATGAGGGACAAGCTGAATGCCACGATGCTATGTTTTCTTTATGTGAAACAAACAAACGTCTTGCAAAGCATTGTTATTCATGATGCCTTTTCATGTTGCATCATAGTTTCTTTGTCTTATTGCTAGAACTTTGTCTTTCATGTTATGATTGAAGTACTATGATCCCAGCTTTGAATGTTTTACAAATACTTTGATCAAGTCTTTGATGGTGCATGTCACCTCAAAAATTATTCTTTCTTTTTATCACTTACCTACTCGGGGACGAGCAGGAGTTAAGCTTGGGGATGTCGATACATTGCAAATGTATCTATAATTTTTGATGCTCCATGCTTGGTTTTATCCACTTTCTTGTGTTTTGTCCACACTTTGGAGTACTTTTCATATGATTTCTTGGACTAACCTATTAACAAGAGCCACAGTGCCAGCTGCCTGTTTTCTGCTGTTTTTGGTTCCAAGAAAGTTAGAAAATGAATATTCTCGGAATTGGACGGGACAAAAGCCAAAGTGCCTATTTTTCTAGAAGACTCACAGAGCCAGAATACGAAACGGAGGAGGGCCAGGGCCTGGCCACACCACCCCCAGGAGCGGGATGGGCTTGGCCGTGCCAGGGCATGGTGTGGTGGCCCCAGGCACCCCCTCGGTCCCCCTCTTCGCCTATAAGAAGCCTTCTGACCTAAAAACTTCGGGGGGGTCGACCTATAAGAAGGCTTTGATGTGAGGATCACACGTGTTCATGGAGTGTTAATGCTTTGCTCCAGTGCTCTATTAAAAGGAGGACCTTAATTGCTAGTAGTTCCCTAGAGGCCCCGCTACAAACGGGCTGGCAGGACAAAAGATGTTGTGCAAGTTCTCATTGTGAGCACGTATGACTATATATGGAACACATGCCTAGGATTGTCTAGTACTTGGGTGCTTTATCTTATTTATCTGCAATTGCCCTATGTTCTGATTGCTATGTGAACTGTCTTGTCCATGCAAGGCATGTCCATCCATCCCTATGCCTACCACACTCGAATCCCACTATTTACTGCTTTCGTTACTACTGTCTTTGCTTTGCTACTGCTGTTACTTTGCTTTTCCTACTACAAAACTGTTGCTACTGATAAACTGTTGTGAGCAAGATTGTTTCCAGGTGTAGCTGAATTGACAACTCAGTTGTTAAGGCTGATAAATATTCTTTGGCTCCCCTTGTGTCGAATCAATAAATTGGGTTTCACTTCCCTCGAAAATACTGTGATACACCCCCTATACTTGTGAGTCATCAGGCACTCGCAGGTCCCCTTAAAGTTGGCGATGAAGAGTGAGCGGAGGGCCGACCACGAGCCGATGGATTCCTCAGGGAGGTTCATCAACCAGGTTCGGGCTACGTCCTTGAAGCTTAGGAGGGACCGGTTTGCCATGAGATGGTCGTCACCTCCCGCCGCCTCGATGCTTGTGGTGTAGAGCTGCAGAAACTCACAGGGGTTTGCGGTCATCATAGTGTGAAGGTATTTTGGGGCAGAACTTGTGCGGCCACAGCATGCATCAGAGCTCCCTGGTGAAGGCGAGGCAACCATTGCCATGTACATCCTTGCCATTGGTGAGGGCGACGTGGTTCTGCTGTCCCCCCGTGGCAATATCCTCGACGATGTAGTCCTCTCGCCCGCGAGGGGGCGCGACGACCACAAGGGCATTCGCTAGAGGAGGAGAGATGATCTCGCAGTTGTATCCCGGTCAGGACGCCACATCGTTGATCTTGCTAGCCCTGTCAGAGCCTCGGCGCGGAGGCTGGCTCATAGCCCCTGGTGCCTTGTTCTCAACCTCAGCCCCCGGACCCTGGGACGAGGTGGCGATGTCGAGGAGCTCGGTGAGTCGCTCGCACCAATTCACCTGACCAGGTTCCAACGGCGGGTGGTGGAGCAGCTCCTACACCATGCGCTTTGCGTCCTCCAGCATGGGCCGGTCCAGCTAGCCACGAGAGGACATGACGCGAGAGAGAAACGTGCTATCGTGCAAGGAGAGTTGGAGCTCCCGCGACGGGCGGAAGGAGGAGCCCTTCTCGTCCTTTGTCCATGAAGTTGGCTCCATGGAGGTGCGTCAGGGGACGGCTCCATCTAAGCCCAGCTTGTCGCGCGGCGTTGGGCACACTCAGGCCATGTCTCGGTGAGAGCCAACATGCCGACGGGGTTGGCGAAGGTCTTGGAAACACACCTCAGCCCCTACCTGGCACGCCAAATGTCAGAGAAATTGTCCCATGAAGGAACAAGGGGTCCAACAAGCCCTGAGTTCGAGAGGGGCTGAACACGCATTCCGAGCTTCTTAGCAGCGACGAAGGCAGCGACACATAAGCACGACAGAGAGGTGGTATCATCTGAGGCCCGTATGGGACCCGGGCAAGCAGAAGTCCCACCTCGTGAGGTGGTACAGGAGGGAGGAGCCGGGTGAGGCTTTTGTGAGGGTGGTGGCCTCGGGTTTCCCTCCTGAGGCCGTTTCTATCGGGGTCCTCCCTTATAGAGGGTGTCATGGCTCTGGCGGTGGGCCCAGCGGCCGTAGGATCATGGTACCCCGAGTGCTAGGACCCCGACACTTCCCATTGTGCTTCTCGAGAAGAGAGTATAGTCTTTCACCACCCTGACGAAGAAAAATCCCATTCCATCATATTGTCGAGTGGAGTCCTATGGCAAGAAGAACCTATTGCCCGATGTAGGTTTGATTGATTTCTTTTGAATTTTCAACTTTCCCATGCGCGTATACTACGATAAGATTTTATCACCTGACTTTGGTTGTGCTGGTGTAGGATTATGATCATATCCATTCCTTTCCTCCTCTTCCTGAAAGTGGTGACTTGCCAGAAAGTGTCGCTGCATCCAAAGATTTCACTGGAACTAGGTTTGGAGCCGGTGAAGAAGGGTAAGCATCTATTGCTGAATCTTCCCAACAGACCTAGTTTATTCCTTTGGATCATTCCAAAGATTTCGAGAGGGTACCCACGGCTGGAAAGCAGAAGCGCTCTAAAGCCATCGAAATGGTTGAGGACTCTGACGATTCGATGGGTTCAAAACCAAAATTGTTGAAACCTTTGTCTTCTGCTCCTCCTAGAATGAATCTCTTCTGCATGACCCAAGATATATCTTCATAAGTTTTATTCCCATTGTACTCTTTTTGTAGGCTTGAAACACTTCTCTAACTAGAGTCAAATATCTATTTGCCAAAAACAGGGGTGATGATGATGATGAGGATTCCCCGCGACTACCACCTGCTTCCTCCGTCGTGTCTCCCAGTGTTAAATCACCGATCCCATCGACAAATTCGGAGAAACCGCAAAAGGTGCATGCAGGGTAGCCAAACCCAAAAAATGTGGCTACTGCGCCTAAACCTCCACCGTCTAAGAAGAATAAAATTATGGGTAAAGGTGTGGCCATGGCCAAAAATCTCACTAAAGCTAATATGAAAGATGTAAGTGCCATTATTTTATTAGTATTGTAGCTTGCTCCTTTCACAACCCCTATGTTATTTTTCTTTGAGTCTCAGTCGTTGATGCGTGAAATGGTCGACATGGCCTCCCGTTTCATCAAGATATGTCATGATGCCGAAGAATCCAAAGGTTTATCTCGTTTACTTAATGTTGTCCTTTCGTGTAAGTCCAATTTCCACTGACTCAATGAAGTTTGTATTGTCCAGCCATTGCCAAATAATCCGAAACTATTCGGGACAAGGCATTGAAACATGTTGAAGATCTTGAGGACAAACTGAGGGTCTCTGAAAAGGCACTGGAAGAAGCCAAACAAACTGCCAAATCTAAAGCCGAAAAATGGGAGAGACAAGCCGCCGCTATTGTCAAAAGTGATGAGATTCTTTGGAAGCGACTAGAGGCTCTCAATACTTCCTTGACCCGTAAGTTGTTATCTTGTGTGCTGCTGTTCTCGAATTTTTCTTCATTTCTTTGCCTTTATTTTAGCCTTGATTCTTTCTGCCGCATAAATTACTGGCCAGTCTCTAGCTTTTGACAAGGATAAAATATCCGATCCATTGTAGGATGCCATAGGCACCTTGGAGGCGAATAGTGTTCGTGGGCGGAATCTTTTGATCCATTCGCGATGTGCTTTCAAGAGTCTCCATGCCGAGATTTTTGCGGACAAGGAGGTGCCCATGGATCTTAATGATCTTGCTGTTATCTTCAATGCCAAGCCTAACCCACTAATAGGATACAACACAATCCAATCAAAGAGCAGTGTTGAAACTTCAATGGCCCTGGCTCTGATGCACAACGAGAAAGTCGACTAGAAGAAGGTTAGCTCCTTTGTTCCAATCAATAGTGATGGCAAAGAAGTTGACCTGACCTCCTTTATTAAGAGGGCTAAGAAATATTCGCGTCTCCTTCTAGCGATAGGCATAGGTCAAGAGATTCCTCCTTCCAAACCCGCAATCGACACTCCTTTTGGCAGCATTACTCCTGTGAGCAAGCCTTCTGTTGAAGCTCCCTTGTCCGGCGCCACACTCTCGGCCGAAAAATCTACCTGATAGTCCAGTAGCGCCTTTTGTCGCTTTCCCTTAATGTAATGAAGTTAACAATCCGCACTTATCTGTCCTTCGGGTTGTAGAAAAAACTTTTGCTCTTCTGTATGTATATATGCATTGCTTGCATCGAGTTTAACATTTTGTGCATGCTTCTGTATTTTTTGCTAAAACTGTTGGTCTTTATCGTCTGTCCTGCCAGATGCTTACTAATCCATCTAGTTATTTAGAGGTTCCCCAATCTTCAGGTACGCAACCCAGGTTATCTGAAACAGCCATGCCTGAAACTGCTATAACCCTCATTGTGGATCCACCGATGTATGCCGAGTAAATTCAATGAATAAAGGGGTTGGAGAATGATATTCAGGCTATGCAGGCAATGGTAGATGTATCGCAGTCAAAGATGCACAGAACTTTGGATCGTGAAGCGTCTCTCTTGGAGGACATCTCTAGGGCAAGCGAGAAAATGCTTTGTAAGCTTCCTGCAGAGCCCCCAAGTCTTATTGTCCAGCCACAGAAAATAGCCTTTTCCCTTTTCCCAGGTATAAGGTTATGTGATAAGAAAGAAACTAAGCGTCTATAGAATCGAATGCACTCTTTTATGGAGGCTTCTCAAGGTGCAAGTAGTGATGTCTAGACTAACCACCATCGTGCCTATACTTTGGCCCTTGTTGGGGGGATACCCCTGGGTAGGGTCACGCCGGGGTATAAAGGCCGAGTTAGCCGAGGTACGGCAAGGTCAAAGCAAGTGTTGGCCGAGTCACCTCAAGGCAGGCCGAATCACGGAGTAACCCGAACCGGAGGATGTCCACCTAACTGAGTCCCAGCCGAGATATGTAGTATGCCGGCAGGATTTATGTAACGTGTATGCAGGTACCCGCGTGGCCGGATTAACCAGGCATAATCCGGGTTATATCAGGCTTGCAAGAGAAGGAAGGTATCTCGCTGGTCAAAAGGTGGCCACTGTACGCTGGAGCATGAGCAAAGCGGACAGAGGGAAGGACCACCGAGGCGTGGCCGACAAGGGTGACGTTGCCTGTGTCGGATGACGCTGGCGCCGCAGAGGCTCACGTAGCCTCTGCATGGCTTACGATGGGGAAAAGTGACCCGGTCAGTTTGCTATTTTGGGAAGAGGCATATTCCCTAGAATATGCCTCCACATATTCCCTAATTGGAGACCTAGCCACCCCTATATAAGGAGGGCTAGGGCCTCTGTAGAAAGGGTTGATCTCTAGTTGGTTGAGTTTTACTTGGTTGTTTCTTGGTTGTTTGGCACTGAGGAAGTTGCTCCCAGAGAGCTAGCTAGTGGTGAGAGTAAGAGAGTTCCTCCTTCCTCCTCTCCCCTAAACAGCTCAAGGAGCACTTGTAAACCTTGGTAACCAATTGAATACAAAGCATCTGTGTGTGGAATCACCACACTATCCCTCCCTGGATTCCTCTAGTGCATCTTGTCCCCACCTTTAGCCTATCCATGGCATCTGCCGTGACACCACCATGACAGTTGGCGCCCACCGTGGGGCTAGCAGCGCTAGTAGGAGTGAAGATCCGGACGGGAAACCTCATCGGCAACGGCGAGCGCATCGTCTCCGGGCTCGTTCAGCGCTTTGGAGCGCTGGACTACGTCAGCGACAATGCTGGCTGCTTCGGCAAGCGACCTCTCCCGCACAACGGCCTCTTCGTCAAGCTTGGCGCGCACAAGATCTACATCGCTGTCGATGTGTCGTGCGTTCACCCGCGGCACGTCGTCGAGGGAGGCGAGCCACCCCTTAGCGCGGCTCACGGGGCGCGTATCACTGGCTCCCCTGACCGCGCCGAGGTGATGATGACGGCGCCTGACGCTGGCGCGAGCAAAGATCCGGCACCAGATCCGGAGGTAACACCTAAGGCACCAAGGAAAAGTAGAGGTCCTCCACTAGAGAGGCCAGAGAACGTGCTGCAGCAAGCAATAGATAGCTTGGCAAGCCCCGTAGCAGCAGTGGTAGACCCGGCTCAGGCACAAGCCAAGTTAGAGGAAACTAGGCAAAAAATACTAGAGGACAGCGGCTCAGCATCGTTGAACATGACGCTGCGCGAGTATGCAAAAGCAAACAAGGTAGATGCTGTAAAAGTGAAGGGGAGAAACCTCATGAGTGAAATGAACAAAGAGGGTGATACTAGAGTTGAGGAATCAGAGAACATTATGTCCATGGGGCTGCCGAAGTACAGTACCACGGCAAAGAACCTCAGAGCAGCGGATGCAGCTACGTCCGAGTTAGAGGGTTTGACGAGTGAAGCCCGGCAAAGGAAGCAGGAAAGGGTCAATGAGTTAGTTCAGATCGCTAACAGACAAAATGAAGAGCTGCTCAGGGCAACCCGGGAAGAGCTGGAGCGTCCAAGGTGGTTTATTCGGCGGTAGGTAACCCAGAGAAATCTGCTAGGGGTGCATCGTCTCCTCACGGTGGTCCTAGGAGAGAAGAGGTAGTAACCTCGGCCAGGAGGAACAAACAGATAGTCCCATATGAGCCGGCAAGGGCAGGGAAGGAAAAGATGTGCAGGGAAATGAGGATCGACGGAGTGTCAGCCAAGGTGAAGCTGGCCGAGGTAACCGCGACCAAGGCAATGCCGGTCAGAGAAACGCTGTAAACGGCAATGCCGGACTACGTAACTCAGTGGGTGTAGGGCAACCGCAGGAGCGGAATATACCACGGCAAGAGCAAAGTGCCAGCCAAGGTATGCAACAGAGAGGCGTGCCGCAAGAGCAAGATAGATACAATGATGGTGATTCAGAAATGGTGAACGCAGGATACCCTAGGACGGACTATCATGTGATAGGATCAAGGTTGGGAAGCAGGAACTTGATGCCTGATGACGCCAGGTTAAAACTGGATCGGCTTTATAGGTCGGAGCAAATTGAGTGTCATGGTCCTCTGGGTACGGCGTGTTTTGGGTGCCGGATCATGAAAGAGCCTCCGGTACCTAACTTCCAGTTACCGAGAGGCACAAAAACATATGACGGTAGCACAAAGCCGGAGGATTGGTTGATTAACTATGAAACGGCGGTGAAAATTGCTACAGGCAACTTGAGATGGGCTGTGAGATATGTACCTTAGATGCTGGAAGGACCAGCAAGGGTATGGCTAAACAATTTGCCACCCGGAAGTATCAACTGTTGGATCAATTTTGAGGAAATGTTTGTCAGTAATTTCTCAAGCACGTATCAGAGGCCCAATAGGCCACAGACCCTAGCAATGTGCAAACAGAGATCGAATGAGACAGACCGGGAGTTCTTAACCCATTGGTGCACAGTGCGAAACTCATGTGAGGGTGTGATTGATTCACATGCCATAGCTTGGTTTGCCCAAGGGTGCAGATATGCAAGCATGTTGTGGCAAAGGTTACAAAGGGATATGCCAACTACGCTGGCAGAGACAATCCGGATCGCTGATTCATATGCCTTGGGTGATCCAAATCAACCTAGGCTGATGTCAAACGAGTCAAATGAGGAGTACTACTAGCGAGATGGAGTCGGGTCATCCCGGCGGAATGATTACCGGGGTAAGAGAAGAGATGATAGACCGGATTACCGGTATAGTTCGCAACAAGTTGTTGTTGTGAATCAAGATCAACCCGGAGCAGGGAGTAATCAGCGCCAGAAAACTGGAGGGCAGCAATGGACTCCAAGAAATGATGGCAAGAAAACTTGGACGCCCGAACAAAAGAAACAGTGGCAAGAGAAGAAGGACAGGTCGAGGTATACTTATGAGGCAATGCTGGATCAGCCGTGTAAATTTCACACGCCAAATCCGAGTAACCCAGCGGGTCATACAACACGGCAATGTGAATGGATGAGGAAGATAGAACAAAGTGGTTCGGGGAATGCTCAGGCACCTCGGAACGATCAGCCTCGGCAGGAGTTACTCCGGCAGCAATTACTCTCTGGAGCTAACACGCAGCAGTTAATGTTGCCACCACCTCCGCTGAGGTATGAGAATCATGAGAGAAGGGATGCAGTGCATCAGGTGGAAAATCAGCATCATCCAGATCAAAGGTACCCCGGCAATGAGGGGAGAAATGAGTACAGAGAGCATCACCAAAGTTACTGCGTATTTACCACGGAGGAAACATATAGAAAGAGCTTGCAGCGCCGACATATGGAGGTAAATGCGGTAATGCCAGCGGTGACGAGGTATCTGCCTTGGTCGGATCAGGAAATTACCTGGAGCATCAAAGATCATCAAAAGCTTATGCCAAGTCCTGGTTCGTATGCGTTGGTGTTAGACCCAACATTCATTGGCCAAACATCAATGTGAGGTTCCCAAAGGTGCTGATTGACAATGGCAGGAGCATCAATATCATGTACGTGGATACAATGCGCAAGTTGGGTATCTCAGAGAACATGCTCCAAGCTACAAGGACAACTTTCCATGGCATTGTACCAGGCATTTCATGTGAACCCATTGGCAAGGTCCGGGTTGACGTGTTGTTCGGCACGAGAGAGAACTGTCGAACTGAGAATTTGGAATTCGAGGTTGTTAATTTGGAAAGCGCATATCACGCGTTACTCGGCAGGCCAGCCCTGAACAAATTCATGGCAAGTACTCACATTAGTTACTTGAAGATGAAGCTTCCTAGGCCAAATGGTGTAATTACCATAGCCGGGGATTTCCAACGTTCCATTGAGTGCGCGTTAGCTGGGTCTAACCTGGCCGAGTCACTCGTGATTGCGCAAGAGAATAGAAAGATCCAGGAGGTGGCGGCATTGGATCAATCCGTGCAGCAGTATATGCTGACGCTGAGTAACCCGCATGGAAGTGTTTCATTTCAAGCAATGAAAGATACAAAGAAAGTGCATGTTGATGATATGTTCCCAGAGCGCACCGTAACAATTGGTGTCGGGTTAACTAACAAATAGGAAAGCGAGCTCGTCAACTTCCTCCGTGAGAATCGGGATATCTTTGCTTGGTCCACACAGGACCTGCAAGGTGTTCCGAGGGACTTGGCCAAGCACTCTTTGAATGTGAGACCCGGAGCAAAGCCGGTGAAGCAACCTCTCCGCCGCTTCGCCGAAGATAGGAGAAAATTTATTGGAGATGAGATAGCTCGGCTCCTAGCAGCTGGGTTTATCATGGAAGTGCTTTACCCGAATTGGTTATCTAATCCGGTGCTGGTGGAAAAGAAGAAGGATGATCCGAATGTGGCAGTGGTTTGGCGTATGTGCATTGATTACACGAACTTGAATAAGGCGTGCCCAAAAGATCTATTCCCACTGCCAAGGATAGACCAAGTCATAGATTCTACTGCTGGGTGTGAACTGTTGTCATTCATAGATGCATATTCTGGTTTCCACCAGATACCTCTGAACCCGAATGATCAAATAAAGACTGTGTTTATCACCCCGTATGGGGCTTATTGTTATCACACCATGCCTTTTGGTTTACGTAATGCAGGGGCAACGTACCAAAGATGTATGCAGAAATGTCTACATGACCAAATTGGCCGAAATGTGTAGGTATATGTGGATGATGTGGTTATAAAAACAAGGAAATAAAAACGCTCCTTGATGATATCAGGGAAACGTTCGCGAACTTAAGAAGGTTCCGAATGAAGCTTAACCCGGAGAAATGTACCTTCGGTGTCCTAGCTAGAAAATTACTCGGATTTCTTGTCTCCAGCCGAGGTATCGAAGTCAATCCAACCAAAATCCGAGCCATAGAGCGAATGGAACTGCCGAAGTGTCTTAACGATGTCCAGAAGTTCACTGGTTGCCTGGCATCTTTAAGTCGGTTCATATGTCGGATGGGAGAAAAGGCATTGCCTCTCTATCAACTAATGAAAAAAGCGGACAAGTTCGTATGGACGCTGCAGGCCAATGAAGCCTTCATCCAGTTAAAGAAGATGTTAGCCACTGCACCCGTGTTAGCCTCTCCACTATCAAAGGAGCCAATGTTGCTCTATATAGCCACAACCAACCGAGTTGTAAGTGCAGTGGTGGTGGTAGAGCGCGAAGAAGAGGGAAGTCAGTGCAAAGGCCAGTCTATTACTTGAGCGAGGTATTATCCGCATCAAAGCAAAACTATCCTCACTATCAGAAAATGGCATATGGTGTGTATATGGCAGCAAAGAAGCTAAAACACAACTTTGAAGAACACCCAATAAAAGTGATATGTGAAGCCCCCATATCTGAGATAATGAGCAACAAGGATGTGAGTAGTCGGATCGCAAAATGGGCAATTTAGTTGGCCCCATATGCTCCACAATATGACAGGAGAGATGCGATCAAGTCTCAGGCTGTGGCCGACTTTTTCGTAGATTGGGCCGAGATGCATTATGAGCCACCGTTACCAGATCCGAATTACTAGAGAATGCATTTTGATGGATCAAAAACAAAAACCGGGTTAGGCGCCGGAGTTGTACTTACCTCGCCAAAGAATGACCAGCTGAAATACGTGCTGCAGATCCATTTCACAGCATCAAACAACATCACCGAATATGAGGCACTTGTGCATGGGCTCAAAGTGGCAAAAGAAATTGGAATACGCCGGATCCAATGCTTTGGCGGCTCGGATTTGGTAGTTCAGCAAGTCTCGGGGCAATGGGACGTTATTGATCCAAACATGGCATTGTACAGACTTAATGTGCAAAAGTATCAGGGTATTTTGAGGGATGCGAGTTTCATCACGTACCCCGGTTGGAAAACGAGGCTGTCAACGTATTGTCGAAGCTCAGATCAACCCGACAAGCAATTCCACCGGGTGTAGCACTAGAGCACCTCAGAAAACCATCTATCAGGCCGTCCCCAAGAACCGACTTAATCTACATCCCAGCAGATCCAGAGTCCGGAGCTGTACCCATGGACATTGACGTGTGAAGTGGTTCAGGAAACCCGGGGACTGCTACGCAGAACCTGGGGACTACGCAGCGCGATTCGACCGAGGTTATGCCGGTGGATCTAATGGAAATTGATGAGGATGTGTTCCCAGTGCGAGCTATACCAGCTTGGGCACTGCCCATATTTCAATTCCTGAGGGATGGAACTTTGCCCACTGAAGAGGTGCTTTCGAGGCAAATTTAGAGGAGGGTAAAAGCATAAACAATTATCAATGCCGAGCTATACAAAAGGAGTGTGACTAATGTCCTCCAACGATGTGTTGACCCGGAAGAAGGGCTCGACATCCTCCGGGATATACATCAAGGGGAATGTGGGCATCACACCTCATCCAGAGCCTTGGTAGCAAAGTTTTCCGGCATGGGTTCTACTGGCCAAGTGCCTTAGAGCAAGCAGAAGATCTAGTAAGAAAGTGCAATGGTTGTTAGAGGTATGCTACCAAAACGCACATGCCAATGTCGGAACTCAAAACCATACCAATTACCTGGCCATTTGCTGTATGGTGTTTGGATATGGTTGGCCCGTTTAAACTAGCAAGAGGAAATATGACCCATATCTTGGTTATGGTGGACAAGTTCACCAAATGGATCGAAGTGAAGCCAATAAGAAAATGTGATGGAGCCACGGCCGTAACATTCCTCAAAGATATCATTCTGAGATACGGCTATCCTCATAGTATCATAACAGATAATGGCACAAATTTTGCTGAAGGAGCATTTGCGCGATTCTGCCGAGATAAGAAGATCCGGCTGGACGTTGCCTCGGTAGCCCAGCCCGCATCGAACGGACAAGTGGAGAGATCCAAACGGATTAGTATTATCCGGGATAAAACCCTGGCTCATTGAGCCGCTGCAAAGATCAGCGGGGTGCTCGATAGAAGAACTACCAGCAAAATCTCCAACGCTACCATAGCCAGAAGGTAAATCCCCGAGTCTTCCGGGAAGGTGATCTGGTACTCCGGTTGGTACAACTTACCACTAGCATGCATAAGTTATCCCTCCCCATGGGAAGGGCCGTTCATTGTGAGCAAAGCATTGCATAATGACTCTTATTATCTCATTGATGCAAAACCACAGGAGAAGAACAAGGCGGACAGGTCCGGTGAGGAATATAAGCGTCCATGGAATGTAGCTCTACTTCGTCCCTTCTACACTTAACAAAGAAGTGTGTGTATCGGAGTCTCTCATACGTCGGTGTGTATGCCTGCAATGAGTTTATCAATGAAATCGTGGCACCTCGAGCAGTAACTCGGGGACTTCCTTAATAATATTAGTTGTCTTCTGTATCTGTTATTTATTTTTATGTCGGTTGGTTTAAGTTGCTTCTTCCTAAGCCGGATTAGTAGTGTGTGAGCACCAAAAACTCAACTCTTTGACTTGCTGCTGTCCAACAAGATTTGGCTTCATGGCAAGCAAGAGAACAAGTTTGGAATTGCATAGCACATGAAAAACAACTAAGGAAAAGAACCTAATCGAGCTGACATTTGTTATTTGGACTAACTTTATGTTTACCATGTTTTTGCTATGCTGAATCATTTTGAGCTAGTCCTAAAGTTTCTAAGTATTGTTAAGTCAAATTTTTGAAACTCGGACTCGTAAGTCACAAAACCGAACCAAGGTAGACACGAGCCGAGCCAGGAAATTGGAGAAACAAGAAAATGAAACTCGGGGACTATGCCCAAGTTAATCCGGCACGAGCAACTTAGTAGAAAAATATAACTTATGTGCTTAATACATCTACAGCCGGCATACCGGGGATCTGATAAACTTCAATATGTTTGTTGGTGATCAAGCAGTAGCAGGGGGAGATAACTCGGCACCAGCAGGTGGAACTCTGGCCTCATCTTCAGCATCATCTTCATTTTCTTCAACGTCTGAGGCTTCGTCCTCTTCCTCCTCACCCGAACCATCTTCGACATATTCGTCGTCAACAGCTTCGAGAAAGCTTGGTCCCTCGTTCCATTGATGGATGGGGGCAAACTGAATGAGGTTATGGGCGCAAGCCTTGCGCCGAGCTATCCAATCCGGATCATTTGACCACCTTGATCCAGTGCGCATGCGCTCGAGAAGGTTCAGATTTATTTTCTCATACCATGTGAGCACGTAGTGGAGGACGGTTTCAGCTCCGGCGCGTCCGGCGGATTCCCTCCATAGGTCAAATTGGGTCTCGCACTCCATTAACTTGTTAATTAGAGTTGTGGATCCCTCCGAAGTATCTTCACCATGCCAAAGGGCATTGAAAATCCAGACTGCTGCATCGAGGAGACCCGAACCATAGTTCTTCATAATCTCGACGCGAGAAGATAAGCTGACCAACAGGTCCTCCATGTCATAAGGAATATTTTCAGCGCCAGGACCAGTTGGGGTACCCCTCTTTTGGCGGAACTTGGCAACGGCAGTTACCGCAATGGCATCACCCTCTGGAATTTTTTCTGAAAACAAGACAAATGAAATAAGTAAAGGTAGTTAACCCAGAAAGATTCATGTCGGCTGAGTGAAAAGAACTTACGAGAAATATGGCTATGGATCCGGGTCAGCTCCTTGGTGCAGTTATCACACCTCTTCCGGAGTTGCTCTAGTTCAGCATTTGCCGACTCAAGCTTAACGTCGGCCTCTTTCATCAGCTCTTGATCTTTGGCAATTTGGAGGTTGAGACGTTCCCGTTCCTCGGTGAAGTCTTGGCCAGCCTTGTCCATCTCGGATTTGTGGAGAGCCTTGAGCTTTTTCATTTCTGCCTTGAGCTTGGCAATCTCATCATCTTTGGTCCGGAGGAGGGCGAGCTCATCATCCTTCTTCTTAAGTTCGGCCTGATGCTGCCCTGCTTGTTCGAGAAAATGCAGCAACATATCAGGCATGGGCACACTATCTTCAAGAGATGCTGAAATAGTTTGTTGACCCAGTAAAGCCGAGGTATGAATATTTGCCCAGCCAAGAAGGAAAGGAGCGAGAGCGCGAAGAAGAAGATTAAGAAAAACCGACTTACCTTTTATCTGCTCCATGTTCTTCCTCATGATGGTGTTTTCGGCCTCCACTCCGGCTGCGCAATTCGAATAACAGATTAGTTCGATGGGAGAAGACAAAGAAAGATGGGGAAAATCCAAGGAGAAAACTTACCCCTTTTCTCGAACTCAGCGAGAAGCGTGGAATGTTTCGAGTGCAGCGCCTTATGTGTGTCCAAGAGACGCTGAAACTCAGCACTCCGGCGATTGGTGGTAACCTGAGAAAAGCAAAGTTGACTTGATCATGTGCATATTCGAAGTGTACAAAACCCAGGCCAAGTGGAACTTAACCCGGCTCTAGGTGTGTGCATATTCGAAGTGTACAAGATCCGGGCCAAGTGGAACTTAACCTGGCTCTAGGTGTGTGCATATTCGAAGTGTACAAAATCCGGGCCAAGTGGAACTTAACCCGGCTCTAGGTGTGTGCATATTCGAAGTGTACAAAATCCGGGCCAAGTTGAACTTAACCCGGCTCTAGGTGTGTGCATATTCGAAGTGTACAAGATCCCGGCCAAGTGGAACTTAACCCGGCTCTAGGTGTGTGCATATTCGAAGTGTACAAAATCTGGGCCAAGTGGAACTTAACCCGGCTCTAGGTGAGTGCATATTCGAAATGTACAAGATCCAGGCCAAGTGGAACTTAACCCGGCTCTAGGTGTATGCATATTCGAAGTGTACAAAATCTGGGCCAAGTGGAACTTAACCCGGCTCTAGGTTTGTACATATCCGAAGTTACTAAGGAGTTATGCTAATTCTCTAAGAAGCATCCGACCGAGTAACAAGTTACTCCCCCGGAGGCTCGGGAACTAATGGTTATATCACTAATGTTTAGTACATGTAAAAGAAAAGATAAGGTAGCGTACCTCCATCATCCGGCCGGCAAGGTTGATAGCCTTGGCGGTTGTGTTCATCTATGCGGCAAACTCGGCAGGCCCAAATTTCTCTAGGAGACATCTTTATTCGGCGGAGTTTTCTTCGGAAGCATGGACGCGAGTGTACGCTGTCCAGCCTCGATAGATGCTGCCCTGGCGGCGTCAGAAGTTTTCTTGGCCTTAGGCTGCTGCTGAGAGGTTGAGGTTTGAGCCGCGGGTTTGGTCTTGGGTGCGGTCTTGGTGCTAACCAGGCCTTCTCGCCGAGTCTTGGAAGACTCGGACGAGGCGGAAGGAGTTGGTGCTGTTAGCACTTGTGTTGCTGCTAGTGCTGGCGCTGGTGCTTGTGTTGGTGCTGGTTTTGGTGGTGGTGCTATTGGTACCTCGGTGGCGGCTGGTTGCGGCTGAGTTGAAGAGGAGCTGGGAGCATCCGCTGCCTCGGTAGAGCCACCCCCCCTGCTCCGACGTTTCCCTCCTTTGGACGAGGTGGGCTAGAATTCGAAGCAGCCGATGAACCCTCCTGAATGGGGCTCAACGGGTGTGTATCATCGCCACGAGGGGGAGAAGGGCTATGCCGGAGGGGCGAAGCGATGCTGGATCCGCTCTGAGGAACCTCCACCGCAGCCCTGCTGAATCAAACGACAAATAATAAGTTACAACAGAAGAAAAGCATGAAACAAAGGATTGGACAAAGAGAAAAGTGACTTACTCATCAGAGGTCAATGTCTCCTTGGGCTTCCGAGCCCTCCGAGTTATGGCCTTAGTCGTAGGCTTGGTGGCGGCTTTGTCTGCAGACTTCTTTCGCCTCTTGGTTGGCTTAGGAGGTCCGAAAGAAGAAGCAGAAGCAGCTGCCCTTTTCTTTGACGCGACCGGGACATGCTCGCCCATGGAGAGAGGAGGATCTTCGTGAATCTGCCCACCTGGGTTAGCTGATGCCAAAAAGGCATAAGAAAGGGGGACAGCCTCAAATGCTTCCATCACCTTAACGTCAGAATCATCTTCATCATCAGGCCAATCTCTTAAGGAAGAGAAGTTACCGGTGGGTCACTTGGTCGCATCGGGGAATAGCAGGAACATCTCCTGATCCGGCTCCTCCTCGTCCGGGGCATCTCGATCCTTCACCCATTTGAGAGAAGGCTCGAGGCCATCCTCGAGGGTTTGTTGAAGAAAAAACTAAGAAGAAAATGCAAAGGGATCAAACAACAAATTCTGACATATGATATAACTTGGAAAGAGATTGGATCACGAGATTTACCGTAGGACGAAGCTTGTCTCGGCAGAAATGCTCTATCCCCCACTCCCAATTAGCGGAGAAGTCTTTGACGGTCGTGAAAAGGGCCTTGACCCGGCGGAATATCTCGGTGTTGCTCAGCTCAAATGAGGAAGTCCGGTTGGGATCAAGACACGAGCTCATGTGGCAAAGCTTGTGTGTGTGCTTCTGGAGAGGGGAGATTCGGCTGCAGACGAAGGTGATCATGGCATCCTCGTTGCGCAGGCCCACATCCTTCAACTCCTTGAACCGCTTGTTGACTTGCTTTGCCAAGACAGTGGGTTTCTTGGAGACCTGGTCCCACAGATCCGGATTAGGAGGACCCAGAGCGTAGGGGCGCAGCCAGATCAGATCTTCATTAGTGCCATTTCTGACATAGAAGAAGGTTCGGGCCCAACCCTTGCACTAATCAAGCCCTGTGACCCAAGGAAAAACGGACTGTTTCCGGGGAGAAATAGAGGCAGCACCGAACTGTGTCAGATGCTTCTCCTCCGGATCAAGCTGCTTATTCGGAATCACGTTCCTTCATAGATCGAAGAAACGGATCCAGGGCTCTTTGGTAGGACACAATCCGACATACCCCTCTATGGTGGAGGCAAAGGAAGAAAGAGATGTGATGGCGTTTGCCGGAAGGTGGTGCGGTTGAAGTTCAAAGATATCAAGGAAATCGTGGAAGAAGTCACTGACAGGGAGGCCGAACCCGCGCTGGAAATGGGAGAGGAACACCACGAACTCACCGGGATTGGGTGAGGGTGCGAGCTCCTCGGCGGCGAGGCGGGCAACCACGCACTCAGGGATGCGCCAGGTGCGGTATAGCCAGTCTAGGTCGTCCTGGCACACCCAGGAGCCAGCCCAGGCACTGCGCTCGGTGTTCTCCGCTCCCTCCTCCATTTCTTCCTCGGCGATGGTGAGCTCCTCTTCGGTCATGTCCAAATCATTGTCCCTATCAGAGGTGGGGGCAGTGCCTTGGACTGGCGCGGACCTGTGGCAGTAGAGCTACGCGGGAGCGGCAGCAAGGCAAGTGCAAGGAACGGTGCGGTGGCGGCGCTGCTAAGCAGGTGCGGCGGTGGCGGCGCTGTCGCTAGGAGGAAGAAGAAGAAGAAGAAGAAGAAGAAGAAGAAGAAGAAGAAGAAGAGGTAGAGGGGCGCGAGAATGGGGGAAAATACCAAGGGGCACGCCCTCCCCTATTTAACCACACCCTAGCTGGGGTAGTGGGATCGTGCGGTGCGGCAAAGCCACATGGTGTGGCCGTGTATTTGTCAGATCAGCCAATCCGAGGCGAGCCACAAGAAGGGCCATAGGGCGCAGGGGATCCCATGACGCGATGTGATGATAAAGTTAACGAGGAGACAGACGTGATGTGACGTGTGCAACAGTAACACCTGACATTAACTGCAGCAGTAACTGGCGCAGGCCCTTAAAATGAGGCAAGATAATGATTACCCTCCACGTGGGATAGCGTACAAGAGAAGGAAGGGTAATCCGAAAAACTAAAAGGTAACCCGGCCAGCGAGTGAAAACTCGGAATGTGCCAAGGGAAAAGCTTGCCAATGAAATCCGGGATATGAGGTAACTCAGAAAAGGGAGCAAAAGGTTCGTGAAAATTGAACCTGCTGTGGCCTTAGTAGCTGGAGCTGCTAAGACCGCACCAGCTTCGAGGACTAATGTTGGGGGGATACCCCCGGGTAGGGTCACGCCGGGGTATAAAGGCTGAGTTAGCCGAGGTACGGCAAGGTCAAAGCAAGTGCTGGCCGAGTCACCTCAAGGCAGGCCGAATCACGGAGTAACCCGAACCGGAGGATGTCCACCTAACTGAGTCCTAGCCGAGATATGTAGTATGCCGGCAGGATTTATGTAACGTGTATGCAGGTACCCGCGTGGCCGGATTAACCAGGCATGATCTGGGTTATATCAGGCTTGCAAGAGAAGGAAGGTATCTCGCTGGTCAAAAGGTGACCACTGTACGCTGGAGCATGAGCGAAGTGGACAGAGGGAAGGACCACCGAGGCGTGGCCGACAAGGGTGACGTTGCCTGTGTCGGATGACGCTGGCGCCGTAGAGGCTCACGTAGCCTCTGCATGGCTTACGATGGGGAAAAGTGACCCGGTCGGTTTGCTATTTTGGGAAGAGGCATATTCCCTGGAATATGCCTCCACGTATGCCCTAATTGGAGACCTAGCCACCCCTATATAAGGAGGCTTAGGGCCTCTATAGAAAGGGTTGATCTCTAGTTGGTTGAGTTTTACTTGGTTGTTTCTTGGCTGTTTGGCACTGAGGAAGTTGCTCCCAGAGAGCTAGCTAGTGCTGAGAGTAAGAGAGTTCCTTCTTCCTCCTCTCCCCTATACAGCTCAAGGAGCACTTGTAAACCTTGGCAACCAATTTAATATAAAGCATCTGTGTGTGGAATCACCACACTATCTCGCCCTGGATTCCTCTAGTGCATCTTGTCCCCACCTTTACCCTATCCATGGCATCTGCCGTGACACCACCATGACAGCCCTTCTCCAAGATCGGTTATTCAAGGCGGAGGAATTTGTCGAGTGCTGTTGTCGGGTGCTGGCAATTGTCTATAATGCCATGTTTCCTCGAGATCCTCAGCCTCATAGTCTTGTCGAATTGATGGCAAAGTTTCAGCAAGGTGAGAGGATTTATCACTTTGTGAAGCTGCAGCTTGTTGTGGGCGCGAAACTTGCACTTTCATGGGTGCATTGCATCACCCTATGCTAGACTTGGATGCCATGTCGCGAGGGTTGCCTCCTCCCCCTATAGGTGGAGTTATTATCATGGAACCCCATTATGCGGCTACTCGTGGACCTGCGATTAGGATCATCCACTAATGTCTGGAAGAAGACGACTTTTTCCTTAATTTTGAGGTGTGACTCATAGTGTGCCCCTTCAAAAGATCATGTAAACTATGTAAAGCTTTGTTTTACCCTTGATGGAGTATATTTTGTTTCTATGTGTTTTATTTGATGCATAGTTGCCTTTTGCGAGACCCTTTCGTTTTCCTAACTCCCTGGGCCGAGTTAGCTATTCAGGTAAAGCATTGTGCGATTGTCAGCGAAGCTGAATTTTTATAGCGCTCTATTGGTGAAGCCCCCGAGTATCGGGTGTATACTTTTATTCGGATGAATATTGGTTGATCCCCTGAGTATCGAGTGAAAATTGAAACTAACATAAAAAGGACTGAGACTGAGTTTGGGGAACTTAGCTTTATGTATCGTCGAATATGTAGGTACATGTTTTGGCATAACCACCTGGCCGTTGGGCTTGTTGGAAGTAAAGTGCACAATTTTTTGGCTAAGAAGCCTGGCCATTGGCCTTATTGAATGTAAATTGCAGAAAGTAAAGTCCTAAGCGTAGAAACGTCGCAACTGTGCAACGTTCCACGGGTTGGAGTACTTGACTCCGGTCTTCTTGTCTTGGAGCCAATATGCTCCACCTAGGATTACTTTTGTGATGATGCATGGCGACTCTAGCTTGCGGTGGCCATCTTGTTTGAGGCAAAGTACCTGGGACGCAGTCAACGACTATGATAATTGTGCAAATTCTGCTAGTATATGGTCGATTTTTGTAGAGCAACATCACGAGCTTCATCGATCCCGTCGACGTTGTCTTTGAGTGCTTCTTTGGAAGCTTCTTCGTCGTACTCAATGAAGTGAGGAGAATCATGAGTTACTTTGACTGGAAGGACGATGTCCGTGCCGTGGACCAGAAAGAAGGGTGTTTCTTGTGCGGCATTGTTTGAGGTGGTGCGTAGGCTCTATAGGACGGAGGGTAACTCATCTACCCAAGCGCCTTTTGCTCTGTCAAGTGGTACCATTAATATTTTCTTGATACCATTAGTTATGAGACCATTAGCCTTTTCCACCTGGTCGTTGGTTTACGGGTGGGCGACCGAAGCGCAGCTCACTTTTATGACCATCTCCTTCCAGTAGTCCTTGAACTCATTGGAGGTGAAATTGGTTCCGTTGTCCGCGATGATGCTATGTGGCACGTCGAAGTGGAAAACTATCGATTTGATGAAGTTCACAGCCAAAGTTGCACCTTGGCTAGTGACGGGCACTACTTCAATCCACTTTTTTTGTAAATTTGTTGACTACGACTAGCAGAAAGATGTGTCCTCCAGGCAAAGATTTGTGGATCTTTCCCACCAATGTCTATAAAATGAAGTGTTCATTTAATAGAGTGGCATTAAATCAAGTGAATTAAAATTGTTTTAATTGAAAGACTCTTGATTTTGAGTGGAGATTGAATGGGAGAAAGTGGCTCTTAAATTTTGTGAGTGGAGAATCCACTAGCCATGAAGAAGGGAGAGGTCGAGGCACCACCATGGGGTGCCGTCCACCCCCTTGGTGTGCCTCCCCCTCTCCATAAAAGGAGGGGTGGTGCTCCTCTCCGCTCACTCATTCCCATCTCCTCTCATATGCCCTTTGGTTGGCATATTCTCCCCCTTGCTAGCTTGTCCATTGCCATGAGTAAGGTGTGTAGGCGAAGCCCTTCTCTAGATCTTCTCCACCACCACCATGTTGTAGTGCTGCTAGAGTTCCTGATGATCCACTACTTCCTCTGCCCAACTGGAGCAAGGGACGGAGGTCATCGTCACGCCAAACGTGTATCCGATTATGGAGGCGCTAACCGTTTGTGGCGCTGATCACATCGCGTCCTTGAGGGTGGTCGTGTACATTCTACACCAACCACGTTTGTTTGCAGGAACATTATTCCACTTACACTCTTCGGGGGTGAGTCAATTTGAAACCGTTACAAGTATCGCCTAGATTCGATCTTAGCAGTTGCTATCATAGGAATCTTTTTGTTTTCCATGCAATGAACCCCATCATCTAATACTGTCACAACAAGATTCACACAACAGTTAACATCTAATGTAAACAGTTTTATATGTGATATGTAGTGGTTGTCACGTCTTGATCTCCATCGAGAACATCCTCATCCTCACCAGGTTCATGGTGCCACCTTGCCTTCGGCTGTTCATCCCATAAACACTTACCTAAACCACAAATAGCACTTTTCCCTCCTGCAAAATAAAGCTAGACACCTCTATGTTATCACATGGCTCTTTGGGCTTTCTCACAAGAACCATTTCTTACCTACTAATCCAACCACAACATGAAACTTGCACTTTCGTGGGTGCATTGCATCACCCTATGCTGGACTTAGATGCCATGTCGTGAGGGTTGCCTCCTCCCCCTAGAGGTGGGATGATTAGCATGGAACCCCATTATGCGGCTGCTCGTAAACCAACGATTAGGATCATCCACCAATGTCTAGAAGAAGACGACTTTTTTCCTTAATTTCGAGGTGTGACTCACAGTGTGCCCTTGCAAAAGATCATGTAAACTATGTAAAGCTTTGTTTTACCCTAGATAGAGTATATTTTGTTTCTATGTGTTTTATTTGATGCGTAGTTGCCTTTTGCGAAAACCTTTCATTTGCCTAAATCCCTAGGGTCGAGTCAGCTATTCAGGTAAAGCATTGTGCGATTGTCAGTGAAGCCGAATTTTTGTAGCGCTCTATTGGTGACGCCCCCGAGTATCGGGTGTATACTTTTATTCGGATGAATATTGGTTGATCCCCCGAGTATCGGGTGAAGATTGAAACTAATAGAAAAAAGGACTGAGAGTGAGTTTTGAGAACTTAGCTTTATTTATCATCGAATATGTAGGTACATGTTTTGGCATAAGCACCTGGCCGTTGGGCTTATTGGAAGTAAAGTACAAAGTTTTTTGGCTGAGAAGCCTGGACATAGTCCTTATTGAATGTAAATTGTAGAAAGTAAAGTCTTAAGCATAGAAACATCGCAACTATGCAACGTTCCATGGGTTGGAGTACATGACTCCAGTCTTCTTGTGTTGGAGCCGATATGCTCCACCTAGGATTACTTTTGTGACGACGTAGGGTCCTTCCCATGGCGACTCTAGCTTGCGGTGGCCATCTTGTTTGAGGCAAAGTACCTGGGACGCAGTCGACGACTGTGATAATTGTGCAAATTCTGCTGGTATATGGTCGATTTTTGTAGAGCAACATCACGAGCTTCATCGAGCGTGTCGACGTTGTCTTTGAGTGCTTCCTTGGAAGCTTCTTCATCGTACTCGATGAAGCGAGGAGAATCATGAGTTACTTCGACTGGAAGGACGATGTCCGTGTCGTGGACCAGAAAGAAGGGTGTTTCTTGTGTGGCATTGTTTGAGGTGGTGTGTAGGCTCCATAGGACGGAGGGTAACTCATCTACAAAGCCTTTTACTCTATCAAGTGGTACCAGAAATATTTTCTTGATACCATTAGTTACGAGACCATTGGCCTTTTCCACCTGGTCGTTGGTTTGCGGGTGGGCGACCGAAGCGTAGCTCACTTTTATGACCATCTCCTTGCAGTACTCCTTGAACTCATTGGAGGTGAAATTGGTTCCGTTGTCCATGATGATGCTATGTGGCACCCCAAAGTGGAACACTATCGATTTGATGAAGTTCACAACCAAAGTTGTATCTTGGCTGGTGAAGGGCACTACTTCAATCCACTTTTTTGTAAATTTGTCGACTACGACTAGCATAAAGACGTGTCCTCCAGGCAAAGATTCGTGGATTTGTCCCACCAATGTCTATTAAATGAAGAGTTCATTAAATAGAGTGGCATTAAATCAAGTGAATTAAAATTGTTTTAATTGAAAGACTCTTGATTTTGAGTGGAGATTAAATGGGAGAAAGTGGCTCTTGATTTTTGTGAGTGGGGAGTCCACTAGCCATGAAGAAGGGAGAGGTCGAGGCACCACCATGGGGCGCCGTCCACCCCCTTGGTGTGCCTCCCCCTCTCTATAAAAGGAGGGGTGGTGCTCCTCTCCTCTCACTCATTCCCATCTGCTCTCATATGACCTTTGGTTGGCATATTCTCCCCTTGCTAGCTTGTCCATTGCCACGAGTAAGGTGCGTAGGCGAAGCCCTTCTCTAGATCTTCGCCACCACCACCATGTTGTAGTGATGCTAGAGTTCCTGAGGACCCACTACTTCCTCTGCCCAACTGAAGCAAGGGATGGAGATCATCGTCACACCAAACATGTATCCGATTATGGAGGTGCTAACCGTTTGTGGTGCTGATCATCATCGCGTCCTTGAGGACGGTCGTGTACATTCTACACCAACCATGTTTGTTTGCAGGAACATTATACCACTTACATTCTTCGAGGGTGTGTCGATTTGAAACCGTTACAAGTATCGCCTAGATTCGATCTTAGCAGTTGCTATCATAGGAATCTTTTTGTTTTCCATGCAACGAACCCCATCATCTAATACTGTCACAACAAGATTCACATAATAGTTAACATCTAATGTAAACAGTTTTATATGTGATATGTAGTGGTTGTCACGTCTTGATCTCCATCGAGAACATCGTCATCCTCAACAGGTTCATGGTGCCACCTTGCCTTCGGCTGTTCATCCCATAAACACTTACCTAAACCACAAATAGCACTTTTCCCTCCTGCAAAATAAAGCTAGACGCCTCTATTTTATCTTTGTAAGTTTTACATGGTTGTTTGGGCTTTCACACAAGAACCATTTCTTACTTACTAATCCAACCACAACATGAAACTTGCACTTTCATGGGTGCATTGCACCACCCTATGCTGGACTTAGATGCCATGTCGTGAGGGTTGCCTCCTCCCCCTAGAGGTGGGATGATTAGCATGGAACCCCATTATGCGGATGCTCGTAAACCAACGATTAGGATCATCCACCGATGTCTAGAAGAAGACGACTTTTTTCCTTAATTTCGAGGTGTGACTCATAGTGTGCCCTTTCAAAAGATCATGTAAACTATGTAAAGCTTTGTTTTACCCTAGATAGAGTATATTTTGTTTCTATGTGTTTTATTTGATGCGTAGTTGCCTTTTGCGAAAACCTTTCATTTGCCTAAATCCCTAGGGTCGAGTCAGCTATTCAGGTAAAGCATTGTGCGATTGTCAGTGAAGCCGAATTTTTGTAGCGCTCTATTGGTGACGCCCCCGAGTATCGGGTGTATACTTTTATTCGGATGAATATTGGTTGATCCCCCGAGTATCGGGTGAAGATTGAAACTAATAGAAAAAAGGACTGAGAGTGAGTTTTGCGAACTTAGCTTCATTTATCGTCGAATATGTAGGTACATGTTTTGGCATAACCACCTGGCCGTTGGGCTTGTTAGAAGTAAAGTACAAAGTTTTTTGGCTGAGAAGCCTGGCCATAGTCCTTATTGAATGTAAATTGTAGAAAGTAAAGTCCTAAGCGTAGAAACGTCGCAACTGTCCAACGTTCCATGGGTTGGAGTACTTGACTCTAGTCTTCTTGTGTTGGAGCTGATATGCTCCACCTAGGATTACTTTTGTGACGATGTAGGGTCCTTCCCATGGCGACTCTAGCTTGCGGTGGCCATCTTGTTTGAGGCAAAGTACCTGGGACACAGTCGACGACTGTGATAATTGTGCAAATTCTGTTGGTATATGGTCAATTTTTGTAGAGGAACATCACGAGCTTCATCGAGCGCGTCGACGTTGTCTTTGAGTGCTTCCTTGGAAGCTTCTTCATCATACTCGATGAAGCGATGAGAATCATGAGTTACTTCGACTAGAAGGACGATGTCCGTGTCGTGGACCAGAAAGAAGGGTGTTTCTTGTGTGGCATTGTTTGAGGTGGTGTGTAGGCTCCATAGGACGGAGGGTAACTCATCTACCCAAGCGCCTTTTACTCTATCAAGTGGTACCAGAAATATTTTCTTGATACCATTAGTTACGAGACCATTGGCCTTTTCCACCTGGTCGTTGGTTTGCGGGTGGGCGACCGAAGCATAGCTCACTTTTATGACCATCTCCTTGCAGTACTCCTTGAACTCATTGGAGGTGAAATTGGTTCCATTGTCCATGATGATGCTATGTGGCACCCCAAAGTGGAACACTATCGATTTGATGAAGTTCACAACCAAAGTTGTATCTTGGCTGGTGAAGGGCACTACTTTAATCCACTTTTTTGTAAATTTGTCGACTACGACTAGCATAAAGACGTGTCCTCCAAGCAAAGATTTGTGGATTTGTCCCACCAATGTCTATTAAATGAAGAGTTCATTAAATAGAGTGGCATTAAATCAAGTGAATTAAAATTGTTTTAATTGAAAGACTCTTGATTTTGAGTGGAGATTAAATGGGAGAGAGTGGCTCTTGATTTTTGTGAGTGGGGAGTCCACTAGCCATGAAGAAGGGAGAGGTCGAGGCACCACCATGGGGCGCCGTTCACCCCCTTGGTGTGCCTCCCCCTCTCTATAAAAGGAGGGGTGGTGCTCCTCTCTGCTCACTCATTCCCATCTGCTCTCATATGCCCTTTGGTTGGCATATTCTCCCCTTGCTAGCTTGTCCATTGCCACGAGTAAGGTGCGTAGGCGAAGCCCTTCTCTAGATCTTCTCCACCACCATGTTGTAGTGATGCTAGAGTTCCCGAGGACCCACTACTTCCTCTGCCCAACTGAAGCAAGGGATGGAGATCATCGTCACACGAAACATGTATCCGATTATGGAGGTGCTAACCGTTTGTGGTGCTGATCGTCATCGTGTCCTTGAGAACGGTTGTGTACATTCTACACCAACCATGTTTGTTTGGGCATTATCCCACTCACGCTCTTTGAGGGTGAGTCCTTCTGAAACCGTTACAAGTATCACCTAGATTCAATCTTAGCAGTTGCTATCATAGGATTTTTGTTTGTTTTCCATGCAGTGAACCCCATCATCTAATGTAAACAGTTTTATATGTGATATGTAGTGGTTGTCACGTCTTGATCTCCATCGAGAACATCGTCATCTGCACCAAGTTTATGGTGCCACCTTGCCTCCGGTTGTTCATCCCATAAACACTTACCTAAACCACAAATATCACTTTGCCCTCCTGCAAAATAAAGTTAGATGCCTCTATTTTATCTTTGCAAGTTTTACATGGCTGTTTGGGCTTTCGCACAAGAACCATTTCTTACCTACGAATCCAACCACAACATGAAACTTGCACTTTCGTGGGTGCATTGCATCACCCTACGCTGGACTTGGATGCCATGTCGCGAGGGTTTGCCTCCTCCCCCCTAGAGGTGGGATAATTAGCATTGAACCCCATTATGCGGCTGCACGTAGACCAATGATTAGGATCATCCACCGATGTCTGGAAGAAGACGACTTTTTTCCTTAATTTCGAGGTGTGACTCACAGTGTGCCCTGAAAAAGATCATGTAAACTATGTAAAGCTATATTTTGTTTCTATGTGTTTTATTTGATGCTTAGTTGCCTTTTGTGAGACCCTTTCATTTTCCTAACTCCCTAGGGTCGAGTCAGCTATTTAGGTCAAAGCATTGTGTTATTGTCAACGAAGCCAAATTTTTGTAGTGCTCTATTCGTGAAGCCTCTGAGTATCGGGTGTATACTTTTATTCAGATGAATATTGGTTGATCCCCTGAGTATCAGGTGAAAATTGAAACTAATAGAAAAAAGGATTGAGACTGAGTTTCGGGAACTTAGCTTTATTTATCATCGAATATGGAGGTACATGTTTTGGCATAATCGCTTGGTTGTTGGGCTTATTGGAAGTAAAGTATGAATTTTTTTGGCTGAGAAGCCTGGCCATAGGCCTTATTGAATGTAAATTGCAGAAAGTAAAGTCCTAAGCATAAAAATGTCATAGTTGCGCAACGTTCCACCGGTTGGAGTACTTGAATCTGGTCTTCTTGTCTTGGAGCCGATATGCTCCACCTAGGATTACTTTTGTGATGATGTAGGGTCGTTCCCATGGTGACTCCAGCTTGCGGTGGCCATCTTGTTTGAGGCGAAGGACCTGGGATGCAGTCGACGGCTATGATAATTGCACAGATTCTGCTGGTATATGGTCGCTCTTTGTAGAGCAACGTCTCGAGCTTCGTCGAGTGCGTCGACATCGTCTTCAAGTGCTTCCTTGGAAGCTTCTTCATCGTACTCGATGGCCCGAGGAGAATCATGTTACTTCGGCTGGAAGGATGGTGTCTGCACCGTGGACCAGAAAGAAGGGTGTTTCTTGTGTGGCATTGTTTGGGGTGGTGCGTAGGCTCCATAGGACGGAGGGTAACTCATCTACCCAAGCGCCTTTTGCTCTATCAAGTGGTACTAGAAATATTTTCTTGATACCATTAGTTACGAGACCATTGGCCTATTCCACCTGGTCGTTGGTTTGTGGGTGGGCGACCGAAGCGTAGCTCACTTTTATGACCATCTCATTGCAGTAGTCCTTGAACTCATTGGAGGTGAAATTGGTTCTGTTGTCCGTGATGATGCTATGTGGCACCCCGAAGTGGAACACTATCAATTTTATGAAGTTCCGAGCCAAACTTGCATCTTGGATGGTTACAGGCACTACTTCAATCAACTTTTTTGTAAATTTGTCGACTACGACTAGCAGAAAGACATGTCCTCCAGGCATATTTGTGGAGCTTTCCCACCAATGTCTATTAAATGAAGTGTTTATTAAATAGAGTGGCATTAAATCAAGTGAATTAAAATTGTTTTAATTGAAAGACTCTTGATTTTGAGTGGAGATTAAATGGGAGAAAGTGGCTCTTGATTTTTGTGAGTGGAGAGTCCACTAGCCATGAAGAAGGGAGAGGTCGAGGCACCACCATGGGGCACCGTCCACACCCTTGGTGTGCCTCCCCCTCTCTATAAAAGGAGGGGTGGTGCTCCTCTCCTCTCACTCATTCCCATCTCCTCTCATATGCCCTTTGGTTGGCATCTTCTCCCCCTTGCTATCTTGTCCATTTCCACAAGTAAGGTGCGTAAGCGAAGCCCTACTCTAGATCTTCTCCACCACCACCATGTTGTAGTGCTGCTGGAGTTCCCGAGGATCCACTACTTCCGCTGCCCAACTGGAGCAAGGGACGGAGGCCTTTGTCACGCCAAACATGTATCCGATTATGGATGCGCTGACTGTTTGTGGCACTTATCGTCTTCGTGTCCTTAAGGACAGTCGTGTACATTCTACACCAACCACGTTTGTTTGCAGGAACATTATCCACTTACGCTCTTCGAGGGTGAGTCCTTCTGAAACCATTACAAGTATCTCCTAGATTCGATCTTGGCAGTTGCTATCATAGGAAAAAAATTCTATGCAATGAACCCCATCATCTAATACTATCACAACAAGATTCACACAACAGTTAACATCTAATGTAAACAGTTTTATATGTGATATGTAGTGGTTGTCGCGTCTTGATCTCCATCGAGAACATCGTCATCTGCACCAGGTTCACGGTTCCACCTTGCCTTTGGTTGTTCATCCCATAAACACTTACCTAAACTACAAATATCACTTTGCCCTCCTACAAAATAAAGTTAGACGCCTCTATATTATCTTTGCAAGTTTTACATGGTTGTTTGGGCTTTCACACAAGAACCATTTCTTACCTACGAATCCAACCACAACACGGTTTAACTAGTTGCTGCTTTTAATCCCTTTTCAGGGCCATCCTTTGTAAGTTCCATATCAAATAATGTCGGATAGACAGACACCCTCCAATCACTTATATGGTACAAGCCATATGTTAGTCATGGAACCGATCTCGCGTAAGGTTATGCTAAGGTTGGTCTAGGACGCTTCATCTGACATTGCCACGATATTAGCAAGTACATGTGGGAGGGTAGAAATTAGAAAATCAATGCCCACACAATCCATGTGTGTTCTACTCGTATTGGTACATCTATGCACAGATCGCTCTGATACCACTAAAGGGGTTCCGTGGTAGAAAACAAAAATTTCCTACTACGAGAATGCACCAACCCAAGATCTATCTATGGAGAAGTACAGTAGTGAGCGGGATACAATATTCATACCTTTGAAGACCGTACCCGGGATTACATTCCCGCACAAACGTTGGTGATGAAGTCGAGCATAGCTGACCTCAAGGTCTAGAAGGCTTCAAGCATCCAGCACCACTAGTGTTAGTGCCTCATGGAGTTTTACACACATCTGGTGTAAAAGACGTCTCCCAGGCCTCGCTCCAGCAAGACAGCGGAATAAGAAGATCTAAATCGATCCCAGCAACACGATGGCATGTGCAGGGTGGAGAATTCTCTGCCTCGTAGAGCACATTCTAGACTTGGGAACACACATGAGACGGAGAGAGGGAGGGAGAGAGAAGGGAAAAGTCCAATTTTGGGATGCGATTTGGGGAGGAATGGCACCCCTATATATAGAAAAAAATCTAGGCACTCCTATCCTCCAAGTCCTGGGGGACTAAACTTGGAGGAGGTGGGAGCGGGGCTTGGCCTCCGGTTGGGGTGGGCCCCACTCGTGTGCCTTGCCCACCAAGGGGGCGGCGGGGTGGGAGGCCCTTGTGGGCCCAACCGCCTCCCATCTTGGGACTTCTTCCTTCTGGGGAGGGCCCATGTAGATTTTTTTTCCATTTTCCTTTTATTAAATAATTATGTTTAATATTAATTATACTTTATTTAATTTAAAACTCCTTTTGAATACCACCAAACACTTTGGTATCTCTCCGAAACGCTTCCGGCTTTCTCCCTTCCTATTTCTCTTTTGGTAACTGATCAACCCGCAACACTTTTACCCTTAAGCGTGATACCCCAACAGTTAGGGAATGTTCAGACATGATCAAGATATCTCTCTAATTAATGACCAACAACGGTATCTAGAAACACATGATGGTACCTTCAGATTCCACAAATTTGGTTGATCCCTTGAACCTTTTAGACATTGAGTCTTATTCCTTTTGCACAACGATACCTGGTTTGTCCAAGACCTGATCCCATGTATCCATATACAGTTCGATCTCGTTATCGACAAACACGTTTACTCGTCCCGTGATATTACATCCTCGTGACCTAGTCACATGCTTGCAAGTGATGTAATCTCACCGAGTTTGCCTAGAGTATCTATCCATCACTTGGATAGGCAAATCCCGATCTTGATACATATGCCTCAACTATTCCTCTAGAATATCCAATACACACCTTTATAGCAACCAGTTATGGTTGTAGCATCCCATCTGTCTAACATATGTAATGCTACATGGTTTATTAATAAAATGCTAATTCCTACATGTATTATTGCATCATCATTATATCATGCTCATGTCACCATGCCACCTTGCATTTGAGCATCATATAAAAACCCCTCTATTTGGTTCTTATCCCATATGCATTTATATTGTATCACTTGTAGCTGCCTCTTGATAAATTGTTTCATGCCTAAGTTGAGTTGGAGGCATATATTTTCTTGACTCCACCACCTTTATTTGTCACCACCTTATAATTCCACCATCCAAACTATATATGAGCAATTGTATTTCTTTTGGGTATTATGTCTAGCTCATATATAACATGATGGATCCACTTCTAATTCTACATGCTCCCATAGATGATCTCTATTGTTTTCACAATATGAAGTATGTGGATTCTCATGGCCACCTTTGCATGCCATGTGAGTAGTATTACCTTTATTAAGCTTCCATATGAATTTATTACTATATGCCCATGTATGAGGATATATTTGGCCACAAGTGATCTAGTGGGAAAATACACAGTATATTGGTCATATATCTTCATCCATGTGCATATGCTCATTATTCATATATATCAAGAAAGCTTCTTCTTTGAATGGGTTTTGATTCAAATATTTTAGATGCATGCATGAATTTATGCCATGTCTATTTATAATTGATTTCACAAGTATATATGGGATCATTTATGGATCATGCATGGCCCATGCAAGCATCCATCTACTCTCCTTCTTATTTGAATTCTTGTTCTTGGATGAGATTGTTTGTTTGGTAATTCAACAAGTGGATCAACTCAAACAAGTTAGATCTTTCTTCTATTTTTCTATCTATCCCTTTAGTGGGGTTGTTTTGGTATTGTTGTGTTTTGAGAATTCTTACATGAGGTTGAATTAAAAATCAAACCAAACCAAACATTTTCAACTCTCATATAAAACCTATCTACTTAATCCATCTAACTATCTACCTATCTACCCCTAATCTTAAACCTAGCTACTTATTCTCTCTCTCTTTCTCACCTAGCCATATGTATCTTCCATACTAACCATCTCTCTCTTTCCCCTAAACCCTAGTATAACCTAAACCCTAGCCTAACCGAGTACCCCTCTTCTCCTTGGTCTGGCTAGACCAGACCCTAACACCACCCCAACCTGACATCCACCCTGACATGGGTCCCCTCTTCCCTCTCTCTTGCTATAGGACAAGGAAGGGAGAAGGGAGCTCAGAACCCTAGCTACCACCTGAGCCTCCCTCTCTCTCTTTTGCAAGTGAATCATCCCATGTGCTCTACGCCCCCCTCCTTATCTACCCTCACCACCCAGACCCTGGATCGAGATCCCAACCCCAGGCCCCCTATCTTCTTCCTCAACAAGCCGACATGGCCTTGGAGCCAAAACCCTAGTCCACCTGATCCACCCTCTCCTCCTATACGACCTAGAGCTCCACGAGGTCGTACCAGGAGTACCAAGAGCTCTGGCTGCTTCCTCTACCTCGACCAGTAACTGGAGGTGCCACTGCAAGTCACCAGAATCGCCTTGCCGCCTGATACATTGCAAATGTATCTATAATTTTTGATGTTCCATGTTTGGTTTTACCTACTTTCTTGTGTTTTGTCCACACTTTGGAGTACTTTTCATATGATTTCTTGGACTAACCTATTAACAAGTGCCACAATGCCAGCTGCCTGTTTTCTGTTGTTTTTGGTTCCAGGAAAGTCAAAAAATGAATATTCTCGGAATTGGACGGGACAAAAGCCAAAGTTATTATTTTACCGAGGGACATCTGGAGCCAGAATACGAGACGGAGAGGGGCTGGGGCCCAGCCACACCGCCTGGCCACACGGGTCGGGCCTGGCCGCGCTAGGGGTGGTCTGGCCGCCCCAGGCACCCCTCGGTCTCCCTCTTCACCTATAAGATGCCTTCTGACCTAAAAACCCAGGGGGTTCGACATTTTTCCAGAAGGAGTTCCGCTCTGTCGCCACCACCAGATTCCACGATTCAGAACCAGAAACTCCGTTCTGGCACCCTGCCGGGACAGGGAATTGGAGGAGATCATCGCCATCATCATCACCATCGCTTCTCCATCGACCATCCATGTTTCCCCCATCTATGAGTGACTAATCCCCCGCTGTAGGCTATGGGGATCGTAGGGATTGGATGAGATCGTTCATGTAATGGCATCAGATTGTTAGGGCATGGTGCCTAGTATCTTCTATTAGTGCTTTATGACTTTGTTGCGACTTGTTATGCTTAATGCTTGTCACTAGGGCCCGAGTGCCATGATTTCAGATCTGAACATGTTATTGATTTATTATGATAGTATTGTTTATGGTCTTACCTGCAAGTTGTATACACACGTTGTCGTCCGAAACCAATGGCCCCAAAGTGATAGAAATCGGGATAACTGGAGGGAATGGCTTTGATGTGAGGATCACATGTGTTCATGGAGTGTTAATGCTTTGCTCCGGTGCTCTATTAAAAGGAGCACCTTAATTTGCAGTAGTTCCCTTGAGGCCTCACTGCAAATGGGCTGACAGGACAAAAGATATTGTGCAAGTTCTCGTTGCGAGCACGTATGACTATATATGGAACACATGCCTAGGATTATCTAGTACTTAGATGCTTTATCTTATTTATCTGCAATTGCCCTATGTTCTGATTGCTATGTGAATTGTCTTGTCCATGCAACGCCCGTCCATCCATCCCTATGCCTACCGCACTTGAATCCTACTATTTACTGCTATTGTTACTATTGTCTTTACTTTACTACTGCTGTTACTTTACTATTCCTACTACAAAACTATTGCTACTGATAAACTGCTGTGAGCAAGATTGTTTCCGGGTGCAGCTGAATTGACAACTCAATTGTTAAGGCTTATAAATATTCTTTGGCTCCCCTTGTGTCGAATCAATAAATTGGGTTTCACTTCCCTCGAAAATACTGCGATACACCCCCTATACTTGTGGGTCATCAAGACTATTTTCTGGCACCGTTGCCGGGGAGCATAGCTTTATTTATCAAGCTCACCTGGAATCACTATTGTTCAAGCTTAGTTTATTTCCGCCTTGTTTGCTTTTTTCTTTATCAAAAATACAAAAAAATTAGTTCCTACTCTAGTTGTTATTTTTGTTGGTATGTTATTGGCTTGGTTTATCATGCTTTCTATCAATGGTTGTTTTCTTTGAAACTGAATCTTATTGGCAAGGTGGGTTCACGGAAGAACAAAAATATTATTATAAGGAACACCGCTTGTCACAAAAATGGAAACACTTATGGGAACAAATTGATAAATTGTATACCATTGCTATAAACGTGTGCTCTACTTATAATGTTACTTATTGCTTTGATAAATCTTGTTGCTGTAGGAGGTACAAACACCTCCCTTTTCAATGTGAGTATAATGATGATGTTACCATATCTTCTTATGTTAAGGGAAATTATGACTTTTATGATGTGGAACAAATTGAGGAATTTATTGCTTGGAAGGGTGCATTTGAACTTGCTAGTTTGCTTGAAATATTGATGATTCACCTTATAAATATGAGGTTTATGATATACTTAAATTTTGTTTTGATAATTACAAGGAAGAAAATAACTATATTCTTGAATATACTAATAGATTGTTTCCACAAATGGAAGAGACTAATGCCTTGCATGATCTTATGGAAGAATAAATTGATGAACCTTAAAGGTCATTAGATGAAAAGGAGGAGGAGAGTGATGAACAAAAGGAGGAAGAAAGGATTAGCTACCCATGCCTACCTTCTAATGAGAGTAATTCTTTACCACTTACATTATTTGATTGCCCCCCATGCTTACCAAAGGAGGATGAATGTTATGCTCATGCTATCTGTGATAATCCTTTATTTATGCCTAAATTCGAGATGCATGGTACTAAAGAGTTTTGCTTAGAAATTGTTTATGATAAATATCTAGACGATGGTCCTATATTGAATGATCAGTCATCTTGTTGTATAATTGTTAAAAGTGGGTTTGAAGGTTTTAATCCCACTATTTTTGAGCTTGATAAAAATTATGCTTTTGTAGAACATGAAAAATATGCTTTATGTGATAGTTATATTGTTGAGTTTATTCATTAGGCTACTGAAAATTATTATGAGAGAGGAAAATATGGTTGTAGAAGTTTTCATGGTATTGAAACACCTCTCTATGTGCTGAAAGTTTTGAAGTTACTCTTGTTTTATCTTCCTATGCCTATCACTTTGTTTTTTGCGAATTTATTTGCATACAGGATTCCTATGCATAGGAATTGGGTTAGACTTAAATGTGTTTTGAATTTGCTTCTTGATGCTCTCTTTTACGTCAATTCATATTTCTTATGTGAGCATCTTCTCAAACTATCAAGCCTAACTTAAAGACGTTAAAGAAAAGTACTTATTGGGAGAAAACCCAACAGTTTTAGATGAGTCTTGGAAGTTATTACTTCAGTAATAACCGCTCCTTATACTTTTTATTTGCTTTTTGTGCCAAGAGTAACCTCTAATGAGAGAGAAGTAATGGTTGGGAAAGTTGTTGTCCCGAAACATATTTATGTGCTTCACCGTAAAAATTCGTGTAAAATCTATGTATGTCCTTTTGAGGCGTGCATTTTTGTGCTTCTTCCCCAGGTTGTTATATAACTTTCGTTAGTTCAACACTTTTCGATTTCAGCAACAGAAGGTCTTCGAAAAAATTCGTCTTTACCTGCTGGTCTGTTTTGACAGATTTCTGCCATTATTTGCATTTGCTTTTTGTTGGTTCCTTTTTGAGTTCTTTTGGGGAATTGAGCTTTTTGAGGGAAGTGCTACAGTAGCTAGTGTTTTAGTGGAATTTTTATTGGTGTTAGAACTGAACCTAAAGATTTATTATCTTGAGTGCACTAATGTTGCTAATAAAGATTGTGTGAAGTTTTGTATGAAGGAAAAATTTCAAAGGTCTTCGAAAAAATTCGTCTTTACCTGCTGGTCTGTTTTGACAGATTTCTGCCATTATTTGCATTTGCTTTTTGTTGGTTCCTTTTTGAGTTCTTTTGGGGAATTGAGCTTTTTGAGGGAAGTGCTACAGTAGCTAGTGTTTTAGTGGAATTTTTATTGGTGTTAGAACTGAACCTAAAGATTTATTATCTTGAGTGCACTAATGTTGCTAATAAAGATTGTGTGAAGTTTTGTATGAAGGAAAAATTTCAGGTGTATGGAAGGAATGAGTAATGAGATGAAGGATGGACTAAAGCTCAAGCTTGGGGATGCCACGCGTGTCACCCAAAGAAATATCGAAAAAGTACAAGCGTCAAAGCTTGGGGATTCCTAAGGCATCCCCCTCTTCATCAATAAAAATCCCAGGTTTCTTCCAAACACTTCATTTTTATTGTTTCATGGACAATTGTGTTGTTCTTGGAGCGTCTTCTTTTTCGTTTTCATTTTGGTTTTTTGTTTGCTTGGTTTGCTTAGTTTTCTGAATAAATTGGTTGGACTCCCTCTTTCATGCATTGGTTTTCAAATAGTTTGATTTGGATTGGAAAAAGAGTAGGAAAGTTCATGCCTAAGTGGTAAAGAGAGCTTGTTTTTGACTGTGGCCTATGTTTTGTCATGCCATGCTTGATATTGTTTTGGCTTTATGCTTAGTATTGTTTGTTGTAGCATGGCTTGTTATAAACAATTGAGATTGCTTAATGTGCCTTTGAAGAATCATGCGTTGTTTTAGCATATTAAAGCATAGTATTGTGGTATTCTCCTTTGATGTTTTATTTGGGTTGACTTAGCACATGCTCACACCATGTTATGACTATCCCAAGTCACCATAGCCTTTATGATCCTTTAGTTTTCAACTTGTAGTATCACTTTATGCTTTGATTAATGATGTTTTGTCGCTCTACATGATTATGGCCATTATTGCTCTCTCGTTTGTCGCTCCCTTTCTATTGCTAGCCTTCACTTGTGCTGAGTATAACCTTTACTCGTGCATCCAAATCCCCAAAACCAATATTGCCAAAAGTGTCCACCATACCTACCTATTAGCATCATTTTCTATTCCGTGCATATTAAGTATGCCTTGTTTTCTTTCGAATAAAATGTTTGCTTGTTATGAGAAAGTTAGTTAGTAAAGCTCTCACGAACTTGATGGCACACTTTATTTTCTTGCACTTAATAAACCTAAACCATTGCGTCCTTCTTTGTTGTGTATATGCTTCCGCTTTATAAGTTGAAGTTAGCAGAACCATGTATCATGGGGAACGCTTTCAACATTGCACTGGTACTTTATACCTCATTGATATCATGATTCTTTTGCTTATGGATCCTAGTGGTGTGAAATAAAAGTGGAACTTGTAAGATCATGGAGTTTGTATGTGTGTTATAGAAACGCCCGGGCCGCTAGCCTAAGCCATGCCTAATCATAGTGGAAACTTGCAACATAGCTATAATGAGCATTCTATGAAGAATCCTCAATAAAAACCTACGCAAATAGCAAATAAAAAGATCGCTGAGATGCTCATTGTCTGCTTGCCTTATCATTTTGATTATGGGATAGCTCCTGTATCATGTGCAAGGGGTACCCCGTTGGCGGTTCTCTATGATACATATGTACTTACAATGACAAGAGCTTACTTGTGACTGAAGTTGAGTAGCATGAGGTTCGGTCTTCGTAAGTAAGGGGCATGAGACTTCGATTTATAACTTGTCAAGCATATCCTCTTAGTTATGTCACTTTAACCTTAACCACTTAAAGATGCTTATGATAGGGGCAATGAGAGCTCAAAGCTAATGTTTACCATACTTTCAGGATTTGGAAGCCTTTCAAACTTTTCAAAACCTGTTCATTTCCTTGTTGAGTCTCCACACATTCTATGAGCACTTTCTTGAGAGCATAGTGGTCATTCTTAGTTCTATGTGCATTGTCCCAAGACTTGTTGATTGATGCATAGCTTTGATATTGCTTGTTTTAAACTATTTGTATCTAGTCACTCTTATGAGCTTTGAAGGTGTCCTTTGCATTTATGTTTGCTACTCTATGAGGGACAAGTTGAATGCCACTATGCTGTGTTTTCTTTATGTGAAACAAACAAACGTCTTGCAAAGCATTGTTATTCATGAATCTTTTGTTTGTGCCTTTTCATGTTGCATCATAGTTTCTTTGTCTTATTTCTAAAACTTTGTCTTTCATGTTATGATTGAAGTACTATGATCCCAGCCTTGAATGTTTTACAAATACTTTGATCATGTTTATGATGGTGCATGTCACCTAAAAAATTATTCTTTCTTTTTATCACTTACCAACTCGAGGACGAGCAGGAGTTAAGCTTGGGGATGTTGATACATTGCAAATGTATCTATAATTTTTGATGTTCCATGCTTGGTTTTATCTACTTTCTTGTGTTTTGTCCACTCTTTGGAGTACTTTTCATATGATTTCTTGGACTAACCTATTAACAAGAGCCACAGTGCCAGCTGCCTGTTTTCTGCTGTTTTTGGTTCCAGGAAAGTCAAAAAATGAATATTCTCCGAATTGGACGGGACAAAAGCCAAAGTCATTATTTTACCGAGGGACACCTGGAGCCATAATATGAGACGGAGAGGGGCTGGGGCCCAGCCACACCGCCTGGCCGTGCGGGTTGGGCCTGACCACGCCAGGGGGTGGTCTGGCCGCCCCAGGCACCCCCTCAGTCTCCCTCTTCGCCTATAAGATGCCTTCTGACCTAAAAACCTAGGGGGTTCGACGTTTTTCCAGAACGAGCACGTATGACTATATATGGAACACATGCCTAGGATTATCTAGTACTTGGGTTTCACTTCCCTCGAAAATACTGCGATACACCCCCTATACTTGTGGGTCATCACCGCCGCCATGCCAAGAACCGCAACAAGGTTCAGATTGCCAAGCTCCAGCGCCGATCTCCTCTTCCTCCTCGCCTTCGGCTTCACGGAAGCACGAGGTGAGCCCCCAACAGCCTCCGTGACATGACCCCCTCTCGCTTCACTTCCTGTAGCGTCGCTGCCATCCGTCGAGCAACCCGCATGCATGCGTGCTGTCGCAGCCACTGCTAAGCTGTGTCGTTCGCGTCGCTGCAACCGCTTGGACCTCCTATGTTCCCGCTTAGTTTCCCGCCGCAGCAGTCCATCTCGGTGAACCTTGCTGGACAATAGTTGTAGGCCAATGTACCACCCCTGTTTTTTGTTTTTATGCCTCGATGTTTGGGCAGCCGTTTAGTCGCCATCATCGCTGGAAACCGCCGGAGCTGCCGTGAGCTAGCTATCGATCGACGGTTTCGTCAAACACCGTCGCCACCCTTATTCAGAGAGGCCCCTATAGATTTCTAGAACCGAACCCGCGGTGCATCTAGGCCCGCATGACAGTCACCGTCGGATTTTTATAAAAAGAAACCGCAATTTTTCGGAATTCACAAATTAGCCTCTAGCTCGGCCACGTGTCCCGCCCCTACTGGCGTGCGCACGCGGTGGCCCCGTAGACCCTTGGCCCCACCTGTCTGTCGTAGTGGCTGGCTACAGCTTCGGTAAGAAAAGTTCGACGCGCCAGTTCCACCAGCGTGCTGATGCGTCAGCCTCTGGACCCACTGGCAGCGTCTGTGACTAGTGTTAGGCTCGGTATAGAAAGTCCCAACAAATTTCTAATTAAATAAATAAAATCCAGAATATTGTTATATCTAATATAAATCATATCTTTTTATATAATTCGAATTTGATAAAAATTTCAAAAGAAAATATGCCTCAAATTCAAATGTGAATTCAAATACAAATTCAAATTTGACCAAAATCAACCCTAACTAGTCAAACCTTTGACTTTTGACCCATTTTAAATATAATTTGATTTAAATATTGTTTTAAATATATAAATTCAAATATTACATATGATATATCTTTTCTAATCAAAAAAATGTCAGGAATTCAAATATGCCATCCAAAATAATTTTTGAGCAATTTAAAATTTCGAAATTATTTAAATGCCAATAGATGCCTTTTCTTAATAAATTCATAACTTTAATTCTGTAATTCCAAATTCGACAAATAATATGTCTAAATCGATCAGCATGATGAGCCCGTTCTGATTGTCTATTCCATGATATGAATTGAAGCATGCATCATATAAATATTTAATAATCAGAACTATTTATGGGAGTAAAACATGCCTAATTCAATTAATAAAATGCTTATTTCTTGTTTCCACGCCTCACCCATGCCATGCTATGTTATACCATGCAATTGTGTATCATTCCATCATGAAACACCTTGTTTGCTTGTTGCATATGAATTATATGATTGTGCAATGTATTTATTTTGCTCTTATGTGTTTGGTTTTTATCCGGATAAACACTAAGCAAGGAGAATACCAGGAGCCTCAGGAGTATTACCCGAATCCTTCCTATCCGGCAGCTGAACTTCCAGGCAAGCAATTCCCCATGCTTGCATATATATAGTACCTATGCTTCCATCTTATTCTTGCATCATTGAGTCATGATTGCATTAAATTGGAATCCCAAGTATTACATAGCCTTTACTTTTAAACCCCATCAAAACTTATTATTCAATCCTATGAGTCATTACTATAGGAGTTCTTTGAGCCATACAAGTCATAGAACTGCATGAGTAGGGATTGTGCGAGTCTTTGAATAACGAGGTACCTAAACAACTAAAATTGTGTAGTAATGGGACAACTAAAGAAAGAGACACCGATGGGCAATAGCTATTATTTGGTCCTTCTACGCTCACTTGTGTCCCGTGGGACCCTGAGTACTTGATTCATGTTCCTTAATTTTTTGCACTATCCACATACGGGAGACTCTATGGATCCCTCTTCGCATCAGCTTGATCCACACTTTATTTCTTGGATCCACAAACTAGTTTAGGGCTTTATTACTATCATGTACTTATGCCATGCTTTACTGCTTTATTTACGATTGCGCGTGGATCACCTGTAATTTTTAGGATTGCGGAGTGCTTTTGTAGTATCGACAAGCTCAGTCACACTTTCGGGTTTCCAGTCATTTACAGCCATTTGCGCAAACCTTGGGTCTGTCTCGGAGCCGGCCAACTTCGTTGCGGGTAGCTTAATGGGGTGGCCCCCTGAAATAATTTATGAATCATGTGAATGCATTGTCGTGAGGCCTCGTTGCTTTTATTTAGTTCTTCCCATGGTTGATCGTGTGTGTTGCTATTTGTGCACCCCTGCAGGTAAATCTTTTTAAAAGCCGTGTCCGCGGTTATGGCTGACTTGGAGCATAGTTTCTCGATCATAAACAAGCATAACTAAAGTACCGCCTTTAATTTGACTACGACATGACTAGTAAATAGTGCAACACTCTTGGAATGGTTAATAAAATTGCCAACGGATGGGATATTCTTCTGCCTTCTTGTCGGTAAGCGAGAACGAGGGCGGGTGATGCTTATTTATGCTACCTACATAACTATTATTACTAATTAACGAGCGTTTGTCCATCTTTGGTTAGACAGATGTGTAGCGTGTCTCTATAGAACTGTTTAGATATTATCTTTACCTGAAGTTGCGTCACCCCCAGGTTGTTCCTTTTAGATGCATTAAGACTTGCTGAGTACCCCTAGGGTCTCACATGATAAATATTTGGTTCAGATGGATAGGTATACTCTCAGAAAGGTTACTGGGTCGAAGAGACTGATGATGGTGGCAATGACTATCAGGTGTAGAGATTCCAGGGATGGAGATCCATGGGATCTATGGGCGGGATGTGCTTATTTTTAGGGCATCTTATGCCAATTCGCTTATTGTTCATACTCGGATCTTGTTTTCCGCTTCCGCTTGATACTCTGATGTGTGATGTATGAGGATGTATCCTAAATTATTATATCTATCTAGGATATTTAGATCTTGTCGTATGGCATTGAATATTTCTGTCTCTGTTGTTTTTAGATGGTATGGCTCTGATGTCTATTGTATGTCGCTGACATACATACTCATTTGTGTATGTTTTTTATCGCTTTACCTGCCGACTACGCCGCTCGCTCTTGTCCCGATATTCTGGAAAGTGGGTGGGATGGTTGGCCCGTACCGTGCCCTGCTCCACGAGGTGGGCCTACTGTATGTGGCTACGCGGCCCCACGGTAGTACATCCTATCGACTTTTGGTTCATCCAGGCTTGAGCTTAGAGCGTAGGGTCCGAGGTATTACAACGGTCATAGCGGTTGATGTGATCAAAGCAGCTGTGAGAGATAGTGATTAAACATGATCTCATGGTCGAAGGACTAAGTCACACTCTTTGCTAGATAACGCAATGTTGAACATTGTGACAAGATTACATTGCGGTTCTATGGTCGGGTGTGTCCATCACTTCATTAAGTGATCCCGTTGTCAGTTGACGTTTTAATCAAGTCCATGAACGGGAAACCTCGATCATCGATCATCTGCCCAACGAACTAGCCCTAGAGGATGCTAGGGAACCAGTTATTTATATACCACACATGTATTAATGTTTCCACTTAATACAGTTATAACATGATACAAAACTTATTATGAACATCAGAGATATATCAATAAAACAACTTTATTTGGCCTCTAGGGCATATCTCCTTCAGGAACCACACCATTAGAACGTTGCCGAAAAAGTAATAGCCAATCATTAGTCTTAGAGATAGATCTCGAGGTAGATCTAATGATATACTAGTCTACAAGTTGTTCTTCCTGGATTTTTGATTGTTAGGAACTTACCTGGCAAACCTCATTGTGCCAAGGAGATTCCAATCTTCTATATAGATCTGAATATGAATAATATAGACATACATTGGACCTACGATGTTTCTGTTGTACTGCTCTATTGGGTGTAATGTTCATCGAAAGGTGTTATGTTAGTGTTATGCCAACGACTTGCACACTACAACATGAAGTGGTGGGTTGAGTCACCGCACAAGGGTTGGACTAATTGTGTCTTTCAGCTGTGTAGGTTGTTACCATTATGACACATGGTGGATGTGATGCCCCTCGTTTGTGGTCAAAGTGAAGACAGAGTTTGAGAGCTTTTTTCCTTTTGTGCTTGAGTTTAGGAATCCCGTACTCTTAAGAGGGTGTCTGCTATTGAGATGTATGTGGGAATTTTTATATCTTGCACAAACCATATTGCACCCCCACAACCATCCAATTTCATCGAGAGATCACCCCCATTCCATCATTTGTGAATTTTTTGTGCTGCTGCAGTAGTACCTCCGCCTTCTAGAGGCACAATGCTTATGCTGCCTAGGAGCCATGGTAGTACCGCCGCAGGTACTGTCGGGCTCAGTTTTAGAAGCTAGCTGGGCACAACGGTAGTACCACGTCAAATGCCCTTAGGTCATGCGAAGTGGTACTGGCTGCGGTAGTACTGCTGATGCCAAGCAGCGGAAGAAATTGTGTTGTCTAGGCACTACGGTAGTACTGCTGATAGTACCGCTTTATATGCCCTCAGGTCGTGTGAAGCGGTACTAGCAGTGGTAGTACCGCCGAAGCCTAGTAATGGTAGTTTTCCATAGTACCATTGCAAAATTGTCGGTAGCTATCCAACGACTCAAAAGACGGTGATAACGATAGTATCGTTGAGCCTAGTGTAGTACCCGGTACAAAAAAATGCACATAACGATTGGATTCTGAGATCCGCTATATAAAGCCTCCTTCCACAAGTGGAGGCTGTGCATCGACTCTCTCTCTCTCTCTGCGCCGTTACTTAGAACATTGAATGCCCTAGATCTTTCTCCCTAGCCACTTAAATACATTATGAAAAAATATTTTATCGTGAGTCTATTGAGATTGAATTGGTATTGAAATTATTTACCATTTTATCAAAATATTAACCAAACTTATAAGCTGTTGACTTTTGATTTCCCTCCCAAATATCTCTGTTTATAGATCTGCAGACGTGTCTGTCCCCACAGGCAGGCACCATCGCGCAAAACGAGAAGAAACAGACGGACAAATGTAGCAGCAGCACCAGGCCACACAACTTGCATCGGAAATGGACATTCTCCTCCCGCACGTTGCGCTTCTTTCTTTGACTTCACGCTTCCCACAGCTCTGAAAGAGTGAAAGGCTTCTTCATCTTGACTCCTCTGACCTGACCCCCTCCACCAAATCCAGCATCCCACTCAGCTCCGCACCTGGAATAATAAGATCTGAGCTCCGAGAGAGGCAACGGGAGGGAGGAAGCAGACAGGCGTCATCCCGGTCCCCAACCACCACCAGCAGCAGCAGCCATGAGTGCCATGAAGTTTTGCCGTGAGTGGTAAGCTGCTGCTGCTCCCCATGCTTACTTTCCTCGTTGTTTCCTTGTTTGGGCGATGGATTTGATGAGCAGATCCGCTGTTCTTTCTTTCTTTTCTGTGGGGGCAGCAACAACATATTGTATCCCAAGGAGGACAGGGACCAGAAGGCGCTCCTCTTCGCCTGCAGGAATTGCGACCACCAGGTTAACGATTCTTCTCCTCTCCTCAATCCATCCAGAGATTTATTCGCCTCTTGTCACTCTGTTCCTGGAAAATAGTCTATGCCTCTCTGCAACAAGACGAGCGGAGTAGCAGACCTTGGGGTAAAGCTGAACAAAAGAGCATATAGCCATTCCAGTAGGGGAAAAAGAGTGAATTGATGTGGCGTGTCAAATTGCAAAATCTGTGGGCACATTAGTTAAGGAGTTCTGTGAGTGTGCTGTTCTCAGGAAGAAATGGGATTAAGCAGATTCAGTTGAAATACAAGTGCGTAGGCTGACAACTTGTGAAATAGAAGTGGACCTTATTCAGCTGATGAATTGCGAAACTTGTTGTATTACGTAGAGCTGTTGACAAGGCTTGTTCCTTCACTTGTAGTACAATGTGCTGTTATCTCCCTGTGGTATGTTGCAATCAATTGAAACGCTCTAGAATTGCAGGAGGTCGCAGACAACAACTGTGTCTACCGGAACATCGTGCACCACAGCGCCGGGGAGTTCACCCAGGTGCTCCAGGACGTCGCCGGTGACCCGACTCTGCCCCGCACCAAGGAGGTCCGGTGCGCCGTCTGTGGCCACGGCGAAGCTGTCTTCTTCCAGGTAAATTTTTTTTTTCAATTGAAGCCTGAAACAGTTGATCTTATTCAGAGGTCCATCTGCCGACAAAATTGCTGAAAGAAAACCTTTTACCTTCATTCTGTTGTTCTATAGGCCACCGCGAGGGGGGAGGAAGGGATGACGCTCTTCTTCGTCTGCTGCAACCCGAGCTGCGGTCATCGGTGGAGAGAATGAGATTTTGGTCAGCACATCATTGAATTCCACCAGCCAGAGAGACATGTTTTTACAATTTCGTTGGATGAAGACAATTTTGTTGGTGCTGTGTTACCTTTCTGCAATTTTGCAGTAGCTTCATCAAATGAATCTTGAAAAACAAAGCATGTTCTGAATTTTCATTCATTCAAGCAAGCATTTGAGAATTTGAGCAGCAGTGTAATATTTTTCCAGTGATCACCGTCACTGAAAGGACCATTAAAACCAAGTAGCAAGCTGGTCTATGCAAAAATTGCATTTGAGGTACTGAATTATTCTATTTCCACTAGTACCATTTTTTACAGCAAAACCAGAACTGAATCTTAAATTTGTTGGGTCTAATAGAAAAGAACTACTCCATGGTACAGTATGCACGGTTACAACCACAGTACTAGAATAATGCTATCTCAGAATAGCACTGAAGGCCCTGGACTAGTATGCACGGTTAGGGCATCTCCACCGGCAACGGATGACCGAAACTGTCTGTTTGGGTCGGGCTGCAGTCGCTTTAGGGTTGTGGTTTGGCCAACCGCGCCCATCGGCATGACCCATTTGTCTGCACCTGGCCAGCGCTGACCAGAATTTTCATATCTCTGCACATTTTAGCACAAAGTACATAGATAAATGTAAAATTTGACAAGCAAATAAACTAGATTAGGTAATCTAATTAAAATAGTGCTTACAAATGAATAGTTCACACTCACATGGTTCGATAAAAATTAACCAAACGTCACTCAAATTACAGAAAACAAATAAGGGATTAACGTTTTGGTTTTCCGCATGAGCCCATATATGCTCAACCAAATTTAGTTGAAGCCGGTCATGGGTGCGGCGTGACGCAAATTTTCATGCACTTGTATGAATTCTTTTCAAGACGCTACACATGGCTCTGGCTCAACCAGTTGCCCTGAAAATCCCAGCATTGGTCCAGGATGCCGTCATCATGCTCGTCCTCGACGATCATGTGTGCATGATCACACAAACAGTCATCACATCCCACATCCTCTCCGTGCTCTAGGTTCTAGCAGGGTATCGAGCAATAGTCCACCTTGACTGAAGCACATCAAATGCTCGCTACACATCCTTCCTAGCGGCCTCTTGCTCTTTCGCAAACATCTTGCATTTCTCATCTCTAGGGTTGCGGATTGTCTTCACAAAGGCGACGGGATGGCCTGCAGCGCGTCCAACCAACTCCGGCGACGCGCGTGGCCTGTGGTGCTGCTAGATATCGCGGGGCGGCATCGACAGCGGGGCGGTGGCGGCGGCAACAGTTGCTCCTACTCTGGCCACAGGATATGGAGGGCGAGGGTTTGGGGAGGAGAACGTCTCTTGTGCCACTAGCGAGAGGGCCCGAGCGAAAAAGAGGAAGGACGCGCGAGGACAAACGCGCTGTCCGGGCCGATCCAACCGAGTCCCAAATTTGATGCATGGATGTGTCGGTCCACGCAAGTTTGTCCGGATGGGTCGCACCGTGGGTCGCCGCTCAGCCATCCACCAGTCCACTCGGACTGGTTCGGACGCGCTCGAACGGGCTGGGTCAGTCCGGTGGAGATGCCCTTACAACCACAATACTAGAATAATGCTACAACAACCATTTTAGTATTGCTAGAGAGTACAAAATGTATCTCATAATAATACTGAGGCCCCTGGACTAGCTGTCTGAAATGCCTGCTATGCATCTAATTCCTGATCATGACCATGATTAGTATGTTGTGAATGAACTATATCAAAGTACAACATCCATTACAATAACGAATTAAAAGTCTTACAAAGAGTCACATGACCAAGTCTTACATAAATGCCTCGTCGGGCGGAGTTGAATGAAACATAGCAGTGAAAACACCAAAAGCATCATCCTTGGCTGACGCCTTGGTAAATTTTAGTGAGGTCACCGGGCTAGTTACAAATTGTGAAAAAGTCAAGTGGTGCTGATACAATGTGAAGATCAAGATCTTGATGATAACGTACAAGCTTTCCTAGCAACACGAACTAACTTCCCCATGAAATATCTCGGTTTTCCCTTGTCGGTAAAGCGTCTCAAGAGAATACACTTTCAATCCTTGGTATACAAGGTAACTGCAAAGTTCATGCCTTGGCTAGGGAAGTCAACATGGCCGGTAAATCAACCCTTGTCAAAGCGGTGCTCACAAGTGTGGCCATTGACTCCATCACCATTCATGATGTTCCAATGGAGGTGCTCATGAAGATAGATAGTATAAGAAGAGCTTTCCTTTGGGTGGCTTGTGACAAGGCCTCCGGCGGACAATGCAAAGACGATGGAAAGCGGTTTGCAAGACTAAGAATAAAGGGGGCCTTGGAATTCTAAACCTCACAAAGTTTGCTGCTTCAGGCCTTCGTATGAGATGGCTTTGGCATGTGTGGGATGAGGCTCCCAAACCTTGGATTAACCTTGGGAACCCATGTTCATCTAATGATCATGACCTCTTTGCGGAGGCTACAAAATTCACTATTGGAAATGTGGAGAAAAGATCTCTTTTGGGAAGCTTCATGGCTCAATGGAATAAGGCCCAAAGACATAGCTCCGTTAATTTTTGACCTTGCAAAGAAGAAGAGTATGGTTAGCAAAGCTCTTGCAAATGATTTTTGTTTATCGCAAATAAGTACTCATGGAGGCATCACTATTGATCATATATATTACCCAATTCTCTAAGCTTTGGGAAATGCTTAACGGAGTTCACCTTGACAACATTCCTATGGACACAATCAAATGGAAGGTCTCAAATGATGGTTGCTATTCGGCTAGCTCGAATTATAAGATGCAACTTTTGGGCCAAACCTTCCCATCCATGGCATCCCTTGTGTGAAAGCCTTGGGTCCTCCTAAATGAAAAATCTTTGCTTGGTTGATTCTACAAAATAGAGTTTGGGTGGCGCATAGGCCCGAAAAGAGAGGTTGGCCAAATTGTGGGCTTTGCAAATTATGCAACCAAGCACAAGATTCGGCCGAACACCTCCTCTTTCGCTGCTGTTTTACTACTAGCGTGTGGTGCAACTTGAAGAATTGGCTTGGGCTTCAAGATGTCAACCCAGGATATTGGAATTTCATGCATAGTGTCAAAGATTGGTCGGGTTAAATAACTCATAAAAGAGGGCCATCAAGAAAGGCTATGGCTTCCCTTGTTATGTTGGTATATTGGGAAATTTGGAAGGAAAGAAATGCTCGATTTTTTCAGAATAGCTTCTCAACTTTGATCATGATAATGGTAAATTCAATGTGGAGGTGCGTCTTTGGAGCCACACCAGCACAAAGCCGTTGAGTAATGTAATGATGATGCAATATTAGTCTTTTAGTGTTTTCTTGTTGCTTGGATTTGGACAAGTTGGTTTGTTAGACATCTTAAAACTTCTTTCTCTATTAATGAAAACAGCAAATCTTCTGTCTCGTTTCAAAAAAAGCTTCATCGGCCCATGTCATGCCTTAATACTACATGGAGTTGACTGGGAGAGTGTGCTAATTCATGAAGTTGTCGACACATCCTTCTTGTGCTTCATTCTCCTCGAAGTCTGACCAAGTTAATAGTCAGGGACAATAATGCCAGTGAGTATGTTTGAATGTACTCGCAAACCACCTGAACATGATATTTTCAAGGATATGTAGAATATGGCTATAACAAATAAGGCTCTAGCCTATGGCTTGTTTTATTTAAACAATAGTTTCTCTTATAGATATGACATATCTATATCTTTGTTCAAAAACATTTTTAAAACAATATTTATTTGAAAACCACTAGGATGGGGTAACCATTTTTCACATTCAGTCATCTCCATGTGACCCAAACATTTTAAAATTCACTTCGTACCCTTTGGGTACTCGAAACGCTTCCTTTTTCTTTTTGAAAATCATTTTGTAAACAATACAAACACAGCTACACAACAACCATCCCAACTATCCATGACCACGAACACGTCTATTTAAATGGATTTACACTTTGCATAGCTTGTACACTTTTCCCACAAGGTTCAATACATCCGCCGTGATCAACCATGGATCATCATACACAAGTATGTGGGGTTCGGATAATTGAACAAAGCCTTTTTCTTGCCTACCCCTGGTATAGGAAGATACCCTATGGATTTGTTCTCCCCGACACGTATGCGAGCTCACCTAAACCTTCCACGGTATGACTCCATCACATGCGAGAGACCCATTGTATCGTCCAGCCATAGGGAACTACTGTGTATCGCCTCATGACTACGACAACCCGACTTCAAGGGATCTTGAACCCTTAATACACAAACTACTAGCTAAGTCTCCTCCCATTTTAGGTAATGTGGTTGTGTGAGAAGATTGTTTCGGCGAATACCTAGACCTTGTGTTCTTTTAATAAAACTTTGCCACCATGTTCTCATCAACAACTCATGCCTTTGTAAACCTTCCATTTATGAAAACTTACACTTGGTCAAGGCCAATCTTCCCAGGGTTTTCAAGAAAATATTTTTGAATAAACACTTGAGGGGTTCCCAACCAATAGTTTTTCTTTATTATACAAGAGATGTAAGAAGAGCATGCTGATATTCATCATTCCGCTAAGCTAAGTGGTAAGCAGGTGTCAAGGAGGTGTTCACCCTACATGATACTACTAGTAATACTTGCAAATACCAAGATACTAAAAATACTATTAAGAATAATACCATAAAATAAATGCATTTGCATAAATAGGTAAAACATGCATAGTACAATAATTAGGATGGGGACATGATCAAGAAGGTGGCTTTCCTTGGCTTATTCTTAAAAGTCCTCAAATCCTCCTTCCTCTTCGAGCCCATCAATGTTTGTATATATATTCCCATGCAAGTAACACACATACAAACAACTGAAACTAATACACCAATAAGCACATCACACATTAATATGAGACAACATGTAGGGAGTAGCTTTTGGTTTTATAAACTCACAAAATTGTATTCAATCAATTTGCATTGTTAAAACTGAAGTTGTGAATTTTTGAATACACACATGCATAACAACCAAATATTTAGCAAGACTAACTTCTATACCAAACCAGCACGTAAAACTCATATCACTGGATAGGTATGATTTTTTTTAATCCAACAAACTTGGGTTTGCATCCATATGATTTTTATTTATTTATTAACTTTCTAATGAAACGAGTGCCCGATTTAGATAATGATTCACCAAATATTCTAAAAAATCCTAAATTATGCCAACAAAGGATAATATGGACAAACAATTGTGATATTTGAGAACTGGAATAAACTCAATTTGAATTCTAGATTTGGCTAAACAATTATTTGGAGTTTAAAAGGTTGTAGACTTGTAGAATTTTTCTTGGTTGTTCTACAAATCTTCTATGGTTCAACCGAGTTGCATTGGATAGAATTTTTTTTCATATAATTTTGATTCATACTCAATTTGATTCCAAGATCTTGATATATGATTTTCTAAAGTTATCATGATAACGCTACTATTAGTTCAATAGTAATTCTCTATAAATTCTAAAATTATAAGACCAATAGCATTAGATAGATATTTAAAATTGTGATCTAAGGGAAAAAGAATCATCTCATTTTGATCAAATTTGAGAAATATATGGTTTCCCATTTCTTGCAAAAATAGTGGTTTTTAGAAAATAAAAAGATGTCCACTTCCGGCTTTAGCCAACAGACGTCCTCATAATAGGTTCTTCAGTAACCGAGTTGTACGAGAAGGTGTAACCACGGAAATGCGCTTTCTTATAGGAAAGGTGTATTCATGCCCGTGCGCATCCACTTGAACCTGGCAGGGAGACCCACGAGTCAGGGAGAAAGAGGGACGCATAGACTAACAGACTGGACCCACTGCCACTTAACATACCACATGACGAACTAATATGCATTTTTGCGATGCGCAATAGAGTGTCAAGATGTGGCCACGTCGGCTCTCAATGGTGACGACCACGGTCTAGCGGCGGATACCGAGACATGGCGGTGATGCTCACCAAAATCGTGTCGGAGCATCGTTGGAATGCGCAGGAGGGACACATGGATGCACGTCTTATGCCAGAAGCTTCAGGAGTATGTTGCCGATCTCATGAGACCATTGGCACATGCTGGGAGAAGGTCGGGGTGAGACCCCGCCAGAGCTGAGCATAAACCAAACACGTTGAGGATGAGCTCGACATTTCCGTGCCTCCTGGACCAAATTAGAGAGCGCCAAAGGTCCCCCCGGGGTAGGTAAGGCTAGAGTAAGAGACGGTGGAGGCTGGGGTGGTCTGCACCGTTCTAACGATGTGGACGGGCGCATGGCAACGTTGCATATGGAGTTGAGCTGGGGGAGCTAAGATATATGAGGGGTGCCCTTATATGTCGATTAGAGAGGCGGAGAGTGCGGTGCGGGGATTTTCAAGGGTTGGGGATCAGTTCTCATAGCCTCAATGACAATGTACTACAAGCGGTGTGGACTGGGTGTAGGCGGTGCCTCTAACGCGTGGATTGGACAAGAGAGAGAGAGAGACAGAGAGGGGTGTCCATTGGCTACCAAGTGGCCAAGGGCCTACTGACAGTGTGAGAAGACAAGAAAGAGGGTTAGTAAAGTAGTGGGTGAGGAACATGGAGAGTAGTGCAAGGTTCTAAGTTTTGAAATTAACGGATTTTTATGACCTAAATAGAGAAAATATGTTAATTTGGTAGAGAGATAGATAAGACATCTTGGTGTATCATTTTGTCTTGTTTAGTTTATTTAAAGAGGGTAATTTGTCCATTATGCAATTTTGTTAGAAATTAATATTGTGAAGTTTGAAAAGTTAATCGAGACAAAGTGGACGAAGTTGACCCATGGATAGAGGGGGCAAAGGCACATCTCTGGCTATAATTAGAAATTTTTCTGGATTTTATTGATTGAGTTTTGATCAATTTCTAGTTTTGACTATAAGGTGTTTGATGGATTAAAATTTGAAATTTTGCACCGGTCCAAGTGAGGTTATTTTTTGAAAATCTCAAGAACACCAATATAAACATTGGGAAATTATCCCATATTTTTTTGAAGTGAAAATCTACACAAACAGAATTTTCCTTATTTTTTGTTTGGGAAATAGGGTAAAACAATTTGAAAATACCTTTAAAATATTTATTTTTGTTTTAAGAGGGGGCAATATATAATATAGACTTCAGAAATTATTATTTTTTAAAATAATACATGTTTTGTAGAAAAACAAATTTTCCTTTATAAGAAAAGTTTTGGAAGTTTTTGAATAAGAAAACCATTATATTGCTTTAGGGACAAAATAGTAATTTAGCGATATATATTTTAATGAAATAAAGTAACATATGGTGTAGTCCTCATATTTGGTTTCAAATAAATTTCTTCCTTGAAAAATAACAACTCTATTTTGAAGAATTAGGGTTTATAATTTTAGGAAAGGAAAACAATTAAACCGAACTTTTATAGTAAAATAGAGTAAACGCACTTCTAAGATTTGTCCTCACATGTACTTGATAGATAAGATGGGATTATGGGAGTTGAGTCTAGTTCTTTAAGTAAATGAGTCTAGTTCTTTAAGTAAAGATAATTTCACCCATAAGAAAATCAAATAGAAACAAACAAACAATCATCTAATCATTCATAAAGAGCATATGTTTTTCAAGATACTCAAGCATCCATAAACCTTGGGATTGAAAAGGGGTTTCAAAAGAAAAGGTGAAGGTTTAGAAGTTCTCTTCCAGGGGATAGAATAATACACTATATTTTCTTATAGCTTTGCAAAGATGTTCAGAAACTATTTATCAAAATAATTGTAAAGCATTGGTTTTGGTAATAGTGTGGAGCGAATATGTGTCGGTGAACCCGAGGATGCTGTTGCCCCATATCTCACCATCGGTTGTGTACCCGCGGTCGTCCATTATTTGTACCTTCCCTCGTAGTTAAGTTGTGTATTATCACAAGCAGATATACCCCGCTTCGTATTTTCCCATTTTACACAGTAAATGACCCCACCTTGTTAAGTTACCATGATTTATGGTCAGCATTTACTCATGTGCTAGGCTGTACACAGTAAATGATCCGAAATTTTTGTCCATTATTTTTGTTGAACCATTCGGTCTGTTCTTGTTCAACCACATTTTTTTAGTTCAAAGGAATCTCAACAATAAATGTTCTAGATCCTAATGTTTAGCATAATTTGTTCTGAATAACTTTAGCTCTTAATATGTATATGTTAATCATTTCTTATCATATAAGAACTCTATTGATATCAGAAATATAGTTCTAGCTGATATGAAAAAAAAAAAGTGGAATTAGACAGGAAAGAGCAGAAAAAATCGAATGGTAAATTTCGAGTAGAAATTTATATAGTAGTCCTAATTTTCGCGCAGGTAGGAGTAAATGATTTCTTGCATCATTCATTGGTTCATGTCATATTAATTGCCCCTGCCATTAAATCTGTAGCAGGCTGTATCAATGACGCCAGCTATGGCTGGTTAACTATGTATTTGATGTGTATTCATGTCTCACATGAGGTATTCTCATTTACTTCTGCATTTCTTAATAAATACCTTACCTTGTCCACGGATCGTGAAGCTACTAATGAACGTGGGGATACCAGGGGGCGACGTGTCCGGGTCCAAAAGTGCAGGTTATAGTGTGGAGGCACTACCTTATAGGTCCACATAGTTTCATAAATAGTTTGTATGGAAAGGTTTTAATTAACAACCTATATCTTGGCTCCTTTGTTATGAAAAGTTAAAACATAGAAACTAAAAGCTTTGGCCAAGACTTTTTTTCGAGTAAATAGTTTTAGTACTTTGCTAATATTATGATTTGTTTGGTCATTCCAACACACAAGCAAGATAGTCATGACAATTATACATGAAAGACCATTTCATCTTATCTAGCAACAAAAGTTTTTATTTGCTCCAATTTTCTCACAACATAAACCTACAATTTTCTTATTAATAAAATTTTGGGGTGTGACTGTCTCAATATCGCTACAGCAAAAATGTATCTCATGGTTACAGTCACGCTACTCAGTCAAAACTGTACTGGAGTCGTTAAGTACATATGTCCAGGATTTGTTCACCAAGAAAGCTATTATCGAGCAGCAAACAATTGTTGGAATTCCCTTTCATGTGATCACTCATGAATACTGCTCCCTGTAAGAACATGTAAGAGGTGCTTCTGACAGTTAAATGTTGCTGAAACTTTCAGTAAAACTGGAGGGCTATACATCAAGAATAAGTTCCAGGGAATTTCATCCCATTGTTGAAATAACTTCACTGGCCCATAAAGGGAGAGGTGCTCGGAATGTGACGGGGGATCCAGTGACTGGGTGTACAAATGACAAGCTCTCTGCATGCAACGCATGACCATCACAATCGACACCATCCCATTCGATCACTCCTCCGTACTTCACATCACCTTTGATAGGGAACCCAAGATACTGACAGTGTAGACGAATCTGATGTGTCCGTCCACTTTGAGGATACGCTCTGACCAAAATCGTGCTGTTCTTCACATCAACATTTGAAGTGCGATCAGCTGCCTTTTCTTGTACAGTAATTGATTCTATATCATCCATGCCACCAACATTAGATGGTTCTCTAAACTGTCCTTTACCATTGGCTCCTAGCACTTCAAATTTTGTGCTCATGTCCCTTATAGAAGAACCCCCTGGCAGTGTTCGGCCAACATCAGACATAGCGTATACACGCCAAGCACCGTGTTTCGATCGTCCATGACCAGAACATATCTTAATCTTCTCCCACGCTGGTAGGTAACCTATGCAAAGAGCTAGATATGTTTTCTTGACTTTGTGCTCAGTAAAGGCCTTCACAAGCTTCCCTGCAACCTTGTTGCATTTGGTGATGACCATGAGACCACTGGTATCACGATCTAGCCTGTTGGCAAGGTGAAGGTTAGGTTTAGTTGAAGGGTCGCCTCCTGGTCATAAAAAGAGTTCCATTTAGTAACAAATAGAAAATTAGCAATAATAATAACTCTGATAGAGGTGACATCCTTAAATTGTCAAGGCTACTTTAATAACACCATAATGTTCTACTACCTCCATTCCAAAATAAGAGTCTCAACTTTGTCTAGATACACATGTATCTAGACGCGTTATTGTGTAGATACATGCGAATCTACATAAAGTCAGACACTTATTTTGGAACAGAGGTAGTATGTTTTTACATAATGTCAGGTATTAAAATATTGAATGTTTGCTTCCAGTCCAAATATACACATGAAAGAAACGAATTTTCCTTTTACAACTCCTAGGCTCCTGGCCTGTTAGTCACTATCAAAAGCTTGCTCAGAAGAAAAATTGATGTCACGAGGACTTGCTAAATAGTTGGGGAACTCATTTTATCATCTCAGAATATTTTGAAGCTATCATGGAGTGATTAATATTTTGTGCAAGAATAGAATGCGCTGTCGCACATAAAATTTCCAAGATGGGAAAAAATTAGACATATAGGCATAGCAATGCACATTTAACAGAGGAATGATAAATTTAATCCTTTACCTATTTGTTTCTGTTGGTGTTCTTTGGAGAATCAATTGGTTAAAGCCAACTGTCTCCCACTTCAAAAGTACGCACAGCTTAATCTTTAGAGTATGACAGGACTCTGAAAACCCTTCTTTGTCTTCATCTGCTCATGCTCCCATTTGTTTGGTATATGTAAGCTGTCGGGGGATGATCCCCAGATATCCCAACCGGATAAGAAACAGGACAGTCGGATAGTGTCCGGCTGGCCTGATGCAGCCGGACAAAGCAAGCCAGGCCGGCTACCGCACGGTAGTCGGATCGAAAAAGAAGCCGCCGGTACGGCGACGTAGCCGGAACCAATCAAGGAGACAGGACGACGTGCGTATCAGTGCACGGTACGCCCTGTACGACGACAAGACCGGCCACTACTCGGCCATACCGAAGACTTTGCGAGGATGACGCAGGAACAGTGGCCCGATGCTGACGATAGCTCGCACGAGGTCCACTGTACCTACGACAGCCATACCGCTCATACTCCGATGGGACATACCATACCGGATACTGTAGATGACCAGTCGGCTAGGACCCGCCTGTGGGGCCCGCCAGTCGGACTGGCCAGTGAGACCGTTGCCTCTCTGCCTATATAAGGAGAGGCAAGGCCTCAGTAGTAAGGGTTGGTCTGATAGCATTTAAGACAGTAGCTAGAGAATACAGCTCGAGGAGCACTTGTAGTTCGTATACCCCATAGTCAGATCCGGCAGGAGTAGGGAGTGTTACCTCACCACGAGGGCTCCGAACCTGGGTACTTCCTGCGTCCAGCTACGCTTGCTTGTATCCAATCTCGCCTGCGGACGCCGTCGATAGCTTCCCTGCTAGTCCCCACACCTCTATCTAACCTTCTCAGGTACTGCCGTTCCCAATACAACGACAGTTGGCGCCCACCGTGTGGCTACATGGCTTCGACCGGAGTCACGTTTCGCACGGGACCCCGCACTTCAGCCGGTGAGAGCGTGGCCTCCGGCCTGGTGCTCACGCTCGGCAAATTTGACTGCGTCATCGACAACGCTTCCTGCTTCGCCGGAACCTCCTTCCCGGCGAATGGCACCGTCCTGCTATTCGGCGACCTCCCCGTCTACGTCGCCACCGTCCCGGAGCGTTTCCCTGGGGAGATTGTCTCTGTCACGGAGCTGCCGTATCCGGGCGGTAGCGCTTCCGTCGCATCCTGCGGTGTGGAGGTCATGATGGCCGGCTGCAGCTCTCATCCCCGCCAGCCGCGGGAGCGAGGCGCGGACGAGGTTGGAACTTCCGCCCCTCCGCAGCCTCGGAACCCGGTGGAGGATGCCATTGATCGGCTCCTGACGCCGGTTAACCTCGGGGATAACCCGGAGGAGAGAGATGCCAACTTCGCCATGGAGAGACAGATCCTCCTCCAGGAGGCCATGGAGCTGGCGGCAACCCGCAAGCAACTTGAGATCACCCGGCGTGAGTACGACCGCGCGCACGGTTTCACTCCGGCTACCGCGGAGCCGAGCCGGCGCGGCCAGGTACGGCGCCAGGGTGGCGAGCTGGGCGGTAGGATGGAAAAGGATGGGGAGCCGGACCCCGCGCCCGCCCTCATCCGACCCACCTACAACACGCCCATCAAGAACCTGCGCGCGGCACGAGCCACGGCAGAGGAACTACCCAATCTAGAGGACGAGGAGCGAGCCCGCCAGCACGCTCGTGTGCAGGAGCTTCTCCGCATCGCGGATGAGCAGGCTGATGCCAACCGGCAGATGCAGGAGGACCCTAGCTACTCCAGGGGGAGCAAGCTGCCCGTCAACAGCAGGGACGCGCCGCGCGACACCCAGCAGGCGTCCTCCCCTCAGCCGGCTAAGGCCCGCAGCAGGCGTCGCAGCTCTGGCAACAGGGGCCAGCCGCGCCAGGAGCAGACGGTGAACAGCAACCCGCCGCCTCCCCCTCCACCAACCGGAGCACCTAGACCCGCCGGTTCCCGTCTCTCGGGCCGGGTGGGAGCGCCCAACCCGGATTGTCCGGATGCCCGTGACCGCATCGAGCTCCTCGCTCAAGCGCGCGTCACGGAGGAAGAAGATTCTACCGGCCCGGTTTGTTTCGGACCCCGCATCCGGAACGAGCCGTTTCCGGATAAGTTCTCCCTACCCAGGGACACCCCCAAGTACGACAGCAGCATGAAGCCGGAAGATTGGCTGACCGACTATGCTACGGCAGTCGGCATCGCCCATGGGAACAAGCGCACAGCCGTGCGCTACGTCCCTCTTATGCTAACCGGATCGGCAAGGACGTGGCTCAACAGCCTCGCACCCAACAGCATCAACGCCTGGCCAGACTTCGAGAAGGTGTTCGTCCGCAACTTCAATGGCACGTACAAGCGTCCGGGGCGCCCACGTGACCTGGCCTTGTGCGTCCAGGGTGACCGCGAGTACCTCGCCAAGTGGACGGAGCTGCGCAACACCTGCGAGGGCATCCTAGAGAGTCAGGCCATCAGCTTCTTCATCGAGGGTTGCCGAGAAGGCACCATGCTTCGCCACCGGCTACTGTGTGACGAGCCGAAAACCATGGCGGAGCTCATGACGGTTGCGGATCAGTACGCCACGGCGGATGCCGCCATGAAGAAGCCCCTCCGAGTAGATGCGGACGGGCGTCCGACTCCCACGGAGCCGGCTCGCGACCGCCCGAGCAATCCGGCTGGCGAAGCCGGATCCTCAAGGCGCCACGACAACGACAACCGGTTCCATGGGGACCGCCAAGCCGGACAACAGAAGCCCAGCTACCACGCGCGGCAGGTCAATGGTGTGGAGGGCGCGCCCGACGCGCCGGCTAACGATGCAAGGAGGCAGAAGCCACAGCTCACCTTCGACCAGATGTTTGACGGCCCGTGCAAGTGGCACAGTGGTCCCTTCAAACCGGATAAGCATACCACCCGGAATTGCAGCTGGACCCGCCAGCTAAAAGACCAGGGTAGCCAGCCTCGTCTACCCCCGCCTCCTCCTGGTGGACCACCGCCACCGGCTAGGGGAGCCGGCAATGATGGTAACGGCGGCAACAACAACAACGGCTACCCCCAGCCGCACGCCGCCTACCACATCTTCGAGACGGAGCTGGACGACAAGCACAGCCGCAGGCGACGCTCCAAGGAGGTCAATGCCATTATCTCTCTGGTCTCCCAGTACCTGAACTGGTCGTAAACCCCCATCACCTAGAGCCGTGCAGACCAGCCGGAGCAGCTGCCGACTCCCGGGGGCTACGCCATGGTGCTCGACCCCCTCATTGTCTCCAACGCGCGTACCTCCCGATTCTCGCGCATCCTCATCAACGGAGGCAGCAGCCTCAACCTCCTCTACCAGTCCTCGCTGGAGAAGCTGGGCATTCGCGAAAGTGACCTGCGCCCGACTACCACAACGTTCCACGGCGTACTGCCGGGGCCAGCCTGCGCCCTGCTGGGGAAAATCCAGCTGGACGTCATCTTCGGGACCGAGAACTTCCGCCGCGAACCAATCTGGTTCGAGGTGGTAAACCTGACGAGCTCCTATCATGCTCTCCTCGGGCGCCCCGCCCTCGCCAAGTTCATGGCTGTCCCCCACTACGCGTACCTCAAGACGAAGATGCCGGGACCCCACGGCGTGATCACAGTCGCCGGCTGCTTCAGGCGGTCGATGGAGTGCGCCTCAGCCGATTCCAAACTGGCAGAGGCCCTCATCATAGCCGAGGAGAAGCGCGTGATCATGCGCAATGTGGCCATGGCCCAGCAGGACATGCCGGCTAGTAGCAAACCGGCTGGAGAAGGAGCTTTCCAGCCGGCAAAGGAGACGAAGAGGATCCTGCTCGACCCCTCCGACCCGACTAAGTTCGTCACCATTGGTGCCGGCTTGGACAGCAAATAGGAAGACGCGCTCGTCGACTTCCTCCGTGAGAATCGGGACATCTTTGCATGGTCCCCTAAGGACATGCCGGGTGTGCCGAGGGAGTTCGCCGAGCACTCACTTCATGTGTGGCCGGATGCCAAGCCGGTCAAGCAACCTCTGCGCCGGTTCGCAGAGGAGAAGAGGAAGATAATCGGTGACGAGATCACCCGGCTCCTTGCAGCCGGGTTCATCATGGAAGTATACCACCCGGATTGGCTGGCGAACCCAGTCCTAGTGCTAAAGAAGAACAAGACCCGGCGCATGTGTATCGACTACACCAGCTTGAACAAGGCGTGCCCGAAAGACCCCTTCGCCTCGCCCCGTATTGATCAAGTCATCGATTCCACGGCCGGCTGTGATTTGTTGTCTTTTCTAAATTGCTATTCCGGTTACAATCAGATCCGGTTAAACCCGGCTGATCAGATTAAGACATCATTTATCAACCCCTACGAGGCTTTCTGCTACGTAACCATGCCTTTCGGTCTAAAGAATGCAGGCGCTACCTATCAGCGCTGCATGCAAAAGTGCTTGCACTCGCAGATAGGCTGAAACATGCATGCTTATGTAGACGATGTGGTCATCAAGACCAAGGAGAAGCGCACCCTCCTCGAAGATCTGGGAGAGACATTTGGCAACCTCCGCCAGTACCAGATGAAGCCAAACCCGGAGAGGTGCGTCTTCGGGGTGCCATCCGGTCAGCTCCTCGGTTTCCTCGTGTCACAACGAGGCATCGAGGCAAATCCGGAGAAGATCGCGGCCATCGAGAGGATGCAGCCGCCCAGGAGCCTGCTTGGAGTCCAAAAGTTCACCGGATGCCTGGCCTCCCTTAGCCGTTTCGTCAGCCGGCTGGGGGAGAAGGCACTCCCGTTGTACCAGCTGATGAAGAAGACGGACAAATTCTCCTGGACTTCGCAAGCCGACACCGCATTTCATGACCTCAAGCGCATGCTATCCACAACGCCGGTTCTAGCCACGCCGGCTAGCAAGGAGCTGATGTTGCTCTATATAGCAGCCATCAGCCGGGTCGTCAACGTCGTCCTGGTGGTGGAGCGCCCCGAGGAAGGCAAGGCTCAGCCGGTTCAGAGGCCCATCTACTACCTCAGCGAGGTTCTCTCCCTCTCCAAGCAAAACTACCCCCACTACTAGAAGATGTACTACGGCGTGTACCTGGCATGCAAGAAGCTCAAGCACTACTTCCAGGAGCATCCGATTAAGGTCGTGTGCACCGCACCCCTTTCGGAAATCATTGGCAACAAGGACGCCACCGGCCGAGTCGCCAAGTGGGCCATCGAGCTCGCCGCCTACTCCATCCAGTACGAGCCCCGGCTCACGATCAAGTCACAGGCGCTGGCGGACTTCCTCGTCGACTGGGCCGAGACCCAGTATCTCCCACCGGTTCCGGAATCGGACCACTAGAAGATGCACTTCGACGGGTCGAAGATGCTCGGGGGCTTGGGAGTCGGCATCGTGCTCACCTCGTCCAAGGGAGACCGGCTGGAGTACATGCTGTAGATCCACTTCAAGGCCTCCAACAACGTAGCCGAATACGAGGCACTGGCGCACGAACTCCGGCTAGCCAAGGAGATCGGTGTCAACCAGATCCTGTGCTTCGGTGATTCGGATCTGGTGGTGCAGCAAGTGTCCGGAGAATGGGACGCCAGAGATGCAAACATGGCCCTCTACCGATTCCACATCCAGAAGCTCAGCGCCTCCTTCGACGGATGCGAATTTCATCACGTCCCCCGCATCAACAACGAGGCAGCCGATTCACTCGCCCGAATCGGATCTACCAGGCAGGCGATCCCACCAGGGGTTTCCTTGGAGCACCTACGCAAACCCTCCATCAACCCATCACCAGAGTCAGACTCCATCATCTGGGCAGGGAGCGCTCCGGCTGACGAAGCAGCAGAAGCGGAGCCGGCAGAACCTCCAAAGAAAAAGACCCGCACCAACTCCGGCAAGGCAATGCCCTCCGGTTCGCAAGACCCAGGGGCTACCGGCTCATCAAGCGGCTCGGGGGCTGCCGTCCCGGATACGTCATCCGAACGAACCCCCGACATCAGTCAACCGGAGAGCGGGAGCATCCTCGCCATTCGGGAAGTGCCATCCTGGGCACAGCCCTTCATGAACTACATCGCCAACAGAGAACTTCCAGATGACGAGGTGGAAGCCAGGCAAATCTGGCGCCGCGCGCACACGTACACCATCATCAACGGCGAACTGTACAAGCGCAGCGTATCCGACATTTTTCAAAGGTGTGTCGATGTAGCCACGGGTTGCCGACTACTCAAGGACATCCACCAGGGCGAGTGCGGACACCATGCTTCTTCAAGGGCGATAGTCGCCAAGGCGTTTCGCCATGGCTTCTATTGGCCCACCGCCCTCGAGGACGCTGAGCAGCTGGTCCACACGTGCAATGGGTGCCAGCGCTTCGGGCAGCTCAGGCACATGCCAACTTCGATACTCAAGACCATACCGATCACCTGGCCCTTCGCGGTTTGGGGCCTCGACATGGTCGGTCCCTTCAAGCGAGCACGCGCGGGCATGACCCACCTGCTGGTGGCGGTGGATAAATTCACGAAGTGGATCGAGGTCAAGCCTATCCGGAAGCTAGACGGGGCGACAGTCGTCATCTTCTTCACCGACATCATCAATCGGTTCGGTTACCCCAACAGCATCATCACCGACAACGGCACGAACTTCGCCAAGGGGGGCTTCGCCCGGTTCTGCAGCAACAAGGGCATCCGGCTAGGCCTTGCCTCCGCCGCGCACCCGCAATCCAACGGGCAAGTCGAAAGAGCAAACGGCTTGGTGCTAGCCGGTATCAAGCCGCGTCTCATTGAGCCGTTGGAGCGGTCACCCGGATGCTGGATCGAGGAGCTTCCGGCTGTGCTATGGAGCCTCCGCACCACGCCAAATAGATCAACCGGCTACACCCCGTTCTTCCTGGTCTACGGATCGGAAGCCGTCCTCTCCGCGGACATCGAGTTCGACTCACCGCGCAAGCTTCTATACGACGAAAAGGCCAACCAGGAGGCGCGGGAGGACAGAGTGGACCTCCTAGAGGAGGCCCGCGAGCTGGCTTTGTCTAGGTCAGCCCTGTACCAGCAACGACTACGCCGCTACCATTCAGGCCGGATCCGCCCAGTCGCGTTCCGCGAGGGCGACCTGGTTCTCCGGCTGGTGCAAGACACGAAGGGCATGCACAAGCTATCGCCACCTTGGGAGGGCCCCTTCATCATCAGCCGGGCACTGCCCAACGACTCCTACTACCTCATTGACGCGCAGCAGCCGCGCAAGAACAAGATGGACAAGTCAGACGAGGAAACCAAGCGTCCCTAGAACGCGGCCTTGCTGCGCCCGTTTTACACCTAGTCGCCAGACAGTGTATGTATCCCGCAAACCCTATGAATGAAAATGCGGACCCTTACGAGATGCTCGGGGGCTCCTTGCTAGAAATGTGTTTGCATCTATTTCCCGGTTATGGCTTGCCGGCTGGCCCGGCCTGCTAAGTCAACGAACCGACTGAGTAGTGTGCGACAATGTCAGAGGCCCACTCTTCGTCTCAGCTACAGACCGCAACCCGGCTGTCCGGCTAGCAAGAGCAAAAGCCCAAGGCATCCCACACGAAAAACAGGGAGGAGACGCGACAGACCGGGCGTCCCGGCCTTGCAACTAGCTTAAGCCAATCCGGTTACTAAGCCGTTAGTACCGTGCGCAGTGTATTGTCAGCTCCCTTCGATTCCGGCTGCAGACCGCAACCCGGCTGCCCGGCAAGGACGCAGCGAAAACAGCAGAGCACACAGGAAAGCGACCAAGTGTCCAGAGAGGCGCAAGCTACTTTTCAAAAAAACAAGTCCATTTTCCAGCTACAATTTGGCAGACTAACCTATTAACCCGTGAGGATGTATGTGTATGTGTATGTATATTCTTGTCCGACTACCTTGAGTCGGAAGTCAGGGAGAAAAGAAGAAGATTCGAAGTCCTTGCCTTCATCAAGCGCTCCGAATCTCGGAGGCTACACCCACCGGGTGCGCTCGCGCGCTCCCAGTGGAATCTTGTAGTTCCCGACCGGCTAAAGGTGTTTAGCCAGCCGTTCGGAGCCAAGGTGAGGGCAAGGGCAGGAGCAAGAGAAGGCAAGAAAGATTCGAAGCACCTGGCTACGACAGCTACTCCGAATCTCGGGGGCTACACCCAGTGGGTGCGCTCGCGCGCCCCCACTGGAATGTTAGTTTCCCCGGCTAAATGTGTTCAGCCAGCGAAAGCAACCGACTGAGACAAGCCCAGTCAGATAAAGTTAAAAGATTTGGGAAAAGGGAGAAGATTCGAAGCACCTAGCTACGCCAGCTACTACGAATCTCGGGGGCTACACCTAGTGGGTGCGCTCGCGCGCCCCCACTGGAGGTGCAGTTTACCCGGCTAAAAGTGTGTAGCCGGGCGAAGTCAGCCGGATAAAGTCAACCGGCGAAATGTTGAAAGAAAATTCGAAGCACGCAAGTTGAGGGGAACTCAAGCCAGTTCAATACCGAACTAGTTCCTTCTGGCCTTTTCTTTTCCTCTTTTTTTCTACCAAAACACGCCGGAATGCCCCGGGTTGTACATTCCGATCTATCCCCTGCAACTCTGTTGTACTCATAAGGCTTTGGGTTCTTCCCGGCCTTCATATATGGAAATATATAACTCAAAAAAAATATTAACAAGCAAAGGAAAAAGGAGGCGAAGATCCCATGAGTTTACCCGGCGTTAGAGACAGCCAGTACAGACAGACAAGTTTTAAGCAAAACTAAAGCAAGACAAATACACCCGGCATCCCGGGGCAACGACTAGGCGGCAGGACCCTTGCCGTGAGGAGCATCTTGGCCGGCAGAAGCTTCAGGCGGAGGAGGAGGCACGACGCTCGATCCGGTTCCGGCGCCCGCAGGCGGCTGCGTAGGGCCTTCCACATCAGGAGTACCGACGGACTCTGAGTCGGTGAGCACCTCGTCGGGGTCCACGTAGTCGGCAATCTTGATGGCGGAGCCTCGGAGCTCCGGATGGGCCTGGCGGCAAGGTCGGCGCCGGAAGCCTCCGTCGATCTTCTCGACGCGGGCGTCCTTATACCAGGAGAGCATGAGGGCCAGGGCCATCTCCGCTCCGGCTCGCGCCGCCAAGTCCCGCAGCCGGTCCAACGCAGCCGGCACCTCCCCCACCTTCGCAGCCAGCTGCGCCATTGTCTCCGAAACCGGAGCATCCGGCCACAGGAAGGAGAAGACGTCCCGCGCCGCTTGACGAAGCTTGGTAGCTTCTTCGCCAAGAAGGACGACGAGCTCCTAGGCCGTCGGCTGCGCTCCCGGCCAGTTCTGCTGCAGCCGGTTGTAGGCCAGCAGGTCTATGCCGGGATAAAACGCTGTCAGAAAAGAGTCAGATCCGGCTACCGGATCCGGAAAGAAAAGAAGGCGGAAAAGAGGAACTCACCCTTAGCCGTGTGGCCAACCTGCATCAGCTCCTCCACCAGAGCCTTCTCCTTCGTCGCCAGCCGTTTGATCTCCTTCTCTTGGTCCTTGTTTTGGGCCTCGAGAAGCAAACTTACTCTGGGAGGTTCCGTTGGAGGCAACAAGCTTCTGCTCTAAGGACCGGTTCCCGCCGGCTGCGGCCTCCAGTAGCCGGATCTCCTTCACCGCCAGTTCGAGGGTGGCGGCGAGATCCGTCAGCGAGGCAACGGAGGAGGCGTCGTCATCCACGGCGTTGACGGCCAAAGATTCCTTCACGGCCACCACCGCCGTCCTCCACTCCTCTCCCGGCTCCTCGTCGGAGTTGTCGTCGTCGACAACTACAAGCTCCTTGCCGGTTGCGGCGCCCCGCGCGCCCGCGAAAGAGCCACCCGGCTGAGGAACCTCCGCCTCCGGCTGAGCCACCACGTCCGGCTGCGGACCCTCCGCTCCGGCTGAGGCAGCCGGTTCAGATCGAGGTGGGGGCGGAGGCGGCGCCGCGGGAGAAGGAAGGGCGCGGGCAGACGCGGTCGGAGCGCGGGGTGGCGACCCGGTTGGTGCTCGCGGCTCCAAAGGAGACCAGCGCGCTAAAGAAGACAGAAGACAAGAGGAAGGAAAGAAAAGCAAATAAGTCAAGGGCAGAAAAGCAGGAAAAGAAACAGGCAGAAGACGGTGAAAGAAAGGGGAGGAGGGACGTACCCCGACACAACCGGAGGCGGCCCCTTCTTCCGGCCAAGGCGGCTCGGCGGAAGGGCGCTGGTCCGGCTCCTCTTGGGGGCTGGCTCCTCCACGGCAGGCCGGCGGGAGCTGGAACGGCTGGAGCCGCTCCCGCCAGCTTCGCCGTCCGTCGCAGGGCGCTGCGCCGGATCGGAGGTCGGCGCGGCCTCCTCCTCATGAACCTCCGTGTGGGGGTCGGTAGCCGGTTCATCATTTCGGCTGGGGAAGGCATCACCATCCCCATCTGACTCCTCGCCAGACCGCCGAGCACGCGGCTCGGGCAAGTCAGGCGTAAAAACCTCGAGAGGGGCCTCACCCTCCTCGCGAAGGATGCAAGGGAAGATCTGCCGAATACAAGAAGTTAGTCGGGCAAAACAAGAAAGAAAGGCAAGAAATACGAAAGAAAGCTCTGGCTAAAAGGACCAACCCGGGGCGCGCGGTTGTCCCGGTTGTAGGGCGCCAGGCTGAAGGTCTAGCCCTCCGGCAGCCGCTCCTTCGTGATCGTCCACACCCACTCCTTCAGGTTGTGGTAGCGGGGATCGCGGCGCGACAGTCAGGTCGGGTCCAGCCGGCCGGAGTAGTAGCACATTTTGTGCGCTCGCTGCTGCAACGACATCAGCCGGGACATCCAGCTGAGGTGATGTCCAGGCCAGTTAGCCGGCAGGTGACGAGGGAGCGCATGCGCTGCAGCATCGCGTCCGACTCCGCCTTGTCGCCGTGAATCTTCAGCTCCCAGTTCTGCCGGCTGGACTCGACATCCTGGAAAGCCAGAAGGTTGATCCGGTCGACGTTAGTGACGTTCTTGACGTAGAAGTACGACCGTAGCCGGACTGCGCGCGGGAATAGATGGAGGCGCCACCGCAGACGACTAGCGATCCCTTCGTGTACTGCACTGCGGCCGGACTCGAAAGAGCCGGCAGAAGAGCCCGAGATCCGGCTGGATCCCGAGGTAGCTCTCGCAAAAGGCCATGAAGTGCGCCAGCGTTCCGATCGCGTTGGCGCCGAGATGGTGGAGACGGAGATCGAAGAAGGCCAGAAATGTGAGGAAGGGGTGCACTGGCAACGCGAACCCACGCGCCAGATGCGAGAGGAAGATGACGCGTTCCCCCTCCGCCGGGTGCGGCGACAACTCTCCCGCCGGTGCCAACCGCACCGCTACTTCCTCCTCTGGCGGAAGGACGCGGGTTGCGCGGTACTTCTAGATGTGGTCCTCCGTGACGGAGGAACCACACCAGCCTCCGCGATCGACTGCCATCACCGGTTGACAAGGAGGCGCGGCGGCGGAGGAATGACAATGGCCCGTACCGCCGACGACAAAGAACAAGCGGCGCAGCAGGCTACGGCGGGAGCGCGGAAGGGAAGAGGAAAACTAGAGCGGGAGAGCGAAGGAAGAGAACTGCTCCTCTCGCGGCGGCCCTTTAAAGGACCGGAAGCGCAACCGTCCATGGCGCCACGTGGCGCGCATCCGGGCGACCCCTACCCCAACCGCCGCCCAGATCCCGTGTGCCAAAGCGGGATGCGCAGAAGATCCTGGAGCGAGAACCGAAGCGCCGGGCAGCAGCTTCCCGAGGCGACGTGCGATGGGACGTTACGCTGCCCGCCGCAGTGCAATGATGGGGCGTGCGCGCGTGGTCGGCATCAGCACTGACGTCACGAGTAGCGCAACCGCCAGTCGTAGCCGGACACAAATTCAAAACCAAGAGGGAGCGCGCGCACATTTCGCCTAAGGGCGGAATCCACACGCGCTCGGGGGCTAGTGTCGGGGGGATGATCCCCATATACCCCAACCGGATAAGAAACAGGACAGTCGGATAGTGTCCGGCTGGCCTGATGCAGCCGGACAAAGCAAGCCAGGCCGGCTACCGCACGGTAGTCGGATCGACAAGAAGCATCCGGTTACGGCGACGTAGCCGGAACCAATCAAGGAGACAGGACGACGTGCGTATCAATGCACGGTACGCCCTGTACGACGACAAGACCGGCCACTACTCGGCCATACCGAAGACTTTGCGAGGATGACGCAGGAACAGTGGCCCGATGCTGATGATAGCTCGCACAACGTCCACTGTACCTACGACAGCCATACCGCTCATACTCCGATGGGACATACCATACCGGATACTGTAGATGACCAGTCGGCTGGGACCCGCCTGTGGGGCCCGCTAGTCAGACTGGCTAGTGAGACCGTTGCCTCTTTGCCTATATAAGGAGAGGCAAGGCCTCAATAGTAAGGGTTGGTCTGATAGCATTTAAGGCAGTAGCTAGAGAATACAGCTCGAGGAGCACTTGTAGTTCGTATACCCCATAGTCAGATCCGGCAGGAGTAGGAGTTTTACCTCACGACGAGGGCTCCGAACCTGGGTACTTCCTACGTCCAGCTACGCTTGCTTGTATCCAATCTCGCATGCGGACGCCGTCGATAGCTTCCCTGCTAGTCCCCACACCTCTATCTAACCTTCTCAGGTACTACCGTTCCCAATACAACGACATAAGCTATAGTCATATGCTACTTAACGTGCATGTGGGAAATGGAGAATAGATTCAAAAGTTCTTCAATTGTGCCATCATGTGTAACATCCTGATATTTATGGGCTGAATTTTTTCATTTAAAAAACAAAGGATGTTGCGGTGTGATCAAATAAATAAATATTTCGTTTGGAGTGTAAAACATTAATTCCAAAATGTTTTGGAATTAAATTATTTTCTCAGAGTTACTTTTAGTACTATTTGAGACTTCTGATCTACCAATTCTTTCTTTGGTTCGCTTAAAAAATATCATGAATTTGGTCGTGTAGCCATGCACGCCTTTGCTGGCTGCATTAGCACGTCGCTAGTCTTTCTTCTCCTTCGTGCCTTTCTTCTTTTATTTTCTTTCCTCTGAACTGGGCCACACCCAGCTCAGTAAGGCCCAACAGAGCTAGCTCACAGGGGAGGAGTTCGCACATCACCGCCGCGCGAAAAGTATGACTCCGATTCTTCCAAGTTGAACCCCCTTTCCATCTGACTATTAATTCCGAGACCCAACCTCCTCGTTTTCTTTTTCCCATCTCCGCCACCACCCCAGGCCCTATCTCGCACCACAATCTCGCGTAGAGCCACTCAGACCAATGCCGTGTGCCACCGGCCATCTCAGGCCAAACTATTGTGCCACTAGGACCGCAAGAAGGAAGAGAACCAGTTCAAGAACCAGGAACCTAAACCGTCAATCACGAGTCGGATGAATTTTTCATCTTCTTCAACTCTGTTCGTCTACGTAGCCAAACAATTTCATCACACTCAGGAAGCACCCCCACAATTCCTCGCACCCACGAGTTACTCTCGACAAGGCCTACCTCCTAGACATACTCTTCAGGCATAGTTTGGTTGCTGGCCACGAAACGAAAATGTCATCCGATGACATTGGTGTGGTAGACCATCTTCCACTCATCCCTCGATCTCAAGGCCAACATAGAAAAGTGTTCTAAATAACCATAGGAATCCAGTAATGAAGTTAAATTTCAAATATCACCGATGGTTTTCAAATTTACTTAAAATCGTATATAAATCGGTCCAAATTCAAAGGGATTTAAATTTGGTGAAATTCAGCAAGCGGTATTATTCATGTAGTTTACATATGCTTAGTGTACTATTGGTATCTATTTAAGTTTGGTAGTTGACTAGTTTAATTGTAGTGTTGTCGAAGTTGTCCTTACTTGCTAGCCACAATTACACAAGTGAATAAACTACAACTAGTAAGACTGCATACATACAATAACGGGCCACTCTAATTAGGTTATAAAGAACATAAACTAATCAATGCAACATGAACACCGACACGAAATTACTGTAAACATCTAGCAAAGCTACTGTAATAAAAGTAATATGCTAATTGAGCACCTACCAACATCATGAGCAAAACATGCAACAAAGCAGATTCTACTCTAATTCTATTGAACCTACAGGCATGATAAACAAAGCAGAACGTAGTGAAGTGTAAGAACAGCATGAAAGGTTCCACAAACAGTACACCAACTCCTAAAACAGTTCCCAAGAATATAAGCACTATTGCACTAATTAAATACATCTAAAAATTAATTTTGTAGCTACACAGTATTTTTAAGCAAAGAACAACATTACGATCGAATTAGTCAACCACAAAACTTAAATAAATACCAACAACAGACTAACTATATGTAAATACCAACAACAGACTAACTATATGTAAATACCAACAAGAGACTAAGTATATGTAAATTATACGAATAATACTATGTGCTCAAATTAATGAAATGAATTCAAATCCCTTTGAATTTGGACCAAATTCATATATGCTTTTAAGTAAATTTGAAAACCAATGTTTGAAATCTAACTTCATTGTTGTGATCCTTGGTTCTTTATAACACTTTCTATGTTGGCCTCAAGATCTAAGGACAGGTGGAAGATGGTCTACCCCACCAAAGCCATTGGATGGCATTCAGTTCGCGACCAGATCATGGCGCACACGGCCAACAACCAAACTAGCCTGAAAAGTATGTTTCGGTCTGTAGGAGGTAGGTCTTGTCGAGATTAACTCATGGGTGCAAGGAATTGTGGTGGTGCTTAACAAGTGCGACGAAATCGTCTAGTGAAGTAGACGAACAAAGATGAATACGATGCAAAATTCGTCCGGCATGGTCAATGGTTCAAGTTGCTGGTCTTTGCACTGGTTCTCCTCCTGCTTGCAGTCTTGGTGGCACAGGAGATGGCCAGAGTCGCCGGCCATGAGCACCGCATCCTGTGGCGCTCTAAGGCGGCGCTCCGCGAGACCAGAACACGGTGCAAGCTAGGTCTCTAGGTGGTGGCGATGGGAAAAAGGAAACAAGGGGGGTGGGTCTCGGAATTAATAGGCAGAGTGAAAAGTCGGTTCAACGCGGAAGAATCGGCTGGGCGTTCTGAGGGGCAACATTGTGCATGCTGCGCAAGAACTCCTCCTATGCGAGGACGAGCGAGTGAGCGTTTACTTGACTGGGCTAGCTCTGTTGGGCCTTAGTGGGCTAAGTGCGGCCCAGTTCAGAGGGGAAGGAGAGAGGAAAGAAAAAAGAAAAGTAAAGAAGCAATATGCTAGTGCAGTCAGCCAAGGCGTGCATGTGCATGCATGGCTACATGACGAAGTCTAATGGGATTTTTAATACAACCAAATAAGAAAGAAACTGGTAAATCAAAAGGAGACTTAAATAATACTAGAAGTAACTCTGAGAAAATAACTTCCTCACCTCATAGGTCAATTTATTTCCAAAACATTTTGGAACTTTAACAACTCCAAACGAAATATTTATCTATTTGATCACACTGCAACATCCTTTGCTTTTATAAAGAAAAAGTTCAGCCTGTAAAAATCAAGATGATACATTATGTCATACTAGATGAATCGAGCATCCAATCGGAAGTTCCAGCTTGTGGAATTGGCATTTGTTGTTCCACGTAGTGATTTACTTTAGCCCATTCTTATCTTCTTTGATCGAGCGAGATTCAGGAGACTTACAAGCTTAGTTTGCATGAATTACAGACTACCATAACCCTTGTCATTAGTCCCTCACCACACATACATATGCAGCTGTTCACTACATCCATATACTTTTCACACTATGGAAGTAAAAGGAGACATATCAATATCAACTCCAAATAAGGATCATCCGAGGATAGCATGTGAATCAATACTAACCAACAAAGTCTATTTGCAGAAACCCAACTGTAGGTGAATTCGTATTAGAGCAAATCCTATAAATGAGATGAACCACATCTTAACCAGCCACAAGAGATCCTAGAAGAAACGGCTAACAAGAACAGGTGGCACACAGCGAAAAAGGGAAGTTTAAACTCTATCCAACAAACAAATTGTGCATTAACGCCTCCTAAATCATACTAATCTCCAAGGATTTGCTCTTAGGATTCAGAAGAAAAGGAGTTTCTGCTCTTCCTCTGCCTAAATTGCCAATACTGTTAATCATAATGTTTTAAAATTGACCAGTTAAAAGAGCAACCCTTGGCATTGCTAATTACTGCAGTAGTAAACAAGACAGAAAGCAATCAAATCTGAATTTCATCAGCAGGTACAGCTCTTGAAATTACCACACACGAGCACTGTTTGCTGTAGCGATTATTTTATAGCCCATTGTTATCTGCTTTGATCGAGCAAGATCTAGGCAGCCTACAAGCTTAGTTTGCAAACATTACACACTACCATAACCCTTGCCATCAGCGTGTCACCGCACATACATACGCAGTTGTTCATCACATCCATATTGTATTTCAGTTTATGGAAGTAAGAGGAGCATATCAATATTTACTCCTGCTTCGCACACGAGGATCAACTGAGAATAGCATGTAAATCGACACACGACCAACAAAATCTACTTGCAGAAACCAACTTTAGGTGAATTCATGTAAAGAGTAAATCCTATGAATGAGATGAACCAAGTCTTAACCAGCCACAAGAGATCTCCTAGAAGTAATAGGACTATAAAGAAAAGGCGGACACAGTTTAAAAAGCAAGCTAAAACTCTGTAACAAACAAATTGTGCATCGCCGCTTCCTAAATCATAACTAATCTCCAAGGATTTGCTCTTAGAATTCACAAGGAAAGCGGGTTTCTGCTCTTCCTCTACCTGAATTGTCAATACTGTTGGTTCTAATGTCTAAACTAGATCAGGTAACGGATCAATACTTTGCCATTGCTAATTGAATGTCTGTACTAAGCAGAAAGCAACCAGATCTGAATTTCATCAGCACGAATCTTGAGATTTCGCAGTGCCACTACTGCCTACTGAATGTGCGATCTGTCTAGAGCATCTTGATGTACCTGCAGCGGCGGTGGAGCAAGGGAGGGCAGAGAGGAGGGCCTCGCAGTAGACGCCGGCGGGCTTGTCTACTACGGCGAACCAGTCGTCCTCGAACACTACGGTGGCGGAGGAGTAGGCGCCGGAGCGGGCGGAGGCGGTCATGGCGCGCCGGAGCTCCACGTCCTTGGAGACGGCCGGATAAGGAGGGGACACCGGGCTAGGGTACTCCCCGGTAGCCGCCGCCGACATGGCTACGTTCTGCACGCCTGCTCCCGCGGCTGCTACGGCGATGCGGCGCGCGGGTGGCGGCGGCAGGGCTCGCGGCGGGGTGGCGGCGCGAGGCGATAGGAGAAGGAGGAGGAGGGGCACTCTCGTCATTTTGTCCGCAGAGGAGACCAGTCCTAATAAAGACACGAGACTTCTTCCTCCCTTCTCCTCTCCCCAGCGAAAGAACCCAAACCCTAGCCTCCGCCGTCCCCGTCAACTCCGGCGAGCCGGCCCCCACCACCGGCCGTAGCCGTTGTGCGCTCTCCTGAAGCTATTTCGCTGCGAATCTGAAGCTCGAGGGCTGAGGACGGGGAGGTAGCGGTGGGTGATTTACCGATTTGGGGAGTGGAGGAGGATGGGGTCGTCGTCGAAGGTGGTGCGGCCTGAGGAGGTGCTGGAGTCGCTCAAGAACGACGGCACCGTGGACGCGCTCCGCATGAAGATCATCGCCCAGCTCAAGGCCAATGTATGCTTCCGGCTTCTCTTCCACGTCCTTCCTCAGTTCCTCTTTTCCAATCCCCTTGTCCTCCCGCCTGCCTGCAATTTTGCTCTCGGTGGCTCGGCAGCGGCGAGGACCTCGTGGTGAGGTCGCTGATTACAAGGTGGCAGCCGGAGTAGAGATTAGTAGAGGAGTCGCCATGGCTACGGATATGGATTCTTTCGAACATTTTGTGCACTGTTGAGCGTAAAAAGAATTCACTTCTTCACGCGAAAGCAGTTTTTTATTTTTTATGGTTGCAATGCCTTCACCTGACCAACACCCAATTTTCATGTGTCAGGATAATTCTGAACAATGTAGCATATATGTTGTTGAGTTTTTGCCCAGTACCCATGTTGTAGATATGTACTTCTCACCACAGTTTCCTTGCATTGCTTTTGTGAGATTGGCTTGATGAATAGAATAGTTAGTTTGCAGATCAGGACTAAACCTTTTTATATTGGATTTCAGGAGGATATGAAGAAAAATACTATGATGATGGTGGAGCAAAGCAAAGTTCTGAAGACTCCTGGAGCTGAGAAAAAGACCAAGAGGGAGCTGTTTGACGCTCTTCGGCAGGAATTGGAGTAAGCACTAGATGCTTATGTTTAATTTACTAACACGGTGTTGCATAGAGCAAACAGGTTATGCTCGATATAAATTTACTAGGCCAGCTTTATGGTGTTCATTTTTTTATGCTGAAATATTTCAGTGTTTGATTTTCTGAGCACACACAATACTCTATGACAACAGGTTTTTTTGCCTATCATATCTTTTGCTAACCTCTAGTCTCTGCTTGTTTAAAACTACTAATGATCTATCTCCCGGTGATATGATATATAGTAGTGGAATATACAGATTTGTACTTGAATTCTGCTATACCTTTTGCAATGCTGGAATTTGAACATGCAGATGGTGCATTTTGTTTGGACACAGATGTAACTTTGCACCTCTCTTCACTTTACCATTGTTTTGAGCTTCTTCTTTCTTCGACTTAGGTAGTTCTGTTTTATACCATGGACTGAAGCAGAATATATAATTTATCAGATCTGTAAACCAGTGCTAACTCATTTGTTCTAATGCAGAACTCCTGTCCTGGAGAAAGCCTCAAAGGCGGTTTGGGAGTTGATACTTGACAATGGTGGACTGGGTAAAGAGATCACCGAGACAGTTGAGAAAGTCTTCTGCCGGCTCAGCGGAATCGATGCGATGCCACCCCCGGCGTCAACATCCGGTGCTCCTCAAGAGAAACAAACAAACATGGATGTAGAGGAGAGTGAGAAGGATGCCTCTGAACCAGCGTCATCCTCAAGGAAGAGGCCGTTCGGTGACATCAGTGCGAAAGGAGCAGCTGCTATGCCAAACGGCAGCGCTAAATACCAGGATGACGAGCACGAGGAGGGCAACTAGAAGATGTCATGTTGTTTCAACTGTTGCAGGTTAAATTAGCTGTTGTGTTTTTAACTTTTTATGGCCAAAAGTTGCCAGAGTTCTCTGATAGTGATGTAGTTCCACAATCTACGGTTGTATGGTAGATGCTTGTGGCTTCTCTGACTGTTTATACAAGTCGAGCTATGTAAGTTGCTGATAGGATGTATTCAGCTTTAGAGGGGCCCTAATTTCTGTCCTGAATATAGAACAAGTTGTCTGCTGGATACAACCTGAGAATAAACTTACATTTTGGGTGGTGATACGGAAAAAATTCGTGGATGTCGTTATTGGCTTCTTCCAAATTACTACCTCCGTTTCAAAATGTAAGCCTTTTTAGAAAGCTAAATTAGTTATCTAAAAAGGCTTATATTTTGAAACGGAGGTAGTACTAAGGTGACAGTGCAATGTGGAATTGCTAATTACAACGTGTCTGATTTTATCAGCTGTGCTTGGGTTTGTGACCAGAATTTATCATCTCAGACTGTCAAGGTTTGGGTCAAGATCAAAATTTTGGTCTTTGTTTGAATGAATGGTTGACAAGATATTAAATACTCTTATATCCATAGCTCGTTATACTTGTTGCCCCTAAATTACTCTACTAATTTCATTTTGTATACATTAGACTTGCTTCTTCTTGTTTAATCTATATCTATACGGAAAGTATATATATTTCATACTGAATAAACATGAGTTGGGGTGGGATACTCTGGGTCGGCAGGGAGCAAGTACATAAATTTGAAGTGTTGTGTTCTGTATGAGACTCTATGTTGTCTTGGTTATTGTTTTCCCTCGAGTTTCTGCTGCAGAGACTGTAGACCACATTTGCATTTGGTGCCAGGTGTGAAGCCAAGGTAATCACTATTTTTTTTCACAAAAAAAATCGATTTGATCTTTTATCTGTTTAGTGTGCATTTCATTTCCCATACAGCTGCGTATTATGAGACATTTCCCACTATTATCTCATTTTTTATGAGGAACCTTCGTCTTTGCAAAATGTATATTAATAACATTACAAAAGCATGAATTAAACTGGGATGGCAAATTCCAAATTGCAGCAGATAGATACGCAACTGTTACTTCAGATTTAGAGAGCAATTAAGGGACATACAAGCTGGAAAAGACAATTGAATACTCTGCAATCTGCTCTACATTCAGCTCAAATAATACTACATTTTAGAGAGCAATTAAGGGACACACAAGCTTGTAATGGCAAAATCGAATAAATTAAATCTATTTCCTTCAAATAATTCTACTACACTGCAATAGTAAGTACTCTGCAATCTGCTCTACTACTACTACATTCAGCTCTAGCATTTAGCATGGATCCATCTTTCCTAGCACAATTACGGAAGCTGAGCGCTCCTTCAAGTCGCGGGGCGGCCGGTGGAGCTCCTTCTTTGTTGCCACACAATGCCACCGGTGAAACGATCATCAGCTCCGATCCTCCTTTCCGGGCAACTGATTTCATGCCACGATCCTCGTCAGCATCGGCAGCAGCAGCAGGAGGACCTCGTCACTCGTCAGTCAGTCAGTCTGCGTCGCCTGCGAACCACGGGAGCTTGAGCGCGTCGGCCACCGTCAGCCTCTTCTCAGGGTTGCAGGTGAGAAGTCCGTTCATGACCTCGAATCCTTCCTCGGACAGCGTCTCCTCCGGGAACAGCTCGCGCAGCCTGCTGCGTTGTCCCAGCTTGAGCGGTGGCATCTTGGCGGCGCGCGGCAGGGACGCGAACCCGGGCCACGTGACGTCGTCGGGCGTGCCGAGCAGCCCGAAGATGGTCCAGAGGTAGGCCATCTCCTGGGCGTACAGACGCTGCAGGTCCAACAGGGCGTCCTCCACGCCGGCCTGCAGCAGCAGGATCTCGCCGCCGACGAGCTCCGCCATGACGCAGCCGATCGACCACGCGTCCACGAGAGCGTCGTGGCCCGGCTTCCCCATGAGCACCTCCGGCGCGGTGTAGAGCATCGTGCCGGCCTCGCTGTGCGGCGGCGGGTCGGACGTGGAGATGGCCAGGCCGAAATCGCAGATCTTGAGGACTTCCTCGTCTTCCGAGTCCTCGACCAGGAGGTTGGCCGGCTTGATGTCGCGGTGGACGATGTTGCGGTCCTGCATCCCCTTGGCGCCCGTCAGGAGCTGCCGCATGAAGGCGCGCACGGTGGCCTCCGGGAGCGGCGGCGCGGTGCCGGCGCTGCTTCGTTCGTCGAGGATGTCGCGGAGGCTCTGGCCGGCGACGAAGTCCATGACGAGGCCGAGCTCGCCGGTGTAGGGGTTGCGGACGACGCGGTGGAATCCGACGACGTGGGGGTTCCCGCTGCACGCGGCCTCGAGGAGGCGGGCCTCCCGCAGCAGCTCGCGGGGATCGGGGGCAGCGGCGCCGAATTCCGGCGGCTGCGAGGCGAAGAACTTGATCGCGACGGCCTGGCCCGTAGGGCGGTGGCGAGCCTTGAAGACGATGCCGAAGGCGCCCTCGCCGAGGCACGGCGTCTCCAGCTCGTAGTCAGCGGTGGTGGCGTAGGCGGCGGCCGGCTTCTTGATGGCGCTGGCGCTGGGGCTGGGGCATGTTCGTTTCGCCACGACGACTCTCCTCTTCTTGTGGGCCTGGCCGCCCATGGGCATGGCGACGGCGGCGGCTGGTCGCTTGCGGATGGCCATAGCTAGGGCGGCTGGGATCGATCAGACAGGAGCCGAAGAAAGCGCGAAGTGGAAGAGGAAGGTGGGATGGGGAGTAGGGTTTGGGCAGCTCAAATCGATCCTGCGGCGGGAATACATAGACAGGATCTCAAACTGGATTCGTAATTTGGGGGGGGAAAACGCGTACTCAACCCCAATTCGACTCTCATTCTGACGGGCGAACCCCGGTTCGAGTCAGTGACGTGACGAGTACGTTGTTTTTCGATCGGATCCGAGTTTACCGGCCTGGCCGTGAAAAAAAAACGCGTGGTAGACTTTTTTTTAATGGAACGATCCGATCCATCCTACGAGGCCTTCCACAACGTATTATGCAATTTACGTGCCCAGACATTTTTTACATTTTGGGCACCGGTGGCCTTCCTTGTTTACGTGGTGCCTAAAAAATATTCCAGGAAATCAAAGTAATTGGATGCTCCGATTGTCAGGATGTGTACCTGACAGACTGTCCGATGCTCTGTTTCTGCTGTTATCGCTAAGCGTCATTAAGAAAGAATTATTATATGTAAGTTAATTAACCGTACTTAAAGTGTAATGCTTGGGCGCTATCCTTTCGATATAAAAGGGGGCGCGTGGGTGGCTGGGAGGCCAAGCATATCAAAAACCCTAATTTTCCTTTCCTGTTTTTCCTTACCAATTTTTCCTACTGCAATTTATCTAGCTACCAATTGCTCCTTCTTTCTTTTGAGATTTTCCTCCAACGCTCATGCTCGGAAGTCCTGACAAACTAGTATCAGAGCACACCGGCGCCAGGCCCTTCCCCTTTTTCCCTCCATCCCTTCCCTGTCCGACGACGGCGCTCAAACTCGAGGTTGCTGGATCTCGCGGTCCGGTGGTAAAATCCCTCCCAGGAGCCGCGATGGCCCCATCCATCATCCGTACCCGCTCGCAAGACCGCATGGAGGCTGAGGCCGAGGATGCGGTGACCCTGGCGGCAGCGGACGAGCAAGCGCGCCTGGAAGCAGCCATCAGCGCTCGACTTCCTCGTGAGGTCGTCAACCTCAACAGGCGTATGGAGCAGCAACACGCTTCTTCTCATAAATCTTTGGCAGATCTCCAAGGTGAAATCTCTCGACTTTCTGGGATGATGTCCTCTCTGGTTATGCAGCAAAATCAAGCCCCCAATCCAGAGGGCATTGGGGTCCCGGTAACCTCAGCTCCACACAGCCAAACCTTCTCAACGCCGCCACCACTCCCAACCCATTCCCTCTCACCAATAATCGAAGCTTCAACCCCAGCAAACTCCGGCCAGATTAACCATCCAACCGCTCGCCCTCTGCAATTTGGTCAACTCACGCCTGAACAACTTCCCCACCTAGCCTTCCCACCACATCCTACCACCATGAATCTACCCAATTCGACAAACTACCCGACTTATACCATGGCTACGGTATCCACTTCTATACCACAAATTTCCCAAACAACAAACCCGCTCACAAATCCCCAATTCTACAAGACATGCCCTCCCCCAAACTACCAATATCCACCACCCTATTACAATCAAATGCAACCTTTTTACCCTTCACAACCCCCTTTCTTCCCACCCCAATTTTAGCAACCATACCAAATGCCATATCAACCAAACCTTGTCCGCAACCCACACGACCATTTACCCAACCCAATCCACAACCTTTCCCACAAACAACAAACCACCACCAAGTAGAGCCACAAATTCGTACCCCCCATGTTGAACTCCCCATCTTCTCGGGAGATAATCCTACTGCTTGGCGCCAGGAGTGTGAAGGTATCTTCGACTTGGTCACTATTCCAGAGGAACAACAAGTGAAATGGGGTATCGCTCATATCAGAGGACGGGCCAAAACGTGGCTTCACAGTACCTTGCCCGACATCCAGGATATCACCTGGAACAAATTGTGCTCCTTGCTCATACAACGATTCCCTGAAGCGCCAACCATGGACTCAATGGAACAACTCCAACAGCTCCGTCAGATAACTACTGTCAATGCATACATTGACAACTTTGAAGATTGGATGGATATCATGAAGCGTGACCGTCCCTATCTGCCCTCCTCTTTCTTCCTAGAGCGATTCATCAGTGGTCTCAAGGAAAACATACGTCATTTGGTCAAAATTCAGAAACCTGAATCCCTCCTCAGTGCATACTGGTACGCCAGACAACATGAGCATTCCTACTTGTCAAACACCAAGCGCACACCTTTGACACCAGCAAACCCCAGGCAACCACAGCTTGTACCATTGCAACAAGGATCAAGCCCCAGGAACACACAATGGAAAGAAAGGCCACGCTCCTTAGAGAAAAACAGAGAACCTCGTAAATGCTGGTATTGCTCTGATACCTGGGTCTATGGTCACAAGTGTCCTAATGGCTCGTGTATTAACAAACTCATTGGGGAACCCCAAAAGGAAGGTATGATGAGCACAGCAGCAAGTTTCCCTTAGTTATGAAACCAAGGTTTAATCGAACCAGTAGGAACAAGGAAACACCCCAAAGGTGTCGCTAGCTGAGCCTTGGCAGGGCGCACTACCGATGCTAGTAGCAACGTGGAGACCTGCACAACACAACCACAGAACTCTGTCCCCAACTTGCGATGAGGTTGTCAATCTCACCGTGTTTTGCTAAAAACAAAGGATTAAACGTATCGAATGGAAGGAAGTAATAGTTTGTAGAAAGTAAACACAAAGCAGTAAACAGTTTATAGATTCTATGTAAAAGAAAGGACCGGGATCCATAGTTCACTAGAGGTGGCTCTCCTTAGATAGATAACATGCTGGGTGAACAAATTACAGCATGGCAATTGACAAACATCGAGAAAGCAATACATGCATATAGTAATCATCTTGACTCCTTTGAGACTTGATTGGGCATTACAACATTATACATAGACCGCCATCCAACTGCATCTATGACTAATAGTCCACCTTCAGGTTATCATCCGAACCCCCTCCAGTATTAAGTTGCAAGCAACAGATTATTGCTTTACGAATTGCGTGTAAAGTAAACAATATGATTGTTCTATGAACAAAGGATTCTTGTTTTCTCCCTAGTAGCAACACCACATCTAGTACCTTAGAGATTTCTGTCACTTCCCCAGATTACCAGAGGCATGAACCCACTATCGAGCATAAATACTAACTCTTGGAGTTGCTAGCATCTACTTGGCCAGGTGTGGCATCCCGCTAAAAGCACTACTAGAAAATCGTGGTGTTTTTGTGCATTGCATCATCATGACTACATGCTCATGTCATCATGCCACATTGCATTTGAGCATCGTCATCATCTTGCATGGTTTGTTTAAAAACTATTTTCGAAAAGCCTGGTTTTGTTTTCTAAACGCCCCGTCTTTATTTCAAATTAAAACCCGGGTCTTCGGAATATTTTGTTTCGTCTACAAACGGATTTCAAAAGCCCCATTTTTAATAAACAAAATTTCTATTTATTTTTAGGGGGCAGCCGGCCACCCCTATTTAACAAAACCAGTGCAGCCCTAGTCTAACTTTTCCCAGCCACACCCTACCTACCCCACCGACCAGCCCGCCCCATCTCACCCAGCCGCGAGGCAGCCCCCTCCCGCTAGCTCCCCCTGGTCTCCGCCTGCCACGCCTGCAGTCGGGTCCCACCGCGCCAGCCTTCTACCTCAGCGCCGCCCTCCACCTACCCCCTTTTTCTCCCTCCTCCTGGCCCACCACCTGCCATCCACCCTCCACCTTATCCCCTCACCACGTCTACCTCCCGCCTGTCCTATCCATCCGGGAGAGAGACCCTCCCCCCTCCCGACAAAACTCCTGTCGCCAGCCCCACACCACCCGGGGATTCCCGTCCGCCTCCTGGCCCACCCCTTCCCCGTCGCACGCCTCTCCTCTCTCCTCCCTCCCGTTCGACCCCACCTCTCGCCTCTCCCTCCAGGATCCCGAGCCCGCTGCCGCCACGGATGGCCGCCCTCCTCTGCTAGCCGCCTTCCCCATCGCATCGCCCGGCCTCCCTCCACCTCGTAGAGCACCGCGGCCCCGCTCGTTTCCCCCTCCGAGCTGCCTCCCCCGGTGCTCCTCCGCCGCCCTTGCCGGACCTGCCCGGCGACCTCGACCTCCGCCGGACCTGCCGCCCGAGCTGTTGGGTTCGTAGCATGGAAAACAAAAAATTTCTACCGCAAGAACGAACAAAACCCAGATCTAATCTAGATAAAAGCCAAGATCTAATCTATTAGACATGTGCAACGAGATAGATCTGTACTAACCCTTGTAGACCCGAAAGCGTTACGAGATTGGATCTCGTGGTTGATGTAGTCGATCACTTGCCGATCTCAAGATCGAGTGGACGATCCTTCCGGCGACGCGTTCCGGCAGCGCTTCCGCAGTCGGTCACACGTGCGGAGTTGAAGCAGACCTTCCTCTCCCCGTTCCAGCGAGCAGCGGAGGTAGTAGATCTCTCCACGGAATCCCAGCAGCACGACGGCGTGGTGGTGGTGGTGGTGGAGTAGAGGATTCTGCAGGGCTTCTCCTAAGCCTGAGCATAAGGAAGGAGGAGGAGAGAGGCGGCTAGGGGCAAGAGTGGAGGAGCAAGGGGGTGGCGCCTCCACCCCTCTATATATAGAGGGAGGGGTGCGGCCTAGGGTTCCCACCCCTAGGCCCACCCCCTAGGGCCGGCGCACAAGGGAGCTTGGGGGGAGAGTCCTTCCCCCCCAAGTTTCCCTTTTAAATTTCCCTTTATCCTTTTATCCTTTCTTGGTTTTCAAGTAAACTCCAAAAAATCTTCTAGAACCTTCCGGAACATTCCGAAACCTTCTAGAATCCCCATATAAATACTCCGGAACATTTCCTAACATAGAAAATGATCCCCAATATATGAATCTTATTCTCCGGACAATTCCGGATCTCCTCGTGATGTCCCGGATCCAATCCGAGACTCCGAACAACATTCGGTCTCCAACGCACATTCCATATCTACTTAAAACAACTTCGAACCTTAAGTGTGTCACCCTACGGTTCGTGAATATGTAGACATGATGGAGACACCTCTCCGATCAATAACCATCAACGGGATCTAGAGATCCATAACGGCTCCCACATACTCAACGATGACTTCGTGATCGATAGAACCATTAACATACGAAACCAATTCCCTTTGTCACGCGATACTCTACTTATCCAAGGTTTGATCGTCGGTATCTCCATACCTAGTTCTACCTTGTTTCTGATAAGTACTCTTAACTCGTTCCATGTTATGTCATCCCTTGTGACCTAGTCACATGCTTGCAAGCTAACTAGATGACATTCCACCGAGAGGGCCCAGAGCATATCTATCCGTCATATGGATGGACAAATCCCAATCTTGGTCCATGCGCTTCAACACATACTTTCAGAATACCCAATGACACCTTTATAACCACCCAGTTACGAAGTGGTGTTTGATGTCATCAAAGTACCCATCCGGTGATGGTGATTAACATAACCTCATGGTCGAAGGATTAGGTTACTATGCATTTGAAAGCTTATAGCAATACGAACTTAATGACTTGATCTTATGCTACACTTACTACGGGTGTGTGTCCATCACATCATTCTCCTAATGATATAACCTTGTTATTAATGGCATCCAATGTCCATGATCAGGAAACCATGATCATCTATTAATCAACAAGCTAGTTCAACAAGAGGCTTACTAGGGACTCTTTTACGTTTACAAAACACACATGTATTAGTGTTTCCTTATAATACAATTATAGCATGGGATGTAAACATTCATCATAAACACAAAGATATAATAATAACCACTTTTATTATTGCCTCTTGGGCATATCTCCAATAGTCTCTCACTTGCACTAGAGTCAATAATCTAGATTACATGGTAATATACCTAACACCCATGGCGTTCTGGTGTTGGTCATGCTTTGCCCTAGGGAGAGGTTTAGTCAACGGATCTGCCGTATTCAGATCAGTGTGTACTTTGCAAATCTTTATGTCACCATCTTGGACATACTCGCGAATAGCATGGAAACGTAGCTTGATGTGCTTCAGCTTGCTATGTGACCTTGGCTCATGTGCATTAGCTATGGCACCTATGTTGTCACAGTAGATGGCCATCGGGTACAACGCACTAGGAACCACGCCAAGTTCAGTAATGAACTCCTTCATCCATATGGCTTCTTGTGCAGCCTCCGAAGCAGCTATGTATTCCGATTCAGTTGAAGATTTCGCCACAACGCTTTGCTTAGCACTCCTCCAGCTCACTGCAGCACCATTCAAAATAAATACGTATCCAGACTGTGACTTCGAGTCATCTGGATCGGTGTTCCAACTAGCATCAGTGTAACCGTTTACAACAAGCTGTTCATCACCTCCATAAGAAAGAACCATATCCTTAGTCCTATTCAGGTACTTTAGGATATTCTTGACCGCTGTCCAGTGCTCCATTCCAGGATCACTTTGATATCTACTAGTCAAATTAACAGCATGTGCTATATCCGGTCTTGTACACAACATGGCATACATGATAGAACCTATGGCCGAGCCATAGGGAATATTATTCATCTTTTCTCTATCTTCTGCCGTAGCTGGACTTTGAGTCTTACTCAAGGTCTTACCTGACAACATGGGCATGAACCCTTTCTTGCTCTCTTCTATTCTAAACTTCTTTAGAACTTTGTCTAAGTATGTACTTTGTGAAAGCGCTATTAGGCGTCTTGATCTATCTCTATAAATCTTAATGCCTAGAATATATGCCGCTTCGCCAAGATCCTTCATTGAAAAACTATTATTCAAATAGGCTTTGACACTATTAAGAAGTTCTATATCATTCCCAATCAACAATATGTCATCTACATATAGTACTAGGAATGCTACAGAGCTCCCACTCACTTTCTTGTAAATACAAGCTTCTCCATAAGTTTGTATAAATCCAAAGTTTTTGATTACTTTATCAAAACGTTGATTCCAACTCCGGGATGCTTGCTTCAGTCCATAAATAGAGCGTTGAAGTTTGCATACCTTGTCAGCATCACTAGGATCGACAAAACCCTTGGGTTGTACCATATACAACTCTTCCTCAATGTCACCATTAAGGAACGCCGTTTTGACATCCATCTGCCAAATCTCATAATCAAAATATGCAGCAATTGCTAACAAAATCCTCACAGACTTTAGCTTCGCTACTGGTGAGAATGTCTCATCATAGTCAACTCCTTGAATTTGTCGGAACCCTTTCGCGACAAGTCGAGCTTTATAGACGGTAACATTACCATCAGCATCTATTTTTCTCTTGAAAATCCATTTGTTCTCGACAGCCTTACGGCCATCTGGTAAGTCCACCAAAGTCCACACTTGGTTTTCGTACATGGATCCCATTTCGGATTTCATGGCTTCTAGCCATTTGTCGGAATCTGGGCTCACCATAGCTTCTTCATACGTCGCAGGGTCATCAGCGTTGTCCACCAACATGACGTTCAAGGCAGAGTCATACCAATCAGGAGTGGTACGAACCCTCGTTGACTTGCGAGGTTCAGTAGTAACTTCGTTCGAAGTTTCATGATCACCATCATTAGCTTCCTCTCCAATTGGTGCAGGCGGCACAAAAACATCTTCCAGTGCTGCGCTACTCTCAAATCCGAGAGAAGGTTTGATAACCTCATCGAGTTCTACTTTCCTTCCAGTCACTTCCTTCGAGAGAAAATCCTTCTCAAGAAAGGATCCATTCTTGGCAATGAAAACTTTGCCTTCGGATCTATGATAGAAGGTATACCCAATTGTTGCTTTAGGGTATCCTATGAAGACGCATTTCTCCGCTTTGGGTTCAAGCTTATCAGGTTGTAACTTCTTTACATACGCTTCGCAACCCCAAACTTTAAGGAACGACAACTTAGGTTTCTTACCAAACCACAATTTGTATGGTGTCGTTTCAACGGATTTAGATGGTGCCCTATTTAAAGTGAATGCGGATGTCTCTAATGCATAGCCCCAATACGATAGCGGTAAATCTTTAAGAGACATCATATACCGAACCATATCTAAGAGAGTTCGATTACGATGTTCAGACACACCATTACGCTGTGGTGTTCCCGGCGGTGTCAACTGCGAAAGTATTCCACATTTCTTTAAATGCATGCTAAACTCATAACTTAGATATTCACCTCCGCGGTCAGAACGCAGAAACTTAATCTTCTTGTTACGATGATTTTCACTTCACTTTGAAATTCCTTAAACTTCTTGAAAGTTTCAGACTTATGTTTCATAAAGTAGACATACCCATATCTACTTAAGTCATCCGTGAAAGTGAGAACATAACGATATCCACCATGCGATGCTACACTCATTGGACCGCACACATCGGTATGTATTATTTCCAATAAGTCTGTAGCTCGCTCCATTATTCCAGAGAATGGAGTCTTAGTCATTTTTCCCATTAGACATGCTTCGCATCTTTCAAGTGATTCAAAATCAAGTGATTCAAGAAGTCCATCAGAATGGAGTTTCTTCATACGCTTCACTCCAATGTGACCAAGACAATAGTGCCACATGTATGTAGAATTATCATTCAATTTTGTTCGTTTAGCATCTATGTTGTGAACATGTGTATCACTACTATCGAGATTCAGTAAGAATAAACCATTCATCTCAGGTGCATTACCATAAAAGATATTACTCATATAAATCGAACAACCTTTATTCTCGGACTTAAAAGAGTAACCGTCTCGCAATAAACAAGATCCAGATATAATGTTCATGCTTAACGCAGGCACCAAATAACAATTATTCAAATTTAAAACTAATCCCAAAGGTAGATGTAGAGGGAGCGTGCCGACGGCGATCACATCAACCTTGGAGCCATTTCCAACGTGCATCGTCACCTCGTCTCTCGCCAGTCTTCGCTTATTCCGCAGCTCCTGTTTCGAGTTACAAATATGAGCAACTGAACCAGTATCAAATACCCAGGCACTACTACGATTACTAGTAAGATACACATCAATAACATGTATATCGAATATACCTTTCTTCTTGATGTTGCCGTTCTTCAGATCCGCCAGGTACTTGGGGCAGTTACGCTTCCAGTGACCAGCACCCTTGCAGTAGAAGCACTCAGTTTCAGGCTTAGGACCAGCCTTGGGCTTCTTAGCAGGTGCGGCAGCTTTCTTGTCGTCCTTCTTGAAGTTGCCCTTTTTCTTAGGCTTGCCCTATTTATTGAAATTGGTGGTCTTATTGACCATCAACACTTGGTGCTCCTTCTTGATCTCCACTTCAGCAGTTTTCAGCATGGACGATAGTTCAGGCAATGTTTTGTTCATGCAGTGCATATTGTAGTTCAACACAAAGTTCTTATAACTCGGTGGCAGTGATTGGAGGACACGGTGAATCCCTAACTCATTAGGAATAGTTATCCCCAACTCTTGGAGCTTGTTTGCGTGCCCAGACATGGTGAGCACGTGCTCGCTAACGGAGCTACCCTCTTCCATCTTACAGTTAAAGAACTTTTCGGAGGCCTCATAGCTCTCCACGGCCGCGTGAGTCTCAAAAATCAGCCTGAGCTCCTTAATGATCTCGAACGGGTCGTGGTGCTCAAAGCGCTTCTGAAGCTCCGCTTCTAAACCGTACAGGATGGCACACTGAACTATGGAGTAGTGATTTTTCCGAGTGGCGTAAACATTCTTTATGTCATCAGTGGCATCTTCTGCAGGTGGGTCACCCAGCGGTGCTTCGAGCACATAGGTCAACTGACCAGCCCTGAGGACGATCTTCAGTCCACGGAACCAATCCGTGAAGTTGCTTCCATTGTTGTTAAGCTTTTCTTTCTCTAGGAACGCATTGAAATTGATGGAGAGGTTCGCCATAATCTACAACAATTTGCAAGTAGTTTAGAATAAGTTTATGATAAATTGAGTTCAAATTTAATTCTTAAATTAACTAGGTGAACTCCCACTCAAAACAACATCCCTCACATTGTCTTAGTGATTACACGAAACAAATCCACTACACCAAGTCCGATCATCACGAGAGAAGATGTAGTTTCATCGGCGAACAATATTCATGTTCATCATATCATTTATATGACTCATGCTCTACCTTTCGGTATTCCGTGTTCCGAGACCATGTCTGTACATGCTAGGCTCGTCAAGATAACCTTAGTTTTCGCATGTGCAAATCTGGCTTGCACCCGTTGTATGCACACGTAGAATCTATCACATCCGATCATCACGAGATGCTTCGAAACGACGAGTCTTAGCAACGGTGCCAACTAAGGGTGAACACTTTATTACTTGATATTTAGTGAGAGGGATCATCTTATAATGCTACCGTCGCGATCTAAGCAATACAAGATTCATAAAGGATTAACATCACATGCAATTCATAATTAGTGTGATATGATATGGCCCTTTCTTCTTATGCCTTTGATCTCCATCTCCAAAGCACGGACATGATCTCCATCATCACTAGCATTGCGTCAAGGTCAGTGGCGCCGCTTCATGGTTGTCCATCATCACTAGCAACTATTACAACTACTTGGAATAAAGCTATTACAAGATGAATAGACACGCATGTCTTAACAGAATTAAAGACAACCATTAGGCTCCTGCCGGTTGCCATATTATAACAAGGATCATTGCATACATCAAATATAATCACAATGACATGATGGCCATATCACATCACAAAACCCCTGCAAAAACAAGTTAGATGCCTCTAATTTTCTTTGCATGTTTTACGTGGTTTGGGGCTTTCGAATAAGAACGAATCTTACCTACGAAACTGAACCACAACGTTGATACAAGTGCTATCAAGTGCAAAGTGTAGATTGGATCTATACTATGGTGGGAGAGACAGACACCCGCAAAGCCACTTGTGCAAAGCAAGTTACACATCAAGCGTGGAGCAAGTCTCATGTGCGATGACATGGTGGAGTAGAGAATTCTGCAGGGCTTCGCCTATGCCTGTGCAGAAGAAAGGAGGAGGAGAGAGGCGGCGGGGATTTGGAGTTGTGTAGGAGGGCTTGGAGGTGGCGCCCCCACCCCTCTATTTAAAGGGGGGAGACGCCATGGGAGGGGGAGTCCTTGTAGGACTCCCCTCCCTCCTATGGCCGGCGGATTGGGGAGGGGGGAGGAGTCCTCCTCCCCCACGACTCCTTGTCTTGCTCCACCAGGACTCCTTGATCCCTTTCTTGGTTTTCAAGCAAACTCTAAGAAATCTTTCAGAACCTTCCGGAACATTCCGAAACCTTCTAGAATCCTCATACAAATACTCCGGAACATTTCCTAACTCAGAAAATGATCCCCAATACATGAATCTTATTCTCCGGACAATTCCGGATCTCCTCGTGATGTCCCGGATCCAATCCGAGACTCCGAACAACATTCGGTCTCCAACGCACATTCCATATCTACTTAAAACAACTTCGAACCTTAAGTGTGTCACCCTACGGTTCGTGAATATGTAGACATGACAGAGACACATCTCCTATCAATAACCATCAGCGGGACCTGGAGATCCATAATGGCTCCCACATACTCAACGATGACTTCGTGATCGATTGAACCATGTACATACGAAACCAATTCCCTTTGTCACGCGATACTATACTTATCTGAGGTTTGATCGTCGGCATCTCCATACCTAGTTCTACCTCGTTACTGACAAGTACTCTTTACTCGTTCCATGATATGTCATCCCTTGTGACCCAGTCACATGCTTGCAAGCTAACTAGACGACATTCCACCGAGAGGGCCTAGAGCATATCTATCCGTCATATGGATGGACAAATCCCAATCTTGGTCCATGCGCTTCAACACATACTTTCAGAATACCCAATGACACCTTTATAACCACCCAGTTACAAAGCGGTGTTTGATGTCATCAAAGTACCCATCCGGTGATGGTGATTAACATAACCTCATGGTCGAAGGATTAGGTTACTATGCATTTGAAAGCTTGTAGCAATACGAACTTAATGACTTGATCTTATGCTACACTTACTACGGGTGTGTGTCCATCACATCATTCTCCTAATGATATAACCTTGTTATTAATGACATCCAATGTCCATGATCAGGAAACCATGATCATCTATTAATCAACAAGCTAGTTCAACAAGAGGCTTACTAGGGACTCTTTTACGTTTACAAAACACACATGTATTAGTGTTTCCTTATAATACAATTATAGCATGGGATGTAAACATTCATCATAAACACAAAGATATAATAATAACCACTTTTATTATTGCCTCTTGGGCATATCTCCAACACGAGCCACCTCCTTTTCTCCCCGATGTGCCGCCACCATGTCGCCCTCTCCACCTGTGGAACCCCTCTGGTCCGACCTCGACCTCCCGCTCGAGCCGGTCGCACCTATCGCCGCCGTCTGGAGCTCCTCCACCGGCATCTTCCTCGGCGCCCCTCTCCTCTCGCAGCGTCGCGCGCCACCCCTTCCTCGTCGCCCCCGCGCCTCCCTCTGCGCGACAGCGTCCTCTGCTTCACCTGTAGGCACGGCGCCCCATGCCCTCCTCGTCAAGCCTGAGGCCCTCTGCCTTCCCGAGCAAGGACGCCCAGAGCCCCCTCCGGCCTTCTCCGCCCCCTGGCGCGACCTCGTCGGTCGATGCCCACGCTCGCCACTGGTGGCTCCGTGCCTCGCGTCTCTATCCCCGAGCCGCGTCTCGCGAGCCACAGCGAGCCCCGCAAGCAACCTCCCGGGTTCCTTCTCATCGACCTTCGAGTCAGCGCCTCCACCGCGCCCGCTAACCGTGCCGCCGTCGAGCCCGTGCAGCACCTCACTGCGCGCCACCCCCGGACCGAGCCTCGCAACTCCTTGATGCCCCTGTCCACCTATTGTATATGTCCATGTGGGTATCTGCTGCCATGAGGATCTGCTAGACACCACCGAACAAGATCCACATCGACAAGCCCGCCACGGTAGCACACCCGAAGACGATCCTGGAGTTCGAGGCCCGAACCCGCTGAACCCTCAGAACAACAAGTTCTCCATCCTAGATCCGATGCATCGGATCAACAAGATGTCCTTCCCAGAGCCAATGACCGGAAAACCATCGGTACCCGATCCACTCAAGTTTGACATCGACGGCAAGATCTCCATCCCGGAACACCAAGATATCCTGGCGCCGAACCCAAGACCGACAACGTCACCCGAGAACTCCGACAAGGTCTCCAAGTTCTGCATCCCGCACGCCAAGACCGACTCGATGGCGCGGACCCGACAAGATCTTTGCGACGACAAGATCGACACCGACCAGGGCGAGTCCGGTGAGCCGCTGATGCCAAACCAAGATCTGCGACAACCTCCGAAGATCAAACCCTATCGGACCCCCGGAACCCAAGATCTTCCGAACCCAGATGTGTGACCCTAAGCCCCTATTTTTATAATATGACATACCAACTGTCGCATATTAAATTGTTCATGCATGCATACTTGTCTGTGGTTTGGGGGCATTATGCCGATTCACCTCATAATTAAATATGGAGTCTATATGCGGGATATCTTTGTCTTATTCCGGACTCCATTTGAATTTGCATAGCGAACCGATGCCATGATTCACCTTGTTAATTCAACATTTAAATTGCGGGGGTTCTAAATAACTTGAACCGTGTAATTAATTGTCGGGACCCCGGTTCCGCTTAATACTGCCTAATTGCATCGCATCTGCATCATATCATAATCATGCCGGATCTTCTGTTGTAGTATTAAATATTGCATCCAGTGTTTCTTCTAGTGTTTGCTTCTTCGTGGATTAGGCCGATGAGTTGATGCGAGTATCAACAAGTTCTCCGGATTTGAACCTTCGACAGTGTTTCCCAAGCGAGCAATCTCCCTCTTTCTACCTATTTTGCATTTACAGTCTTTATTTTCTCCTATTGATCTATTGCTATCCGTGTCGCGATGCTTTAGTTTCCGTACACCAGCTATATCCCGTGCAGCCTCTATATTGCCTTGGACACCTCCTATTACCTGTGTTTGGTAGATAGCTGGCCTTGCGAGTCGTAGTTGCTTGCTTAGGTGCGATCTCGTGTTGTCAAGTACCACAGTTGTTGGAATGCTGGCAGATGTTTACGGTGGAGATGATCATGACTTTAAATACAACTATTAAATTGCTAGATATAACTAATGCAGAGGCATCGGTGGGCAATAGATGTTATTTGGTTCTTCCACGCTCACTTGTGTCCCGTAGGACCCCGAGTACTTGATACCTGTTCCTTGACTATTCGCACTATCCACATCCGGGAGAGTCTATGAATCCCCCTTAGCCAGATCTTGATTCATTTCTTATTTCTTGGGGCCACAAACTAGTTTGGGGTTTTATTACTATCCTGTACTTATGCCTTGCTTTACTGCTTTATTTACGATTGTGCATGGAGCACCTGTACTGTTCAGGATTGCAGAGTGTTTTCGCGGTATCGAGAAGCCCAGTCACACTTTCGGGTTCCCAGTCATTTACAGCCATTGGCGCAAACCTTGGGTCCATCTCGGAGCCGGCCAACTTCGTTGCGGGTAGCTTAATGGGGTGGCCCCCTGAAATATTTTATGAATCCTGTGATTGCTTTGTCGTGAAAGCCTCGTTGGGTTTTGAGTTGGTTTTTCCGAGGTTGATCGTGTGTGTGTTGCTATTTGTGCACCCCTGCAGTTTAAATCTTTCTGAAAGCCGTGTCCGCGGTTATGGACGACTTGGAGCACAGTTTCTCGATCATAGACAAGCATAACTAAAGTACCGCTTTTAATTTGACTAAATATCTAACTAGTAATTAGTGCAATACTCATGGAATGGTTAATAAAACAGCCAACAGATGGGTTGTTCGTCCGCTTTCTCGTTGGTAAGCGAGAAGGAGGATGGATCTGTTACTTTATACTGTTATAACTGTTGTTTCTAATTAACGGACATCCGCCTATCATTGGTTAGGCAGATGGTTAGCGAGTATCTGTAGACTTGTTAGTTATTATCTTTTGCTGCAATTGCGTCACCCCAGGTATATGTCCCCTTTAGAGGCATACAGACTTGCTGAGTACCCCTAGGGTCTCACACGATAAATTGTTTGATTCAGATGAGCAGGTGTATGATGGGTTCGTAGCATGGAAAAAAAAATTTCTACCGCAAGAACGAACAAACCCCAGATCTAATCTAGATAAAAGCCAAGATCTAATCTATTAGACATGTGCAATGAGATAGATCTGTACTAACCCTTGTAGACCCGAAAGCGTTACGAGATTGGATCTCATGGTTGATGTAGTCGATCACTTGCCGATCTCAAGATCGTGTGGACGATCCTTCCGGCGCCGCGTTCTGGCAGCACTTCCGCAGTCGGTCACACGTGCGGAGTCGAAGCACACCTTCCTCTCCTCGTTCCAGCGAGCAGCGGAGGTAGTAGATCTTCTCCACGGAATCCCAGCAGCACGACGGCATGGTGGTGGTGGTGGAGTAGAGAATTCTGCAGGGCTTCGCCTAAGCCTGAGCAGAAGAAAGGAGGAGGAGAGAGGCGGCTAGGAGCTGGAGTAGTGGAGGGGGCCAGGGGGTGGTGCCCCCACCCCTCTATTTAAAGGGGGGAGGCGCCATGGGGAGGTGGAGTCCTTGTAGGACTCCCCTCTCCCTTGGCCGGCGGATTGGGAGGGGGGGAGGAGTCCTCCTCCCCCACGACTCCTTGTCTTGCCCCACAAGGACTCCTTGATCCTTTCTTGGTTTTCAAGCAAACTCCAAGAAATCTTCCAGAACCTTCCGGAACATTCCGAAACCTTCTAGAATCCTCATACAAATACTCCGGAACATTTCCTAACTCAGAAAATGATCCCCAATATATGAATCTTATTTTCCGGATAATTCCGGATCTCCTCGTGATGTCCCGGATCCAATCCGAGACTCCGAACAACATTAGGTCTCCAACGCACATTCCATATCTACTTAAAACAACTTCGAACCTTAAGTGTGTCACCCTACGGTTCGTGAATATGTAGACATGACAGAGACACATCTCCTATCAATAACCATCAGCGGGACCTGGAGATCCATAATGGCTCCCACATACTCAACGATGACTTCGTGATCAATAGAACCATTTACATACGAAACCAATTCCCTTTGTCACGCGATACTATACTTATCCGAGGTTTGATCGTTGGTATCTCCATACCTAGTTCTACCTCGTTACTGACAAGTACTCTTTACTCGTTCCGTGATATGTAATCCCTTGTGACCCAGTCACATGCTTGTAAGCTAACTAGATGACATTCCACCGAGAGGGCCTAGAGCATATCTATCCGTCATATGGATGGACAAATCCCAATCTTGGTCCATGCGCTTCAACACGTACTTTCAGAATACCCAATGACACCTTTATGACCACCCAGTTACGAAGCGGTGTTTGATGTCATCAAAGTACCCATCCGGTGATGGTGATTAACATAACCTCATGGTCGAAGGATTAGGTTACTATGTATTTTAAAGCTTATAGCAAACGAACTTAATGACTTGATATTATGCTATGCTTACTACGGGTGTGTGTCCATCACATCATTCTCCTAATGATATAACCTTGTTATTAATCACATCCAATGTCCATGATCAGGAAACCATGATCATCAATTAATCAACAAGCTAGTTCAACAAGAGGCTTACTAGGGACTCTTTTATGTTTACAAAACACACAAGTGTTAATGTTTTCGGTTAATACAATTATGGCATGGGATGTAAACATTTATCATAAACATAAAGATATAATAATAACCACTTTATTATTGCCTCTTGGGCATATCTCTAACAGTCTCCCACTTGCACTAGAGTCAATAATCTAGTTTAAAAAACTTGTGCATTCAACACCTATGGCTTTCTGGTGTTGTATAGACACTATTGCCAGTGGTAAACATAATCTTTGGATCTGACACTTCCAGGTCCGTGTGTATTTGCATGTCCTTGCGTCTCTACGCATTACTCATTCTCCAATGAGATGGCATTGTATAAATTTGGTATTTTGGTGAGACCTTTAGTTCCTTGGGATTAAATCATGTTGATACAATTGTCGTACAATGTATCTTCATAGTATTATCCCGCTATGAACCACACCTTGTTTGATAACAAACTACTTAACACAAATGCCCTCCTTTGCTGCTACTATAGCAGTTATATACTTAGCCTTTTGTTGTAGTATCCGTCACAATATATCAACTTTGGAACTCATCCAAATCCATCATGGAACATCCTTTCCATTATATTGTGCCACCCATAGTCTAAATTGAGATAAATTTAATTTGTATCTTGTGACAAAACTAGTATCAATGTAACACTTTACAATGAACTACCTTTAACTATTTGTCACTTATATATGATATATTCTTAGTTCTTCCAAAGCTCATAAGAATATCTTTACTATTGCCCAATGATCATCTTATGAATCATTCTAGTATATGCTCATAACATTTAGAGCATAGGACATATCTGGATGTGTACATCTCAAAGAATGATTGATCAAAATATTCTTGTGATTTCACCAAGTGTAAAAACACTTGAATCTCGTGTCAACACACTTGAATCTTGATTTAGTCTTTTCCGTGCGTCAAGAACCTTTCTTGTTGTTTCCATATTGAACTCATTCAACATCTTATCTATGTACATTTGGCAAAACCATATTAGCGCCTCAATCTATCCATATAGGCATTGATGCCTAATTCTTGAGTTATGCCGAAGTCTTTCATCGAAATGAAATTCTTAACCTGTGTCAATAAAAGATAAATTATTTCTAATCAACAATATGTCTTTCACATAATGTATTAGAAATATGTCTTAGCGCTCCCACTTAATTTCTTGCACAATGCAAACATCTTCATCGTCTCTGATGAAATTAAACCTTTTAACGGTTTCATCACGGTGAAGATTCCAACTCCGCGATGCTCACTTCAACCATTGAAGTTTTGCATACTCTTTTAGCATCCTTTGAATTAACAAAACCCTTTGGATCGTGTCATGTACACGTCCTAGGTAACCATTCTATTAGAAGAACTTGTTTTGTTTGTTCAACTACAATATACCAAAATATATGTAGTGGTTGCTACATTAATCCGTCTAGACTAAATATCGCTATGAAAGATCAAATCTTATCATAGTCAATTCCTTGAACATTGTCGTAAACTCTTTCCGACATGTCGACTATTTCATAGATGTGAAACATCCATGTCTATTTATAGATCCATATACGACTGTAAGGTCTTGCACATTTCCAGAGGGTCTTTTAAGTTCAGAAACTTGATTTCTCGTGTATGGATACTATCACGGATTCCATGACTTCTAGTCATTTTATGGAGTCAGGGCCCATCATCGCTTCTTTGCATGTAGTCGGTTCATCATTGTCAAAACAATAACGACTTGCTTATCAAATCTTACTATTTGATTCTTACCGACCCACACGGCTCTATAGGAACTCTAATCTTCGAGATCACACCTTTTGTAATCATGAGAGCCATGAGCATTGTGGCCGCCACCGGGACACTTTCCGGCGCTGTGCTACTTAGCACATATAGCTAAGGTTCAACAACCTTATCAAAGTTCTATTGTCCTCCCACTTAATTTTTCACGAAAAATTCCTTCTCAAGAAACTTGACGTTCCAAGTGACAAACTCTTTTGTCCTCGGCGTTATGGAGAAATTCCCAACAAATTCTTTGGAATAACCTACAAAGACGTGCTTATCCGACTTTGGTTGTAAACATTTTACTTATGCATAGCAGACCAAAATTTAAGAAAAGACAATTCGGGTTTTATCCCAAACCATAACTCATATGGTGTCATTTCAACGGATCACGATGGAGCTCTTTTCAGTGTAAAAGCGGTAGTCACTAAAGCTTTAATCTTTAAAATATAATGGCAGTTTTATAAATGACACCTTTGATCTTACCATGTAAAACAAGGTTTCATTACATATCTCGAACACTCCATACTCCTATGGTGTTTTGGGAAATGCAAATCCATGGAACGATTCCTCAAATCTTAGGTGCTTTGCTAAACTTGTAACTCAAACATCTTTCTTTATTATCCAATCATAAACTCTTTTATTTTCTTGTTACAATGATTTTCCACTTCATCTTGAAAGTCTTTGAACATTTTTCAAATGTTTCATACTTCTTCCTTATTGAGTAAGTATATACATATACTCACTCAAATCTTCGGAGAAAGCATATGAAGTTGAAATCCATCGCCCACGACTACACATAATGGACTATATACATCAATATGTACAAATTCCAATCAGTTAGTCGTCCGTTCCTCTTTTGGCCTACGAACGGAGTTTTAATTATCTCCAGGAAAGTATCACAAGCGTCATTTGATCCAAATCAAAGACTCCAAAAATCCATCAACATGGAGTTTCTTCATATATCCTTTCAATATAATTTAAACGGCGATGTCACTTTGCAAGTGATCTTTCAATAATTTGTCTTGCGACATTTTAGCATTAGTTTTATGGTCGTTATTTCTCCTACCAGACTTGTATATTATCCATCTATTATGGAATACGGTAATTATTTGAACAACCTTTTGTCGTCATAATACCTGATCAAAATAACAATTATTGAAACAAATCTTGAAGGCAAGCTTTGATGTTAACGAGCAACACAACAACCCTTTGTTTGTTTTCGATGAACATCATCACATTTTCTCTTGCTAGTTACTTAGGCCATTGCAGTTCATGAATTGTGTCTTCCTGTATGACACTTCATACCAACCAATACGGTATCCAATACCTAAGAACCACATTGTTTAACAAGCAAGGAATACAACCATAACATGTATATCTTCTATATGCCTAAGTTGGACATCTCCAACCTTTTATTTTCTACCAAATATTTTATAGATTCTCTTTCAGCAATTCCTTTTCTTTTAAAAGAATCTATCAACATCAATAGTGGTGTCATCAACATGACACATGGTACAAAGCGTATATAGTCAACTACTAATATCTTTGGACTTGCACTTTGAGGTGGATCACCATCATCAAATGTTTGGTGTTCTTTTAAAAATCCATTCTTTAGTAATCTTTTAGTGTAGTAAACATTTTACTTACATCTTCTATTCATACTTATCATGACAACTTTCATGATCAAGCTACTATAGCCTATAAGGAAGAATCACGAATATAATATCAGTTCCCAAAACCTTTTTGGTAGATTCGGATGCCTAGCATCTCTATCCTTCACAAATTCTCATACAATATGAGAACATGTATTTTGCTAAATTATACTCTATCATAATGCAACCAAAAACATTGTTTCAGATATCACAGTATCTTTCACACATGATGGTTTCTGAAACAATTTTCAGCTCCAATATAATCTTGATATTAAAACAACCTTTTGAATATCAATAATCATGGAGGCAAACATGATACTTTAGGTACTAACATTGGAATTCTTACTCTTGATTTAATACTACTTATTAAACTTCATGGAGTAAATAGAGTTTGCTGAAAGTTTGCAATAGGACTTATAAACTTTAAATTGATATTCAAAACAATACGATACCAGTTCGTAAAGTAAATATCCAGAATTTCTATAGTTCCACTATCTCAATTATAACTAAGCGTAAGGTGGTGAACAGATGCCAATGAATACAACAAACTATGCAAATTCACTTTGATTGTGTTTATGATAAATTGAGTTCGACTAATCCAAATTACAAATGAACTCCCACTCAAAACAACATCCCTCGAGTTGTTTTAGTGATTACACGAACCAAATCCACTACACCAAGTCCGATCATCACGTGAGATGATGTAGCTTTAAAGGCGAACAATCAACATGTTCATCATATCATCCATATGACTCATGCTTTACCTTTCGGTATTCCGTGTTCCGAGACCATGTCTGTACATGCTAGGCTCATCAAGGTTAACCTTAGTTTCCGCATGTGCAAATCTGGCTTGCACCCGTTGTATGCACACGTAGAGTCTATCACACCCGATCATCACGAGATGCTTCGAAACGACGAGTCTTAGCAACAGTGCCAACTAAGGATGAACACTTTATTACCTGATATTTAGTGAGAGGGATCATCTTATAATGCTACCGTCGCGATCTAAGCAATACAAGATGCATAAAGGATTAACATCACAGGCAATTCATAATATGTGATATGATATGGCCTTTCTTCTTGTGCCTTTGATCTCCATCTCCAAAGCATGGACATGATCTCCATCATCACCAGCCTGGCGTCAAGGTCCGTGGCGCCGCTTCATGGTTGTCCATCATCACTAGCAACTATTACAACTACTTGGAATAAAGCTATTACAAGATGAATAGACACGCAGGTCTTAACAGAATTAAAGACAACCATTAGGCTCCTGCCGGTTGCCATATTACAACAAGGATCATTGCATACATCAAATATAATCACAATCACATGATGGCCATATCACATCACAAAAACCCTGCAAAAACAAGTTAGACGCCTCTAATTTTCTTTGCATGTTTTACGTGGTTTGGGGCTTTCGAACAATAACGGATCTTACCTACGAAACTAAACCACAACGTTGATACAAGTTCTATCAAGTGCAAAGTGTAAATTGGATCTATACTATGGTGGAAGAGATAGACACCCGCAAAGCCACTTGTGCAAAGCAAGTTACACGTCAAGCGTGGAGCAAGTCTTATGTGCGATGACATGTAAGGTTAGCCCGAGCCGCTTCATCCCACCATACCGCAAGATGCAAAGTACACAAAGCAAAAGACGGCACGAGCACCAATGCCCACAAAACCATTGTGTTCTACTCGTGCAACAGATCTACGCATAGACACGGCTCTGATACCACTGATGGGTTCGTAGCATGGAAAACAAAAAAATTCTACCGCAAGAACGAACAAAACCCAGATCTAATCTAGATAAAAGCCAAGATCTAATCTATTAGACATGTGCAACGAGATAGATCTGTACTAACCCTTGTAGACCCGAAAGCGGTACGAGGTTGGATCTCGTGGTTGATGTAGTCGATCACTTGCCGATCTCAAGATCGTGTGGACGATCCTTCCGGCGCCGTGTTCCGGCAGCGCTTCCGCAGTCGGTCACACGTGCGGAGTCGAAGCAGACCTTCCTCTCCTCGTTCCAGCGAGCAGCGGAGGTAGTAGATATTCTCCACGGAATCCCAGCAGCACGACGGCGTGGTGGTGGTGGTGGAGTAGAGAATTCTGCAGGGCGTCGCCTAAGCCTGAGCAGAAGAAAGGAGGAGGAGAGAGGCGGCTAGGAGCTGGAGTAGTGGAGGGGGCCAGGGGGTGGCGCCCCCACCCCTCTATTTAAAGGGGGGAGGCGCCATGGGGAGGTGGAGTCCTTATAGGACTCCCCTCTCCCTTGGCCGGCGGATTGGGAGGGGGGAGGAGTCCTCCTCCCCCACGACTCCTTGTCTTGCCCCACAAGGACTCCTTGATCCTTTCTTGGTTTTCAAGCAAACTCCAAGAAATCTTCCAGAACCTTCCGGAACATTCCGAAACCTTCTAGAATCCTCATACAAATACTTCGGAACATTTCCTAACTCAAAAAATGATCCCCAATATATGAATCTTATTCTCCGGACAATTCCGGATCTCCTCTTGATGTCCCAGATCCAATCCGAGACTCCGAACAACATTCGGTCTCCAACGCACATTCCATATCTACTTAAAACAACTTCGAACCTTAAGTGTGTCACCCTACGGTTCGTGAATATGTAGACATGACAGAGACACATCTCCTATCAATAACCATCAGCGGGACCTGGAGATCCATAATGGCTCCCACATACTCAACGATGACTTCGTGATCGATAGAACCATTTACATACGAAACCAATTCCCTTTGTCACGCGATACTATACTTATCCGAGGTTTGATCGTTGGTATCTCCATACGTAGTTCTACCTCGTTACTAACAAGTACTCTTTACTCGTTCCGTGATATGTCATCCCTTGTGACCCAGTCACATGCTTGCAAGCTAACTAGATGACATTCCACCGAGAGGGCCTAGAGCATATCTATCCGTCATATGGATGGACAAATCCCAATCTTGGTCCATGCGCTTCAACACATACTTTCAGAATACCCAATGACACCTTTATGACCACCCAGTTACGAAGCGGTGTTTGATGTCATCAAAGTACCCATCCGGTGATGGTGATTAACATAACCTCATGGTCGAAGGATTAGGTTACTATGTATTTTAAAGCTTATAGCAAACGAACTTAATGACTTGATCTTATGCTATGCTTACTACGGGTGTGTGTCCATCACATCATTCTCCTAATGATATAACCTTGTTATTAATCACATCCAATGTCCATGATCAGGAAACCATGATCATCAATTAATCAACAAGCTAGTTCAACAAGAGGCTTACTAGGGACTCTTTTATGTTTACAAAACACACAAGTATTAATGTTTCCAGTTAATACAATTATAGCATGGGATGTAAACATTTATCATAAACATAAAGATATAATAATAACCACTTTATTATTGCCTCTTGGGCATATCTCCAATAGTGTATTCGCAAGATGGATACTGGGTGGAGGAGACAGATGATGTTGGCAACGATCACTCGGTGCAGAGATTCCGGGGATGGGGATCCGTGAGATCTGTGGGTGGGATGTGCTTATTTGTGTGGCATCTTATGCCGATTTGCTTCTTATCCGTACTCGGATCTTGTTTCCCGCTTCTGCTTGATACACTGTTGTTTGATGTATGAGGAGCTATCCTACACTATTATCTCTATCTAGGATATTTGGATCTTGCCGTATGGCGTTGCAATATTTCTATTTCTTTTAGATGGTATGGCTCTGAGAACTGTTGTAAGGTAGCTTGCATACATACCCACTTATGTATGTATTTGATCTCTTCACCTGTTGCCTACGCCGCTCGCTCTTGTCCCGATGTTCTTGGAAGTGGTTAGGGCGGCCGACGGGCCTACACGTGGGTGGCCCTGGGCCCCCGCTGTAAATTCCTTAACCACTTTTGGTTCGTCCAGGCTTGAACTTAGAGCGTAAGGTCCGAGGTTGTTACACCAAGATAGCTACTAACAACAGAAAGCATGCAAGATCACAAATAACAAAGACATGATAGAATTAATAATCAATCTGAAATAGCATCTCAATATCCATCGGATCCCCGCAAACACATCATGCAGAATTACAAATAGATGATCTTGATCATGAACAGAGCTCACAAGATCTAAATATGAAAGCACAAAGGAGGAGAACTAGCCATCTAGCTACTACATGGATCCGTAGTCCAAGGATGAACTACTCACGTATCACACCGGCGGCTTGCATGGTGATGAAGAAGGCCTCCAGGGTGAATTCCCCTCTCCGACAGGGTGCCGGGAAGAGCTTCAGATCCCTCCTGATCTAGGGATGGATATGACGGTGGCTACAGACTCTTTCTTGGATTTTTGATCGGTTACTTAGGGTTTTCGTCCCGAGGGCATCTTATAGGCGGAAGGAGAGGCCGAGGGGTGCAGGGGTCGGCCAGACCACCCCCTGGCGTGGGCCAGGCCTGGCCGCACGGCCAAGTGGTGCGGCCGGCCCCCAGCCCTTCTCTATCTCGTATTCTGGCATCTGATGACTTCTGGAAAAATAGGCACTTTGGCTTTTGTCCCGTCCAATTCCGAGAATATTCATTTTCTGACTTTCCTGGAACCAAAAATAGCAGAAAACAGGTAGCTGGCACTGTGGCTCTTGTTAATAGGTTAGTCCAAGAAATCATATGAAAAGTACTCCAAATTGTGGACAAAACACAAGAAAGTGGATAAAACCAAGCATGGAACATCAAAAATTATAGATACATTTGCAATGTATCAACATCCCCAAGCTTAACTCCTGCTCGTCGAGTAGGTGAGTGATAAAAAGAAAGAATAATTTTTGAGGTGACATGCGCCATCATAAACTTGATCAAAGTATTTTTTAAACATTGATAGCCGGGATCATAGTACTTCAATCACCAACATGAAAGACAAAGTTCTAACAATAAGACAAAGAAACTAAGTTGCAACATGAAAAGGCACAAACAAAGGATTCATGAATAACAATGCTTTGCAATACGTTTGTTTGTTTCACATAAAGAAAACATAGCATAGTGGCATTCAGCTTGTCCTTCATAGAGTAGAAAACATAAATGCATAGGACACCTTCAAAGTTCATAAGAGTGACTAGATACAAATAGTTTAAAACAAGCAATATTAAGTTATGCATTAATCAACTAGTCTTGGGACAATGCACATAGAACTAAGAATGGCCACTATGCTCTCAAAGTAGGTGCATAAAGGTAGAAGGTGGAGACTCAATATAATGGTGGAAGAAAGGCCTTCATAGAAGGAAGTAGGGATTCAAGTCTCATAAAGAGCTTCCAAAAATTATGGTACTTATAGCTTTCAGCTCTCATTGCCCCTATCATAAGCATCTTGAAGATGATTAAGGTTAAAGTGAACAAACTATGGTGTACATGCTTGACGAAGTATAAGTTAGAAATCTCATGTCCCTTGTATACGAGGGCCGCTCCTCATGCTACTCAAGTTTAGTCAATGGTAAGTTCTTGTCATTGTAAGTACATGTGTATCATAGAGAATCGCCAACGGGGTACCCCTTGCCCGATGATACGGAAGAATCCCCATATCAAAATGACAAGGCAAGCAGACAACGAGCATCTCAGCAATCTTCTTATTTAGCATGGGAATATGGTGCTTTTGCTCTCTTTCCTCTTTTCATAATATCTCTTTTTTTCCTTTTCTCTCTTTTCTCAATATAGGACTCTTTTTTTTATAAGAAGAATGCTTCATAGACAGCTCATTATGGTTACGCTGCAGGTTTCCACCATGTTAGCATGGATTAGACCAGCGTCCCAGGCATTTCTCTAACACATATACATAACTCCATGGACTTACAAGCTCCCCTTTCATTTCACACCGACGATATCCATATACCAAAGAGCATGATATCAACTAGGTACAAGTACCAAGTGCAATGTTAAAAGCATTCCCCATGACACCATGGTTCTGCTAATTCCCAACAAATAAGTGCAAGCATATACAACATACATGACACAATGGTTCAAGTTTATTAAGGGCAAGAAAAGTAAAGTGTGCCATCAAGTTTGTGAGTGCTTTAATCACTAGTTTTCTCATAACAAGTTTAATTTGGAAGGTAAACAAAAGCATGAATATACTTCGAATAGCATAAGCTAGTACGTAGGTATGGTGGACTCTTTGGAATAACTTGGTTTAAGGAGTTGGATGCATGAGTGGAACTCATACTTGGTTGTAGAGGCTAGCAAAAGACTGGGAGCGACAAACTAAGAGAGCAATAATGGCCATAATCATGCAGATTGACAAAACATCATTGATCAAAGCATAAAGTGATACTAAAAGTTGAAAACTAAAGGATCATAAAGGCTATGGTGACTTGATATAGTCATAAGATGGTGTGAGCATGCGCCAAGTCATCCCAAATAAAACATCAAGGGAGAATACCACTCTACTATGCTTTAATATGCTAAAACAACGCATGATTCATCCAAGGCACATTAAGCAATCTCAATTGTTTATAACAAGTCATGCTACAACAAAGAATACTAAGCATAAATCCAAAACAATATCAAGCATGTCATGACAAAGCATAGGCCACAGTCAAAAACGAGCTCTTTTTACCATATAAGTATGAACTTTCCTACTCTTTTCCAAACCAAACCAAACTATTTGCAAACCAATGTATGAAAGAGGGGGTCCAACCAATTTATTCAGAAAACTAAGCAAACAAAAACAAACGGAAAACCAAAACAAAAACGGAAAGAAGATGCTCCAAGAAAAACACAATTGTGCATGAAACAATAAAAATGAAGCGTTTGGAAGAAACCTGAGATTTTTATTGATGAAGAAGGGGATGCCATGGGCATCCCTAAGCTTTGACGCTTGTACTTCTTGGATATTTCTTGGGGTGACACGCGTGGCATCCCCAAGCTTGAGCTTTAGTCCATCCTTCATCTCATTACTCACTCCTTCCATACACCTGAAAATTTTCCTTCATACAAAACTTCACACAATCTTTATTAGCAACATTAGTGCACTCAAGATAAATAAGTCTTAAGGTTCAGTTCTAACACCAAATAAACTTCCATTAGAACACTAGATACTGTAGCACTTCCCTCAAAAAGCTCAATTCCCCAAAAGAACTCAAAAAGGAACCAACAAGAAGCAAATGCAGAAAATGGCAGAAATATGTTAAAACAGACCAGCAGGTAAAGAAGAATTTGTTCGAAGACCTTCTGTTGCTTAAATCAAAAAGTGTTGAACTAACTAAAGTTAGATAACAACCTGGGGCAGAAGCACAAAAATTCACGCATCAAAAAGACGTTCAGAGATTTTACACGAATTTTTACGGTGAAGCACATAAATCTGTTTCGGGACAGCAACTTTCCCAATCATTACTTCTCTCTCATTAGAGGTTACTCTTGGCACAAAAAGAAAATAAAAAGGATAAGGAGCGGTTATTACAGATGTAATAACTTCCAAGACTCATCTAAAACTTTTGGGTTATCTTCCAATAAGTACTTTTCATTAATGCCTTTAAGTTAGGCATAAGAAGCAAGGAAGAATCAAGTGTTCTCAAATGAAGAAGCATTAAGATTAATACCAGAAATATCTTCAACAAGGCAAGGTATATCATCCAAATAAGGTCTAGAGGATCCTCTCTCAATGCTCTTAGGTTCACTATTTTCATCAAAAGGGTTTTCAGGAACAATCCAATCAAGATTCTTTTCTATGGCTTCATGTATTGTTGCTAGTTTAAAGGGTATTGGTATCTTAGGTTCCTCCCCATTAGGTCCAGTTTTGTCTTGTGTACCAATAACATCTACACATGAGCCTAGCATATTGAAACGTTCAAATACTTTTCTATCTTCCTTGGCAACATCATAGAACTCCTTAAACAAAGTTTCTAGAATAAAATCCCTCTTTTCAGGGTCCTCAATTTCTTTAAGCTTAAGAAACATTACTTGCATTAAGGGGTTGTGGTTAACAAACCTAGCTTCTAACATGTGAATTAAAGAAGCTGCAGCAATCTCATAGTTTGGAGCAAGTTATGCAAGGGATCTATCCTCAGTATCCTCATGTTTACTAACATGATTAAAGAATTCTTTAATATTATCTTTCCCAATTATAGAACCACTACCAATTGAAAGATCTTTCAGGGTGAATTTAGGGATCAACATGGTGAGCTAAGGAAGAGGTGACAACTAAAGGAGACTTAATTTTTTTGTGTTTTTGAAATAAGAAAGCAAACTAGTAAAACTATTTTTTTGTGTTTTTGATAAAGAAACAAGCAAACAAAGTAGAAATAAACTAAGCAAAACAAAAATAACAGTAAAGAGATTGGTTATGAGGGACTCCCCTTGTGAAGATGTCCTTGACTCCCCGGCAACGGCGCCAGAAAAGTGCTTGATGGCTCGTGTATTAACAAGCTCGTTGGGGAACCCCAAGAGGAAGGTATGCTGAGCACAACAACAAGTTTCCCTCAGTTATGAAACCAAGGTTTAATCGAACCAGTAGGAGCAAGGAAACACCCCAAAGGTGTTGCTAGCTGAGCCTTGGCAGGGCGCACTACCGGGGCTAGTAGCAACGTGGAGACCTGCACAACACAACCACAAAACTCTGTCCCCAACTTGCGATGAGGTTGTCAATCTCACCGTGTTTTGCTAAAATCAAAGGATTAAACTTATTGAATGGAAGGAAGTAATAGTTTGCAAAAAGTAAACACAAAGCAGTAAACAGTTTATAGATTCTATGTAAAAGAAAGGACCGGGATCCATAGTTCACTAGAGGTGGCTCTCCTTAGATAGATAACATGATGGGTGAACAAATTACAGCGGGGCAATTGACAAACATCGAGAAAGAAATACATGCATATAATAATCATCTTGACTCCTTTGAGACTTGATTGGGCATTACAACATTATACATAGACCGCCATCCGACTGCATCTATGACTAATAATCCACCTTCAGGTTATCATCCGAACCCCCTCTAGTATTAAGTTGCAAGAAACAAATTATTGCTTTACGAATTGCGTGTAAAGTAAACAATACGATTGTTCTATGAACAAAGGATTGTTGTTTTCTCCCTAGTAGCAACAGCACATCTAGTACCTTAGAGATTTCTGTCACTTCCCCAGATTACCAGAGGCATGAACCCACTATCGAGCATAAATACTAACTCTTGGAGTTGCTAGCATCTACTTGGCCAAGATAGCTACTAACAACGGAAAGCATGCAAGATCACAAATAACAAAGACATGATAGAATCAATAATCAATCTGAAATAGCATCTCAATACCCATCGGATCCCCGCAAACACAACATGCAGAATTACAAATAGATGATCTTGATCATGAACGGAGCTCACAAGATCTAAACTTGAAAGAACAAAGGAGGAGAACCATCCATCTAGCTACTACATGGATCCGTAGTCCAAGGATGAACTACTCACGCATCACACCGAAGGCTTGCATGGTGATGAAGAAGGCCTCCAGGGCAAATTCCCCTCTCTGGCAGGGTGCCGGGAAGAGCTTCAGATCCCTCCCGATCTAGGGATGGAGATGACGATGGCTACAGACTCGTTCGTGGATTTTTGATCAGGTACTTAGGGTTTTCGTCCCGAGGGCATCTTATAGGCGGAAGGAGAGGCCGAGGGGTGCAGGGGTCGGCCAGACCACCCCCTGGCGTGGGCCAGGCCTGGCCGCACGGCCAAGTGGTGCGGCCGGCCCCCAGCCCTTCTCTGTCTCGTATTCTGGCAGCTGATGACTTCTGGAAAAATAGGCACTTTGGCTTTTGTCCCGTCCAATTCCGAGAATATTCATTTTCTGACTTTCCTGGAACCAAAAATAGCAGAAAACAGGTAGCTGGCACTGTGGCTCTTGTTAATAGGTTAGTCCAAGAAATCATATGAAAAGTACTCCAAATTGTGGACAAAACACAAGAAAGTGGATAAAACCAAGCATGGAACATCAAAAATTATAGATACATTTGCAATGTATCATGTACTTCTATGCAAAAAGTAGTCAATGCAATAGAAATGCAAGGACATTTAGAGGAAGAATATGAAGATGCAGTCTTTTCAATGGAACAATTACCATTGCAATCAGAACCTATTCACCCACCCTGCAACACTGACTGTGGCCTGTCCTACAAGTGACACTGGTCCAACTGAGCTAGTTATGAGAATATCTGCTGAAGCTTATAATGGATTACCTAGCCCATCCACAATTTCAGTTATAGTTTCCATTCAAGGATACAAAGTTCTGGCGCTGCTGGACATGGGTAGTACTAATACCTTCATCTCCAAGGCATTTGCTACCAAACACAACCTACCCTTATCTCCAATTGCTAGCAAACAGGTGAAAGTAGCTGGTGGAGGAGAACTTACTTCCAACACTATCCTTGCCAACTGCCAGTTTGTTATACAAGCGAACAATTTCACAGCTGATCTCAGAGCATTAAAGCTCCAGGGTAGAGATATTATCCTAGGAGTCAATTGGATGGCAAAATACAATCCTGTGTTGTTTGATTTCATTGGGAGGAAGGTCACACTACATGACAAGGGCCAACCAGTCCTATGTGTGGACCACATGGTGCCTCAAAATGACTATATCATTTCAGCCAAAGAATGCAAGAAACTAATGGAGACAGGAGCTCCTGGGTTTGTGGTAAACCTGACCATCATGGACTCTGAACCATCAGTAACTGCATTTTCTGACAGTCAGTCTGAATTGGACAATGTATTGGCACAATTCAAGGATGTTTTTGATTCTCCCTCTGGCTTACCTCCTCATAGAGATATTGATCACAATATTCCTTTACTTCCAAATGCCAAACCTCCTAACATCCGGCCCTATAGATTATCCCATCACCAAAAGAATACAGTGGAAACCTTGATCAAAGAGATGCTTCTGAATTCAGAAATCAGGCCAAGCTCTAGCCCATTTTCTTCACCTATCATCCTTGTCAGAAAGAAGGACAAGTCCTGGAGACTGTGTGTCGATTACAGACAACTAAATGACCTCACCATCAAGAACAAATTTCCTATTCCAGTTATTGAGTATTTGCTTGATGAGTTAAATGGTTCCACTGTGTTCTCCAAGTTGGACTTGAGATCAGGTTACCACCAAATTAGAATGAGACCTGAAGATATACCAAAAACTGCTTTCAGCACCTATCTTGGTGATTATGAATACCTAGTAATGCCATTTGGGTTGAGCAATGCCCCAGCTACATTCCAGGAACTGATGAACACTATTTTCTCTAAGTACTTGAGGAAATTTGTCCTAGTTTTCTTTAATGACATACTAATCTATAGCAAGTCCATCTTTGAGCATATAAGGCACCTATAGCTGGTATTGAACATCCTCAGGAAACATGACCTCACGGCCAAACTCAACAAATGCATCTTTGGCCAACCACATGTTGAGTACCTAGGCCATGTAATCTCAGGATCAGGAGTCTCAACTGACCCATCAAAATTAATGGACATTGTGCAATGGAAAGCTCTTCAGACTATAAGGAAACTGAGAGGATTTCTAGGCCTCATTGGGTACTACATGAAGTACATCAAAAACTATGCCCAATTATGTCAACCCTTGCATGTAGTGTTGAAAAAGGATGCTTTCACTTGGGGAGAAGCTCAGTCAACTGCCTTTCAAAATTTGAAACAAGCCATGATATCACCTCCTACTCTTGCACTACCTGACTTCTCAACTCCATTCATACTAGAAACAGATGCTTGTGCCACTGGATTAGGAGCTGTCTTAATGCGGAATGGGAAACCTCTAGCTTTCTATAGCAAATGTTTGGGTCCAAAAAATGAAGCTCGGTCCATCTATGAGAAAGAAGCTATGGCAATCTTGGAAGAACTCAAGAAGTGGAGTCACTACTTCTTAGGAACTAAACTAATCAACAAAGTCTCAAATTCTTAGAGAGCCAAAGGTTGCTGGAAGGTATTCAACATAAACTCATGTTGAAATTACTGGAATTTGATTACATGATTGAATACAAGAAGGGGCCTAAAAACATTGTTACAGATGCCTTATCTAGGCAGTACCAACAGGATACTGCAGAAACTTGCTTGACTATCTCTGCTGCAGTTCCAGCCTGGCTACTAGAAGTAATTGATTCCTATAATTCTGATCCTACCTGTCTACAGCTACTACAGGAACTTGCTATTGACAACTCTATCAAACCACATTACACTCTCCAGTCTAGTATTCTGAGATACAAGGGCAGAATATACATTGGGAACAACCAGGACCTCAAAACAAGGATTTTACACTCCTTCCACTCCTCAATCTTTGGAGGCCATTCTGGAAATCGAGTCACACTGCACAAAATCAAACAAGTATTTTTTTGGCCTCATATGAACTCCTTCATTACTAGTCTGATATCTGAATGTCCAACTTGTCAGATTTCCAAGACAGAAAGAGTGCATTACCCTAGGTTGTTGGATCCTCTTAAAGTACCTAAGATGAAGTGGTCCTCTATTAGTATAGATTTCATTGAAGGCCTCCCAAAATCCAGGGGCAAGGGTGTCATCTTAGTGGTGGTAGACAGACTAACAAAGTATGCTCATTTCTTACCACTGTCACACCCCTACTCTGTTCAGTCTGTCAGCAAGGCATTCATGGAGAATATTGTCAAATTGCATGGTCCTCCTGACAACATCATCACTGACAGAGACAGAATTTTCCAGAGTAAACTTTGGCAGGAAATATTTCATGCACTGAAAATCGAGTTGAGCTTCTCATCTGCTTACCACCCACAGTCTGATGGGAAAACTGAGCGAGTTAACCAGTGTGTCGAGCAGTACCTTCGCTGCATGGTATTCCAGGAACCAAAAAATGGGTGGATTGGCTGGGGGCAGCAGAATGGTGGTACAATACCTCCTATCACACCACAATTAAAATGTCCCCTTTTGAGGCATTGTATGAGCATAAACCCCCACATTTCACCACTATTTCAGTTCCTTGCAATGTTTCAGAAGAAGCACAAATTACTCTGACTGACAAGTATCAAATGCTCAAAACCTTACAAAGGAATATGACTCTGGCTCAAGAGAGAATGAAAAGATATGCTAATTCAAACAGAACAGAACGTCAGTTTGCTGAAGGTGACCTGGTCTACCTGAAAATGCAGCCATATCGTGAAACAGCTCTCGGGCTAAGAAATTCCTTGAAGCTGACATCAAAGTGGTATGGCCCGTTCAAGATAATGCAGAAGATTGGACGAGTTGTCTATAAACTACAACTGCCAGCTAGTGCAAAAATACACAACGTATTCCATGTCAGCCAACTCAAGAAACATTTGGGCCCAAGAGCAATTCCAAACCCTGTCCAGCCACTGGTTACTGAAGATGGCAAGGTAAAGATCGCTCCCCTGGCAATCTTACAACGCAGGCAGATTCCTCGCAACGCCGGAGAATATGACGTGGCCATTCCACAATGGCTGGTGCATTGGGAGAACATGACTCCGAAAGAGGCGACCTGGGAAGACACATCCTTCATGCAAGCGACTTTTCCTTCATTCAAACCCTGAGGTTTTGTCTCAAGGAGGGGGCAATGTCAGGATGTGTACTTGACAGACTGTCCGAGGCTCTGTTTCTGCTGTTATCGCTAAGTGTCATTAAGAAGGGATTATTATCTGTAAGTTAATTAATCGTACTTAAAGTGTAATGCTTGGTCGCTATCCTTTCAATATAAAAGGGGCGCGTGGGTGGCTGGGAGGCCAAGCATATCAAAAACCCTAATTTTCCTTTCATGTTTTTCCTTACCAATTTTTCCTACTGCAATTTATCTAGCTACCAACTGTTCCTTCTTCCTTTCGAGATTTTCCTCCAACGCTAAGGCTCGGAAGTCCTAACACCGATGCGCACTTCATCCTATGCAATTAAATTATTGTATTTTTATTCCTCAAAAAAATTGTATTTTTTAACTACCACACAACCATCAAGCAACCAACTTCAGTTCACAAAACCGTTGCACTTGCATGTAACAAAACAATCTGGCAAAACTCTTGTAGGACAACATGAGATAATAAAAACTACGGGGAAAACATTTAAGAGGCAGCAAAGGACTGGCAAGGTGGAAATAAAAGAAGTAGAATCTACTCTAGGAAAAAGAAGAGGAGAGGATGACATGGAGGTGGATGTTGTAGTACTGACAAAGAAGGGTAAAAAGGAGGAGGGATGTGCTATGGAAGGTCTGAAGGAGCAAACCATTGTAGAAGCGGGGCTATCGGAACAGCTCCACGAGCAGAAATGAGACTTGGTGCTTTTAATTGCCGGGGTTTGGGGAATGGCCCGACAATTATTGGTCTTCTAGATCTCCAGAAGAAGGAGGACCCCGATGTTCTTTTTTGTCCGAAAGTAAACTGGATGAAAGGAGGATAGAGTGGCTGAGGTGGAAGCTCAGCATGCCACACATGGTGGTGAAGAATCTGGAAGGAAAGAGCAGAGGATTGGTGATGTTCTGGAAGAGAGAGATAAACTTGAGAGTTGTTAGTTTTATGTCCAAGTACCACATTGATACGGAGATTACTGAAGACGATGACTTCGTATGGAGGTTCACGGGTATCTATGGCGACCCCAGGACGGATGGAAAAGATAATACGTGGAGACTTATGCGTGCTCTAAAGCATCAAAATACTATTCCTTGGTTGTGTGCGGGGGACTTCAACGAAATTCTGTATGCATGGGAGAAGGAGGGAGGTGTCCCAAGGCCACAAGGATACATGGATGAATTCAAGGAAGCTTTGGAGACGTGTGAATTGGACGATCTGGGGTTTGTGGGGGACGCCTTCACATGGCGTAATAACAGTCATGATATGAGGACGTATATACGTGAGAGGTTGGATCGGGTTGTTGCCTCCCAGGGGTGGTGTAACCATTTTCCAGGGTTTAGGGTGGTTAATGGAGACCCACGCCATTCAGATCACCGTACGATCATCATTGATACCCATGGAACTGAGAAAGCTAGCAGAGGCCCGGCTCAGGGCTTTATCCCATGGTTTGAGGCAAAGTGGATTGAAGAGGATGACTATCAGAGGATAGTCCAGGAGACTTGGGAGACGGAGATACACATGGAGCAGAAGGATGTGGCAGGGGCGGTAAAAGGTGTGTTGGGAGGATTGATGGAGTGGAATAAGAATGTCTTGGGAGACTTGGAAAACAGAATTAGCAAGACTAAAAAAGAGTTGGAGAGTTGTGGCGGAAGGGGATCAGCCCAGAACAGGTTCAGAGGAAGGGTCTGCTACGTTTCAAACTAAGCAGACTTGAGGACCAACGTGACACTTATTGGAGGCAGAGGGCTCATGTTAGATGGATGAAAGAGGGACCAAAATACTAAATTCTTTCATTCGGTGGCATCAGAGAGAAGGAGGAAAATAGAATAAAAAAATTAAGAAGAGAGGACGAAAGTGTGGTGGAGGAGGTGGGGGCCATGAAAGAGGTGGTGACTAACTACTTTATAAATTTGTTCTCCTCTACTGTAGGCACACGGGTGGAGGAACTCTTGAGTCATGTCGACTCTAGAGTGACACCGGAGATGAATGACATTCTGTGCAAAGATTTACATGAGATAGAAGTGAAAAGAGGCACTCAAAAGTATAGGCGATCTCAAAGCTCTAGGGCTAGATGGAATGCCATCTATTTTCTACAAGAAAAGCTGGGAGTACGTGGGGGATAAGGTGACTTCGGAAGTCCTTAATGTGATGAATGGAGGTCCTATGCCGAAGGGATGGAATGACACTTGTGTTGTTCTGATACCCAAAATAAAAAAAACTAAAAGCATGAAGGATTTGAGGCCCATTAGCTTGTGTAACCTGGTGTACAAACTGGTTTCGAAGGTGCTAGCGAATAGGCTGAAGATAATTCTGCCAGATATCATCTCACCAAATCAAAGTTCCTTTGTTCCAGGGAGGTTAACTACAGATAACATTTTGCTTGCATACGAGTGCACACACTACATGAAGAATAGAAGGCATGGAAAGGAGGGGTATGCAGCGATCAAGTTGGATATGAGTAAAGCCTACGACAGAGTAGAGTGCAGTTTCTTGGAGAGAATGATGAGGAAATTAGGGTTTGATGAACGGTGGATCAACAGAATCATGCTATGCGTATCCACGGTGACCTACCAATTTCGGGTAAATGGGGAGTATACTGACAACATTACACCACAGAGGGGACTCTGACAAGGGGACCCACTATCCCCCTACCTATTTCTTATTTGTGGAGAAGGCTTCTCTTCTTTACTGAACAAAGCCGAGGAGGCTGGAACCTGCTAGGTATTCAGATATGTCAGGGTGCCCCGAGAATAAACCACCTCTTATTTGCAGACGACTCGCTAGTACTCATGAAAACTTCACGTGAGAGTGCTAGATCTCTGCAAAGTATTCTACAACTGTATGAGGTTTGCTCAGGGCAGACTATTAACTATGACAAGTCTGTTGCGATGTTTAGTAAGAACACTAAGAATTGGTGTAAGCAAGGAGTGTTGAACAAGCTGAATATAAGAGGAGAGGCTTGGACGGAGAAGTACCTCGGACTACCTGTTTATGTGGCGCGGTCGAGAACATAGATCTTTACATATCTAAAAGATCGTATTTGGAAAAAGATTCAAGGCTAGAAAGAGAGGTTCCTTTCAAGAATGGGGAAGGATATTCTCATTAAGGCCCGTGCACAAGCAATTCCCACTTTTGCAATGTCATGTTTCGACTTGACCAAAACTCTATGCGAGGAAATGGTATGATGATCTGTAGATTTTGGTGGGCGCACCAGGAAAATGAGAACAAGATGCACTAGCTTAGTTGGGAAAAGTTGACTACATCCAAAAGAGATGGGGGGCTTGGTTTCAGATATTTACATGGCTTCAATTTAGCGATGCTAGGAAGAAAGTGTGGTGACTTATGGTTGCACCGGAATCCTTATGTGCGAAAGTACTGAAAGCCAAATACTATCCCAACACATCGATTATGGACGCACACCCATGCGGGGGTATGTCCTATACTTTACGGAGTATTTTGAAGGGCCTTGACTTAGTAAAGAGGGATTGATCTGGAGAGTTGGAGATGGCACCACTGTGAACATCTGGTCTGATCAGTGGATTCCGAGAGATGATGCTTTGAAGCCGATCACACCAAAGGGATGGAGCCTACTTACTAAGGTCAGTGAGCTGATTGATCCGTCTACCGGCCAGTGGGATGAAGCTCTTGTGAGGGATACCTTTATACGGTTTGATGCTCAGGCTATCCTTGTAATTCCACTTCGTGATGATTTTGAGGATTGCCCAGCTTGGCACTATGAGAGTAAGGGCCAATTCAGTGTTAAGTCTGCCTACAAACTGTATGTAAAAGGAAGAGATGGGCCGCAACAGTCCTCTTCGGCACCTATATCTGAAACTTTACAGTGCGAGAAAATCTGGAAATTGCAATGCCCTCCTAAAATACAACAGTTTATATGGCGCTTTGCACATAATAGCCTGCCTCTGAAAAGTAATTTGAGGAGTCGGGGCATCGAATGTGACACAAGATGTGTGTGCTGCAAAAGGGCAGATGACGAAGGTGGACACCTTTTCCTGAGTTGTAAAGGGGTAAAAGGAGTTTGGAGTGACCTAAAGCTAGAGAAAGAAAGGGAGCAACTAAGCAAGTGCCCCAATGCGAAAATAGTAGTACATGAAATACTGGGACTGGACATAGAGAAGAGTGCCATGATCGCATGCCTGATGTGGTGCTGGTGGACGCGAAGAAACAAATTGAATGCAAAGGAGAAGCTGGGCCCTACGGAGAACCTGCTGGCGCAGATTAAATACTGGCCGGCAGAGTCTGCACAATACTGTGGGAAAAAGAAAAAGGTGGATCAACCAATCGCAGCGAGAACATGGCAGGCTCCAAAGGGCGACTCACTGAAGTTTAACGTCGATGGCGCTTTATGTGCAGAGAGCAACATTGGTGGATGGGGGTTTGTGGTAAGAGACGCTAAGGGCATTGTCAGAGGATCGGGGGCTGGAGCCATCCACCATGTCACGAGTGCAGCTATGTCAGAGATTAGAGCTTGTGAAGAGGCAACGAGTGCAGCAGCGGAGTGGGACATGATGAATATTATCATTGAATCCAACTCACTCAACCTGGTGCGTGCCATGCAAACAAAGGAGGCCGATAGAGCTACGGAGGGCATCATTTATCGGGATTTGAGATTATACATGCTCCTGTCTTTTAGCTCATGTGTTAGCGGCTCTTGGAGTGATACGGCAGGACACAAAACTCTTATGGCCGGAGTCGCTCCCCGCTGATGTACGTGCTTTGGTGACCAGCGATTCTGCTGAGTCAGGTATCTAATGGAATCAGGTGTTCCATCTCAAAAAAAAAATCAAAATATGACAGTTTGACCTAGCAATATCTATATATTGGACATCTACTCATACAAACATTGCAGAAATCGTTCAGCTAAAAAAAAGAGTGAAATGCAGGATCAGTCCTGTAACTCTGGGGCTACGCTGGCAACAGTCCTGGAACTGAAGAAATGCCTCGCCACAGTCCTCAAACTTGTCCACGACGTCCAGCTACGGTCCTGGATACATATCCAGTGACAAGGAGATGTGGTTGACCCGCTCCGGTGCGCAAGGGTGGCCCACGACGGCCGCACGACAGCTCCGAACTGTTCAATTCGGCCTGATACGTATCTGAAATTCTGGGCAATGTTGACAACAACAAATCTATTATATATTAAAAGTATATTACGGATTAACCAGAAATTAGAAAAATCAGCTAGAAAATCTCACAAAAAATAGAGATTTCTAGCCATCAATTAAAGCGATGTGAAAATCACAGCCGTCAAACGTGGGTGCAGTTAATTACCCATCAATACCATTAAGTTATTCTGCCCGTACCCTAAAATGGATATACGGCTGTGTCAGATAAAAAAACTAGGTTGCTGATCCCAACCTCACGGCGCCGCCACGCTGCCTCTGGGTGCTCACACAAGATGGCGAATTTTATTTTCCTCGATCGATCCGATTGGCCCTCGCCATTACCAGCATGCATCTCGGTGCTTTTAGGTTTGTCCCCTTCCTATTAGTCTTAATAAAATCCAGTCATGGGTGTGAATGCGTGGTATTTAATCTCCTTATATGGCTTGGAATTAGATAGGATTGAAAGAATTTGTTTCAATTCCTAATGGTTTCAGTACCACCGCGGTGACAATTGGTTGAATACTTGCATACGGATGCAGCGTGCGCCTCAATGGACATGATAAATAAAATCCATCGCATCCGCTGATTTTCTGTGCGGCCGTGCATCTCACTTTGGCATCCGCTATGCCCCTTGTTCATCGATTCTTGAGTTGCAGGTCCGGGTGGAGGAGCTCATCCTTTTTGGGATGTTCCATCGCCGGGGTGATTCACGGCCGGTCAGTACGCTCTCCTCCCCTTGCTACCTGCCCGCCTTTCTAGAATCGGTGGACCATAGATGGGGAGCGCCTATGGCACAGGCGCCTGAGAAATAAAAATTTCTCAGTCGCTTAGGTCAGCAGCTTTAATTTGAACGATCTAGTTTTTTTCCTGTACGTGACATGTCCGTGCGTGCGTTTTTCTATTCCCAGGTGAATGCTATGCATAGCCTTGAGTTCAGCCCGTTTCCACTGTTTGTACGGTCTGTTGCGCCTTTTGATCCATGGACTTCTTTTGATTCAACGTGAATGTTGTCCACCGCTCCCTTTTGTTCTGAAAATAGTACCGCTAATGCTGCTAGAGTGCAGTCGTGCTTGATATTTTCTTAGCACACGTCGCAGATTGTGACCGGCTCAGATTTCAAAAAATGGCCAGTTACAAGCAGATTCTGAGTTTATGACTGGCTTGAATTTAAAAAATGGTTAGTTACAAACAGATTGCGACTGGTCAGTGTTAAACAAACTTGCGACCGACTCCGATTTAAAAAATGGCCCGTTGCAAAGCAGCTTTAACCGGTCAGTTACAACCAACTTGCGATTGGCTTGGAATCAAAAAATAGTTACAGGCAACTTGCAACTGGCTATTTGGCTCGGTTCAGGGGTCAGTTACAATCTACTTCTACTTGCAACTGGATCATAAAAAAAAGTGGTCTCCCTGATTTATAGGGCCAGTTACAAGAAACTTGCCAACTGGCTTGCTTTTTGGGGTGGGGGTGGGGGGGTAGTTATAAGGAACTTGCAACTGTCTTGGTTAGGTGGCCAGTTACAAGCAACTTGCAACTAATCTCGGCTCATTGTCAGTTACAAGGGGCTTGTGACCGGCTCAGATTTTAAAAACAAAAATAGTTACAAGCAACTTGCAACTGGATCAACAAAAAAATATGGCCTCCTCGGTTTTATGGCCAGTTAAAAACAACTTGTCAAACTGGCTCACTTATGGGGTGATAGCTACAAGGAACTTGCAACTGGCTTGGTTCAGGGGACAGTTACGATCAACTTGCAACTAGCTAGTTGGCTCGGTTCGATGGTCGGTTACAAGCAACTTGCAACTGGATCAACAAAAAAAATGGCCTCCTCGATTTTATGGCCAGTTAAAAACAACTTGTCAAACTGGCTCACTTATGGGGGGGGGGTAGCTACAAGGAACTTGCAACTAGCTTGATTCGGGGGACAGTTACGATCAACTTGCAACTAGCTAGTTGGCTCGGTTCGATAGTCGGTTACAAGCTACTTGCAACTGGATAAAAAAATGGCGTCCTTGGTTTTACGGCTAGTTAAAAGGAACTTGGCAAACTGGATCACTTCGGGGGGAGGGGGGAGCTACAAGGAACTTGCAACTGGCTTGGTTCTGGGGGCAGTTACAATCAATTTGCAACTGGCTCGGTTCGAGGGCCAGTTACAAGTAACTTGCCAAACTGGCTCACTTGCGAGGGGACAATTACAAGGAACTTGCAACTGGCTTGGTTTAGGATCCAGTTACAAGCAACTTGCAACAGGCTCGGTACAAGGGTCAGTTACATGCAACTTGCCAAACTAGCTCACTTCGGGAGGACAGTTACAAGGAACTTGCAACTGGCTCGATTCGAGGGCCAGTTACAAGCAACTTGATAAATTGGCTCACTTCGGGGGGACAATTACAAATAACTTGCAACTGGCTTGGTTCGGGAGTCAATTACAAGCAACTTGCAACTTTCTTGGTTCGAGGACCAATTACATGCAACTTGCCAAACCACTTCAGGGGGAAAGTTACAAGGAACTTGCAACTAGCTCGATTCGAGGGCCAGTTACAAGCAACTTGCCAAAGTGGCTCACTTCGAGAGGACAATTACAAGGAACTTGCAAATGGCTTGGTTTGGGAGCCAGTTACAAGCAACTTGCATCTGGCTCAGTTTGAGGGCCAGTTACATGCAACTTGCCAAACTGACTCACTTCGGGGGCACTAAGGACCAGGTACAAGCAACCCGCTCATCTCGGTTCGAGTAAAAACAATTCGAAGAAAGCTCTCCACATACAAGACACAAATTTGGGTCCATCCCTAATTGAACAAAAAAATACTACTACCTCCGACACAAATTAGTTGCCCCCGTTTGTCTAGATAAGGCAAAGTTATATGAACATCCATCAAATAGTTATAGCAGCAGCTGGCTAGTGATCTAAAATCAGTCTAACAATTCAAAGAAAAATAATTTCACAGTGAAAAGAAAAGAATGAAAAATCCAACTGGTTATTTTTTTTGAGAAATAATACCACTGGTTAAATGATCCACATCATTCAAACAAAAATAAAAAACATTCGGCAGGCCAGAAATCGAAAAACGTGCTCTTCTCTTTACTTACAGAGAACAAACTCTCTTAGAGATCCCATGTAGCCCGCTCAAAAAAAGCCCACGGTACAAAAAAACGTAACAAACCAACAACAACAAAAAAGTCCACAACAAAACCTGGAATAGAGGCAACAGCGATAGAAAAAGAAAACAGCCCACGCCACTCATCTGCACGAATCCTAGAGCTAGATCAAACGGATGTAGAGGTGATTGAGAAATAAGTATTTCTCAGGCGTCTGGGAAATAGCAAATCTGCTAGATATTTACAATCTAATTGCTAGATATTTACGCATGAGTACACAACGTTTGATGTTGATGCCTGAACATATTTATTCCTTTCAAGTTTGTCGAAAGCTTACACAGCTAGGCCTCAGGATTGTCACAAGGAGAGCAAAAGTTACAAAGGACACCTCTCTCTGATGGATATCTAGCTACACACCCACAAAACCACGTGCTGGATGATCCCAAGCCCGAAACCGGTTTGTATTATAAATTATCTGCTTTGCAATTCTTCCTCTTTAGCCACTGGCCCTGAATCTCTACTGCATGCTCAACGTTCAGTTATGCACAATTGTCAGCAAGATATAATTAAACTGTGGACTATTGCTTGCTTGGTAGCCAGTACTGTTGCTTGCTTTCATTGCTAAACTATAGACTATGATGTAGACGTATAGTGATTGGGTTTTGATATGTACTAGATGGACCTTGCGCGCGCTGCTGCGCCGTTTCTTGACGTTTGCCGTTGTTTAGATCATTTTATTCAGCGTTACATTGCACTTGACGAATAGACACGCTTCATCCCTCTGCCTGCACGGTGTTTTGGGTTTTGGCCTAGCGTAATGGCACCATATTCTCTCAAAGCAATCTTTGATGAACAATATATCCGATATGCACATCATTACAGAAAATAGTATCTGATACGGTGTTTTTGCTAGCAAATAGCCTAACACAGTTGCACTCGTTTTACACCGAGGTATAGTTGATACGTTGCTCCACAAAATAATAATGATGAACCAGGACAACTGGAATGCTATAATAGGAATATTTACAGCAATACATAATAAATATCTCGCACCTCTCTACTCTAGCACACATCTTTGACTTGAGAAATCCGTTACTGAACTATGTGTAAGCACGTGCCTTCAAATGCCTTATTAGCAATAGTTTGTTCTATCAACATCCAAGGTTCACCGTGAAGATCACATGGCAAGGAATTTAATCAGTGTAAACAACCAAAGTTTCTCCCACCTATTGTTATTGATCTCCCGCATTGATATTTATTTATGGAAGCGATACAAATAAACATGGGAGGAAAGTAACGAAGGTGCAAAACCTTTTAATTTCGCATGGATCAACATTCTCAAGATTGTCTTTGCATCATGCGGCGGAGTGGTGAAAATGTGACACATCTGCCAAGTATCTTTGTTCTTTAGTATTGCTTTGCAAACCAAAACTGTTTGTAAGAAAATATAGTAGGAAACAGAAAAACTACAACAACTTACATATAGAAGCATCCATATTCCCAACTTAAATACAAAGCCATCCATTTCTACAGTCAAATAAGGGAGATATCACAAGAAAATGCCTCTTGCTATTTTGGCAATGAATAATGCTTGGTTGTGTTGTAGTAGATATTCTCTATTTGTGCATTATTCAGTTTAGAAAGTCATAAAAAATTCAACATAAATTTATTACAGAATAAAACAAACTGACAAACATGAGCGAGGTTTGACACTATCTTGTCCAATTTGACATTATCTCGTCCACAATGTGGTTGCGAAATACCCATATTGCCGATAAACTATAATGAACCAAAGTGTGACCGTTGAAAATCAACTTAAGAATAATATTAGGCATGTTCATCAACAGAATCATATGGTGGCCAAGAGACCCCTACATATAGCCTACTCGTAAAACGCAGAGACGAATAACCATGTGTGCCGCAAAGACCATGAAACAAAATTTGTGAATAATATGTACCAAGAAAAGGAAGGAGTAAGAAAGAACACTCATCCATCAATTATGCATCATAAAATAAAGGAAATCATCCAAAAAGGCACACAGATCAAGAAATGGATCATCGAACAAACTACGAAATAAATCAGGCATGGAATACACACAAAAAATCAGAACTAAGTAAACACGGATTAAAAACACTTGATTTGATGCCATGAAAATCAATATAAATACATGTAATGAAGCAAGATATGCGCACACCAATACTTTGTGATTTAACATTGATTTAATCATTGTAAAATTATGTTTCTAATAGCTTGCAAATCGGAATTATTTTTTATGGATAGAGCATCGTGCCCAAGTGATATATATATGAGCACATAGTAGAGGACAAAAAAAAGATGGTACCCTTTTTCTTGTTTCAGAAAATTGGATGTTAAGTAATCAGTCAGGTAGGTATATGGTGTACATTACAATAACAATATGAAACACTTTTAGCAGCAAGAGAAAATGATGGTATATAGTGTGATCGATCGTATATAGTGTACATTACAGTAACACCATAAAACACTTTTAGCACTGGAGAGAAAATGAGTCAGTGATCAGCCCATCAACCCATCATGCGGTCAAGTGTGCTAAATTAGCCAATGAAGAAATCTCATGTAACCAAAACATTATGCACGTAAGGGAAGAGGCAAAGAGATAATATAGGAATTGTGTTACACCCACATAAAACATACTCTCAACACTCTTCGCACATAACTTAACAAGCACAAATATATTAAAGAGCGTTATTACGGAAAAATGCCAGTGCCAAACTAAATCAGTAAATTGATTACTCGTAAGACCCTTCTAATCTAATGAGACATAACATATTCTACTGAAGTCATCAATAGAGCAAACAATATAGGTTCCCAAACAATGTCTGTAATCTTCCTCGCAAAATGTAAATAGCACCAATAACCTATAGAAATTATAATAAGTGAATCTTTGCCCTCTTTTTGTAAGACAAATATATAATGACTCATTTGTTCTAACTCCCTACCACTTATGAGGGGCATCTAAAAAGTATTCTTCAGTTCTTGAGAAGCTAAAGATATTTTATCCTAGGTATGATAGACAATGCTCAACCAGAATCATGATATGTTCTATATCTAGCTGAAACTAATTGAATTAGTGGTATAATTTAATGGTGCCTTATGAAATGAAATAGTGCTTACCACCGTATATTTCCGGAAATATGTACCATTCATAGAATAATATGGACTATACCAAATCAGAGCCATGCCGACGTCAAATCTGACGAAGTTGCCCACTGTATTTTTGACCTTCAAGTTCATCCTGGTTTTAAAAAGAAATAGAACAGAATTTGAGGTTGTTGCTCCCTTAGATCCCCTCAGGAAAAAGAGAGAAAAATTCTACCTAGGTGAAATAAGAATAGTCACGACTGTTCACTCACAGGTAGGACAACAACTATATTGTTGAGCTAGATGCCTCGATCCCTCTGGTGCTAAATAGGTAAATTTAAATATATATATTAGTTCAACATGTGACGTTTATTTTCACGGAAAGATAGGCAGAATATTGAACCGGAGGTTCAGATAAGTATAGCTTAGTGTAAGAACGATAAAAGAGCCCTTACATTTGTATGTGCAAAAGCAGATGTTTTTGTTACATAATAAATATGGCAAAGTAAAGTTTTAAGTCACAAAAAAGACAACAAAAAATTGACCTGATAAATTCAGATAGATTACCCAACCTGTGTTAATTTTGGGATACGCAAATGCTCAGTTCCACATATGCTTAGCTAAGATAAGAATCATCAGTATGCTGATGCTCAGGACATTAGGCTCCTCTTTTCTGCAGCATCAACAAATTCATAACAATCAGTTAACTAAAGTATAACGAATACTTTTTTATCTTCCCATTTCTGCTAACCAATAATCATTCCTGGTATGATACCAACAAAGGATATCTTCAAAATTAGGATGAACATGTGGAGTTTGATTATTAATAAGGGCAATCTTCTCTCCAAAGAGTTTAATAAGGAGGTCCATGTTCTAGCGTTTGGGGTTCGGAAGCAAACATTGCATACCTTTGATGGCATATGAAAATCTCGCAGTTGAGAAGAAAGAAACTGGCAAGAATGCCATACCACAACAGAGTACTAATATTACTCCCTCCGTTTTAAAATATAAGATGTTTTAGCTTTGTGAAAGGAGTGTATCTAGACCACTTTTAGTGTGTAGGTTCACTCCAAAACTAGATGAACCTACACACTAAAAGGGGTCTAGATACACTCTATTCACAAAACTAAAACATCTTATATTTTGAAACGGAGGGAGTATTACAGGTTAAGTCTCCAAGTCAAAGGTAAGATAGTAGTACTTGTCTGGGCAAGCTGACATACCAACAAGTCCACATTGGAAGTTAATTTTGTAGTAATACGCTATAGTAGATAGAGTTATATTATACTGAGATAGTATCTATTAATATGGGTTGCATTTTCTTTACCAAGAGAAAACATATGTATTAGAGTCTAAAATATTGTAATTATTGCTTTTTTTTTATCTAAACGTGGTCTGGCTTGAACAGTTGGTCATGGTGCATCCTGGCTGCTCAAATTGGAAATATGGATAGGCTCCTCCATATATGTTGTATTCAGTTGCAGTTCTAATTAACAGAAGAATGAGAATACATGTAAGTCTAGTGTCATCATTTCTGCTATGTGCAGTTTACATTATATACAACTAAATTTCTAGTCTGGTTAGCCAGGTTAGCATGTGCATATCATTTATTTGACCGATTTTTCTCATCAGGCATTTATACAAACACTTGGTGTGCATATCTGACACTTGCAAACTCAAAGCTTTATTGCGTGCAACCTTTCTTATCGGGAATTTGCTCAAACAGTTATGTGCACACTGGGCACCTAGAATAGCAAACCTAAAATAAAGATGCATTTAAGTATAGAAAAAACACTATTGCAGTTACCAATCTGACATTTGCAGTAGGCAGCCATGCGGGGGAACACCCTCCCTGAGAAGTCACAAACAACAAGGGAATAGACGGCTTAGAAATACCAGGCATACCACGATTTGGAGCTGGTAGTAGCGCCCATGGACATAACCCACTCCGTCGCAACGCCGCATCCAGAGGAGGGATGTTAGGGTCGAGCACCACCAGGCGGGCAAGCACTAGCCCCAGCACAGTAAATGGTGCCCTCAGCAACTGGTCACACGGAGGGGCTTACTTCAGGTTGAAGGAGCTGCAGGAGGCGACCCAAACGACCATTGGACCGCCACGCCGGCGAACTGAGCCGCCGTTAGGGACTTAGGGTACGATGCTGGGGTGCGTACGGGGCGGAAGGTTGCGATGACAGAGGGGATCACTACAGGAAATAGAGGTAAGACTGTCCTGGCGGTCGGCGGCGCATAGAGACGGCCGCGGTAGCCAAGATAGGCGACGCCGGTGGCGGTTTCAAGAGAGGTGTCATAGTGGGGAGAGAGAAGACGCGTGCGAGAGATAACGGAGTCAAAGGATAGGATGGTTTGCGTGTGCCGTGTGCGTTGGGCCCTTCTCGTTCTACCCGACGTGTCCATGAACCGACCTAGCGGGTCAACATACGGTGAGACCGATCTGCTGACATGTAGGCCGATCACAATTGAAGCGCTCTGGGCTATGTATTTTCAGGGAGCTTAGTGCTCCTCAGGGATATGGTTATCTTGAACTTAGGCCTGATTGAGTTTTGATAAGTATATGGTTCAGCAACAGTCTCTTTGCATCCTCCGTTGGGTCAAGCCTAGATCCACACGACCGCACCTTCTCACTGTAGTCATCCATCGCTATGCAAGGGCGCAAAATCAGATCCTTAAGAACCGTCCCACGTCTCGAAGATCTTCCGGCAAGAAGCGGTTGAGCTGGACGTCCCTAGCGAGATGGTATATGGACATATCTTTTTCTCTTTTGACCTGAGAGATAATCAACGAATATGTGCATGTTGTACATAAATTATTTAAACAATCAGTAGCAAATGGGGGTTGGGTTAGTCTATCGATCTGGGGTTTTGGGTTACTCGATCTTGACTCCTGGCAACTGAGGATATACTATTACGTACTATTTTTCTCAATTGATATATGCGTGTCTCCAAGGCCTAACCTCACATTCTTTTCTTCTGATCATCACGGTCCATTTATAGAATTGCAGACATGTTCGTGGGGGTGCACTGAGAGAGTTGTTTAATGATTACATCATGGTGTGGGAGTTGAAGATACCCGGTTGCACTTGCTTGATTATTGCAAAGCTGAGAAGGTAATCATAAAATCATATACTACTAGATAAAAGCAGATTACTTGGTACGCCTGGGCAATTGGATTTCCTTGATCAATACATCACCTCTCTTTGCAGTTCTCAATTCTCATACCATGCAGGGTCAACAACTTCATCACTTATCGAGAAAATATACGAACAAATAAAAGAAAGCATAAATGAGTATGGAGTGATTATCAACGGATGGTTTTAATACCGGATGAGTTTGGAGCGTGTACATACACACACTTGCGCTCCATGAATCAGCTCCCTCTGTTTATCATGCAATTCTTTGATAAATTCTGAAGAAATAAGAGACTGAAGGTAAAAGTTAGATCCGTCAAAGGATGCAAGCTCTCCGTTCTCAGCTCTTTTACTCCATGCACAACCTTCACGAGGTCTTTTCCAGCAGAATATGTGTTGCTATAGGCCGAGGTTTCTGGGATAGGTTGGCCAGGTTAATATAATAAAGAAACTTTGGCTCCTAATACTGACACATGACAAATTGTATTTACATATCAACTTGATTTTCACAGATTGTGTTGCTTGAAACCAAGATTTATCTTGTAATATTAAAGTGGCTCTAAGAAAAAACTATTCGTACAGAAAAATAAATTATAGCAAAGTGCAATAGCACATATATCGAGATTAATTTATAAGACTTCATATAGAACATGGTAATCATATTATTAATGTTTGGTTTTGTATGCCTTGTCATGGGACGAAGAATTTTATATAAAATTATAGGCCACTGTGCAATATCTTGACAACAAAAAAGAGTAGCTACAATTTGTGAATCATGAAGCTAATAATATATAGTGTATAAATCTATTAGCTTACGAGCTATGTTGTGCAGATCCTGGATGACGTCTTGGCATCAGAGATACAAAAGCTGTTAGGCGATGCTCTATTTAAGAAAAGATTCTAAGGGCCTGACATATTTGGGAATTAAGTAGATATATTTCACGGTCTTAAAATCTATCGAAAATGATAAAGAACTCCTTAAATATGTCTAAGGTAAAATATATTGCCTATTAATTATTTCTAAAAGTTGTTGGTGATAAATATAATTTGCTAAAGTCCCTCATTGTTTTCTATAGTACATTTTTTACTTCTATTTTGTAGCCTCAACGAATATGGAAGCTACACTATGAAGTGCATTTTCTACAACAAATGAAACATGGATATATGAATGTCAAGGTTTTAAGACTTTGGTAACATAGGTTAAAATATGTTCAAATTAACAGTCACATTGAGATGAGTTTAGCAGAAGAAATGTCCCATATAGTTATGAAGTATATATCATTTCAATAGTTTTCCATATTAAATGTTCTACTGATATTGTATCTGTACATAGGGAAATATGGTATATGCTTCTATTGGAAACAAACTGGTAAAAGTTTATGCCAAAAACTAGAAGAAAAAACTACATGTACACATTAAAGATCTTTGAGGTTGGGAGTATGACAACTAGAGAAGAAAGAATAATCGCCAAGAACATAAGAAATCATTCTAAATTCTTATAGTATTAACAAACTTGTACAAGGTTAAATTCATCTATTGATGAGAAAATCACGACCACTACGTGGGGAGATTTTTAGCACATTTGACAATTGATCAGTGGTGTGAACATTTCACTACTTTTTGAACTGAAGTACATTCATAAGTAGGACTACGGCCATGCAAAGTAGATGCTTCATATATATATTTGAAATACGAAATTCAAGAAGAAAAACAACACAAATAGGTAGTATAGCAATCGTGAAAACAAGTGGCTCATCAGATCGTCAGTGTCAAGCATTATTCTAGGTAATATGTATTTTGTAACATTATCTGATCAGTTTTCTCTTACGTAACAAGGAATATAGTCATGTATCGCACACTATTATGTTGGCACAAAAGTGAGAGAGCGACACCAAGATAGGTAGACATTCTATGACCAAATATAGTTTGTTGAAAATACATAAGTAGTAAATATAAAAAGTTGTTTTGATTGGGATGCTAAATCTGATATGTCTAAAATTTATTAGATTAGTTGGATTGGATATAATTCATTATCAGGGGAAACACTGATAGTTATAGTAGTAATATAATATACTTATAGATAGTACGTGTAATTAAATCATATTAGAAAATTGTATTTTTTGTTAAAGGGAAAATATTAATGTCAAGAAAAATTGTATATAACAATAAATTGAATATTAAGATGTTGCCGGGCCACTGTGCTAGTTAGATAGCAAATGGCAGATAATAATGTTGGCAGCAACAAATTGATAGCTACTAGAAATGCCTACTAAGTAAGATTATGGTAGACAAAAATAGATGAAATAAAGACAATATTTTGTCAAATAAAGACAATATTTAGTCAAACTGATACAACCTGTTCACACTACCAAAATGAATAGCAAGTGGCAGATATATATTACTCCCTTCGACCCAAATTAGTTGACTTAGATTTGTCTAGATTCGAATGTATCTAGACTTTTTTAGTGCTAGATACCTCCGAATGTAGACAAAATCAAGTCAACTAATTTGGGTCGAAAGGAGTACATCAAAGTTTGAAACTAAAGTTCTAGCTGCTGCTAAGATCATGATAGCCAAAATTACAGCAGATATATATTACTTCTAACTAGATTGAGGAGCATCATTTGCAGCATCAGCAGTAGAAGGAAGGGCAACACTTCCACAAGCAGGCCCTTTGAGATAATCAAACATGGACCCAACTTTCTTTGGTATTTGAACTCTTGGTAATTTGTATGGTGCCTTGCTGCTATCATGTCCCCACTTTCTTTTAAATTGGTTAGATTTATTCACCCCAGCAAGAAGCTTCTCTTGTTCCTACCTATAATGAGCAGCCTGGGATTTGTTGGCCTCTTCTGCCACTGCCCTCTTCTCTTTCCATGCCTGTATATTTTCTATTTGAGCTCTCTCCTGAGCATCTCTCAGAGATTTCTCTTTAGCAATTGCAATTCTATGCTGGTGCTCAAGCCAGGCCTGCTGTCTTGCATCTTCTTCTGCTTTCTTTCTTGCCTCTTCTGCTACTTTCCTCTGTGCTTCTTGTGCCTCTCTTTTCTGTTCCGCCAATGCAAGTTTAGCTGCTTCAGCTTCTCTCTTCTTTGCTTCCATAGCAAGCTGTAGCTAGCTGCTTTGCTTCCTTCTTAGCCTTCTTCTTCTCTTCACTTGCTAGTTTCTTAGCCAAGGCATCAACTTTTTTCTTCTCCATTGTTGCCGCTCTCTTTACTTCTTCTTGCAATTTGGCCATAACTGCATCAAATTTGGCCTGATCTACTACGTCCCTTCTTGCAGCTGCTTGCTTGAGCTTAGCTGCGACAAGCACTTGTCTCTTTCTAAGCACATTTCCCTCCTTTGGCACTGTAGTAGGTTGAACAAGCTGCAAGTTCATGGGGCTGTGTTGACTATGCCAAGATCTTGTTTAAGGGCTGTCAAGAACTACTTCCAGGCACTAGTATCTTCAACTTCAACAATTCTAAATGCCACAGGGAAGATGCAATCATTGGGGTCCATTCCTATTGCAGTCAACAGAATTCCACCAAACTTTGTTTTCAAATGACAACCATCCAGAAATATAATAGGCCTACATCCAGTTAGGAACCCCCTTTTGCATGCATCAAAAGCAAAGTAACACCTCCTGAAATGCCCTAGATCATCCAACAATAAAAAGAATGTGCTACCAGGATTGGACCTCCTCAGCTCCTGCCTGAAATCCCACAGTTGACTGTATTGTTGTGTTTCATCTCCATATATGAGATCATAGGCATGCTTCCTTGCTCTTCCCAGCTTGCCCCTTTTGGGTGTCATTTTCCAATCCTTCATGACCAACTGACCAAGACCCCTCAGTGTCATCTTCTCATTAGCCCTTATTTCATCAACATAGAACTTGCCAATGTACTTAGCAGTAAAAGCATGAACTTGCCACTTGCTCTCACAAGTATGCTTAGATGCATACCTATTCACCATGATGGCCCTAGTTCTGGTATCATATGAACCATATAATTCCCACGGACATCCTTCCTCACATTTAGCTAGAAGTCTTGACTTGTCATCCTTGGGGAATTTGATATTCTTTCGATGCTTGCAACTGTGCTCTCTTACAACCTTCCTCAAATGATCAATAGGTTAGAATAATTGACCAGTTTGGAACTTGGGATCTGACATATCTTCTTCCATAAATGGCTTGAAAGCATTGAATTTATTAGCCTCTTCATCTGAATCTGCAGGCTCAAAAAATCATCACCTGACCTGTCATCTTTTGGAATCACTTTCTTCTCTAACTTTGGTTCTTGATCTGAATTCTGCTTCTGCAAATCTTCATCTCCTTCTTCTATATCATTTTCACTGTCACAAATCTCTGGAACATAATCTGAATCACTTGAATTATCACTGTCATAATCCTCAATGTGATCTCCTTGCCTGCTTGACCTCCTTGTACCCTGAAACTGAACAACAACTTTGTCTTGCACCTCCACATCTTGAACTACGGTCCTTTTCTGCACTAGACTAATCACTGGTGGCAAGTTAGCAACATGATTGTCTACAACATCATCCCACTTCAGCCCATTCCTTCATGCCTCATGATCAAGATACAACATGAGATACTTGTGCCCCTCTCTAACCTTTGTAATCATGCCCACACTATCCTTGTCTTCAGAAATCAACCTCAAACCATCTTCATTGATTTGCATTCCTGGCAGCAACCAACACACAAAAATTCTTCTACCTGACTCATACCCCATCTCCTCTATTATGTAGTCAATCCACATAGAGGACCAAGTATCAACATCACAGATGTCAAAGCATACTTTATGGCCATCAACATATGCTCTGTCCGAACCATAACCAACAAAAAAGCCGCCATGGATCACCTCCATAGTGAAACTATCACTCCCTTCCTCTGTACATTGAACAAAAACAAAACAAAATGAAGAAATTTCAGACTTTTACATCTGCATAAACCCTAAATTGTGTAGATGATGAACTAGACCAAAAGCAATCAAATGGAGAACTATGTACACCAGCAAGTCGACCATGAAAATCTAATCCGAAACAAAGTGAAAATCATCAACTTGTTGTAGCAGAATCGAGCTCACCGTAGGCTAGGGCGGGGTCTCCGTCCGGTCTCTGCACGGGTGCTCAAACGCTGCTGAAATGGATCGTATGGGAACCTAGAGGGGGGGGTGAATAGGTGCTACTTCAAATTTTAATGCTTTTTTAATTTTAGGCTTAACACAAAAGGTAAATTCTCTAGATAAGCTATTATGAGGAATTTCCCTATATGCAAACCTATCTACTAGCGAGTAAAGGCGAGTGAGAAAGAGGAACGAGTAATCTGTAGTGGAGCATGCGGAGACACAGGATTTGTTTTACCACAGTTCCTTCCTTGTTAAGGGAAGTACATCTGTGTTGGAGGGGTGGGCGGTACTAAGACCACCACACCACAATAGGCCTCACCCTGTTCTCCGATGAATCCCGCCACAAAAGGCCTAATCCACCTTTCCACTATAGGAACCCTTCGAGGCGGGTACCAGCGCGTTTACACAACTAGCGAGGCACAACTCCACAACCAAATTGGAGGCTCCCGTAATGACAACAAGCTGCCACAAGAACAAGTTATCAATAACAAAACACAAGATCTAGATATTAACGAGAATACTAGATTGGGAATTTCTCCAAGTGAATGGAGAGGAGTTGATGCGCTTGATTCGTAATGACGATGTAGGTTGTCTCCTCCTTCAAATCCCCCAAAGATCGAAGCCTTCCGGTGGTTGAAGTGGGAGATCTAGAGATGGAGCTCTTGCAACAGGTCTGGCCTTTTTCGAATGAATCAAGAGTTCTGAATGGAGGGGATGAAGGGGCTTTTATACCCCCTGCATCCACTGAGCCGTTGAAGCCATTTGGGGCCGGATTATCCGGCCCAAGTGGGGGTCGGATTATCCGGCCTGGGGAAAACTCCACCCCAGACTCGGATTATCCGACAAATAAGCCGCCCCCACACAGAACGTCGTGCTGAGCCTGCCCTTGATCGTCTCTTGGGGGCCGGATTATCCGGCCCCTTGCGAGGACCGGATTATCCGGTCAGGGAAGGAAAAACTGCCCCTGTTCGGAGAGTCGCGCCTTGGCAGCCTCTGATCATCTTCTGGGGGCCGGATTATCAGGCCCAAGTTGAGGGCCGGATTATCCGGTTAGGGGAAGAAAATCCGCCCCTCTTCGGATTTTTCGGGAGAAAATCCATCCCCAGACAGAGCGACGCGCCATGCCAACCTTTGCCAAATGAGCTAGGCCGGATAATCCGGCCCCCAACCTGTAGCACCCCAATTGTCTAACAATTGTAATGCTACTTGTCCTAGTAAGATATTGGCTACTTTATATATACTATTATTGCATCATAATTATATCATGCTCATGTCATCATGCCACCTATCATTTGAGCATCATATAAAACCCTTTTTCTTTTGGCTCTTCTCTCACATGCATTATTAATTGTATTTGCCTCTTGATATTGTATTTGGTTATTAATATATTGTTCAATGCCCAAGTTGAGTTGGGGGCATATCTTTTATTTCCATTCCACCACCTTTCTTTCCACCACTTTATAATTCCACCATCCTACTAGACCATGAGCTTGTTGTCTTTATTTTGGATTTTCTCTAGCTCATGTGCAATAGGGTGGATCTAGTCCATTAAATTCTTGTGCTTGGTTTTATCTCCACTTCTTGGATATGCATAGAGTAATGCCATAATATCCATATTGTTTTCACAAATAATCAATGGCATTATTATTTTTGCATGGGCCATGCACTAGTTTTCACTACCTTTCTCTCTTTTGGTTTTTCTTTTGGTTTAGTAGAAACTATCTTGGGAGGCCATCTACCACCATTCCACCATCCCCATACTCCTATCCACCTCTTTCCCCCTTATTTTATTTTCTCCATGCACTAACCATATGTGGCCTTTTTCCACCTAATTATTTTTTCCTCCTTCTTTCTTGTTTCACTTCCACACTAGCTCATGCAAGATCAAGTTTCATTTTTCTTCTTGGGTTGGCTTCATAAACCAAATTAAATTCTAAATATCTAAAACCACCTAATCTAGCTATTTTCTCTCTCTCTCTAATTTCTCCTAAAACCCTAACTCCCCTTTATCTCTCTCTATCACACCCCTCTCTCTCTACCATGGGCACCACCTGGCCACCCACTCCCTGGCCCACACCCAGCCACCCTAGCCTAGACAAACCCTAACCCGAGCCATGCCCATCTACCCTAGCCCGATCTACTCCCCCTTCTCTCTTTCTTTCTCTACTGCCAGGCTAGCCCCACCCTGGCCTCTCTCGCTGCCCGGGACCACCTGCAGCCCCTCCCCGCCGTGCCTACCAGCCCCAGGTCGAGCCCCAGCTCGAGCCGGCACGTGAGAGAGGAGAAAAAGGTGGCACCGAGGCCACCTTTATCTCTGCCGTGCCCTCCTCCATCTCTCCCTTCTTTTCCTCCCTTCCCACGTCTCTCTGGCCTCGCCCAGATCTGGCCCGAGCTGCCCCTCCTCTTCTCCTTCTTCCTCCCCGGCCACAGCTCCTGCCGCCGCTCGCCGCCAGACCCATCTCGTCCCCGTCGATCCTGTCGTGCAGCTCGACCTGGAGGTGGTCTGGGAGCTCGAGGAGGATCCTCTACGACGCCCTGTCCACGCCAGCGCGAAGGAGCAAGCCCCAGCACCGCCAGATCCTCGCCGTCCGCCGAAACCCTAGCCCGTCGGAGCGTCTGCGTCGTCGACGATCCGCCGTGCCCCCGTCCAATCCAACCACACCAGGCAAACCGCGGTGAGCATCTCCTTCTCCCTGACAACCTCCGCCTCGCCGTACCGCCCTAGCGCCGCCGATCGTTTCGTCGAACACCCCATGCGCGCCAGAGTTCGACGGCGTCTGCAGCTTTTCCCGCGCCGCAGCAAGCCTATCTAGCCCGTGCCCACCTCCCTGTCAACTACCCGAGCCAGCCGCACCGGTTAGCACCCTCCGCGCGCACGCCCGCGTCCTGGGATCGATCCCCGCTCGCGCTGCGCGCCGGATTTTCTCGCCAGACGAAGGAAAACGAAGAACAGTACGGGCCCGTGGTAAATTGCAAAAAGCCCCCCACCTTTTTGATTCCTGCAACCCGCGCTCCTAGCGACCCCACCAGTCAGCCGTGCTAGCACTTTCGCAGAAAACCCCTCGGCTTTTCCCGGGCGCAACCCGCGCTCCAGCCCCAGCCCCACCTGTCAGCCCCTGTCTCGCTCACCGCTGACACGCGGGCCTGTGCTAGTTGGCCCACCCCGCAGCCTCAGTGGCTAGCCAGACCCGCGGTGACAAAAGGTTTTCCCCGCGCGTGGTCCAGTCAGCACAAAGGCCCACCTGTCAGTGTCTGGGGTTGATTTCGCCTGAGTAACAAAAGTTTTTCCCTGTGTTTGTTTTTAATCAAATCTTTTTCAAATTGATTTAAATTCAAATTCTTTTCAGATTCAAATAATTTTTAAAATACAAATCCAAATAATACAAATAATATATGTTTTGGAATCAGAAAAAATGGGAGGAATTCAAATATGCCATTCAAAATATGTTTTGAACACTTTAAATTTCGAGATGATTAAAATTACAATAAAATGCCCTTTTCCTTATTTAATTAATAACAATTGTTTCATAACTCCAAATTTGACAAATAATATGTCTAAATCGATCAGCGCGAGGAGCCCGTTCTATTTATGCAGTCCTTGTTCTGAATTTAAGCATGCATCATGTTGTCATTTAAAATCTGAACTGTTTATGACAATAAAACTTGGTCAAATGAATAATAAAAATGTTTTACTTCTTGTATGCACACCTCACCTTTGCCATGCTACTTTAATGCCATGTAATTGTGCATCATTCATCATGGCATGCTTGGTTGCTTGTTGCATTTCAATTCATATGCTTGCGCACTTTATTTATGTTGGCCCTTGTTTGTTTGGTTCTTCTTCGAATAGACGCCCAGCAGGAGAATTACCAAGAATCACAGGAGTACTACCCAGATCCATCTCTCGCTTCAACTGAGCTGCCAGGCAAGCACTACCACATGCTTGCATACATACAGTACCTATTGCCTCTATCTTATTCTTGCATCATTGAGTCGCGATTGCATTAAATTGAATCCCAAGTACTGCATGGCCTTTACTTTTAAACCACACCAAGCTTGTTCCGGTCCCATGAGCCATTACCACAGGAGTTGTTTGAGCCATGCGAGTCGTAGAAAAGCATGAGTAGGGTATGTGAGTGTCTGATGGATAATGAGGTACCTAAACAACATAACCTGAGTAGTAATGGGATAACTAATGAAAGAGGCACCGGTGAGCAATATCTGCTATTTGGTTTTTCCTGCTCACTTGTGTCCCGTAGGACCCCGAGTACTTGATTCCTGTTCCTTGACTATTCGCACTATCCACATCCGGGAGGCCTTATGGACCCCCCTGAGCCAGAGCTTGATTCATTCTTATTTCTTGGGGCCACAATTAGTTTGGGGCTTTATTACTATACTGTACTTATGCCATGTTACCGCTTTATTTAAGATTGTGCGAGGAGCACCTATACTGTTTTGGATCGTGACACGTTTTCGCTGTATCGACAAGCCCAGTCACATTTTCGGGTTCCCAGTCGTTTACCGCCGTCCACACAAACCTTGGGTCCGTCTCGGAGTCGGCCAACTTCGTTGCGGGTAGCTTAATGGGGTGGCCCCCTGAAATGTTTCTGAATCCTGTGATTGCTTTGTCGTGAATGCCTCGTTGGGTTTTGATTTGGTTTTTCCGAGGTTGATCGAGTGTGTGTTGCTATTCGTGCACCCCTGCAGGGTAAATCTTTCTGAAAGCCGTGTCCGCGGTTATGGACGACTTGGAGCACCGTTTCTCGATCATAGACAAGTATAACTAAAGTACCGCTTCTAAATTGACTAAGTACTTGACTAGTAAATAGTGTAACACTCATGGAATGGTTAATAAAACTGCCAACGGATGATGGGGGATGTTCGTCCGCTTCCTCGTTGGTAAGCGAGGAGGAGGATGGATCTGTTAATTATACTGTTATAACTGTTGTTCTTAATTCACGGACTTCCGTCTATCATTGGTTAGGCGGGAGGTTAGCGAGTCTCTATAGAATTGTTAGGTATTATCTTTTGCTGCAATTGCGTCACCCCAGGTTGTGTCCCCTTTAGTGGCATAAAGACTTGCTGAGTACCCCTAGGGTCTCACACGATAAATTGTTTGATTCAGATGAACAGGTGTACCCGCAAGATGGATACTGGGTGGAAGAGACAGATGATGTTGGCAACGATCATTCGGTGTAGAGATTCCGGGAACGGGGATCCGTGTGATCTGTGGGCGGGATGTGTTTATTTATGGGGCATCTTATGTCAATTTGCTTCTTATCCGTACTCGGATCTTGTTTCCGCTTCCGCCTGATACTCTGATGTGTGATGTATGAGGAGCTATCCTAAATTATTATATCTATCTAGGACATTTGGATCTTGCCGTATGGCATTGCAATATTTCTATTTCTTTTAGATGGAACGGCTCTGAGGACTGTTGTATGTGGCTTGCATACATACTCATTTGTGTATGTAGTTGATCCCTTCGCCTGCCGATTACGCCGCTCGTTCTTGTCCCGTTGTTTGAAAGTGGTTAGGACGGCCGAAAGGTCTACCGTGAGTGGCCCTGGGCCCCACCATACTATTTTAACCACTTTCGTTCATCCAGGCATTAACTAAGAGCGTAATTCACCGAGGTAGTTACAATTGGTATCAGAGCCATCCCGCCCTTCAGGGTCTCAGCCAAAATGGTCGTTGTCTGTCTAGCAAATATTTTGGTAGTTATGTATACTAGGGAAAAACAAATGTGAGAGTAGGACTGCTTCCATTTTTCTTCTTACCCACCCACCCACCCTTTTCTGGTAAGGAAGTGTAACGTTTTCAATTCTCTTCTTAAAATTCAAACTAGGATTCACGTGTTCTGGGTTCCGTAGTACCATAGGTTGTGTTTGTGTTTGTGTGTGTGTGTGTGTGTGAATTCCTTGTCTATCTGTTGCATCCAAATGTTATCACTATCTGCCTTTGGTTATCAACTGTTGGTACATTCCATACCGACAGGACTTTGTAAACCGACGCGATCTATTCTGATTCGTTGTACACCGATGCGATCTATCTTACACTTTGTATCCGACGTTATCTTGTTGGGGTGTTCGTTTCCGTAGTTACCAATCTTTAGGTTCCTCTTAAGAAGAAGTTGTTGGGATATGTGTTTTACTGATTCATGTGCGGAGTAATGATTTGAGTGCGGGATGGAGTCGCGACCATACCACTACTTTTGTCATTTGCTTTTGTATATTGAACTAGTAGAGTTACTAATCTTGATTCGTAAGTGGTTTTGCGCATATAGTGGTATTTTAATGCCGAAATTTGCGGAAAATTTTTCTTTCTTAGTTTGTATACCACACTCCTTGTTCAGTCGTGTGTGTCATGCTTAATATCTTCTAGTTGCCTTGAACTTTGTCGATATTTTAATATCACCTCAGTGTATTGCATTCTTTAATCTTGATTAATTCCATTTTGGTACTATTTTGGACTATTATCATTCTCCATTATAGTACTGACTTGTGTTTTATATCAATCACAGGATGGCACCACCACGCCGTTCTGAGGAGGATATACCACCTGAACTTGGGGCCGCTTTGGCAAGTATTGCAAATTCTTTGGGCACTATGCAGCAGAACCAGCAGCGCTTCGAGGAAAGCGTGAGGAGGAATGAGTTTGCTCCGCTACCTCCACCTCCCAAGCGAGGAGACATCAAGAGTTTTCTCAAGTTCAACCCACGTCAATTCGAAGTTTCTGATCTACCACTTGATGCGGATGATTGGCTTCGTGAAGTATCAAGATTGCTGATGACTACGGATGTTCCCGAGCAAGAATGGGTCAAGTGTGCTACTCACCTTCTAAAGGAAGATGCAGCTCTCTGGTGGGAAAATTACCTCAAGGCAGATCTTTCTGGTTTTCAGCCTACTTGGGAGCGGTTCACTACTGCTTTCAAAGAGCAATATCTGTCAGAAATTGTCATGGAAAGGATGAAGGAAGTGTTTCTCAACCTCAAGCAGGGCACTGACAATGTCAACACCTACATCAGAAACTTCATGAACCTGTCTCGTTATGGTGGCGATGAGATCTCTGATGACAAGAAGAAGCAAAAGAGGTTTCGGCAAGGCCTCAATGCTTCCATCAAATATGCAATCACTCATGCAAGGCCAGCATCTTTCCTGGAACTTCAACACACAGCTCTGTAGGAAGAAGCAAGTAGGCAAGTGTTTGAGGAGTCAAAGAAACACAGCCGTGATACAGCTAGCTCTTCTGCTATGACAGCTCCTTCTAAGCGTCGTGTCTGGGTTCCTAACACCCCACCGTCGCTCCCTGCTCCATCAAGACCTTCAAGCTACGCACCAAGGCCACCAAACTCCTTCACTGCGGCTCCCAGGGGCTACAACCACAACTACCCTGGAGCGCCTGGCGGAGTCCCTGGCTACGTTGCTCCACGTCCACCTGGTGCTTGCTATACTTGTGGAAACACTGGGCATCAGCACTGGAATTGTCCAATGAACAACAAAGCTCTTCCACCACCACCTCCAAGACCTGCGGCAAGTGCTCCTATGATTCGTGCACCTCCACCTCGGGCTCTCAACATCAACACTAAGCCGGGGTCTACGGTTGCTTGTGCCAACTGTGTCAACGCCGCTCAAGCTGAGCATGCACCTGGAGTTGTCATGGGTATGCTTCCTGTTAACTCAGTTCCTGCACGAGTTTTGTTTGATTCTGGTGCTTCACATTCTTTTGTTTCTCACAAGTTTGCTCATGAGCAAGATCTAGCTATGGTTCCTTTATTACACCGTCTTGTGGTACAATCTCCTGGGTCAAACATGAGGGCTGCTCATATCAGCCATGGCAATCAAATTGAGATTGGTGGTTCTTCGTTTCCGGCTTCCTTAATTATTCTGGGCAATTCTGATATTGATGTTATCTTGGGCATGGATTGGTTGACAGCAAATGCAGCTGTGATTGATTGTGCTGAACGTTCGGTTTCTCTGAAAATTCCTGAAGGCCATATAGTCTATTCTCCAAGTTTGACTCCTGCAATTCAGCTTTATTCTTTGGCGGCTCTGAATGATGATGCTATGGAAGGTATTCAGAGTGTTCCTGTAGTTTGTGAGTTTTCAGATGTCTTTCCTGAAGAGTTACCAGGTATGCCTCCGGATCGTGAGGTTGAGTTTGTCATTGAACTTGAACCTGGTACCGCTCCTATCTCCAAGCGGCCTTATAAAATGGGTCCTGCTGAGTTGGCTGAACTTAAGCGTCAGTTGGATGAACAAGAGAAGTTGGGTTTCATTCAGCACAATACTTCTTCTTGGGGTAGTCCAACCATCTTTGTGAAGAAGCGAGACAAGACTGATAGACTTTGTGTTGACTATCGGGCACTCAATGCTAAAACCATCAAGAATAAATATCCCCTTCCACGGATTAATGATCTCTTCGATCAGCTAGCTGGAGCTGTGGTATTCTCTAAGCTTGATTTGAGAAGTGGTTACCATCAAATCAAGATCCGCAAGGAAGATGGTCCCAAAACAGCTTTCACCACCCGCTATGGCCTGTATGAGTACACGGTCATGTCTTTCGGTCTCACCAATGCACCTGCCACCTTCTCGAGGCTTATGAACTCGGTTTTCATGGAGTATCTTGATAAGTTCGTTGTGGTCTACCTGGATGACATTCTAGTCTATTCTAAGTCGAAGGAAGAACATGAAGAACACCTTCGTTGTGTCCTAAACAAGCTTCGTGAGAACCGCCTGTATGCAAAGTTCTCCAAGTGTGAGTTTTGGCTGCCTCAAGTCACCTACCTTGGTCACGTCATCTCTGCCAAGGGCATTGCCATCAACCCAGGAACTATTAAGACAATTATGGACTGGCTTCCACCCATAAATGTCAAAGAAGTCCGGAGTTTCCTTGGCTTGGCCAGTTACTGTCGGCGACTCGTTCAAAATTTCTCAAAGATTGCGAAGCCTCTTACCGATCTCCTCAAGAAAGGCAAGAAATACCTTTGGACTCCTGCATGTCAAGCAAGCTTTGAAACACTCAAAGAGAAGCTCACTTCCACACCAGTCTTGGTTCCTCCAGATACATCAAAGCCTTTCCAGATTTTCTGTGATGCTTCATTGCAAGGATTGGGTGCGGTCCTTATGCAAGAAAAGCAAGTTGTTGCTTATGCCTCTCGACAGTTGAAGACGCATGAGATCAACTATCCTACACATGACCTCGAACTCGCAGCAGTTGTCTTTGCTTTGAAAGTATGGAGGCATTACTTGCTTGGCAACCGTTGTGAGATCTTTTCTGATCACAAGAGTCTGAAGTATATCTTCACACAGCCTGATCTCAACCTTCGTCAGAGGAGGTGGATTGAAAAATCAATGATTTCGATTTGACCATCAACTACACCCCGGGCAAAGCCAATGTCAGGGCAGATGCTCTCAGCCGAAAAGCTTATGTCAACAACCTCATGGTGGAAGAACAACAACCTCTCTTGTGCGAGGAATTCCGCAAGCTCAACCTTGAAATTGTGGATCAAGGTTATCTTCTGAACCTTCTAGCAACACCTCTCTTGGAAGAAAAGGTCCGCTCCATTCAGCTTGGGGATCCTTACACTAAAAAGATCATCTCTAACATTCAACTTCCGAAGTATGAGTCTTTTCACGTAGATGACCAAGGCACTCTTTTCATTGAACATCGGATGTTTGTTCCGAACTACCCGGGTTTAAGAGAGCAAGTTCTCAAGGAGGCGCATGATTCTGTTCTTTCTATCCACCCTGGCAGCACTAAGATGTACATGGACTTGAAAACACAATATTGGTGGCCTGGTTTGAAACGATATTGTGCCAAGTATGTCTCAGAGTGTGATGTGTGTCGCAGAGTTAAAGCTGTCCATCAGAAACCTTCCGGTCTTCTACAGCCATTGAAGCCTCCGGAATGGAAATGGGAGAAAGTAGAGATGGACTTCATCACTGGTTTTCCAAGGTCGCGGAAGGGAAAAAATGCAATCTTTGTTGTCATTGACAGGCTTTCCAAAGTAGCTCACTTCTTTCCAGTCAAGGAGACAATTTCTGCAATTCAGTTGGCGGAACTCTATATCAACATAATTGTCTCTCTGTATGGAGTTCCTCTTGAAATCAGTTCAGACCGTGGAAGCATCTTCACTTCCAAGTTCTGGGGAAGTTTCCAAAATGCTTTGGGAACAAAACTAAACTTCAGCACAGCTTACCACCCTCAGTCGCAAGGACAAGTTGAAAGGATCAATCAGATTCTAGAAGATATGCTCCGTGCTTGCGTTATCTCTTTCGGCATGAAGTGGGAAGAGTGTCTTCCTTATGCTGAATTCTCTTACAACAACAGTTTCCAGAAAAGTCTAAAGATGGCATCATTTGAGGCTCTCTATGGTCGCAAATGCAGAACTCCGATTGGTTGGTCGGGCGCAGGTGAAAGAATATTGTTTGGCCCCGACATTGTAACTCAAGCGGAGGAGAAAGTGCACATCATTCTTGAAAACCTGAAGATTGCTCAAAGTCGCCAGAAGAGCAATTATGACAGGAAGCACACAGACATGGAGTATGTCCCTGGTGATCTCGTTTACCTTCGTGTCACTCCCATGAGAGGCACGCACAGCTTTGGTATCAAAGGAAAGCTGGCTCCTAGATACATCGGTCCTTTCAAAATTCGTGGAAGAAGAGGAGAAGTTGCTTATGCTCTTGAGCTCCCGGAACAACTCAAAGTCCATGATGTTTTTCACATCTCTCAACTCAAGAAGTGCTTCAAGGATCCCGGCAGGACCGTGGACCATGAACTCATCAATCTCCAAGAAGATCTGTCTTATCAAGAACACCCCACAAAAATTCTTGAAGTCGCAGAAAGAAGGACTCGCAACAAGTCCATCAAGTTCTGCAAGGTGCAGTGGTCGCACCATTCCGTTGATGAAGCCACCTGGGAACGTGAAGATGAGCTCCGTGCCAAGTATCCTACCCTCTTTGAGTCTTCTTCTTCCTAGAATCTCGGGGCGAGATTCCTGTTTAGTGGGGGAGAGTTGTAGCACCCCAATTGTCTAAAAATTGTAATGCTACTTGTCCTAGTAAGATATTGGCTACTTTATATATACTATTATTGCATCATAATTATATCATGCTCATGTCATCATGCCACCTATCATTTGAGCATCATATAAAACCCTTTTTCTTTTGGCTCTTCTCTCACATGCATTATTAATTGTATTTGCCTCTTGATATTGTATTTGGTTATTAATATATTGTTCAATGCCCAAGTTGAGTTGGGGGCATATCTTTTATTTCCATTCCACCACCTTTCTTTCCACCACTTTATAATTCCACCATCCTACTAGACCATGAGCTTGTTGTCTTTATTTTGGATTTTCTCTAGCTCATGTGCAATAGGGTGGATCTAGTCCATTAAATTCTTGTGCTTGGTTTTATCTCCACTTCTTGGATATGCATAGAGTAATGCCATAATATTCATATTGTTTTCACAAATAATCAATGGCATTATTATTTTTGCATGGGCCATGCACTAGTCTTCACTACCTTTCTCTCTTTTGGTTTTTCTTTTGGTTTAGTAGAAACTATCTTGGGAGGCCATCTACCACCATTCCACCATCCCCATACTCCTATCCACCTCTTTCCCCCTTATTTTATTTTCTCCATGCACTAACCATATGTGGCCTTTTTCCACCTAATTATTTTTTCCTCCTTCTTTCTTGTTTCACTTCCACACTAGCTCATGCAAGATCAAGTTTCATTTTTCTTCTTGGGTTGGCTTCATAAACCAAATTAAATTCTAAATATCTAAAACCACCTAATCTAGCTATTTTCTCTCTCTCTCTCTAATTTCTCCTAAAACCCTAACTCCCCTTTATCTCTCTCTATCACACCCCTCTCTCTCTACCATGGGCACCACCTGGCCACCCACTCCCTGGCCCACACCCAGCCACCCTAGCCTAGACAAACCCTAACCCGAGCCATGCCCATCTACCCTAGCCCGATCTACTCCCTCTTCTCTCTTTCTTTCTCTACTGCCAGGCTAGCCCCACCCTGGCCTCTCTCGCTGCCCGGGACCACCTGCAGCCCCTCCCCGCCGTGCCTACCAGCCCCAGGTCGAGCCCCAGCTCGAGCCGGCACGTGAGAGAGGAGAAAAAGGTGGCACCGAGGCCACCTTTATCTCTGCCGTTCCCTCCTCCATCTCTCCCTTCTTTTCCTCCCTTCCCACGTCTCTCTGGCCTCGCCCAGATCTGGCCCGAGCTGCCCCTCCTCTTCTCCTTCTTCCTCCCCGGCCACAGCTCCTGCCGCCGCTCGCTGCCAGACCCATCTCGTCCCCGTCGATCCTGCCGTGCAGCTCGACCTGGAGGTGGTCTGGGAGCTCGAGGAGGATCCTCTACGACGCCTTGTCCATGCCAGCGCGAAGGAGCAAGCCCCAGCACCGCCAGATCCTCGCCGTCCTCCGAAACCCTAGCCCGCCGGAGCGTCTACGTCGTCAATGATCCGCCGCGCCCCCGTCCAATCCAACCACACTAGGCAAACCGCAGTGAGAATCTCCTTCTCCGTGACAACCTCCGCCTCGCCGTACCGTACCACCCTAGCACCGCCGATTGTTTCGTCGAACACCCCACGCGCGCCAGAGCTCGACGGCGTCTGCAGCAGCTTTTCCCGCGCCGCAGCAAGCCTATCTAGCCCGCGCCCACCTCCATGTCAACTACCCGAGCTAGCCGCACCGGTTAGCACCCTCCGCGCGCACGCCCGCGTCCCGGGAGCGATCCCCGCTCGCGCCGCGCGTCGGATTTTCTCGCCAGACGAAGGAAAACGAAGAACAGTACGGGCCCGTGGTAAATTGCAAAAAGCCCCCCACCTTTTTGATTCCTGCAACCCGCGCTCCTAGCGACCCCACCAGTCAGCCGCGCTAGCACTTTCGCAGAAAACCCCTCGGCTTTTCCCGGGCGCAACCCGCGCTCCAGCCCCAGCCCCACCTATCAGCCCCTGTCTCGCTCACCGCTGACACGCGGGCCTGCGCCAGTTGGCCCACCCCGCAGCCTTAGTGGCTAGCCAGACCCGCGGTGACAAAAGGTTTTCCCCGCGCGTGGTCCAGTCAGCACAAAGGCCCACCTGTCAGTGTCTGGGTTGATTTCGCCTGAGTAACAAAAGTTTTTCCCTGTGTTTGTTTTTAATCAAATCTTTTTCAAATTGATTTAAATTCAAATTCTTTTCAGATTCAAATAATTTTTAAAATACAAATCCAAATAATACAAATAATATATGTTTTGGAATCAGAAAAAATGGGAGGAATTCAAATATGCCATTCAAAATTTGTTTTGAACGCTTTAAATTTCGAGATGATTAAAATTACAATAAAATGCCCTTTTCCTTATTTAATTAATAACTTTTGTTTCATAACTCCAAATTTGACAAATAATATGTCTAAATCGATCAGCGCGAGGAGCCCGTTCTATTTATGCAGTCCTTGTTCTGAATTGAAGCATGCATCATGTTGTCATTTAAAATCTGAACTGTTTATGACAATAAAACTTGGTCAAATGAATAATAAAAATGTTTTACTTCTTGTATCCACACCTCACCTTTGCCATGCTACTTTAATGCCATGTAATTGTGCATCATTCATCATGGCATGCTTGGTTGCTTGTTGAATTTCAATTCATATGCTTGCGCACTTTATTTATGTTGGCCCTTGTTTGTTTGGTTCTTCTTCGAATAGACGCCCAGCAGGAGAATTACCAAGAATCACAGGAGTACTACCCAGATCCATCTCTCGCTTCAACTGAGCTGCCAGGCAAGCACTACCACATGCTTGCATACATACAGTACCTATTGCCTCTATCTTATTCTTGCATCATTGAGTCGCGATTGCATTAAATTGAATCCCAAGTACTGCATGGCCTTTACTTTTAAACCACACCAAGCTTGTTCCGGTCCCATGAGCCATTACCACAGGAGTTGTTTGAGCCATGCGAGTCGTAGAAAAGCATGAGTAGGGTATGTGAGTGTCTGATGGATAATGAGGTACCTAAACAACATAACCTGAGTAGTAATGGGATAACTAATGAAAGAGGCACCGGTGAGCAATATCTGCTATTTGGTTTTTCCTGCTCACTTGTGTCCCGTAGGACCCCGAGTACTTGATTCCTGTTCCTTGACTATTCGCACTATCCACATCCGGGAGGCCTTATGGACCCCCCTGAGCCAGAGCTTGATTCATTCTTATTTCTTGGGGCCACAATTAGTTTGGGGCTTTATTACTATACTGTACTTATGCCATGTTACCGCTTTATTTAAGATTGTGCGAGGAGCACCTATACTGTTTTGGATCGTGACACGTTTTCGCTGTATCGACAAGCCCAGTCACATTTTCGGGTTCCCAGTCGTTTACCGCCGTCCACACAAACCTTGGGTCCGTCTCGGAGTCGGCCAACTTCGTTGCGGGTAGCTTAATGGGGTGGCCCCCTGAAATGTTTCTGAATCCTGTGATTGCTTTGTCGTGAATGCCTCGTTGGGTTTTGATTTGGTTTTTCCGAGGTTGATCGAGTGTGTGTTGCTATTCGTGCACCCCTGCAGGGTAAATCTTTCTGAAAGCCGTGTCCGCGGTTATGGACAACTTGGAGCACCGTTTCTCGATCATAGACAAGTATAACTAAAGTACCGCTTCTAAATTGACTAAGTACTTGACTAGTAAATAGTGTAACACTCATGGAATGGTTAATAAAACTGCCAACGGATGATGGGGGATGTTCGTCCGCTTCCTCGTTGGTAAGCGAGGAGGAGGATGGATCTGTTAATTATACTATTATAACTGTTGTTCTTAATTCACGGACTTCCGTCTATCATTGGTTAGGCGGGAGGTTAGCGAGTCTCTATAGAATTGTTAGGTATTATCTTTTGCTGCAATTGCGTCACCCCAGGTTGTGTCCCCTTTAGTGGCATAAAGACTTGCTGAGTACCCCTAGGGTCTCACACGATAAATTGTTTGATTCAGATGAACAGGTGTACCCGCAAGATGGATACTGGGTGGAAGAGACAGATGATGTTGGCAACGATCATTCGGGATAGAGATTCCGGGAACGGGGATCCGTGTGATCTGTGGGCGGGATGTGTTTATTTATGGGGCATCTTATGTCAATTTGCTTCTTATCCGTACTCGGATCTTGTTTCCGCTTCCGCCTGATACTCTGATGTGTGATGTATGAGGAGCTATCCTAAATTATTATATCTATCTAGGACATTTAGATCTTGCCGTATGGCATTGCAATATTTCTATTTCTTTTAGATGGAATGGCTCTGAGGACTGTTGTATGTGGCCTGCATACATACTCATTTGTGTATGTAGTTGATCCCTTCGCCTGCCGATTACGCCGCTCGTTCTTGTCCCGTTGTTTGAACGTGGTTAGGATGGCCGAAAGGTCTACCGTGAGTGGCCCTGGGCCCCACCGTACTATTTTAACCACTTTCATTCATCCAGGCATTAACTAAGAGCGTAATTCACCGAGGTAGTTACAATTGGTAGCAGAGCCATCCCGCCCTTCAGGGTCTCAGCCAAAATGGTCGTTGTCTGTCTAGCAAATATTTTGGTAGTTATGTATACTAGGGAAAAACAAATGTGAGAGTAGGACTGCTTCCATTTTTCTTCTTACCCACCCACCCACCCTTTTCTGGTAAGGAAGTGTAACGTTTTCAATTCTCTTCTTAAAATTCAAACTAGGATTCACGTGTTCTGGGTTCCGTAGTACCATAGGTTGTGTTTGTGTTTGTGTGTGTGTGTGTGTGTGTGTGTGTGTGTGAATTCCTTGTCTATCTGTTGCATCCAAATGTTATCACTATCTGCCTTTGGTTATCAACTGTTGGTACATTCCATACCGACAGGACTTTGTAAACCGACGCGATCTATTCTGATTCGTTGTACACCGATGCGATCTATCTTACTCTTTGTATCCGACGTTATCTTGTTGGGGTGTTCGTTTTCGTAGTTACCAATCTTTAGGTTCCTCTTAAGAAGAAGTTGTTGGGATATGTGTTTTACTGATTCATGTGCGGAGTAATGATTTGAGTGTGGGATGGAGTCGCGACCATACCACTACTTTTGTCATTTGCTTTTGTATATTGAACTAGTAGAGTTACTAATCTTGATTCGTAAGTGGTTTTGCGCATATAGTGGTATTTTAATGCCGAAATTTGCGGAAAATTTTTCTTTGTTAGTTTGTACACCACACTCCTTGTTCAGTCGTGTGTGTCATGCTTAATATCTTCTAGTTGCCTTGAACTTTGTCGATATTTTAATATCACCTCAGTGTATTGCATTCTTTAATCTTGATTAATTCCATTTTGGTACTATTTTGGACTATTATCATTCTCCATTATAGTACTGACTTGTGTTTTATATCAATCACAGGATGGCACCACCACGCCGTTCTGAGGAGGATATACCACCTGAACTTGGGGCCGCTTTGGCAAGTATTGCAAATTCTTTGGGCACTATGCAGCAGAACCAGCAGCGCTTCGAGGAAAGCGTGAGGAGGAATGAGTTTCCTCCGCTACCTCCACCTCCCAAGCGAGGAGACATCAAGAGTTTTCTCAAGTTCAACCCACGTCAATTCGAAGTTTCTGATCAACCACTTGATGCGGATGATTGGCTTCGTGAAGTATCAAGATTGCTGATGACTACGGATGTTCCCGAGCAAGAATGGGTCAAGTGTGCTACTCACCTTCTGAAGGGAGATGCAGCTCTCTGGTGGGAAAATTACCTCAAGGCAGATCTTTCTGGTTTTCAGCCTACTTGGGAGCGGTTCACTACTGCTTTCAAAGAGCAATATCTGTCAGAAATTGGCATGGAAAGGATGAAGGAAGTGTTTCTAAACCTCAAGCAGGGCACTGACAATGTCAACACCTACATCAGAAACTTCATGAACCTGTCTCGTTATGGTGGCGATGAGATCTCTAATGACAAGAAGAAGCAAAAGAGGTTTCGGCAAGGCCTCAATGCTTCCATCAAATATGCAATCACTCATGCAAGGCCAGCATCTTTCCTGGAACTTCAACACACAGCTCTGCAGGAAGAAGCAAGTAGGCAAGTGTTTGAGGAGTCAAAGAAACACAGCCGTGATACAGCAAGCTCTTCTGCTATGACAGCTCCTTCTAAGCGTCGTGTCTGGGTTCCTAACACCCCACCGTCGCTCCCTGCTCCACCAAGACCTTCAAGCTACGCACCAAGGCCACCAAACTCCTTCACTGCGGCTCCCAGGGGCTACAACCACAACTACCCTGGAGCGCCTGGCGGAGTCCCTGGCTACGTTGCTCCACGTCCACCTGGTGCTTGCTATACTTGTGGAAACACTGGGCATCAGCACTGGAATTGTCCAATGAACAACAAAGCTCTTCCACCACCACCTCCAAGACCTGCGGCAAGTGCTCCTATGATTCGTGCACCTCCACCTCGGGCTCTCAACATCAACACTAAGCCCGGGTCTACGGTTGCTCGTGCCAACTGTGTCAACGCCGCTCAAGCTGAGCATGCACCTGGAGTTGTCATGGGTATGCTTCCTGTTAACTCAGTTCCTGCACGAGTTTTGTTTGATTCTGGTGCTTCACATTCTTTTGTTTCTCACAAGTTTGCTCATGAGCAAGATCTGGCTATGGTTCCTTTATTACACCGTCTTGTGGTACAATCTCCTGAGTCAAACATGAGGGCTGCTCATATCAGCCATGGCAATCAAATTGAGATTGGTGGTTCTTTGTTTCCGGCTTCCTTAATTATTCTGGGCAATTCTGATATTGATGTTATCTTGGGCATGGATTGGTTGACAGCAAATGCAGCTGTGATTGATTGTGCTGAACGTTCGGTTTCTCTGAAAATTCCTGAAGGCCATATAGTCTATTCTCCAAGTATGACTCCTGCAATTCAGCTTTATTCTTTGGCGGCTCTGAATGATGATGCTATGGAAGGTATTCAGAGTGTTCCTGTAGTTTGTGAGTTTTCAGATGTCTTTCCTGAAGAGTTACCAGGTATGCCTCCGGATCGTGAGGTTGAGTTTGTCATTGAACTTGAACCTGGTACCGCTCCTATCTCCAAGCGGCCTTATAAAATGGGTCCTGCTGAGTTGGCTGAACTTAAGCGTCAGTTGGATGAACAATACGATTGTTCTATGAACAAAGGATTGTTGTTTTCTCCCTAGTAGCAACAGCACATCTAGTACCTTAGAGATTTCTGTCACTTCCCCAGATTACCAGAGGCATGAACCCACTATCGAGCATAAATACTAACTCTTGGAGTTGCTAGCATCTACTTGGCCAAGATAGCTACTAACAACGGAAAGCATGCAAGATCACAAATAACAAAGACATGATAGAATCAATAATCAATCTGAAATAGCATCTCAATATCCATCGGATCCCCGCAAACACAACATGCAGAATTACAAATAGATGATCTTGATCATGAACGAAGCTCACAAGATCTAGACATGAAAGAACAAAGGAGGAGAACCAGCCATCTAGTTACTACATGGACCCGTAGTCCAGAGATGAACTACTCACGCATCACACCAGAGGCTTGCATGATGATGAAGAAAGCCTCCAGGGTGAATTCCCCTCTCCGGCAGGGTGCCGGGAAGAGCTTCAGATCCCTCCCGATCTAGGGATGGAGATGACGGCGGCTACAGACTCTTTCGTGGATTTTTGATCAGGCACTTAGGGTTTTCGTCTCGAGGGTAATATATAGGCGGAAGGAGAGGCCGAGGGGGTGCTGGGGTCGGCCAGACCACCCCCTGGCGTGGGCTAGGCCTGGCCGCGCAGCCAGGTGGTGTGGCCGCCCCCAGCGTTTCTCCGTCTCGTATTCTGGCATCTGATGACTTCCGGAAAAATAGGCACTTTGGCTTTTGTCCCGTCCAATTCTGAGAATATTCATTTTCTGACTTTCCTGGAACCAAAAACAGCAGAAAACAGGAAGCTGGCACTGTGGCTCTTGTTAATAGGTTAGTCCAAGAAATCATATGAAAAGCACTTCAAAGTGTGGACAAGTCACAAGAAAGTGGATAAAACCAAGCATGGAACATCAAAAATTATAGATACATTTGCAATGTATCAGCATCCTCAACACATTATGAGAATATCCAATGATAGCCATAGTGAGTGCCTCCCTTGATAAAGATATCCAATATAGCCATAATAGTATCCAATATGATAGATGACTCCATATGAATAGTCCACGAGATAAATCCAGAGCCACACAAACATAGTCTCATATGGCACAAAACACACATAAAAGTTCGACGCTAAAGGGGCACAAGCGAGAGAAAAAACGAAACGCTAAGAGCAAGAGCTTGTGCCCGACCCATGCAAATCCTCGGAGACCTAATAGAACTACTTATCCCCCTTTGGCATCAAGATGCCAAAAAGGAAGAAGAGCAATGCTAACGCCCCAAGGGATCACTCGAAGTCCTCATCCTCAAGCTCCTCGGTGTCATCCTCCTCATCATCGGCATTGTCCGTGGAAGGAAACAGGTGGCTGTCCAGCTCTCCATAGTTAAGCCCGGAAGAAGAGTTCCACCAAGCATATGGTGTGGGAGGAGTAGGAGCAGGGGGATCACCTGAAGCACCGGACACATGGTGAAGGATGAGCTACTGAGAGTGAGACATCTCATGGCGCTGCTTGTACGCCTCATACTGGCCCTTGCAAGTGTCCACGCCCATGCAAAGGATGTTCCGCTGGAACCAGTTCAGCTGCTTGATCTCACGAGCAATGGGAGGCATTGGGGCCTACGAGCACTAGCACGAGCATCCCTCATGAGGCCCTTAGGAGCAGACGAGGGGTGAGAGGTCTTCCTAACCTTGGTGTAGATCTTCTTGGCCTTGTGCACTACATCAATGTTGAACTCTTCAGTGGGGAGCAGGTGCTTGATCAGCATCATGATGTATGGAGCATATGGGATGGAAAATCCGTTGAACATGGCATCGATCAACTCATGGTAAATAAAATCCATCACATCCAGCTGGTATGACACAGACTCATCCTCACAGGACGCCACCTCATGAGAGAAGACAAGAAGCTGGACTAGGTGAACATGGATGCTGCGATTGTTTCCACCACTAGGAGTGATAGAATCACGAAAGAGGCCCACCAAACTAGCATATATGGGAGACAGACTAGCAAGAGTGCCCACAATACCATTGTCATCGGTGCACGGAGAGAGGGCAACATCTTTATTGGACTTGAGTTGAGTGATGATGCGGTGACCACTAGCACCGTCCTTGTGGCGGAAGGGGATAACCAAGAACCTCAGCAAAAATATGGAAATCAGCTTGCATAGGCCTGTCATAGGTCATCCACTTCATGGTGCGGTGCTCATCCCCGCAAATGACCAAGGTGGAGAAGAACTGCTTCACAATCTCAGAGTCATAGGAGCATTGGAGGGCCATTAGATGGTGCATCCCCATCCTTTCAGACACATACATGGCATCAATAAGATGAGGCTTCTCCAAGGCATCAGCAAGAACCAAAAGATGCATAGGCCGAATATTCTGCTGAGCATACACATCTTCATAGATACCCTTTTGTTTAGCGCACCAAAAGCGAGAGTCACCCAGCTCAGTATCATGCGGCACTTCATCAAACAGATCCCGATGACGAATGGAGGAGAAAGTAACAGGATCCATCTTCTTGTAGTTGATCTTGGGCCCTTTGCCCTTCCTATTGGACACACCTTTCCTATCCCTCTTTGCCTGTTCAGCCATGCGCTTCTCCTCGTTCTTCCTTCTTCTCAGCTCAGCCTCGTCCACTAGGTTACCTTGACCGTCGTCCCGAAAGTATTTACCACGAGTACGACGCTTGTAGGTCTAGGGAGCACTGGAACCACCTGTGAAGGGAGCCAGATGGATAGCATGGGGATAAGCATACACACAAGTCCAAGATAGAGCGTAGAAAAAGTAGTCAAACAGTTCATAGTACAATACTACTCAATGCATAGATCTTATGCAAAACTGAACCAGTTGTGACTCTGTCAGGCCGGATTATCCGGCCTGGCCAGGGGCGGATAATCCGGCCCTGGCAGAAAATTTCAGAATTGTTTAGATCTAATGCATAAGAGTAGATCAGGCCTAGGAACTTCAATACTATAAATTCTGCGCAAAACAACACCCTTCTAGACAATGTTTCACCCAACGAGTAACATATCTAGCCAAAGATGGGGAGAGAGGGAGTTACCCTCACTCATTGGAGGAAAAATGCGGTGGAGAAGGTACCCGGAGGCGTGGAGAAGAAGATCCAGGGAGGCCCGTAGAATCTGGCGGCCAAAGAGGCTCCGGGGAGGGTAGGGGACGGCAGGCGGCGACTAGGGAGAGGGAGAGGGCCGGGGGAGAAGTAATGCTTGTTATGAGCCCTTCCCCTGACCCTAGCCCTTAAAGACTGAATCCGCCAAGGCCAGATTATCTGGCCTAAATTTCTGTTATACACATAATCAGGCCCGCGCGTCCCCAAATAACACCCCCATAAGGTGTACAAGGGACTTGTGTGCAAGAATAGATGGCTTAGGGATAGGGAAAATGCTTAGGATTCAGAGAACCAAACTGAGATGGTACTACACACTCAAAATTGCAAGAATCAAATCAACCAAAGGCCAAAATTAAGTGTGATTCCCATAAGAACAAAAGATGAGCAAGAATAACCAAAAAGATCCAAATAAACTCAACTCTTCGCATGGAAGAGGGCGGTGGCTGAAGCCACCCTGTTGGAGTCTATGGTATGACACCGCAAAGATATAGCTTGGGTTCATGACCAATACTGATCAATAAGCTCGCATATCACAAAATGATATTATGAGGAATGATTTGACTTGCTTTCGGCATTGCGGGGGGAGGGTTAGCCCAATCAATTAGGACCACACTCCCCCTATGTACATGCCCACATCTAGACCAAATAAGACTGAGATGTACGAGTGAGTGCATGGGTAATCAAGACAAGCTCCTTGAATCAACGATATTTAGCTCATTCCTCAAGTAACAAAACCTTGCTTCATCAAGTGGCTTCGTGAAAATATCAGCAAGTTGGTTCTTCGTGCTCACAAAAGATAGATCAATATCGCCTCGAGCAACATGGTCCCGACTAAAATGATTCCGAATCTCAATATGCTTCGTCCTTGTGTGTTGTACCGGATTGTACGCAATTTTGATTGCACTTTCATTATCACATAAAAGGGGCACTTTGTCACAATTGACACCGTATTCCTTTGAAGTTTGCCTCATCCATAATAACCGAGTGCAGGCACTAGCAGCAGCAACATATTCAGCTTCGGCGGTGGAGAGGGATATACAATTCTGCTTTTTAGAAGACCAACCGACTAGAGATCTTCCCAAGAACTGACAAGCTCTAGAAGTTGATTTCCGATCATCCTTATCACCAGCCCAATCTGAATCAGTATAACCACATAGAGAGAAATTGGAGCCCTTGGGATACCATAGACCAAAGTTAGGGGAATGAACCAAATATCGGAAGATCCTCTTGATCGCCACTAAGTGGCTTTCTTTAGGAGCTACTTGATACCTTGCACACACCCCCACACTCAACACAATATCAGGTCTAGATGCGCAGAGGTAAAGAAGAGAGACGATCATGGACCGGTATACCTTTTGGTCCACATCTTTACCGTGAGGATTGATTTCAAGGTGACATTTTGTTTGCATCGGAGTGGGGACGCCATTAAGATCCGTCATATTGGTTCTCTTGAGCATGCCGATGTATTTTGCTTGATTGATGAAGGTTCCTTCTCTAAGTTGCTTGATTTCGAATCCAAGAAAGAACCGTAACTCCCCCATCATAGACATCTCAAACCTGTCAGTCATAAGGGATGGACTCAAGACTAGCCACAGGAGCATAAGTGTCGCCAAAGTCAATGCCCTCAACTTGGGAATAGCCTTGTGCCACAAGTCTCGCCTTGTTCCTCACAACAATGCCATTCTCATTTTGCTTGTTTTTAAATATCCATTTAGTGCCGATAACATTGCGGCAATCCTTGGGCTTCTCTACTAATTTCCAAACCTTGTTGCATTCAAAGTTATTCAACTCTTCATGCATAGCAACAACCCAGTCTAGATCTTCAAGAGCTTCAAATACTTTCTTGGGTTCCACCATTGAGATGTGAGCTTGATGCTCACCGAAACTTGCCAACTCCCTTCTTGTGGAAACCCATCGTCGAAGATCACCTACAACTTTGTCAAGAGTGTGACCCCTATCGACACGAGCTTTGCGACGAAGTTCAATTAGCTTGTTGTCTATTGGGGGAATAACTTCATCATTTGAGTCTTTGTTGGAATCATTGGTTTGTCCTTGATCTGTAGCTTGATTAGCAGGAGTAGGCGATGATGAACCTTGCCCTTGATGAGGATCAACAGCCATAACAGGAGGCTACTGCACTCCAGGAGTTTCGGGGCCGGATAATTCGGCCAAGGGCGAGGCTGGATAATCCGGCCTGGGAGAACCTGAAGCATCTTCACCAGGTTGCCTAGAGCTTGCTTGAATTGGCGAGGGACCGGATAATCCGGGGTCAGCCAGAAAATTCAGCCTGGGACTTGCAGCTGTTTCTGTTGGAAATATGCCCTAGAGACAAATAGTAGTAAGGACTATTATCATATTTCATATAGTTTATGATTAAGTTTTATATCATGCTATAACTGTGTTGAGTGGAAACATCAATACACGTGTGATATACAAACAAACCAGGGGTTCCGAGTGAAACTCTAGTCACTAGTTCATTGGTCAACAAATGATCATGTTTCCTGATCATGTGGCATTTATGCCAGTTGGAAATGAGGTCATCTCATTCTCAGAATGAGATGATGAACCAATACCCAATCTAAACATCGTGATTCGATCATGTCATGAAGTTCAAGTTACGATGATTAGAAAAGGACCCTTGTAGACTATTCCTTAGACCGTGAGACTATATCAATCACTGTCTCCCGAGAGTGCTTAGATAGCATCAAACGCCATCTGGTAAAACGGTGGTTATAAGGTGTGTTCAGGTACTTGGAGGAAACTATAGAAGCAATATATGTCAAGAGTGGGATTTGTCCGTCCATGTGACGGGAAGATACTCAAGGGCCCACTCGGAGAGGTTATATCCAATAGCTGTGCAACATGTGATTTGATCACGGGGATATGACTTGTCGAAATGAGTCAAGTAGCATTGTTCATTAACGAGATTGAACACGACATGGTGATGTCATTGATCAGATCTCAGGCAATGCAAGTATCAAGTGACAAAGGGAATAAGACACGACTGTCCCGGTTCAAACGACGAAAGATCTTCGTGGAACGCACAGGGGTCACATGGCCATCCAGGTCCCTCTGTCGATCATTGGTGTGGGAGTGTCCCTACCATGTCTGGAGTGTTCCCAAACCGTGGGGTATCACGCTTAAGGGCTTGATGATGCTTAGAGAGCATTTATAGGATCAGTAGAATCGCCGAAGAAAAGAAGGGAGAAAACCGGAAGGGTTTTGGTAAGTCCGGAGGATGTCCAGAGTGGAGGTGGAAGGTGTTCCATGGCCACGGACATTGAATAATATGTGAATTAATGTTAAATGTTGATTTAATCATTTATTCATAATTATTTAATAAAGCGAAAATCAATTAAAGGTCAAAAAGGCTTAATGGGCTATTCCGGAGGGAGAGGGCCCATTAGGGGAAAGGAGAGAGGGAGAAGGGCCAAGGGGGAGGCCGACTGGGCCTTGCCCCCCCCCCCCCGTGGGGCCCACTAGGGGCTGGCCGGCAGCCACCCCACCCCCTCCTCTCCTTTAGTCCCACCCCGGGACTTTGGGGGAGGTAGTACCTCCCATGCCCCTATATAAAGTGGGGTATTTGGCCTAGAAAAATACACCAATAATCAATAAAGGTCTCCCCACTTTTGGGAGGACCTCTAATTGATATTTTCTCTCTCCCCCTCTCTCTCTCTCGTGACCGTGGTCCCAAGTCTAGACTGCGCGAGTGAGAGACATCTTCACCGCGGAGCGCCGTCGTGCTGCGGGATCCAGATCCGGGAGCTCTACTTCCACAACTGCTGCTGGATCGAGGAAGACGGAGTCATCGTCAGGTACCGGACGTGTGTAACTCCCCGCGAGGTGTCGCACTCGAGGCACTCAAGTCGTTGGAGCCAGAAGGAGCGCAAGGACTTCATCACGACCTTGAGGTCGGCTTCGGCTCGTCTACATCAACCACGCTCTCCTGAGCACTGACAACGCTTTTCGGTCTTCAAGGGTAAGTTTGCGAAAAGCCCCTCCCGTTACTGTATTACTAATAGATAGGTCCTGGCAGCTTCAGGGGTTCAGGGGCGTAGAGTAAAATTTATTGTTTTCATGCGCGGAACCCCTACAGTGGTATGAGAGCTAGATCTATGCGTAGTAATGCTAGTACGGGTAGAACACACGAGATGTAGCGTGTGGGCGTTGATCTTTTAGTTGTTACCCTCCCACGTGTACTTGTGTATGCCGAAGTAATGCTTGATGAAGCGGCCCCCAACCGACTTTACGCGTTCATTCGTGAGACTGGTCCACGCTTGACATACGGCTTGTACCGTATAAAGTGGCTTAGGGGGGTGTCTGTCTCTCTCGCATTAGTTGGTATACCATTTGCAATGGAGGGCCCCGAAAGGGGTGTAGTAGAGACAACTACTTGATCAACGTTGTGCTGAAAGTTCGTAGGTAAGAACGGTTCTTGTGCGAAAGCCCATCCAGCCACGTAAAACATGCAAAGATAAAGTAGAGGCATCTAACTTTGTTTTGCAGGGGGGCGTTGCTTTGTGATATGGTTGTGGCAAAGGTAAAGTGATTACCTTTTGTTGCATAGTAGTAGATAGTCACGGTAATGACAAACTACCACGCCGGAATGACACCGGTACCCTGGTGTCTACGACGCCGGAACCCGGTGACGGCGGATGGAGATCACGACGTGAAGGACCATATCACAAAGCATTTACATTCAATGTTATTGTTTGTATGTGTTATTGTGTGCTAGTATTGGATACTCGACAGTAGCCTAATAGGATGATCCCTGTTAAAATTACCAACGATTGTGTTCCCCCTTAGTGTGCACCACCAAGAAAGTTCTTCGATATGAGGCGATCCAGGGTTACAGGCTTGGGTGTCATACATATCTACATTCACATACAGTGGGTGTAAGCCATGTTGCACAACAAATACACTAGGGTTGAGTTGGCGAGCCTAGCACACTAGAGAAGCGTGGGCTCGGAACACAGATGGTCAAAAGATCGAGCACGAGTCGCATGAATGATGTGACCGACGTTTAGCGTCCACCCTTGAACCCACATTGATGGCCGTGACGATCGGGGGAGATGTGGCTGATAGGGGCCGTGTTATCACTAGGAACCCTCACTGGGATAGGTGTTTCTGAGTGGAGTTATTATTAACTCATTTAATTATAAACTTAGTCTAAATTCCTTTTGCAATTATAAATGTAGATGGGACCTTTCATGTTGACAATTGAATGGTTAGAAGGAGAGAAGATCAGATTAGATGGATCGAACTTCTCCATTTGGGTTGCCAGTCTCCATGTTCTCCTTAGCGAGAACGACATGGTCGACTACATACTCGACGGGATGGATTTGGATCAGCCCACGGACCATGAGACCCCAGAGGAGCGGAAAGACCGCTATCTCCGTTGTGAGATGGCCTCCTATATTTCAGTTCTGACGCGTTTCGGAATGGTGGATGAGCTGTAGCCTTTCGTGGGTGATGTCAACCCTCATTTGGTGATGCTACAGCTTAGGACACATTTCGTTGATCAGACACGCATTTGGGAGCATGAGTTGACGGGAGACTTCCTCTCCATTAAGATGGAGGAGAACTCATCACTGGACAACCACTTGCTGCACATGCATGATGTGTACATGAGGCCAACATACTTCCTGGACGTCTGGATTACGGGCTTTTTTGCAAACGCTATTGTGTTGCGGTCGCTGCCACCAAGCTACCAAGCACAAGTCAAGACTTGCGTAATGAGGGGCGACATGGAAATGGAGTTCCACCGGTTCATGACACATCTCAGGAGTGTGTTGGTTGAACCAGATGTCGCTCAGGTCGTCAACAACAAAGGTATATATTTGATATATAGTTTTATAAATGTTATAATCTTGCAAACACATTGCAGTGTTAAGTATATTTGATACTAGTTCTGTTTTACTAAAAACAGGTCCTTCTGCATGAGAGGTGCTTGCTGGAGAGGAGGTGACGTTGCGTGTTGATGGCGAGCATGATGATGACGGCCAAGGACACTCTCCCTCGACATTTATCATTTAGTTTATGTTTTAGGATGATTTTTGTAATCGAGAGATTTGAACTTCTTTAGTGTGTCTCACACTTCGTGAGAAGGTTATTCATATAAGTTTGTAACAAACAGTTGTTCCACTTTTATGAAGGATTTCTATTCGTGTTCATATCTTGTTTGATTATATGTGAATTATCCTTGTTGTTTGAAACTAATTGATAATGCATGAACATTTGTAAAACATTAAAAATGCCTTGTTTAAAATACCCAATTTAATGATATGTTTGAATTCAAAGTTATGTGATAATATGTGAAAGTCATTCGATTTCTTGTCACATATAAATCATGCCTAAGTTCGGCAAAATAACTTGAACATCGTGTATTACTTGAATATAAAGTGTTTTGATGAATTGTTAAATAGAATACATATTCGATGTATTGTGTTTTAACGAAAATGGTAATTATTATTAATTGATTGTTTAAATGTGTAAAGTGGTTTACCAAAGGAAACATGAATATGAAACTATTTGATTTGATCAAAATGTTTCATTAACAAAGGGTATAAATATAAAAGAGAATCCAATTACTATGATTTGATCAATAGTAATGAAGTTCAAATTTATAAGAATGGCATAAAAGACATTGTGAAATGCAAAGCGTCATAATCTGATATTAGATATCAAAGGGGTTGAATAGAAGGCACCAAATAAATCGTTGTAGTGTATATGTAGAGACCATTAGCTTAGAAATAGTTAACACTCAATTAGAATTGGTAAACCATTTGAATTCGTGAAAGTTTTGGGGTTATTCGATATAACCAAAACAATAGCGAATAAGTCCTTGTGGAGTATTCATTTGAAACTTTGAATACGAAATCCATAGCTGAAACCAAACGAGAAGCAAAACTGGTATTGCTTGGATTTTGGTGCATTCTTGAGAAAGCTCACCTCTAGTGATGTTTCTCAATTATGAGCAAATGGAAATTAGTGTAAAACATGATGGGGATTCAAAACCTTGCATCAGAGTGTTGAGAAGCGCAACGGACAGCGTTCCTGAACGATTCCCTTCACGGAAGGAAAGAATCAATGATTTTGATCATTGTGTTTTTCCCTCCACTATTGTTTTTCACTATATGAAGTAGGATTCAAAATTTAAATCCATATCTTGTATGGAGACATTTGTGAATCATTTGTCATGATTCTTGGAATGTGACATACCTGCAAACTACAAAGGAAATAATGGTAAACTAGAATTATGAGAAATCCTAAAAGCAAAATTCACTTGAGATTAGAAAGCAATTCATTGCTGAATCTCACGAGTAAAGGAGTTACTTGGAATTTTACCAAATGAATAAAAAGCCATAGTAGGAAAAAGGGGTGAATGACAAAAGCACAATTTGTTAAGTATTGGACAAGTTCAAATGAATTTGATTCAAGTGTGCTGAATGTCTAGTGGATTCAAAACTAGTAAAGTACTAGTATCGCATAGTAAATCTCCAAGTTTGATATTTGATCAAAGGTTTTTGAAGTTATTCAAAATAGCCAGGAGATATGCAATTTGCATAAAATTGAGTGGGAGCTATGAAAGTCTTCCTAAAACAATATGTGATTGACATATTTTTAAGTGGGAGCAATATAAGTCTCAAATTCAATTATGTAGGAACATATTTTGAGTGGGAGCTTATAGGAGTAATTCTTAAGTATGTTAAGGATGAAGGCGCAAATACTTATAAATAATGATTTATAAGGTGTAGAAGTTGATAATAGGTGTATTATGATATTATGTAGTATTCCTTAAGGAATTCTGAAAAGTGTTTCAAAATAGAAGTTAATTGAGGAACCAGTCCTTGATAACTCAAAATTAGGAATAGTATTAAGTTTGACATCATTGGTTGAAACAAAGAATAGGATGATCATCATCTACTATGTTAAGACATAGGTTCTATCTTAGTAAACCATGATGATAACTTAGCATAATATGTGATCCAAATAAGGAATGTTTGAAAGCGATCAAGTTCGAATCACAGAACATTGAGCTGAGTTTTGTCCACAGTGCCTAGTAGAGAACTGTAGACATGTTTTCCAAATCCATAAAGGATGACATATCTTAAAACATAAAGAGTTATGTTAATAAGGGAATATGTTGGAAACTCCTGTAAGATACCGATCAAAGTCAAATAGGAAGCGAGGTGAACAAAACATTGAAAGTTGCACAGAGTGCACTAATGTTTCGATGAATACATTTATAATAATAGATAAGGGTACCATCTAAAGTGTTGTATAAAGTTATGGCGGGGCTAGTTGGCTTTTAATGTAGAATGATATGTCCCAGGGCACAGTGCCCATGAGAAAGCCCTCGAGGTTGATCTAACGTCACTGTAGGCTCCTGGAATCAGGCCTCGTTCTGCTGCCATAGCAACGATGCATTCACACAGATGCTATCATGTGATGATAGAATATTAATGGCAATCAAAGTGACATTAGTAAGTTGCAAAGGATTTGGGACTGTAAAGTACAGACCCAAGACTCATACTCTTCCATGAGCAAGCATGTTCAGGGTACCGGGTATATGGTACCAATGATTGAGAACAAATGCAACTAGTGTATTTGTACTCTAGTGCAAGTGGGAGATTGTTGGAAATATGCCCTAGAGACAAATAGTAGTAAGGACTATTATCATATTTCATATAGTTTATGATTAAGTTCTATATCATGCTATAACTGTGTTGAGTGGAAACATCAATACACGTGTGATATACAAACAAACCAGGGGTTCCCAGTGAAACTCTAGTCACTGGTTCATTGGTCCACAAATGATCATGTTTCCTGATCATGTGGCATTTATGCCAGTTGGAAATGAGGTCATCTCATTCTAAGAATGAGATGATGAACCAATACCCAACCTAAACATCGTGATTTGATCATGTCACGAAGTTCAAGTTACGATGATTAGAAAAGGACCCTCGTAGACTATTCCTCATACCGTGAGACTATATCAATCATTGTCTCCTGAGAGTGCTTAGATAGCATCAAATGCTATATGGTAAAACGGTGGTTATAAAGGTGTGTTCAGGTACTTGGAGGAAACCATAGAAGCAATATATGTCAAGAGCGGTCCGTCCATGTGACGGGAAGATACTCAAGGGCCCACTCGGAGAGGTTATATCCAATAGCTGCGCAGCGTGTGATTTGATCACGGGGATATCACCTGTCGGAACGAGTCAAGTAGCATTATTCAGTAACGAGATTGAACACGACATGGCGATGTCATTGATCAGATCTCAGGCAATGCAAGTATCAAGTGACAAAGGGAATAAGACACGACTGTCCCGGTTCATACGATGAAAGATCTTCGTGGAACGCACAGGGGTCACATGGCCATCCAGGTCCATCTGTCGATCATTGGTGCGGGAGTGTCCCGACCATGTCTGGAGTGTTCCCGAACCGTGGGGTATCATGCTTAAGGGCTTGATGATGCTTAGAGAGCATTTATATGATCGGTAGAATCGCCAAAAAGAAGGGAGAAAACCGGAAGGGTTTCGGTAAGTCCGAAGGATGTCCGGAGTGGAGGTGGAAGGTGTTCCATGGCCACGGAGATTGAATAATATGTGAATGAATGTTAAATGTTGATTTAATCATTTATTCATAATTATTTAATAAAGAGAAAATCAATTAAAGGTCAAAAAGGCTTAATGAGCCAATTCCGGAGGGAGAGGGCCCATTAGGGGAAAGGAGAGAGGGAGAAGGGCCAAGGGGGAGGCCGGCTGGGCCTTGACCCCCCCGCGGGGCCCACTAGGGGCTGGCCGGCGGCCACCCCACCCCCTCCTCTCCTTTAGTCCCACCCTAGGACTTTGGGGGAGGTAGTACCTCCCCTCCCCCTATATAAAGTGGGGTATTTGGCCTAGAAAAATACACCAATAATCAATAAAGGTCTCCCAACTTTTGGGAGGACCTCTAATTGATATTTTCTCTCTCCCCCTCTCTCTTGTGACCGTGGTCCCAAGTATGGACTACACGAGCGAGAGACATCTTCACCGCGGAGCGCCGTCATGCTGCGGGATTCGGACCTGGGAGCTCTACTTCCGCAACTGCTGCTGGATCGGGGAAGCGGGAGTCATCGTCAGGCGCCGGACGTGTGTAACTCCCCGCGAGGTGTCGCACTTGAGGCACTCAAGTCGTTGGAGCCAGAAGGAGCGCAAGGACTTCATCACGACCTTGAGGTCGGCTTCGGCTCGTCTACATCAACCACGCTCTCCTGAGCATTGACAACGCTTTTCAGTCTTCAAGGGTAAGTTCGCGAAAAGCCCCTCCCGTTACTGTATTACTAATAGATAGGTCCTAGCAGCTTCAGGGGTTTAGGGGCGTAGAGTAAAATTTATTGTTTTCATGCGCGGAACCCCTACAGTTTCTTTGATATGATGAATAGTATGGTCGTCAGTGGAGTGATGGCCGGATAATCTGGTGTCAACCGGATAATCTGGCCTAGAGCATTCAGGAGCATGTTGACCTTCAGCATTTGGAGTTGGTGTAGAAGTTTCCCCCGTGGTTGGAGCATGTTGAGTCTGTGTAGATGAGGGCTCTACATGAGTAGAGCATTGTCCTTCCCGATCTACCACAAGGGGTTCCTCAGTGGGGTGGAAAAATCCCACGCCCATTCTTCTTATGGCATATTGGTGTATTTCAACATCTGCATCACAAACATCAACTTGCCCCGCATGGGAGCCATCATTTTCCTCGAACACCACACTACAAGATTCTACAATAGTTCCGGAGAGCTTATTGTAGACTCTATAAGTGTGGGATTCGGCACCATAACCAACAAAAATGCCTTCTAAAGACTTAGACTCAAATTTAGATAAACGAACTCCTTTGATGAGAAAGAAACACTTACAACCAAATACCCAGAAGTATGATATGTTTGGCTTGTTACTAGTAAGTATTTCATACAGAGTCTTGTCCAAGATTTTACGGAGGTATATCCGGTTGGATGAATGACAAGTGGTAGAGATTGCTTTAGCCCAGAAGTTATATGGAGACTTGAATTCAGCTAGCATAGACCTTGCCATATCCATTAGGGTCCGGTTCTTCCTCTTGGCAACACCATTTTGTTGAGGGGTGTACGCAACGGAGTATTGATGTCTTATCTCCTCTTCACTTAGGAATTCATTTAAGGTGTAGTTCTTGAACTCGGAGCCGTTATCACTTCTTATTGCAAAAATGGGGACATTGTGTTGACGTTGAACCTCGTTGGTGAAGTCGATGACAGTTTGTTGAGTCTCACTCTTCAACTTGAAGAAATAGACCCAAGTGTATCTTGAGTAATCATCAACGATCACAAGGCAGTACTTCTTCCCACCGAGGCTTCAATGTGATGGAGGACCAAAGAGGTCCACATGAAGGAGCTCCAAGATCCGTTTTGACGAAATAATAGTCTTCCTGTGATGAGGAGAGTCATGCATTTTCCCTTCAACACAAGCCCTGCAAACACGATCTTTGGCAAAGGAAACATTTTCTTTTAGTCCAAGGATGTGGCCATCCTTGTGGAGACTTTGCAAAGTTCTCATATTGACATGGGATAGTCGGCGATGCCATAACCAACCCGCGTCAGCCTTTCGGAAAAGACACATCAGGCCTGTAGTGGTTTTCCCCGAAAAGGCCACCACGTACATGTCATTTTCGACATATCCTACGAAAGCGACTTTTAGAGACTTGCTCCACAAGAGTACCACCAAATCAGCATCAATAAATACTGCAAAGACCATCTTACCAAGGGCGCGAACTGAAAGTAAATTGTAACCGAGGGTCTCAACAAGCATGACGTCCACGAGAGAGATATCGTGAGCAACCACAACTTTGCCGAGATCCAATACCTCAGATTTTGACTTGTCACCATAGGAGACGGTTATATGATCATGATTTGGCCGCATCTCCGTGATGATCTCCTTGCTTCCGGTCATATGACTCATGCACCCGCTATCGAGTACCCATTTAGACCCACCGGAAGCATAGCCTTGCAAGAAAGTTACTTCTTGGTTTTAGGTACCCATTTTTCAATGGGTCCTCTCATGTTAGTGACAAGGGTCTTGGGGACCCAAATAGACCAAGGAATTTAACAATCATAAGGACCTACATAACTAGCATAAACATCACCATAATAATCACAATATAGCTCATAGTTAGGATTGTTAGCCCCTGCAAAACCATCATAATTAGACTTGTCATTGGTGGTGGTGTTAGTCTTTGGTTGAGCAGTCTTGCTCTTTTTCTTCTTGTTGTTCTTCTTGTTCTTCGTCTTGGGAATATAACCAAGACCCTCTTTTCCAATATTTGTCCTTTGCTTGCCAAGTATCTCCTCTAGAACTTCTTTACCTTTGTGTTGAGATCCCTTTGCAAGTTCTAGTTGTCCACAAGATGGTGTGGAGGTGCTGAGCATATCATGCTTCTCCAATTGAGTTTGGAGCTGGTCACGAGACTCATTTAGAGTAGAGTGTTCACTCTCCAAATCCTTGTGAGCAATGTCAAGTTTCTCAAACTTCTCCAAGAGTCTAGCATGAGCAGCCCCAAATTCAATCTTTTCCCTTTTTAGTTTCTTTACCTTAGCAAGAGTGTTGTCACGTTCTTTGATGAGCTAAGCAACAACCTCTTCATGGGACTCTTCAATTGACTCAAGTCTCTCTTCCAAGGATACTCGAGCTTCCTCTTCTTCTTCCAAGGCATTCTTCAAAGAGGCTATCTCCAAGGCATCTTCTCTTTCAATTCTCCCCTTTTCTTCTAGAAGATCTTCAGATTGGGCTAGTTGACTCATAAGAGCATCAAAATGAAGTTTGTGCTCACCTTGCAAGTTAGTGAAAAAGGTGTCCAAAGCAATAATTTCTTTTTTATCGTAAGACTAGTATGATCATCCATATCCATATTTATGTTAGTCTTAGGAAATGAAGAAATAGAAGATGATACCTCGGACCCTCTCGCCATAAGGCAAGTGGCGTTGTTGTTGATGGCGTTTTCATTTGGAGAGTCGAAAAGTGATGACAGAGTAGATGTGGTGGCTATAGAAGCCACCTGACGAGTACTATCTTCATCCACTTCATCTTCACTTGTAGAGGAATATTCTTCTTGTGCCACCAAGACAATCTTGGGTTGCTTCTTGTAAGGGCCATTCTTTTTGATAAATGGCTGCTTTCTAGGTGCCTTGGATTTTTCTTTAAGGATGAGCTTGCCACCATTGTCTTCTCTATTTTGATATGGACACTCAGCCACAAAGTGTAACCTATCTCCACAATTTTAGCATGTTCTCAGTTTCGGGACATTCTCTCTTCTTCCACTTGACCCTTGCGCTCAAGTTCTGACTTGGCCTTGGCTAGATCCTTCCAAAAGTTCCTTGCATAGAAAGCCATGTACTCACCATGAGCACGCTTGACTTCCTCGGGGCAGTCCATGGAGACACCCTCGAAACCTCTTTCATCCTCATCTTGCTCAACAACATTAGCCTTCAAAGCAACATTGACCCCTTTTTGCATTCCAATGGCTCGGGCACAAGCATCTTCCGCATTCTTAGCAGCAACCTTGAATGATGCCATTTCTTGCATGACTTCATTGGAGGTCATTTGATGGTAGTTGTGTCTACCCTGCAAGCTCTTCAAGTCCGTTGGATCAAAAGGCATTAAAGCACTCACATATTTCCTTTTTATCCAAGCATCATCAATGTGAGTAGCTTCATGCTTTCTTAATGTTGTTGCAATGCTCTTGAGTCTTCTATACATATCCTCATGGTTTTCACCATCCAACATGTAGAATCCTTTAGCTTCATTACTAAGGGAATCATACCTATTCCTCCTCATGCTTTCATGTCCAATGAAGAGATCGGTGAGGGCATCCCAAGCTTCTTTGGCGGTGCTGAAACGCTCAATGTGAGGCATGTCCTTGGGGCCCACTCCGAGCTGTATCATGTGGAGAGCCGTTGCATTCAATTCACTATCCACTACTTCTCTTCTTGTCCAGTTGGTGTGATCTCCAATATGAAGACCCTCTTCGATGATTCTCCAAAGTTCAATTGAAGAGCTGCACACATGAGACTTCATTAAGAATTTCCATTGATTAAATGAAGATGTAGTAAGCTTGGGTGGATCACTCCTATTGTTTATATGAGGATGAGGGATAGGTGGATCGGGAGAATATAGGTCATGAACCTCACTATAGTCCTCCTTACCACTTCCCTTCTTGGAGGCGGAACCATTATGTTTTTCACCTACCACTTCATCTTCCTTGGATCCAGTGTTAGCCTTTTCCTTAGATGATGGAGTGGCAGCCTCCGAGGAGGATGGAGATGGGGATGCGGGTGATGAGAGACGAACAATCATTTGTTGCATCTCCTCCATCTTGGTCTCAAAGGATTTCAACAAGGTTGTTTGCAACGTCTTGAGGTCATCCATTATGTCCTTCTCCACAACCTCATTCCCATTCTCCTTGGAACCCATACTTCTCTTAGGCGGTTAAGCCCAAATAAAGAGCCAGGGCTCTGATACCAATTGAAATGGATCGTATGGGCACCTAGAGGGGGGGGGGGTGAATAGGTGCTACTTCAAAATTTAATGCCTTTTCAATTTTAGGCTTAACACAAAAGGTAAATTCTCTAGATAAGCTATTATGGAGAATTTCCCTATATGAAAACCTATCTACTAGCGAGTAAAGGCGAGTGAGAAAGAGGAACGAGTAAACCGTAGTGGAGCACGCAGACACATGATTTGTTTTACCGCAGTTCCTTCCTTGTTAAGGGAAGTACATCTGTGTTGGAGGGGTGGGCGGTACTAAGACCACCACGCCACAATAGGCCTCACCCTGTTCTCCGATGGATCCCGCCACGAAAGGCCTAATCCACCTTTCTAGTATAGGAACCCTTCGAGGCGGGTACCGGCGCGTTTACACAACTAGCAAGGCACAACTCCACAACCAAATTGGAGGCTCCCGTAATGACAACAAGCTGCCACAAGAACAAGTTATCAATAACAAAACACAAGATCTAGATATTAACGAGAATACTATATCGGGGATTTCTCCAAGTGAATAGAGAGGAGTTACTGCGCTTGATTCGTAATGATGATGTAGGTTGTCGCCTCCTTCAAATCCCCCAAAGATCGAAGCCTTCCGGTGGTTGAAGTGGGAGATCTAGAGATGGAGCTCTTGCAACAGGTCTGGCCTTTTTCGAATGAATCAAGAGTTCTGAATGGAGGGGATGAAGGGGCTTTTATATCCCCTGCATCCACTAAGCCATTGAAGCCATTTGGGGTTGGATTATCCGACCCAAGTGGGGGCCGGATTATCCGCCTAGGGAAAACTCCGGCCCAGACTTGGATTATCCGACAAATAAACCAGCCCCACACAGAACATCGCGCCAAGTGATACATGAAGGGTTCGTAGCATGGAAAACAAAAATTTTCTACTGGAAGAACGAACAAAACCCAGATCTAATCTAGATAAAAGCCAAGATCTAATCTATTAGACATGAGCAACGAGATAGATCGGTACTAACCCTTGTAGACCCGGAAGCGTTACGAGATTGGATCTCGTGGTTGATGTTGTCGATCACTTGCCGATCTCAAGATCGAGTGGACGATCCTTCCGGCGCCGCGTTCCGGCAGCGCTTCCGCAGTCGGTCACACGTGCGGAGTCGAAGCAGACCTTCCTCTCCTCGTTCCGGCGAGCAGCGGAGGTAGTAGATCTTCTCCACGGAATCCCAGCAGCACGACGGCGTGGTGGTGGTGGTGGAGTAGAGAATTCTGCAGGGCTTCGCCTATGCCTGTGCAGAAGAAAGGAGGAGAGAGGCGACAGAGATTTGGAGTTATTAAGGAGAGGCAAGGGGTGGCGCCTCCCCTTCTATTTAAAGGAGGGAGGGCGCCTTGGGAGGGGGAGTCCTAGTAGGACTCCCCACCTCCTTGGCCGACGGATTGGGGAGGGGGGAGGAGTCCTCCTCCCCCACGACTCCTTGTCTTGACCCACCAGGATTCCTTGATCCCTTCCTTGGTTTTCAAGCAAACTCCAAGAAACCTTCCAGAACCTTCCGGAACATTCCGAAACCTTCTAGAATCCTCATACAAATACTCCGAAACATTTCCTAACTCAGAAAATGATCCCCAATATATGAATCTTATTCTCCGGACAATTCCGGACCTCCTCATGATGTCCCGGATCCATTCCGAGACTCCGAACAACATTCGGTCTCCAACGCACATTCCATATCTACTTAAAACAACTTCGAACCTTAAGTGTGTCACCCTACGATTCGTGAATATGTAGACATGACAGAGGCACATCTCCTATCAATAACCATCAGTGGGACCTGGAGATCCATAATGGCTCCCACATACTCAACGATGACTTCATGATCGATAGAACCATTTACATACGAAACCAATTCCCTTTGTCACGCGATACTGTACTTATCCGAGGTTTGATCGTCGGTATCTCCATACCTAGTTCTACCTCGTTACTGATAAGTACTCTTTACTCATTCCATGTTATGTCATCCCTTGTGACCCAGTCACATGCTTGCAAGCTAATTAGATGACATTCCATCGAGAGGGCCCAGAGCATATCTATCCGTCATATGGATGGACAAATCCCAATCTTGGTCCATGTGCTTCAACACATACTTTCAGAATACCCAATGACACCTTTATGACCACCCAGTTACGAAGCGGTGTTTGACGTCATCAAAGTACCCATACGGTGATGGTGATTGACATAACCTCATGGTCGAAGGATTAGGTTACTATGTATTTTAAAGCTTATAGCAAACGAACTTAATGACTTGATCTTATGCTATACTTACTACGGGTGTGTGTCCATCACATTATTCTCCTAATGATATGATCTTGTTATTAACGACATCCAATGTTCATGATCAGGAAACCATGATCATCCATTAATCAACAAGCTAGTTTAACAAGAGGCTTACTAGGGACTCTTTTATGTTTACAAAACACACAAGTATTAATGTTTCTGGTTAATACAATTATAGCATGAGATGTAAACATTTATCATAAACATAAAGATATAATAATAACCACTTTATTATTGCCTCTTGGGCATATCTCCAACAATACAATGCAAATGTATCTATAATTTTTGATGTTCCATGCTTGGTTTTATCCACTTTCTTGTGTTCTGTTCCAACTTTGGAGTACTTTTATTATGATTTCTTGGACTAACCTATTAACAAGAGCCACAGTGCCAGCTGCCTGTTTTCTATTGTTTTTGGTTCCAGAAAAGTCAGAAAATGAATATTCTCGGAATTGGACGGGACAAAAGCCAAAGTGCCTATTTTTCCGGAAGGGATCAAGTGCCAGAATACGAGACGGAGAAGGGCTAGGGGCCGGCCACACCACCTGGCCGCGTGGCCAGGCCTGGCCCGCGCCAGGAGGTGGTCTGGCCGCCCCCAGCACCCCCTCGGCCTCTCCTTCCGCCTATAAGTTGTCCTCGGGACAAAAACCCTAGGTACCCGATCAAAAATCCACGAAAGAGTCTGTAGCCGTCGTCGTCTCTGTCCCTAGATCAGGGGGGATCTGAAGCTCTTCCCGGCACCCTGCCGAAGAGGGGAATTCACCCTGGAGGCCTTCTTCATCACCATGCAAGCATCCGGTGTGATGTGTGAGTAGTTCAACCTTGGACTACGGATCCATGTAGTAGCTAGATGGCTGGTTTCTCCTCCTTTGTGCTTTCATGTTTAGATCTTGTGAGCTCCGTTCATGATCAAGATCATCTATTTGTAATCCATACATGTTGTGTTTTCGGGGATCCGATGGATATTGAGATGCTATTTCAGATTGATTATTGATTCTATCATGTCTTTGTTATTTGAGATCTTGCATGCTTTTTGTTGTTAGTAGCTATCTTGGCCAAGTAGATGCTAGCAAATCCAAGAGTTAGTATTTATGCTCGATAGTGGGTTCATGCCTCTGGTAATCTGGGGAAGTGACAGAAATCTCTAAGGTACTAGATGTGCTGTTGCTACTAGGGAGAAAAGAACGATCCTTTGTTGATAGAACAATTGTATTGTTTACTTTACACGCAGTTTGTAAAGCAATAATCTGTTGCTTGCAACTTAATACTGGAGAGGGTTCAGATGATAACCTGAAGGTGGATTATTAGTCATAGATGTAGTTGGATGGCGGTCTAAGTATTATGTTGTAATGCCCAATCAAGTCTCAAAGGAGTCAAGATGATTAGTATATGCATGTATTGCTTTCTCGGTGTTTGTCAATTGCCCCGCTGTAATTTGTTCACCCAACATGTTATCTATCTAAGGAGAGCCACCTCTAGTGAACTATGGATCTCGGTCCTTTACTTTACATACAATCTACAATCTGTTTCTGCTTTGTGTTTTCTTTGTGCAAACTTTTACTTCTTTCCATTCGATACGTTTAATCCTTTGTTTTCCGCAAAACACGGTGAGATTGACAACCTCATCGCAAGTTGGGGACAAAGTTCTGTGGTTGTGTTGTGCAGGTCTCCACGTTGCTACTAGCACCGGTAGTGCGCCCTGCCAAAGCTCAGCTAGTAACACCTTTGAGGTGTTTCCTTGCTCCTACTGGTTCGATTAAACTTTGGTTTCATAACTGAGGGAAACTTGCTGCTGTGCTCATCATACCTTCCTCTTGGGGTTCCCAACGAGCTCTACATCAACACCGCCATCAAGCATTTTTCTGGGCGCCGTGCATTGAGCCATCAAGCATTTTTCTGGCGCCATTGCCGGGGAACGAAGAAGAAGAAACTCCCACGTCAACTACACGCCATTAAAGATTTTTCTGGTGTCGTTGCCGGGTAGTCAAGGACATCTTCACAATGGGAGTCCCTCATAACCAAACTCTTTACTTTGTTGTTCTTGTTTTGCTTTGTTTGCTTGTTTTGTTCTTCAAAAAACACAAAAAAATTAGTTTTACTTGTTTGCTTTCTTATTTGAAAACCCAAAAAAATGACTACTCTTCAAAACACCAAGTTGTGTGACTTCACTAGCACCAACAACAATGATTTTATGAGCACTCCTATTGCTCCACCTATGGCTGAAAATACTTTCTTTGAGATAAAACCTGCTTTGCTCAATCTTGTTATGAGAGAACAATTTTCTGGTATTGGTAATGAAGATGCTGCTTCCCATCTAAATAACTTTGTTGAACTTTGTGAGATGCAAAAGCATAGGGATATAGATGGTGATATTATTAAACTGAAATTGTTTCCTTTCTCTTTGAGAGGAAAAGCTAAAGAGTGGTTGAATTCCTTAACTAGGAATAGTATTGATTCTTGGACTAAGTGTAAAGATGCTTTTATTGGAAAATACTATCCTCCTGCTAAGATTATATCCATGAGAAGTGAAATAATGAAGTTTAAACAACTTGATAATGAGAATGTTTCTCAAGCTTGGGAAAGAATGAAATCTTTGGTAAAGAATTGTCCCACTCATGGACTGACTGCTTGGATGATCATCCAAACTTTTTATGCCGGATTGAACTATTCTTCAAGGAACCTATTGGATTCAGCTGCTGGAGGTACCTTTATGACCATCACTTTGGGTGCTGCAACAAAACTATTGGATAATATGATGGTTAATTATTCTGAATGGCATACTGAGAGAGCTCCACAAGGTAAGAAGGTAAATTCTGTTGAAGAAACCTCCTCGTTGAGTGATAAGATTGATATTATTATGTCTATGCTTGTTAATGGGAAAGCCCATATTGATCCAAATAATGTTCCTTTAGCCTCTTTCGTTGCTCAAGAAGAGCAAGTTGATGTGAACTTCATAAGAAATAACAACTTTGGCAACAATACTTATGGTAATAATGATTATAGGAACAATTTTGGTAACAACAATTATAAGCCATATCCTCCCAACAATGGTAATGCTTATGGAAATTCTTACAACAATAATAAGAGTGCTCCCTCTGAACTTGAAGTTATGCTTAAAGAGTTTATTAGTAAACAAACTGCTTTCAATAAAACTATTGAGGAAAAACTCTCTAATGCTGAAAGAAATATAGCATCTTTGGCTGAAGCTCAATCTACTTTGAATAAAATGGCTGCTAAACCTGAAACTAATGAGAATCCCTTTGCAGCTACTATTGCCATACAAGTAAGAATTGATGAAAATGTTATACTATTAGCTGAATTACATGCTAAGTGGGAAAGAGAAAAAGATGAAATTGCTAGAAACATTAGTGTTTCTACTATCACCACCACTAGTGTTGAGGCTAGTAATAGTTCTACTACTTTAAATGATAAACTTGATTTTGATCTTGATGGTTGCAACATCTCTGAAGTTATTAAGTTCCTACAAAAGCTTGCTAAAAGTCCTAATGCTAGTGCTATGAACATGGCTTTTACAAAACACATTACTAATGCTCTAATAAAGATTAAAGAAGAAAAGATGAAACATAAAGCTTCTATTCCCATAAAACAAGAAGATGGTTGGGAACCCATCATTAATATGAAAGTGAACGACTTTGATTTCAAAGCTTTGTGTGATCTTGATAGTAGTGTTTCTATTATGCCTAGAAGGATTTATGATATGCTTGATTTGCCTCCTCTTGAAGATTGTTATTTGAATGTCCCACTTGATGCTAATGCTACAAAGAAACTCACGGGGAGTCTTAATGATGTTCTTATTATGGTTAATGATTCCTATGTCCCTGTTGATTTCTATGTTTTGGATGTTGAATACAATGCTTCTTGTCCTATTACTTTGGGAAGACCTTTTCTTAGAACTGTTGGTGCCATCATTGATATGAAAGAAGGCACCATTAAATATCAACTCCCACTCAATAAAGGTATAGAACACTTCCCTAAAAAGAGAGAAAAGATTTCTTTTGCTTCTCCTATGAAATTTTTTTTTGGTCTTAATGCTTCTTCATTTGAGAACACTTGATTCTTTCTTTGGTTCTTATGCCTAACTTAAAGGCGTTAAAGAAAAGTACTTGTTGGGAGATAACCCAAGAGTTTTAGTTGAGTCTTGGAAGTTATTACCTCTGTAATAACCTCTCCTTATCCTTTTTATTTGCTTTTTGTGCCAAGAGTAACCTCTAATGAGAGTGAAGTAATGATTGGGAAAGTTGCTGTCCCGAAATAGATTTCTGTGCTTCACCGTAAAAATTCCCGAGAGATCTCTGTACGTCGGATTGAGCTGTAATTGTTTGTTCTTCTGACCCAGATTGTTATCTAACTTTCGTTAGTTCAACAATTTTTGATTTGAGCAACATAAGGTCTTTGAAAAAATTCGTCTTTACCTGTTGGTCTGTTTTGACAAATTTCTGCCATTTTCTGCATTTGCTTCTTGTTAGTTCCTTCTTGAGTTCCTTTGGGGAATTGAGCTTTTTGAGGGAAGTGCTACAGTAGCTAGTGTTCTAATGGAAGTTTATTTGGTGTTAGAACTGAACCTTGAGACTTGTTTATCTTAAGTGCACTAATGTTGCTAATGAGATTGTGTGAAGTTTCGTATGAAGGAAAATTTTCAGGTGTATGAAAGGAATGAGTAATGAGATGAAGGATGGACTAAAGCTCAAGCTTGGGGATGCCACGCGTGTCACCCCAAGAAATATCCAAGAAGTACAAGCGTCAAAGCTTGGGGATGCCCAAGGCATCCCCTTCTTCATCAATAAAAATTCCAGGTTTCTTCCAAACGCTTCATTTTTTATTGTTTCGTGCACAGTTGTGTTTCTCTTGGAGCGTCTTCTTTTTCGTTTTTGTTTTGGTTTTTAGTTTTCTTGGTTTGCTTAGTTTTCTGAATAAGTTTGTTGGACCCCCTCTTTCACACATTTGTTTGCAAATAGTTTGGTTTGGTTTTGGAAAAGAGTAGGAAAGTTCATGCTTATGTGGTAAAAAGAGTTTGTTTTTGACTGTGGCCTATGCTTTGTCATGCCATGCTTGATATTGTTTTTGCCTTATGCTTAATATTCTTTGCTGTAGCATGACTTTTTATAAACAATTGAGATTGCTTAATGTGCCTTGGATGAATCATTCGTTGTTTTAGCATATTAAAGCATAGTATAGTGGTATTCTCCTTTGATGCTTTATTTGGGTTGACTTGGCACATGCTCACACCATGTTATGACTATCTCAAGTCACCATAGCCTTTATGATCCTTTAGTTTTCAACTTTTAGTATCACTTTATGCTTTGATCAATGATGTTTTGTCGCTCTGCATGATTATGGCCATTATTGCTCTCTTAGTTTGTCGCTCCCAGTCTTTTGCTAGCCTCCACAAACAAGTATGAGTTCCACTCATGCATCCAACTCCCTAAACCAAGTTTTTCCAAAGAGTCCACCATACCTACCTACTAGCTTATGCTATTCCAAGTATATTCATGCTTTTTTTTACCTTTCACTTGTTATGAGAAAACTAGTGATTAAAGCTCTCACGAACTTGATGGCACACTTTACTTTATTGCCTCTAATAAACTTGAACCATTGGGTCCTTCTTTGTTGTGTATATGCTTGCGCTTTATAAGTTGAAATTAGCAGAACCATGTTTCATGGGGAACGCTTTCAACATTGCACTTGTACTTTGTACCCCGTTGATATCATGTTCTTTTGCTTACGGATCCCGGCGGTGTGAAATAAAAGTGGAACTTGTAAGATCATGGAGTTTGTATATGTGTTATAGAAACGCTTGGGCCGCTAGCCTAAGCCATGCCTAATCATGGTGGAAACTTGCAACATCACCGTAATGAGCACTCTATGAAGCATCCTCAATAAAAACCTATGCAAATAGCAAATAAAAAGATCACTGAGATGCTCATTGTCTGCTTGCCTTGTCATTTTGATTATGGGAAAGCTCCCGTATCATGTGCAAGGGGTACCCCGTTGGCGGTTCTTAATGATACACATATACTTACAATGACAAGAGCTTACTCGTGACTGAAGTTGAGTAGCATGAGGATCGATCTTCGTAAGTAAGGGGCATGCGATTTCGGTTTATAACTTGTCAAGCATATCCTCTTAGTTGTGTCACTTTAACCTTAATCACCTTCAAGATGCTTATGATAGGGGCAATGAGAGCTGAAAGCTATAAGTACCATAATTTTTGGAAGCTCTTTATGAGACTTGAATCCCTACTTCCTTTTAAAAAGGCTTTTCTTCCACCATTATATTGAGTCTCCACCTTCTATCTTTATGCACTACTTTGAGAGCATAGTGGCCATTCTTAGTTCTATGTGCATTGTCCCAAGACTAGTTGGTTGATGCATAACTTTTTATTGCTTGTTTGAAACTATTGTATCTAGTCACTCTTATGAACTTTGAAGGTGTCCTATGCATTTATATTTGCTACTCTATTGAGGGACAAGCTGAATACTATTATGCTATGTTTTCTTTATGTGAAACAAACAAACGTCTTGCAAAGCATGTTATTCATGAATCTTTTGTTTGTGCCTTTTCATGTTGTATCATAGTTTCTTTGCTTATTGCTAGAACTTTGTCTTTCATGTTATGATTGAAGTACTATGATCCCAGCTTTGAGTTTTGCAAATACTTTGATCAAGTTTTGATGGTGCATGTGACCTCAAAAATTATTTCTTTTTATCACTTACCTACTCGAGGACGAGCAGGAGTTAAGCTTGGGGATGTTGATACATTGCAAATGTATCTATAATTTTTGATGTTCCATGCTTGGTTTTATCCACTTTCTTGTGTTTTGTTCCAACTTTGGAGTACTTTTATTATGATTTCTTGGACTAACCTATTAACAAGAGCCACAGTGCCAGCTGCCTGTTTTCTATTGTTTTTGGTTCCAGAAAAGTCAGAAAATGAATATTCTCGGAATTGGACGGGACAAAAGCCAAAGTGCCTATTTTTCCGGAAGGGATCAAGTGCCAGAATACGAGACGGAGAAGGGCTGGGGGCCGGCCACACCACCTGGCCATGCAGCCAGGCCTGGCCCGCGCCAGGGGGTGGTCTGGCCACCCCCAGCACCCCCTCGGCCTCTCCTTCCGCCTATAAGTTTCCCTCGGGACAAAAACCCTAGGTACCCGATCAAAAATCCACAAAAGAGTCTGTAGCCGCCGTCGTCTCTGTCCCTAGATCGGGGGATCTGAAGCTCCTCCCGGCACCCTGCCGGAGAGGGGAATTCACCCTAGAGGCCTTCTTCATCACCATGCAAGCCTCCGGTGTGATGCGTGAGTAGTTCATCCTTGGACTACAGATCCATGTAGTAGCTAGATGGCTGGTTTCTCCTCCTTTGTGCTTTCATGTTTAGATCTTGTGAGCTCCGTTCGTGATCAAGATCATCTACTTGTAATCCATACATGTGGTGTTTGCGCGGATCCGATGGATATTGAGATGCTATTTCAGATTGATTATTGATTCTATCATGTCTTTGTTATTTGAGATCTTGCATGCTTTCCGTTGTTAGTAGCTATCTTGGCCAAGTAGATGCTAGCAACTCCAAGAGTTAGTATTTATGCTCGATAGTGGGTTCATGTCTCTGGTAATCTGGGGAAGTGACAGAAATCTCTAAGGTACTAGATGTGCTGTTGCTACTAGGGAGAAAACAACGATCCTTTGTTCATAGAACAATTGTATTGTTTACTTTACACGCAGTTCGTAAAGCAATAATCTGTTGCTTGCAACTTAATACTGGAGGGGGTTAGGATGATAACCTGAAGGTGGATTATTAGTCATAGATGCAGTTGGATGGCGGTCTATGTATTATGTTGTAATGCCCAATCAAGTCTCAAAGGAGTCAAGATGATTAGTATATGCATGTATTGCTTTCTCGGTGTTTGTCAATTGCCCCGCTGTAATTTGTTCACCCAGCATGTTATCTATCTAAGGAGAGCCACCTCTAGTGAACTATGGATCCCGGTCCTTTACTTTACATACAATCTACAATCTGTTTCTGCTTTGTGTTTTCTTTCTGCAAACTTTTTCTTCTTTCCATTCGATACGTTTAATCCTTTGTTTTCCGCAAAACACAGTGAGATTGACAACCTCATCGCAAGTTGGGGACAAAATTCTATGGTTGTGTTGTGCAGGTCTCCACGTTGCTACTAGCACCGGTAGTGCGCCCTGCCAAAGCTCAGCTAGTAACACCTTTGAGGTGTTTCCTTGCTCCTACTAGTTCGATTAAACCTTGATTTCATAACTAAGGGAAACTTGCTGCTGTGCTCATCATACCTTCCTCCTGGGTTCCCAACGAGCTCTACATCAACACCGCCATCAAGTGTTTTTCTAGGCGCCGTGCATTGAGCCATCACCAAGCCTGCCCTTGATCGTCTCCGGGGGACCGAATTATACGACCCCTTGCGAGGACCGGATTATCCGGCCAGGGAAGGAAAAACCACTCCTGTTCAGATTTTCCAGGAGAAAATCCAAACCCAGACAAAGCGTCGTCCCTTGGCAGCCTTTGATCATCTTCTGGGGGCCGGATTATCCGGCCTAAGGTGAGGGCCGGATTATCCGGTCAGGGGAAGAAAATCCACCGCTCTTCAGATTTTCTGGGAGAAAATCCGTCCCCAGACAGAGCGATGCACCATGCCAGCCTTTGCCAAATGAGCTAGGCTGGATAATCCGACCCTTGATGGGGGCAGATAATCCAGCCCCCAACCACAAAAACATCCTTGCACACTTAGCACACATGAGAAAAACTCCACGGTATTGTTATGTAACACACAAAACACAAGGAACCATGAGATGTTTTTTCAGCTGCGCCGCCATAGTCACCTTCTCCACCATCGTCGACTTGCTAAGTTGCTGATGAAGATCGTGTCTTCTCTGGCGCCGGTCACCTTGCACCGCCGTCGTCGCCCTCCACCTTGACCGCTCCGTGTGGCCAGAAACAGGGGAAAACAGAGGAGTTGTGGCTGGATTAGGACATCGTTAATACTCTAGGGGCCCTTTCACACTTTTACCATTGGACACGAAGCGCCGAAGCGGGTTAACCACATCGCCACGTCACTGGATACGTATCTAGGACCGTAGCTGGATGTCGTGGACAAGTTTGAGGATAGTGGCGAGGCGTTTCTTCAGTTCCAGGACTGTTGCCAGCATAGCCCCAGAGTTAGAGGACTGAACATGCATTTTACTCAAAAAAACCCATCTTCCAACCACAAGCTCTCAGGAAATGGAAAAATGTTCTTCCCAATGCTACACAAGCATGATGAACTCTGCACTCCCACCTTCAGATCCACAAAACCTAAATTTCCTACATACAGAGGTCTCGCTCGCCGGACGAAGACGTCTAGCTCTCGACGGTGATGAAATACATTTAGCTTTGTTAATAGGCTTAAGGGTTTTGGTGTCGGGCGTCTCTAGGAGGCTAGGTTAGAGGAGGAAGCTCTGCACCCACCGCCCACAACCTCACGTCGGACGCATCCCCGGCACCGGCGGCCACCAAACTAGCCCCCTGCTCTCTCCCCGCCATGGCTTCTCCCTCCCCATCCACTTCCATCTCCCCCACCTCTTCCTTGGTTCGGAGGTGGGCGGGCTACTCCAACGATGAGGACGCAGAGTTCTCCCCCTGCTCGTACCATGAGGTGCTCCGTAGTTGTATACCCTTGTTGGTGGCCCTCTCCCCCTCCTCGGTACTATCACCGCCACCCATGCCAGCAGCCGCCTCCCGACCAGCAGCCCCCCAGCGGCGAATCGGGATGCTACATACATGGATGGGCGGGGTCAATGGCAGCATGCGAGCGGCATGAAAAGGAGGCATGGCGACGCAACGAAACTCCCAGCGCTCGTCATCTACGAGAACCTACCGCCGGATCTTCTCGGTTGCTGCTTCAATTGCTTGCGGCGGTGCCACATCACCAAAGAATTCACATATGAGACAGTGTGCCTAAGGTGTCGGCAAGAGGGGCAGCATGACCGTGACTTCCCCGAGCAGCACGACAAGAGGTAGTGGCCCAGGCCATGAGAATATCATTTTGCGGCCCAAAAGTTGGGTTGCCCAGGCAACACGGTACCCAAGTTGATTTTTATCACCGCGATTCGAAAAGTTGGGGCGCCAATTGCTGAGAGGGGTCTTTCGAGTGAATGATGGCCAAACCCAATATTTTCAAATCGCGCCCGTTAAGTCAGGATATTCCGTTACACTAGTTCCTGCTGTGGTCCTCCTTCGCCGGTCACTCTTCTTAGCCACCCTGCACGTGTCGTAGGGGCAAATCCATTACTGTACTTTCCTAACTCTCGACGCTGAATCTTGTTGCGGCGGCGGTCCCTTTTCTTCCCTTTCCTGACCCTAAATCTGCCGGTGGCAGAGGACCTTTTTTCTCCCTCCCCCAACACTGAATCCGACAACGGTGGCCCAGCATGTCTTGCAAGGCGAAGGTTGTAGCTACGTTGCCGACTGATTTGGGTCCGCCGGGGCCCAAGTCTAGGGATCAACGCGTAGCAGCGGCGAGGTCTTCAGCCCTGGTTAGCGAGGAGGCCAGCAAGGATTCTGCTCCCAAGGTACCTACGAGCAGTGGGTTGAAGAGAAAAGCAAGGCTGGCGGCAGATTGTTCGGCTCTGGTGGGCGGATGCAGCACCTAGATCTCGAAGAAAAAAACCCGGGAGAAGAGCGAGAGGTGAATTTTTCTTATCGGTGCCTTATCTTGCAAGTAGATTATGTTGGGCCATGTAGAGATAAACAAAACGTTTTCCCTAAGCGGTGATCCCAAGATCCAGCTCAGGTAGAAGGCCATGAGGATTACCACTAGACGCGCAGTTGCAGAATTGATGAAGCACGTCGCTTGATGCAGTGCAGTCCTCGCGATCTGTTCCGGTTCCACGATCCACGATCCGTTCTTTCTTCATGATCGTCGAAGTGCTAAACGTACAGCACCTCCGCCGGTATCCACACGTACGAGGAGGAGCGCCGGTGATGGACTGCTAGGTCCGGTACGGCGGCGACAGGACGGACTGGGGCTAGGATTTCCAACACATGGAGTGACCTAACACTTGTGCTCTAAGCACCTGCGCCCCAGCTTATATAGGGAGTGAAAGTGGGCTCCACTCACTTGTGGCCCATTCAATAAAAAGGCCTATATTAGCCACTGCAAGTCTCACTTGCTGACTAAGTGCATGTCTCTATTTGGGTCCAACCCAAATAGGTTTCCTGTTTGGGTCTAACCCAAACTTGCTCCTGCTCTTAAGTGTGTGACCCGACAGGCTCATGGTAACCCGGACACGGTTCCGAGTCTCACTCGTGATCGATCAGTTGGTAGAGGCTCCTAGCAGAATGTGCCAACTCCCAAGTACCAATAAGTCATGACGACATACCTTTCCAATGCGACTTTCGTCTGAGTCCCTTTTGCCTCACGATATACCTTGTTGGACTATAGGCGAATGATCGTCATCCCTTAAATAGTCCGACTCTCTTTCTCGATCCGAGATAAGTGATTCATCCGGCTAACTCTTAGTTGGTTGCCTCCGTTAACACTTAATCCGAGACGCGCATGGCCATGCTTTCCGAATCATATCTTCCGAGAGGTCCCAGAGAATATCTCTCCGGATGGAGGGGCAAAATCCCGTCTTGGTTATTCACATCACGCAACTTGATTCTCAGTCGACCCAAACTCCACCTTTATAACTGCCCAGTGACGGAACAACGTTTGAGAGAACCTAAGTCAGAGATCCTCAACTCGGATTGTGCAATAACCTCAGGTCTAAGGATTACATTGATTGAGACATGCAAATGACGGCTTGTTCGTTGCATCTCAATATGGGTCAGTCCGACTCGCTAAACTCTTTAGCCGAATCCGTGTAAGTCGGAATAGCATCTCCATGCCCATGACAAGTGGAACCTAGTCATCTGCCGACTTTCACATTGGTCTAAGTTGTGTGTCCGGCACAACCTCAATGACCAAGGACAATTAGTATGAACAACATGAATATGTAGTTCCACAATCAAATCACATATTCGATGATACATATCAGCAGTTCATACATGGACCATAACCTTATGAATACACAGGAATATCATCATTCATGATTGCCTCTAGGGCATATTCCCAACAGTCTCCCACTTGCACTAGAGTCAATCTTCCGACATCACATGTCCAGGCATCTAATGCCCATTGCTCTCAGGTGCGCCTCATGCTTCGGCTGTGGAAGTGGCTTTGTCAACGGATCCGCAATGTTTGCATCCGTGTGTACCTTGCATAACTTGATATCACCTTGATCCACGAACTGGCAAATAAGGTGGTACCGCATGAGTATATGTTTGTTCTTCTGGTGTTGTCTAGGTTCCTTGGCTTGTGAAATATCACCATTGTTGTCACAATACACGTCTAACGGATTGGACGAGCCCTGAACCACACCAAGATCCATGAGGAAATTCCTCATCCAAACGGCTTCCTTTTCCGCCTCCGTGGCAGCAATATACTCAGTCTCTGTCATAGACGCAGACACCATTTCTTGCTTGGAACTTTTCCAGCTCACAACCCCTCCGTTTATCACAAACACATATCCGGATTGCGCACGAGAATCATCCGAGTCAGTGAGATAACTCGCATCCGTGTAACCCTTTACACTGAGTTCATCCTCACCTCCATAAACCAGGAACATATCCTTAGTCCTTCTCAAGTAATTGAGGATATTTTTAGCTGCTGCCTAGTGGATTTCTCTAGGGTCAGCCTGGTATCTGCTCACAACACTTAGAGCATAGGAAACATCCGTGTAGCATCCCAATTGTCTAACAATTGTAATGCTACTTGTCCTAGTAAGATATTGGCTACTTCAGATATATTATTGTTGCATCATAATTATATCATGCTCATGTCATCATGCACCTTGCATTTGAGCATCATATAAAATCCCTTTTTCTTTTGGTTCTTCTATCATATGCATTATTAATTGTATTTGCCTCTTGATATTGTATTTGGTTATTGATATATTGTTCAATGCCCAAGTTGAGTTGGGGGTATATCTTTTATTTCAATTCCATCACCTTTATTTTCCACCACTCTATAATTCCACCACCCTACTAGACCATGAGCTTGTTTGTCTTTATTTGGGATTTCTCTAGCTCATGGGCAATAGGGTGGATCTAGTCCTTAAATTCCTTTGCTTGGCTTTATTTCCATTTCTTGGAAATGCATAAGAATAATGCCATCATATTATTATTGTTATCACAAATAAATAATGGCATTATTATTTTTGCATGGGCCATGCAAGCTTCTCCACCACCTTTTTACTCCATTGGTTTTTCTTTGGATTTGAAGGATCCTATCTTGGGAAACCATCTACCACCATTACACATCCTCATAGTCTCACCACATATTTTTCTTTATTTAATTTTCCTCATGCATGTACATATGTGACTCTTTCCACCTAATTCTTTTCTTCCTCTTTCTTTCTTGTTTCTCCTCCACATTGTTTCAAGCAAGAACAAGCTTCATGTTTCTTCTTGGTTTGGCCTTGTAAACAAAAACTAAAACCTAAATGCCTAACACCATCTAAATCTAGTTCCTCTTTTATTTTTCTTTTAAACCTAATTTACACTAAACTCTAACATTGTTCTCCTCTCTCTCTACCATGATGAACACCCGACCCTCTCTCTCTCCTTGGCCCCACCCCAGCGACCTACCCCAAACCTAGACAAAACCCTAACCCGGGCCATGCCCATCTAACCCTAGCCGAGCTACCCCCTCTTCTTTATTTTCTCTACCGCGAGCTAGCCCCACCCTACAGCCACCACGATGCCCTGGTCCACCTGCAGCCCCTCTGCCGCTGCCCAGCCCCAGGACAAGTCCAGCTCGCCATGTGCTCGGAAAGAAGAAGGAGGAAAAGGAGGCACCGAGTCCACTTTATCTACCCTGCCACGGCTCCCTCTCCTCTCTCTCCCTCTCACTTTTCCCTCCTCCCCACGACTCTCCTGGCTCGCCAGATCTGCCCCGAGCTGCCCCTCCTCTTCTCCTTCTTCCTCCCCGACAACAGCTCCTGCCGCCGGTCGTCGCCAGCACCACCTCGTCCCCGTCGTTCCAGCCGACTAGCTCGTCCTGGAGGTGGCCTGGAAGCTCGAGGAGGTTCCTCTACGATGCCCTGTCCACGCCAACGCGAAGGAGAAGCTCCTAGGGTTGCCAGGTCCTCGCCGACCTGATGAAACCCTAGCCGCCGGAGCGCCAGCGATCTCGCCGCTCCGCCGCTCCTCGCCACGATCCGCGCCCGCCGTCGAGCCCGCGGTGAGCCCCTCTTTTCCCCTGACACGATCCGCCTCGCCGTACCACCCTAGCCCCACCGTTACTTTTGCCGAGCGCTCTCAGTGCGCGCCGCTCGCCGGTGTCTGCAGCCTCCCCGCGCCGCGCAGAACCCTAACTAGGCCCCCGCCACCCTCTTGACAACTACCCGAGCCAGCCGCACCGGTTAGCCCCTCCGCGCGCACTCCCGCGACCCGGGATCGAATCTCCGCTCGTGCCGCGCGCCGAATTTCCTCGCCAGACGGTGGAGACGAAGAACAGTACCGGGCCATGGTAGATTTACAATAAGCCCCCCACCTTTTTGACTTCTGCAACCCGCGCTCCTGGAGACCCCACATGTCCGTCGCCCTAGCCATCTTGCAGAAAGGCCCTCCGTTTTTCTCAGACGTAACCCGCGGTCCAGCTGACGCCCCACCAGTCAGCCTCTGGGGGCATCCCCACTGGCACGTGGGCCTCCAGCCGCTGGCCCCGCCTGTCAGCCTCAGTGGGCTAGCCCGAGCCCGGTAACAAAAGGCTTTCCCGCGCGCGTGGCCTAGTCAGCGCCAGGCCCACCCGTCAGCGACTGGGGCTGTTTTCGCCTGGGTGACAAAAGTATTTTTTCCTGAGTCTATTTTTAATTCAATCTTTTCCAAATTGATTTAAATTCAAATTCAAATCAGATTTAAATAATTTTTAAAATACAAATCCAAATAATACATATAATATATGTTTTGGAATCAGAAAAATGTGAGGAATTGAAATATGCCCTTCAAAAGATGTTTTGAACACTTTAAATTTCGAGATGATTAAAATTACATTAAAATGCCCTTTTCCTTAATTAATTAATAACTTTTATTTTATAACTCCAAATTTGACAAATAATATGTCTAAATCGATCAGCGCGACGAGCCCATTCTATTTATGCAGTCCTTGTTCTGAATTGAAGCATGCATCATGTTGTCATTAAAAATCTGAACTGTTTATGACGATAAAACTTGGTCAAATAAATAATAAAGTGCTTTATTTCCTGTATCCACCCTCACCTTTGCCATGCTAGTTTAATGCCATGTAATTGTGCATCATTCATCATGGTATGCTTGGTTGCTTGTTGCATTTCAATTCATATGCTTGTGCACTTTATTTATGTTGGCCCTTGTTTGTTTGGTTCTTCTTCGAATAGACTCCTAGCAGGAGAATTACCAGGAATCACAGGAGTACTACCCAGATCCATCTCTCGCTTTAACTGAGCTGCCAGGCAAGCGCTACCACATGCTTGCATAAATACAGTACCTATTGCCTCTATCTTATTTCTTGCATCATTGAGTCGCGATTGAATTAAATTGAATCCTAAGTACTGCATAGCCTTTACTTTTAAACCCCACCGAAGCTTGTTCCTCCATCCCATGAGCCATTACTACAGGAGTTGTTTGAGCCATGCGAGTCGTAGAAAATCATATTTAGGGTACGTGAGTGCCTGATGAATAATGAGGTACCTAAACAACTTAACCTGAGTAGTAATGGGATAACTAATGAAAGAGGCACCGGTGAGCAATATCTGCTATTTGGTTTTTCATGCTCACTTGTGTCCCGTAGGACCCCGAGTACTTGATTCCTGTTCCTTGACTATTCGCACTATCCACATCCGGGAGGCCTTATGGACCCCCCTGAGCCAGAGCTTGATTCATTCTTATTTCTTGGGGCCACAAATTAGTTTGGGGCTTTATTACTATCCTGTACTTATGCCATGTTACTGCTTTAATAAGATTGTGCATGGAGCACCTGTACTATTTTGGATCGTGGAATGTTTTCGCGGTATCGACAAGCCCAGTCACATTTTCGGGTTCCCAGTCGTTTACAGCCATTGACACAAACCTTGGGTCCGTCTCGGAGCCGGCCAACTTCGTTGCGGGTAGCTTAATGGGGTGGCCCCCTGAAATCTTTCTGAATCCTGTGATTTCTTTGTCGTGAATGCCTCGTTGGGTTTTGATTTGGTTTTTCCGAGGTTGATCGAGTGTGTGTTGCTATTTGTGCACCCCTGTAGGGTAAATCTTTCCGAAAGCCGTGTTCGCGGTTATGGACGACTTGGAGCACAGTTTCTCGATCATAGACAAGTATAACTAAAGTACCGCTTTTAATTGGACTAAGTACTTGACTAGTAAATAGTGCAACGTTCATGGAATGGTTAATAAAACTGCTTACGGATGATGGGGTTGTTCGTCCGCTTCCTCGTTGGTAAGCGAGGAGGAGGATGGATTTGTTAATTATACTGTTATAACTGTTGTTCTTAACTCACGGACTTCCGTCTATCATTAGTTAGGCGGAAGGTTAGCGAGTATCTGTAGAATTGTTAGGTATTATCTTTTCCTGCAATTGCGTCACCCTAGGTTGTGTCCCCTTTAGCAGCGTAAAGACTTGCTGAGTACCCCTAGGGTCTCACACGATAAATTGTTTGATTCAGATGAACAGGTGTACCCGCAGGATGGATACTGGGTGGAAGAGACAGATGATGTTGGCAACGATCATTCGGTGTAGAGATTCCGGGAACGGGGATCCGTGTGATCTATGGGCGGGATGTGTTTATTTATGGGGCATCTTATGCCAATTTGCTTCTTATCCGTACTCGGATCTTGTTTTCCGCTTCCGCCTGATACTCTGATGTGTGATGTATGAGGAGCTATCCTAAATTATTATATCTATCTAGGACATTTGGATCTTGCCGTATGGCGTTGCAATATTTCTATTTCTTTTAGATGGAATGGCTCTGAGGACTGTTGTATGTGGCTTGCATACATACTCATTTGTGTATGTAGTTGATCCCTTCGCCTGCCGATTACGCCGCTCGTTCTTGTCCCGTTGTCTGAAAGTGGTTAGTACGGCCGAAAGGTCTACCGTGAGTGGCCCTGGGCCCCATCGTACTATTTTAACCACTTTCGTTCAACCAGACATTAACTAAGAGCGTAATTCACCGAGGTAGTTACAATTGGTATCAGAGCCATCCCGCCCTTCAGGGTCTCAGCCAAAATGGTCGTTGTCAGTCTAGAAAATATTTTGGTAGTTATGTATACTAGGGAAAAACAAAGCGTGAGAGTAGGACTGCTTCCATTTTTCTTCTTACCCACCCACCCACCCTTTTCTGGTAAGGAAGTGTAACGTTTTCAATCCTCTTCTAAAATTCAAACTAGGATTCACGTGTTCTAGGTTCTGTAGTACCATAGGTTATGTTTGTGTGTGTGTGTGTGTGTGTGAATTCTTTGTCTATCTGTTGCATCCAAATGTTATCACTATCTGCCTTTTGGTTATCAACTGTTGGTACATTCCATACCGACAGGCCTTTGTAAACCGACGCAATCTATTCTGATTCGTTGTACACCGATACGATCTATCTTACTCTTTGTTATCCGACGTTATCTTGTTGGGGTGTTCTTTTTCGTAGTTACCAATCTCTAGGTTCATCTTAAGAAGAAGGTGTTGGGATATGTGTTTTACTGATTCATGTGCGGAGTAATGATTTGAGTGCGGGATGGAGTCGCGACCATACCACTACTTTTATCATTTGCTTTTGTATGTTGAACTAGTAGAGTTACTAATCTTGATTCGTTAAGTGGCTTTGCGCATATAGTGGTATTTTAATGCCAAAATTTGCGGAAATTTTTTCTTTGTTAGTTGTGTACCACACTCCTTGTCCAGTCGTGTGTGTTATGCTTAATATCTTCTAATTGCCTTGAACTTTGTTGATATTTTAATATCATCTCAGTGAATTGCATTCTTTAATCTTGATTAATTCCATTTTGGTACTATTCTGGATTATAATCATTCTCCATTATAGTACTGACTTGTGTTTTATATCAATCACAGGATGGCACCACCACGCCGTTCTGAGGAGGACATACCACCTGAACTTGGGGCCGCTTTGGCAAGTATTGCAAATGCTTTGGGCAGTATGCAGCAGAACCAGCATCGCTTCGAGGAAAGCGTGAGGAGGAATGAGTTTGCTCCGCTACCTCCACCTCCCAAGCGAGGAGACATCAAGAGTTTTCTCAAGTTCAACCCACGGAAATTTGAAGTGTCTGATCAGCCACTTGATGCGGATGATTAGCTTCGTGAAGTGTCCAGGTTGCTGATGACTGCGGATGTTCCCGAGCAAGAATGGGTCAAGTGTGCTACTCACCTTCTGAAGGGAGATGCAGCTCTCTGGTGGAAAAACTACCTCAAGGCAGATCTTTCTGGTTTTCAGCCTACTTGGGAGCGGTTCACTGCTGCTTTCAAAGAGCAATATCTGTCAGAAATTGTCATGGAAAGGATGAAGGAAGTGTTTCTCAACCTCAACCAGGGCACTGACAATGTCAACACCTACATCAGAAACTTCATGAACCTTTCTCGTTATGGTGGCGATGAGATCTCTGATGACAAGAAGAAGCAAAAGAGGTTTCGGCAAGGCCTCAATGCTTCCATCAAATATGCAATCACTCATGCAAGGCCGGCATCTTTCCTGGAACTTCAACACACAGCTCTGCAGGAAGAAGCAAGTAGGCAAGTGTTTGAGGAGTCAAAGAAACACAGCCGTGATACAGCAAGCTCTTCTGCTATGACAGCTCCTTCTAAGCGTCGTGTCTGGGTTCCTAACACCCCACTGTCACTCCCTGCTCCACCAAGACCGTCAAGCTACGCACCAAGGCCACCAAACTCCTTCACTGCGGCTCCCAGGGGCTACAACCACAACTACCCTAGAGCGCCTGGCGGAGTCCCTGGCTACGTTGCTCCACGTCCACCTGGTGCTTGCTATACGTGTGGAAACACTGGGCATCAGCACTGGAATTGTCCAATGAACAACAAAGCTCTTCCACCACCACCTCCAAGACCTGCGGCAAGTGCTCCTATGATTCGTGCACCTCCACCTCGGGCTCTCAACATCAACACTAAGCCGGGATCTACGGTTGCTCGTGCCAACTGTGTCAACATCGCTCAAGCTGAGCATGCACTTGGAGTTGTCATGGGTATGCTTCCTGTTAACTCAGTTTCTGCACGAGTGTTGTTTGATTCTGGTGCATCGCATTCTTTTATCTCTACGAGTTTTGCTGATAGGAATGGGTTATCTATGGATCCTCTCCCCAAGCGTTTAATGTTTCTTTCTCCTGGAGCAACAATGGCATCTTCTAAAATCAGCCATAATAATCAAATTGAGATTGCTGGTTCTTCTTTTCCGGTTTCCTTAATTGTTCTGGGCAATTCTGATATTGATGTTATCTTGGGCATGGATTGGTTGACAGCAAATGCAGCTGTGATTGATTGTGCTAAACGTTCGGTTTCTCTGAAAATTCCTGAAGGCCATATAGTCTATTCTCCAAGTCTGACTCCTGCAATTCAGCTTTATTCTTTGGCGGCTCTGAATGATGATGCTATGGAAGGTATTCAGAGTGTTCCTGTAGTCTGTGAATTTCCAGATGTCTTTCCTGAAGAGTTTCCAGGTATGCCTCCGGATCGTGAGGTTGAGTTTGTCATTGAACTTGAACCTGGTACCGCTCCTATCTCCAAGCGGCCTTATAAAATGGGTCCTGCTGAGTTGGCTGAACTCAAGCGTCAGTTGGATGAACAAGAGAAGTTGGGTTTCATTCAGCACAGTACTTCTTCTTGGGGTAGTCCGACCATCTTTGTGAAGAAGCGAGACAAGACTGATAGACTTTGTGTTGACTATCGGGCACTCAATGCTAAAACCATCAAGAATAAATATCCCCTTCCGCGGATTAATGATCTCTTCGATCAGCTAGTTGGAGCTGTGGTATTCTCTAAGCTTGATTTGAGAAGTGGTTACCATCAAATCAAGATTCGCAAGGAAGATGTTTCCAAAACAGCTTTCACCACCCGCTATGGCCTGTATGAGTACACGGTCATGTCCTTCGGTCTCACCAATGCACCTGCCACCTTCTCGAGGCTTATGAACTCAGTTTTCATGGAGTATCTTGATAAGTTCGTCGTGGTCTATTTGGATGACATTCTAGTCTATTCTAAGTCGAAGGAAGAACATGAAGAACACCTTCGGTGTGTCCTAAACAAGCTTCGTGAGAACCGCCTGTATGCAAAGTTCTCCAAGTGTGAGTTTTGGCTGCCTCAAGTCACCTACCTTGGTCACGTCATCTCTGCCAAGGGCATTGCCGTCAACCCAGAAACTATTAAGACAATTATGGACTGGCTTCCACCCATAAATGTCAAAGAAGTCCGGAGTTTCCTTGGTTCGGCCAGTTACTGCCGTCGCTTCGTTCAAAACTTCTCAAAGGTTGCGAAGCCTCTTACCGATCTCCTCAAGAAAGGCAAGAAATATCTTTGGACTCCTGCATGTCAAGCAAGCTTTGAAACACTCAAAGAGAAGCTCACTTCCACACCAGTCTTAGTTCCTCCAGATACAACAAAGCCTTTCCAGATTTTCTGTGATGCTTCGTTGCAAGGATTGGGTGCGATCCTTATGCAAGAAAAGCAAGTTGTTGCTTATGCATCTCGTCAGTTGAAGACGCATGAGATCAACTATCCTCCACATGACCTCGAACTCGCAAGAGTTGTCTTTGCTTTGAAAATATGGAGGCATTACTTGCTTGGCAACCGTTGTGAGATCTTTTCTGATCACAAGAGTCTGAAGTATATCTTCACACAGCCTGATCTCAACCTTCGTCAGAGGAGGTGGATTGAAACAATCAATGATTTCGATTTGACCATCAACTACATCCGGGCAAAGCCAATGTCATGGCCGATGCTCTCAGCCGAAAAGCTTATGTCAACAACCTCATGGTGGAAGAACAACAGCCTCTCTTGTGCGAGGAATTCCGCAAGCTCAACCTTGAAATTGTGGAGCAAGGTTATCTTCTGAATCTTCTAGCAACACCTCTCTTGGAAGAAAAGGTCCGTTCCATTCAGCTTGGTGATCCTTACACTAAAAAGATCATTTCCAGCATTCAACTTCTGAAGTATGAGTCTTTCCACGTAGATGACCAAGGCACTCTTTTCTTTGAACACCGGATGTTTGTTCCGAACTACCCGGGTTTAAGAGAGCAAGTTCTCAAGGAGGCGCATGATTATGTTCTTTCTATCCACCCTGGAAGCACTAAGATGTACATGGACTTGAAAACACAATATTGGTGGCCTGGTTTGAAACGATATTGTGCCAAGTATGTCTCAGAGTGCGATGTTTGTCGCAGAGTTAAAGCTGTCCATCAGAAACCTTCTGGTCTTCTACAACCATTGAAGCCTCCGGAATGGAAATGGGAGAAAGTAGAGATGGACTTCATCACTGGTTTTCCAAGGTCGCAGAAGGGCAACAATGCAATCTTTGTTGTCATTGACATGCTTTCCAAAGTATCTCACTTCTTTCCAGTCAAGGAAACAATTTCTGCAATTCAGTTGGCTGAGCTCTATATCAACAGAATTGTCTCTCTGTATGGAGTTCCTCTTGAGATCAGTTCAGACCGTGGAAGCATCTTCACTTCCAAGTTCTGGGGAAGTTTCCAAAATTCTTTGGGAACAAAACTAAACTTCAGCACAGCTTACCACCCTTAGTCGCAAGGACAAGTCGAAAGGATCAATCAGATTCTAGAAGATATGCTACGTGCTTGCGTTATCTCTTTCGGCATGAAGTGGGAAGAATGTCTTCCTTATGCTGAATTCTCTTACAATAACAGCTTCCAGAAAAGTCTAAAGATGGCACCATTTGAGGCTCTCTATGGTCGCAAGTGCAGAACTCCGATTGGTTGGTCGGGCACAGGTGAAAGAATATTGTTTGGCCCCGACATTGGAACTCAAGCGGAGGAGAAAGTACACATCATTCTTGAAAATCTGAAGATTGCTCAAAGTCGCCAGAAGAGCAATTATGACAGGAAGCACACGGACATGGAGTATGTCCCTGGTGATCTCGTTTACCTTCGTGTCACTCCCATGAGAGGCACGCACCGCTTTGGTATCAAAGGAAAGCTGGCTCCTAGATACATCGGTCCTTTCAAAATCCGTGGAAGAAGAGGAGAAGTTGCTTATGCTCTTGAGCTCCCTGAACAACTCAAAGTCCATGATGTTTTCCACATCTCTCAACTCAAGAAGTGCTTCAAGGATCCTGGCAGGACCGTGGACCATGAACTCATCAATCTCTAAGAAGATCTGTCTTATCAAGAACACCCCACAAAAATTCTTGAAGTCGCAGAAAGAAGGACTCGCAACAAGTCCATCAAGTTCTGCAAGGTGCAGTGGTCGCACCATTCCGTTGATGAAGCCACCTAGGAACGTGAAGATGAGCTCCGTGCCAAGTATCCTACCCTCTTTGAGTCTTCTTCTTCCTAGAATCTCGGGGCGAGATTCCTGTTTAGTGGGGGAGAGTTGTAGCATCCCAATTGTCTAACAATTGTAATGCTACGTGTCCTAGTAAGATATTGGCTACTTCAGATATATTATTGTTGCATCATAATTATATCATGCTCATGTCATGATGCCACCTTGCATTTGAGCATCATATAAAATCCCTTTTTCTTTTGGTTCTTCTATCATATGCATTATTAATTGTATTTGCCTCTTGATATTGTATTTGGTTATTGATATATTGTTCAATGCCCAAGTTGAGTTGGGGGTATATCTTTTATTTCAATTCCATCACCTTTCTTTTCCACCACTTTATAATTCCACCACCCTACTAGACCATGAGCTTGTTTGTCTTTATTTGGGATTTCTCTAGCTCATGGGCAGTAGGGTGGATCTAGTCCTTAAATTCCTTTGCTTGGCTTTATTTCCATTTCTTGGAAATGCATAAGAATAATGCCATCATATTATTATTGTTATCACAAATAAATAATGGCATTATTATTTTTGCATGGGCCATGCAAGCTTCTCCACCACCTTTTTACTCCATTGGTTTTTCTTTGGATTTGAAGGATCCTATCTTGGGAAACCATCTACCACCATTACACATCCTCATAGTCTCACCACATCTTTTTCTTTATTTAATTTTCCTCATGCACGTTCATATGTGACTCTTTCCACCTAATTCTTTTCTTCCTCTTTCTTTCTTGTTTCTCCTCCACATTGTTTCAAGCAAGATCAAGCTTCATGTTTCTTCTTGGTTTGGCCTTGTAAACAAAAACTAAAACCTAAATGCCTAACACCATCTAAATCTAGTTCCTCTTTTATTTTTCTTTTAAACCTAATTTACACTAAACTCTAACATTGTTCTCCTCTCTCTCTCTACCATGATGAACACCCAACCCTGTCTCACTCTCCTTGGCCCCACCCCAGCTACCTACCCCAAACCTAGACAAAACCCTAACCCGAGCCATGCCCATCTAACCCTAGCCGAGCTACCCCCTCTTCTTTCTTTTCTCTGCCGCGAGCTAGCCCCACCCTACAGCCACCACGATGCCCTGGTCCACCTGCAGCCCCTCTGCCGCTGCCCAGCCCCAGGACAAGCCCAGCTCGCCATGTGCTCGGAAAGAAGAAGGAGGAAAAGGTGGCACCGAGTCCACTTTATCTACCCTGCCATGGCTCCCTCTCCTCTCTCTCCCTCTCACTTTTCCCTCCTCCCCACGACTCTCCTGGCTCGCCAGAACTGCCCCGAGCTGCCCCTCCTCTTCCCCTTCTTCCTCCCCGACAACAGCTCCTGCCGCCGGTCGCCGCCAGCACCACCTCGTCCCCGTCGTTCCAGCCGAGCAGCTCGTCCTGGAGGTGACCTGGAAGCTCGAGGAGGTTCCTCTACGACGCCCTGTCCACACCAACGCGAAGGAGAAGCTCCCAGGGTCGCCAGGTCCTCGCCGACCTGACGAAACCCTAGCCGCCGGAGCGCCAGCGATCTCGCCGCTCCGCCGCTCCTCGCCACGATCCGCGCCCGTCGTCGAGCCCGCGATGAGCCCCTCTTTTCCCCTGACACGATCAGGCTCGCCGTACCGCCCTAGCCCCGCCGTTACTTTTGCCGAGCGCTCTTAGTGCGCGCCGCTCGCCGGTGTCTGCAGCCTCCCCGCGCCGTGCAGAACCCTAACTAGGCCCCCGCCACCCTCCTGACAACTACCCGAGCCAGCCGCACCGGTTAGCCCCTCCGCGCGCACTCCTGCGACCCGAGATCGAATCCCCGCTCGCGCCACGCGCCGAATTTCCTCGCCAGACGGTGGAGACGAAGAACAGTACCGGGCCGTGGTAGATTTACAATAAGCCCCCCACCTTTTTGACTTCTGCAACCCGCGCTCCTAGAGACCCCACCTGTCCGTCGCCCTAGCCATCTTGTAGAAAGCCCCTCCGTTTTTCTCAGACGTAACCCGCGGTCCAGCTGACGCCCCACCAGTCAGCCTCTGGGGGCATCCCCACTGGCACGTGGGCCTCCAGCCTCTAGCCCCGCCTGTCAGCCTTAGTGGGCTAGCCCGAGCCCGGTAACAAAAGGCTTTCCCGCGCGCGTGGCCCAGTCAGCGCCAGGCCCACCCGTCAGCGACTGGGGCTGTTTTCTCCTGGGTGACAAAAGTATTTTTTCCTGAGTCTGTTTTTAATTAAATCTTTTCCAAATTGATTTAAATTCAAATTCAAATCAGATTTAAATAATTTTTAAAATACAAATCCAAATAATACATATAATATATGTTTTGGAATCAGAAAAATGTGAGGAATTGAAATATGCCCTTCAAAAGATGTTTTGAACACTTTAAATTTCGAGATGATTAAAATTACATTAAAATGCCCTTTTCCTTAATTAATTAATAACTTTTATTTTATAACTCCAAATTTGACAAATAATATGTCTAAATCGATCAGCGCGACGAGCCCGTTCTATTTATGCAGTCCTTGTTCTGAATTGAAGCATGCATCATGTTGTCATTAAAAATCTGAACTGTTTATGACGATAAAACTTGGTCAAATAAATAATAAAGTGCTTTATTTCCTGTATCCACCCCTCACCTTTGCCATGCTACTTTAATGCCATGTAATTGTGCATCATTCATCATGGCATGCTTGGTTGCTTGTTGCATTTCAATTCATATGCTTGTGCACTTTATTTATGTTGGCCCTTGTTTGTTTGGTTCTTCTTCGAATAGACTCCTAGCAGGAGAATTACCAGGAATCACAGGAGTACTACCCAGATCCATCTCTCGCTTCAACTGAGCTGCCAGGCAAGAGCTACCACATGCTTGCATACATACAGTACCTATTGCCTCTATCTTATTCTTGCATCATTGAGTCGCGATTGCATTAAATTGAATCACAAGTACTGCATAGCCTTTACTTTTAAACCCCACCGAAGCTTGTTCCTCCATCCCATGAGCCATTACCACAGGAGTTGTTTGAGCCATGCGAGTCATAGAAAAGCATGTTTAGGGTATGTGAGTGCCTGATGAATAATGAGGTACCTAAACAACTTAACCTGAGTAGTAATGGGATAACTAATGAAAGAGGCACCGGTGAGCAATATCTGCTATTTGGTTTTTCATGCTCACTTGTGTCCCGTAGGATCCCGAGTACTTGATTCCTGTTCCTTGACTATTCGCACTATCCACATCCGGGAGGCCTTATGGACCCCCCTGAGCTAGAGCTTGATTCATTCTTATTTCTTGGGGCCACAAATTAGTTTGGGGCTTTATTACTATACTGTACTTATGCCATGTTACTGCTTTAATAAGATTGTGCGTGGAGCACCTGTACTGTTTTGGATCGTGGAATGTTTTCGCGGTATCGACAAGCCCAGTCATATTTTCCGGTTCCCAGTCATTTACAGCCATTGACACAAACCTTGGGTCCGTCCCGGAGCCGGCCAACTTCGTTGCGGGTAGCTTAATGGGGTGGCCCCCTGAAATCTTTCTGAATCCTGTGATTGCTTTGTCGTGAATGCCTCGTTGGGTTTTGATTTGGTTTTTCCGAGGTTGATCGAGTGTGTGTTGCTATTTGTGCACCCCTGCAGGGTAAATCTTTCTGAAAGCCGTGTCCGCGGTTATGGACGACTTGGAGCACAGTTTCTCGATCATAGACAAGTATAACTAAAGTACCGCTTTTAATTGGACTAAGTACTTGACTAGTAAATAGTGCAACGTTCATGGAATGGTTAATAAAACTGCTTACGGATGATGAGGTTGTTCGTCTGCTTCCTCGTTGGTAAGCGAGGAGGATGATGGATCTTTTAATTATACTGTTATAACTGTTGTTCTTAATTCACGGACTTCCGTCTATCATTGGTTAGGCGGAAGGTTAGCGAGTATCTGTAGAATTGTTAGGTATTATCTTTTGCTGCAATTGCGTCACCCCAGGTTGTGTCCCCTTTAGCAGCATAAAGACTTGCTAAGTACCCCTAGGGTCTCACACGATAAATTGTTTTATTCAGATGAACAGGTGTACCCGTAGGATGGATACTGGGTGGAAGAGATAGATGATGTTGGCAACGATCATTTGGTGTAGAGATTCCGGGAATGGGGATCCGTGTGATCTGTGGGCGGGATGTGTTTATTTATGGGGCATCTTATGGCAATTTGCTTCTTATCCGTACTCGGATCTTGTTTTCCGCTTCCGCCTGATACTCTGATGCGTGATGTATGAGGAGCTATCCTAAATTATTATATCTATCTAGGACATTTGGATCTTGCCGTATGGCATTGCAATATTTCTATTTCTTTTAGATGGAATGGCTCTGAGGACTGTTGTATGTGGCTTGCATACATACTCATTTGTGTATGTAGTTGATCCCTTCGCCTGCCAATTACGCCGCTCGTTCTTGTCCCGTTGTCTGAAAGTGGTTAGGACGGCCGAAAGGTCTACCGTGAGTGGCCCTGGGCCCCATCGTACTATTTTAACCACTTTCGTTCAACCAGGCATTAACTAAGAGCGTAATTCACCGAGGTAGTTACAATCCGGCCTAGTACAAATCATAGCGTACATGATGGATCCGATTACAGAAGCATACGGAATCGCACTCATCCGACTTCGCTCATTAGTTGTCGAAGGACACTGAGTCTTGCTAAGTTTTACGCCATGGGACATCGGTAAGAACCCCTTCTTAGACGATTCCATGTTGAACTTCTTCAACACTTTGTCCAAATATGTACTCTGACTCAATCCAATGAGCCGCTTTGATCTATCTCTATATATCCGGATTCCTAGTATGTAAGTCCCCTCACCCAAGTCTTTCATCGAAAAACTCTTTTCCAATGACTCATTGGTCTCTTGCAACATCTGGACATCATTTCCAATCAGTAATATGTCATCCACATATAAGATTAGAAAGTTTACTTTGCTCCCACTAAACTTCTTGTATAAACAAGAATCATGATCGCTCTTGATGAAGCCAAACGATTTGACTACCTCATCAAAGCGAATGTTCCAACTCCGAGATGCTTGCTTCCACCCATAAATGGACTTCCGAAGCTTGCATACCTTATCAGCATTAGCCAGATCGATAAAACCCTCGGGCTGTATCATATACACGTCCTCGGTTAAATTTCCATTAAGGAAAGCCGTCTTGACATCCATATGCCATATCTCATAGTCGAAATAGGCTGCTATAGCTAACATGATCCGAACTGATTTAAGCATCGCTACAGGAGAGAAAGTCTCATCGTAGTAAACTCCTTGAACTTGTCGGAACCCCTTCGCGACAAGCCGTGCTTTATAGATAGAAACATTTCCATCCATATCAGTTTTCTTCTTAAAGACCCATTTGCACTCAATGGGTCTTGCACCGTCTGGCAGATCAACCAAGTTCCAAACTTGATTTTCATCCATGGACTTTAACTCGGATCTCATGGCTCCAAGCCATGACTCGAAATCAGAACCCACCATCGCTTCCGAATAAGTTGCCGGCTCATCACTGTCTAACAGCAATACATCACGAACACTTCGCAATCTGGTCGATCTTCACAGTGTCGGTGCAATTTTCGGCTCAAGTACCACGTCCGGCTCAACCTCTAAGGCTTTTGCCGACTCGCTGCTAGCCGGTATCTCTCAAATTTCTTCGAGATGCACCGTACTCCCACTGGCTCCCCGACTGAGAAACTCTTTCTCACGGAAGATACCGTTTCGAGCGACAAACACTTTGCCCTCTTCTCGGTTGTAGAAGTAGTAACCCAAGGTTTCCCTCGGATACCCCACGAAAATACACTTACCCGACTTAGCTGTAAGCTTGTCCGACTGAAGTCGCTTGACAAAAGCTTCACAACCCCAAATCTTAAGAAAAGACAAACTCGGCTTCTTGCCAGTCCACATCTCATGTGGTGTCTTCTCTACCGACTTTGATGGTACTTTGTTTAGTGTGAACGCTGCAGTTTCTAGACAATAACCCAAAAATGATAAAGGCAGATCTGTTCGACTCATCATTGACCATACCATTTCCAACAAGGTCCGATTCCTCCTTTCCGACACACCGTTTCTCTGCAGCATTCCTGGAGGAGTGAGCTGGGGAACTATTCCACAACTCTTTAGATGGTCATCAAACTCATGGCTCATGTACTCGCCTCCTCGGTCTGACCGGAGAAACTTTATTTTCTTGCCAAGTTGATTTTGTACCTCATTCTGGAATTCCTTGAACTTTTCAAAGGCTTCCGACTTATGTTTCATCAAGTAGATATATCCATACCTACTCAAATCATCAGTGAAGGTAATGAAGTACTCATAACCACCTCTGGCTGTCGTGCTCATTGGGCCACATACATCACTATGTACTAGTCCCAATAAGTCGGATGCCCTTTCACAACTGTTTGCAAAAGGTGTCTTGGTCATCTTGCCAAGAAGGCAGGATTCGCATGTCTCGAACGACCCCAAGTCGAACAAAGTTAGGAGTCCATCATCATGGAGCTTCTTCATGCGTTTCCAACTTATATGACCAAGCCGACAATGCCAAAAGTAAGTCATATTCAGCTCATTTGGTTTCAACATTTTCACATTTATGTTATAGACAGATTCACCCTCAAGATTCAAAATAAATAACCCGTCCCGGACGGGCGCAAAGCCATGAAACATATCATTCAAATATAAAGAACAACCATTATTCTTAATATTTGACTCATAGACCTGTCTCATCAAACATGAGGCAGAAATGATGTTTTGACTAAGCACTGGAACATAATAACAATTATTTAGCTCCATTATGAATCCAGAAGGTAAATGAAGTTGCATTGTGTCGACTTCCAATGCAGCGACTCTCGCTTTGTTTCCGACTCTAATGTCAACCTCGCCTCTTGCCACGCTCCTAGTTCTTACCAGTCCCTACAACGAGTTGCAGATGTGAATGACTGATCCGGTAGCATATACCCAAGAACTACCATGTGCATCAGCAAGATAAATGTCTATAACATTGCAAACAAGCGTACCTGAGCCGGAAGTCACACCTCTGCTCTTGGCTTTATCAGCCAAGTACTTGTTGCAATTCCTCTTCCAGTGGCCATCCGACTTGCAGTAGAAGCAAGTGGATCCGGCTGCAGGAGATGGCTTAGTCCCTGAGGAAGCGCTTTGGACTGGGTCCTCCGCCTTACCTCCTGACTTTGCCTTCTTCTTCTTAGTCCAAGAACTCTTCTTGAACTTAGCCATGTTTTGTACCATAAACACTTGACTGGCACCTTTCTTGAGATCCACCTCAGCCTGCTTGAGCATCCCATGTAATTCAGTGAGCTTCTTATCCATACCATGCATGTGGTAGTTCGATATGAACTGGCCATACGCACTAGGAAGAGAGTTCAGAATTATGTCAGTAGCGAACTCTTCACTAATGGGGTAGCCAAGCCTTTCTAGAGACTGCACATAACCAACCATCTTGATCACATGCGGACTCAGTGGATTGCCATCCTTAAGCTTGCAGCTCAACAAAGCCTGAGAGACTTGATACCTCTCAGTCTTTGCTTGAGCCTGGAACATACTTTTGAGGCTTTCGATCATATTGTAGGCCTCAACATTCTCGAACTGTTGCTGCAAGTCCGGTTCCATGTGAGCAAGAATAAGACAGCTAATCTCCATGGATTCATCACAAATCCGACGGTAGGCATTGGTGGCTGCGACAGTCGCATTCTCATCCGGCTCAGCTAGAAGTGGGTTGTCTAGGACACAATCCCTTTTTTCTTGTTTGAGAACAATTCTCAGATTATGATACCAGTTGGTGAAATTAGTTCCATTCAGCTTATCTTTCTCTAAGATGGTTCTCAAAGCAAAACCGGAAATCTGAGGAAGACTGCTAGGTGCCATTGATCTACAACAGAAAATATGCAAAACACTTAATACATGTATCCATAAAGAGAAAGCATATTAAACACTTTAATATTTATGCTCCCACTAGAACCAACACCCCTCCGATGGTTACTTAGTGATTCAGGACCCTAAATAAGCAAGTCGACTAGTGAGCTTTAGCATCACCGCTAGCCGTCAAGTGATCTAGGTAGACAACTCCTTGTCAATCGTATCTCATACGACTCCTGTTGGATGGGTGGCATCACATGCCCCGGCTCCCATCCGACTTTTCCCCAAGTCCCATAGCCGTTGTGATAGACCTGTCTAGATTACCAAGTGCTTCCGTTGTAAGAGTCCGACTCGAACCCACCTAGTCGGAAAGAATTGATAGCACCTCAATTTTATGAGCCCACTACCAAAAATGTCCGACTTGTGATGGTGCAGCACTTGGCGGGGAAACCGACTAGACCTTCTTTGAGGGATTATATTCTACCAACTATCTAATAGAGGTAAAACAGAGACATAACAATAACACAAAATAAAAGCAATTATAATGTGAAATGGTATGGCTCTCTTCATGGCGATCTCCATCTCCATAAAGCCTGTAACCCGACTCGTGTCAACTCTTGTCACGTGCCATCTTACACCATGTAGCTGACTTGTACACTGACTTGCATGCCATCCGGATTCTCCAAACAGCTACACTAGCTAGTAATGCAAATTACACAGAGAATCCGACACGCATGCCATTATACAATAAGATTACAACACCTAGGCTCCAGCCGGCTGACAAAAACCGTGATACGTAGATCACGTATGGATTACACACATCACATGCACATAAGCCATACCATTCACAACATCATCCTATAAAAATAAGTTATGCATATATACGATATCTACAGGCATTTTGAAACTCGCAATGACATCTAGGGTGCTACGACAGGGCGAAGCCGGCGGTCCCGCTCGACGATTTTTCTGAAAACGCAGATCTCATCTGCATTCCGGACATGGATTTCATCATCGGATAAAACAATTTTACCCAAATCCGATTCGGACTCCGATTCGATCAAACCCTTTGATCTTCGATCACCGCATCCAGGTTTACGTGTCACAGTCTACCCCGATGGCAGAAACCGACCGGTAGGGGTATGTCGTTCCACGACCTTAGCAGTTAGATCACGGAAACCAGATCATCCATTCCCCCGAGTACAGTTGATCCAATCAACTTTGTACAAAACCGATTTATCTCATAGATCGACCACCAAAACTGCAATTAGATCCAATCTAACGCCAACCGCATATCACATATGCGCGATCTCGAGCCTAAAACCAGAAGCTAACGCTCTGATACCACTGTCGGGCCACGTAGAGATAAACAAAACTTTTCCCTACGCGGTGATCCCAATATCCAGCTCAGGTAGAAGGCCATGAGGATTACCACTAGACGCGCAGTTGCGGAATTGATGAAGCACGTCGCTTGATGCAGTGCAGTCTTCGCGATCCGTTTCGGTTTCACGATCCACGATCCGTTCTTTCTTCACGATCGTCGAAGTGCTGAACGTACAGCACCTCCGCCGGTATCCACACGTACGAGGAGGAGCATCGGCGGTGGACTGCTAGGTCCGGTACGGCGACGACAGGACGGACTGGGGCTAGGGTTTCCAACACATGGAGTGACCTAACACTTGTGCTCTAAGCACCTGCGCCCCAGCTTATATAGGGAGTGAAAGTGGGCTCCACTCACTTGTGGCCCATTCACTAAAAAGGCCTATATTAGCCACTGTAAGTCTCACTTGCTGACTAAGTCCATGTCTCTATTTGGGTCCAACCCAAATAGGTTTCCTGTTTGGGTCTAACCCAAACTTGATCCCGCTCTTAAGTGTGTGACCCGGCAGGCTCATGGTAACCCGGACACGATTCTGAGTCTCAGTCATGATCGATCAGTTGGTAGCGGCTCCTTGCAGAACGTGCCAACTCCCAAGTACCAATAAGTCATGACGACATACCTTTCCAATGTGACTTTCGTCCGAGTCCCTTTTGCCTCACGATATACCTTGTCGGACTATAGGCGAATGATTGTCATCCCTTAAATAGTCTGACTCTCTTTCTCGATCCGAGATAAGTGATTCATCCGACTAACTCTTAGTCGGTTGCCTCGGTTAACACTTAATCCGAGACGCGCATGGCCGTGCTTTCCGAATCATATCTTCCGAGAGGGCCCAGAGAATATCTCTTCAGATGGAGGGGCAACATCCCGTCTTGGTTATTCACATCACGCAGCTTGATTCTCAGTCGACCCGAACTCCGCCTTTATAACTGCCCAGTGACGGAACAACGTTTGACAGAACCTAAGTCGGAGATCCTCAACTCGGATTGTGCAATAACCTCAGGTCTAAGGATTACATTGATTGAGACATGCAAATGACGGCTTGTTCGTTGCATCTCAATATGGGTCAGTTCAACTCGCTAAACTCTTTAGCCGAATCCGTGTAAGTCAGAATAGCATCTCCATGCCCATGACAAGTGGAACCTAGTCATCTGCCGACTTTCACATTGGTCTAAGTTGTGTGTCCGGCACAACCTCAATGACCAAGGACAATTAGTATGAACAACATGAATATGTAGTTCCACAATCAAATCACATATTCGATGATACATATCAGCAGTTCATACATGGACCATAACCTTATGAATACACAGGAATATCATCATTCATGATTGCCTCTAGGGCATATTCCCAACAGATTAGTTACGACATAATAGAATCGAATGAACTGAAATGTTCCCCTTTTAAATCAAATTAGGCACAACTTTGATACAAGGGACCTATATGAGTTCACAGTTCATGTTCGGCAGTACACTGTAAAACTTGATTTTGGTTGCAAGAGGGTTGTGTTCAGGCAAGATGTGCATCTGCTTGTGAATTGCAAAGAGGTTGTGTCTGTTTCGCAGCTGGTAGATATGCTTGCCGCTAGAATTCCCTAGGGTTCTATACAGAGGACAAAATTGGTGTGGCGCAACATGAATGATACCTATCAGCAAATTGAGCACTCCCATGAGCTTCAGATGGTTTGGGAGTGTTGTGCAGCTGATCGTAAGGTGAAAGTTGAAGCGATGATTGATGATATTATGCAGATGCTGGAGATCTTGCTGCCAGAGCTTCTGCTCCTAGAGAATACGGACCAATAGTTGCTGATCTAGATAAGTTCAGTATACGCATAGAGGTGGATTCATACATGGCAAAACTTGATGAGGGAGTTAATAAGCCAGTTTCGTCATGTACTGTGGAGATCACTATCGATTCCAAAACCATAACTCTTGATGAAATGAGAGAGATGATCGGTAAGGAAATCAGTATTGGCCCTAAGAAGATGGAAAAAATCCGGTGGTGTCATCATAAGAAGCAGCAATTCATAGATGTTTTGGATACTGAAGATCTTATGCAGATTATGCGACGGAAGAAGCGAACCAGGAAGGTGTTCTTCCTTGGTACCATTTCTGATGTTTTTGAACAGGTTATAGTGGATGTAGATGCTTCTGTAGTGGCTGAACAAAATGAGGTGGTCGACGTTGATGAGATCTGATGAGAGCTGCTACCTTGGGCTTGTCATATGGACCGCGGGGTTCCCCTGCCTGTATTTGTAATATTGACTGCTGTTGCATTTAGAGCATGTTTCTGTGATTATGTTTGTTGAGAGATTGCGATATAATGTTGTGCGAGCTGTTGAGATTTTCGGACATGTCACTCACTGAAACCATCGTTGTTGTAATAAGACATAAGTACATTGTAGTTGACATGATTATGTTTCTTAAGATGACGTACCGTACTTGTTTCTGTTATTATGTTTGTTGGGACATTGTAATGTAATGTTTTGTGAAACCATGATTGGACTAGTGATGCATAAATACATTGTAGTTGGTATGATTATGTTTCTTGAGATGATGTACTGTACTTGTTTCTGTTATTTTGTTTGTTGAGAGACTGTAATGTAATGTTTTGCAAAACTATGACAGGACAAGTGATGTGTAAGTACCTTGTAGTCGACATGATTTTGTTTCTTGAGTTGATGTAATATACTTGTTTCTGTGATTATGTTTGTTGAGAGATTGTTATGTGATGTTTTGTGAAACCTTGTTGTGATTATGTTTGTTGAGAGATTGTAATGTAATGTTTTGTGAAACCATGACTGAAGAATTGATGCATAAGTACCTTGTAGTTGACATGATTTTGTTTCTTTAGATGATGTAATATACTGGTATGTTTTCGTTAGGCAATGAAATTGGGATGTAGGGAGTGCAGGTTTAATATTTGAAATGAGAATGTGCAAAGAGAATCCATATCAGGCAGGAGACAGTAATCCAGGGAAAGGGCATGGTATCCATTAAACTATTGTAACATGCCAATTTTGTCATTGTTGCAGTGGTAGAAGGGCTACTCTCTCTCTCTCTATCTCTCTCTCTCTCTCTCTCTCTCTCTCTCTCTCCGACACCGACGCCGTCGCCTGTGACGACGCATTCGCCATGTTGTCCTTGAACGGCGAGGACGACAAGTCGAGCAGCGACAGCCTTCTCTCCGACATCGAGTATTCCTTCCATGATGTGAGTTCCTCTGTTTTCTCGGGCTAGGGTTAGGCAATGGTAAATCTCTCGATCTGAGCTCCATATGTGCATGCAATCGTGTTTGATTTCAGCTTTGCGTTTACCTATAGGTACCACATACGATCTACGACTCCGAATGGGAGGGCCTAGATCTCGATGGAGAAGTGCCATGTGACCATGGGCTAAAACTGAGGAGATATGTTGCATTCGAAGGCAGTAACACTGGGAGAAGGTTTTTGGGCTGTACAAATCAGGTTTGTTTACATTATGTGCAATTGTGACATGAAGTAAAATGTATCGTGCATGTTCATAACACTATAGTGTGTGTGTTTTTAGGTTGGCCCGGTGTGTAAAGCAGTAGAGTGGGTGGATCTTGAGTGGCCAGATGCACTTAAGAAATGTTTGGCACAATTATGGGAGATGTTGAGTTGGAAAGGTCGGGGAGATTTACTGATGTAAGTGATGCAGCTGACAAAAATTACAAGTTGTCGGTACGAAATAAGGAGCTAGAACAAGAAATCGAGAATTTGCAATCAGAGCTAACTAACGGAATCGATGGGAGCTTGGTTGTTGGAACTGTAAAGAAGCTTCAAGACAGTCATAGGTTGCTGATTCATAATGCAGAAAAGGAGAGGGATCAGCTCAGGGAAGACAAGAAGGAGCTAGAGTACTGCATTGCGGATCTGTTGAAGGAACTGAAGAAGGCGCGCGAGGGTGAACAAGGACAGACTATAGAGGATAAAGGAAATTCGAGATGAATAATTTATGTTGTGCCAATGCCTGAAACTAGTTAATTGTAAGACCTGAAGTTGCGCTTTCCGAACTAAGCCAAACTCAATCCTCGAGCAAACTAATTTCAGACGAACACACATATCGTGCATAGAGTTAAGTTCACGCTTACAAAATCACCACTGTAGAGGATAAACCAGGTAGTCTAGTACTAAATAGACATATGTTGTGTTCAAGTGAGCCTGGCCCGGAGCAGCCTGTTTTCCTCCCAAGATTGGCCAGCTCCTTTAGTACTATGTCGTGCTTCAGCTGTAGGTTCTAGCGCTCCATCACGGATTGGAGAATTTTGTTCGTAGCCATACAATTTTCCTTCAAGATCCCTTTCATGATCTCCATCTGCTTCCTAGCCGAGGCACGAACTTCACTGTGTAGCTTCGCCCAGCCGGCGTTTAACTCCTTCAGTTTCTAGCACTTGTCAGAAAGGACCACGAGTTCAGCGCGCAGTTGGTCAAAGGCCAGTTTCTAGGAATTCTGCTTCTCCCTTTGGATTGCTATCTTGTCATTTAGCCAGGTCGCCAGGTCCTAGTCGACCTTTTGCCTCTTTCCCTGCAACAAAAATACATAGTATGGTTTGTTTAGTTCACCAGGACAAGTTGGTTAGTTTCCATAATTAACTGAATCGACTAGTGGCACTGTCATAATTTCAAGGAAGAAGCAATCTAGTACTAATCAACATTTTATGAATCGACTAATGGCATTGTCATAATTTCAATTTCAAAGAAAAATAAAGATTTATCTACAGTTTAGTGTGTTGTGGGTTTTTCTCAATATCACCAAATAGTAGTGGGAGAGTGGCAAACTCATAATGCAGAAACCCATGTCCAGATACATAATGGAAAGAGAACATGGTGTCCATTCATGAACATGAACACCAACACATGTCCAGATAGATAAGGAGTTGCCCTAGGATTCTTATTGCACCCTATAATGGGAAGCAGACATGGGCATTGCTCCCTGAACCCTAAACATTACAAAAGGAGTGGAGGACGAACTAATATTTGTGTCCCTGCTAACGGGAATCAGACTTGGGCATTGCTCGGATACGCCTCCAGACATGCCCTTGGGCAAGTTACACCACTTGTTCATGTTTATGTCCCAGTTTTGACTATGCATGTTTTACTCTTCAAATTCTGTAGTATGCATGTGTAGGATTTTTGGTAGAGTTTCTTAGTACTATTTTCGCAAGTGCGGTTTTGTAGTATGCCATGAGTAGCTCTATGCGTAGGAATTTCCATCCCAATTGGTTATCCTATTTTTCTAAGTTATGCTTGCTATGCTATATACTTGTATATATCAAGTACCGTTGGGAGGGTTCGAAAGACTCAAAAAATTTCTAAGTACGAGAGCTCTCTCGAGTGAACTTTTCTTCTCCAAAACCCCCTTCAAAATAAAACTAAGTTTTCTTCTAGGCGGAATGGTTGTCGGGACAACGAGCGGGATTTTGGTGGAGGACGGTCGCCCAGGAATCAAAGAAGTTTGCCATGTTTCAGAATTCAGAAGCTTCCTGTGCAACCACAATACATATGGGCTCTGTCTTGGCTTAGTACTTAGTGGGAAACCTCACCGGGGTACCAACATCTGGAGGTTCTTGGCACGGTTGGATCCAGCTGGTAGAGGGGCTACTAAGGGAAGGCTTTGCCATGGTTTTGTCTGTAAAAGGACTTGATCGTGGATTGTGGGGAAAGTGCACAACCTCTCGAGAGTATTGCAATCTGATCGATCAGCCGTGTTCACGGAAACAAAACAACATTGAGCATCTGAAGGATGGAGCCTCTGAAATATCTTCCTCTCTCTTTTCCAAACCTAACGTTTTATAAACCCCAAGGCATGAGTAATATCGCCATTGGGCGGGATTTTGGGAACTTGGTGCGTAATATCCAATTGCTAGGTTGATTGGGCACTTGGTGAGTAATATCCACGTGTTCCATTCGACCCTATACTATTTATAAAAGTTTACAAAGTAGGGAAAACTTTCTTCCTCTTTTCTTATTACATTGATAAAATTGGCTTTACGCAAATGAACCCCAGAGCCTACTCTTAGCCTTGCATGTAGAGATAGTCTTACTCTTTCCTTGGTGTAATTTGCCAATACATTCAAAGTATTGACCCAACTTGTTGGCTGCACGTCTTATGTGCAGAATCCGAAGATTGAAAGGTGCGTAGGGATCGCGGGTCTTCACGCAGCTAGCCTGAGGCATTGATGGACTCAAGTTTTACTTAGTTTCCGCTATTTTATTTGAGCTAGCTATAAGCTATGCAAGTTGTAATAATTATACTCTGGATTATTTGTGTAATAATGACTTGTGTTTTACATGATATTCATCGACTGTGAAGTGCTAGCTATTGATCCAGAGACTAGCATGTTAATCACAGGGACTTAGGATCCTTAGCGATCCAAGGTCGCAACAACATGGATCCACTAGTGTCATTTCATGTGTGTTCTTTTTACTAACAACAACCAGAGTCATTGAAATGTGTGTTCTTTTCACATACCACATATGGATCCACCAGTGTGATTGCATGTGTGTTCTTTTCACAATCCACCTATGGATCCACCAGTGTCATTGCATGTGTGTTCTTTCTACTAAAAACAACCAGAGTCATTGCATGTTTGTTCTCTTCCAAGACCACACATGGATCCACTAGTGTCATTGCATGTGTGTTCTTTTTACCAACAAAAACTAGAGTCATTGAAATGTGTGTTCTCTTCAGAGACCACACATGGATCCACCAGTGTCACTACATATGTGCTCTCTTCACAATCCACCTATGGATCCACCAGTGTCATTGCATGTGTGCTTTTTTACTAAAAACAACCAGAGTCATTGCATGTGTGCTCTTTTCACAATCCACACATGGATCCAACAGTGTCATTGAATGTGTGGTCTTTTTACTAACAACAACCAGAGTCATTGCATGTGTGTTCTCTTCAGAGACAACACATGGATCCTCTAGTGTCATTGCATGTGTGTTCTTTTTACTAACAACAACCAGAGTCATTGAAATGAGTGTTCTCTTTAGAGACCACACATGGATCCACCAGTGTCATTGAATCCACCAGTGTCATTGCATGTGTGCTCTCTTCACAATCCACATATGGATCCACTAGTGTCATTGCATGTGTGTTCTTTTCACAATCCACCTATGGATCCACCAGTGTCATTGCATGTGTGCTCTTTTCACTAACAACAACCAGAGTCATTGCATGTGTGTTCTCTTAAGAGACCACACATGGATCCACCAGTGTCATTGCATGTGTGCTCTTTTTACTAACAACCAGAGTCATTGAAATGTGTGTTCTCTTCAGAGACCACACATGGATCCACTAGTGTCATTGCATGTGTGTTCTTTTTACTAACAACAACCAGAGTCATTGCATGTGTGTTCTTTTCACATACCATATATGGATCCACCAGTGTCATTGCATGTGTGTTCTTTTCACAATGCACCTATGGATCCACCAGTGTCATTGCATGTGTGCTTTTTTACTAAAAACAACCAGAGTCATTGCATGTGTGCTCTTTTTACAATCCACACATGGATCCACTAGTGTCATTGCATGTGTGCTCTTTTTACTAACAACAACCAGAGTCATTGAAATGTGTTATCTTTAGAGACCACACATGGATCCACCAGTGTCATTGCATGTGTGTTATTTTTAGTAACAACAACTGGAGTCATTGCATGTGTGTTCTTTTAACATACCACATATGGATCCACCAGTGTCATTGAATCCACCAGTGTCATTCCATGTGTGCTCTCTTCACAATCCACCTATGGATCCACCAGTGTCATTGCATGTGTGTTCTTTTTACTAACAACAACGAGAGTCATTTCATGTGTGTTCTTTTCACATACCACATATGGATCCACCAGTGTCATTGAAATGTGTGTTCTCTTCAGAGACCATACATGGATCCACCAGTGTCATTTCTTGTGTGTTCTTTTTACTAACAACAACCAGAGTCATTGAAATTTGTGTTCTTTTCACATACCACATAGGGATCCACCAGTGTCATTGAAATGTGTGTTCTCTTAAGAGACCACACATGGATCCACTAGTGTCATTTCATGTGTGTTCTTTTTACTAACAACAACCAGAGTCATTGAAATGTGTGTTCTTTTCACATACCACATATGGATCCACTAGTGTGATTGCATGTGTGTTCTTTTCACAATCCACCTATGGATCCACCAGTGTCATTGCATGTGTGTTCTTTTTACTAACAACAACCAGAGTCATTGAAATGAGTGTTCTCTTTAGAGACCACACATGGATCCACCAGTGTCATTGAATCCACCAGTGTCATTGCATGTGTGCTCTCTTCACAATCCACATATGGATCCACTAGTGTCATTGCATGTGTGTTCTTTTCACAATCCACCTATGGATCCACCAGTGTCATTGCATGTGTGCTCTTTTCACTAACAACAACCAGAGTCATTGCATGTGTGTTCTCTTAAGAGACCACACATGGATCCACCAGTGTCATTGCATGTGTGCTCTTTTTACTAACAACCAGAGTCATTGAAATGTGTGTTCTCTTCAGAGACCACACATGGATCCACTAGTGTCATTGCATGTGTGTTCTTTTTACTAACAACAACCAGAGTCATTGCATGTGTGTTCTTTTCACATACCATATATGGATCCACTAGTGTCATTGCATGTGTGTTCTTTTCACAATGCACCTATGGATCCACCAGTGTCATTGCATGTGTGCTTTTTTACTAAAAACAACCAGAGTCATTGCATGTGTGCTCTTTTTACAATCCACACATGGATCCACTAGTGTCATTGCATGTGTGCTCTTTTTACTAACAACAACCAGAGTCATTGAAATGTGTTATCTTTAGAGACCACACATGGATCCACCAGTGTCATTGCATGTGTGTTATTTTTAGTAACAACAACTGGAGTCATTGCATGTGTGTTCTTTTAACATACCACATATGGATCCACCAGTGTCATTGAATCCACCAGTGTCATTCCATGTGTGCTCTCTTCACAATCCACCTATGGATCCACCAGTGTCATTGCATGTGTGTTCTTTTTACTAACAACAACGAGAGTCATTTCATGTGTGTTCTTTTCACATACCACATATGGATCCACCAGTGTCATTGAAATGTGTGTTCTCTTCAGAGACCATACATGGATCCACCAGTGTCATTTCTTGTGTGTTCTTTTTACTAACAACAACCGGAGTCATTGAAATTTGTGTTCTTTTCACATACCACATAGGGATCCACCAGTGTCATTGAAATGTGTGTTCTCTTAAGAGACCACACATGGATCCACCAGTGTCATTTCATGTGTGTTCTTTTTACTAACAACAACCAGAGTCATTTAAATGTGTGTTCTTTTCACATACCACATATGGATCCACTAGTGTGATTGCATGTGTGTTCTTTTCACAATCCACCTATGGATCCACCAGTGTCATTGCATGTGTGTTCTTTCTACTAAAAACAACCAGAGTCATTGCATGTTTGTTCTCTTCCAAGACCACACATGGATCCACCAGTGTCATTGCATGTGTGTTCTTTTTACTAACAAAAACTAGAGTCATTGAAATGTGTGTTCTCTTTAGAGACCACACATGGATCCACCAGTGTCATTGCATGTGTGCTCTCTTCACAATCCACCTATGGATCCACCAGTTTCATTGCATGTGTGTTCTTTTTACTAACAACAACCAGAGTCATTGCATGTGTGTTCTTTTCAAATACCACATATGGATCCACCAGTGTCATTGCATGTGTGTTGTTTTCACAATCCACCTATGGATCCACTAGTGTCATTGCATGTGTGCTCTTTCACTAACAACATCCAGAGTCACTGCATGTGTGTTCTCTTGAGATACCACACATGGACCCACCAGTGTCATTGCATGTGTGTTCTTTTTACTAACAACAACTGGAGTCATTGCATGTGTGTTCTTTTAACATACCACATATGGATCCACCAGTGTCATTGCATGTGTGTTCTTTTCACAATCCACCTATGGATCCACTAGTGTGATTGCATGTGTGCTTTTTTACTAACAACAACCAGAGTCATTACATGTGTGCTCTTTTCACAATCCACATATGGATCCACCAGTGTCATTGCATGTGTGTTCTTTTCACAATCCACCTATGGATCACCAGTGTCATTGCATGTGTTTTCATTTGACTAACAACAACCAGAGTCATTGCATGTGTGTTCTTTTCACATACCACATATGGATCCACCAGTTTCATTGCATGTGTGTTCTTTTCACAATCCACCTATGGATCCACCAGTGTCATTGCATGTGTGCTCTTTTCACTAACAACAACCAGAGTCATAGCATGTGTGTTCTCTTCAGAGACCACACATGGATCCACCAGTGTCATTGCATGTGTGATCTTTTTACTAACAACAACCAGAGTCATTGAAATGTGTGTTCTCTTTAGAGACCACACATGGATCCACCAGTGTCATTGCATGTGTGTTCTTTTTACTAACAACAACCAGAGTCATTGCATGTGTGTTATTTTCACATACCACATATGGATCCACCAGTGTCATTGAATCCACCAATGTCATTGCATGTGTGCTCTCTTCACAATCCACCTATGGATCCACCAGTGTCATTGAATCCACCAGTGTCATTGCATGTGTGCTCTCTTCACAATCCACCTATGGATCCACCAGTGTCATTGCATGTGTGTTCTTTTTACTAACAACAACTAGAGTCAATCCATGTGTGTTGTTTTCACATACCACATATGGATCCACCAGTGTCATTGAATTGTGTGTTCTTGATACATTGCAAATGTATCTATAATTTTTGATGTTCCATGCTTGGTTTTATCCACTTTCTTGTGTTTTGTTCCAACTTTGGAGTACTTTTCATATGATTTCCTGGACTAACCTATTAACAAGAGCCACAGTGCAAGCTGCCTGTTTTCTGCTGTTTTTGGTTCTAGGAAAGTCAGAAAATGAATATTCTCGGAATTGGACAGGACAAAAGCCAAAGTGCCTATTTTTCCGGGAGTCATCAGATGCCAGAGTACGAGACGGAGTGGGGCCAGAGTCCGGCCACACCACCTGGCCGTGCGGCCAGGCTTGGCCCGCGCCAGGGGGTGGTGTGGTGGCCCTTGGCACCCCCTCGGCCTCCCCTTCTGCCTATAAGATGCCCTCGAGACGAAAACCCTAAGTGCCCGATCAGAAATCCACGAAAGAGTCTATAGCCGCCGTCATCTCCATCCCTAGATCGAGAGGGATCTGAAGCTCTTCCCGGCACCCTGTCGGAGAGGGGAATTCACCCTAGAGGCCTTCTTCATCACCATGCAAGCCTCTGGTGTGATGCGTGAGTAGTTCATCCTTGGACTACGGATCCATGTAGTAGCTAGATGGATGGTTCTCCTCCTTTGTGCTTTCATGTTTAGATCTTGTGAGCTCCGTTCATGATCAGATCATCTATTTGTAATTCTGCATGTTGTGTTTGTGGGGATCTGATGGATATTGAGATGCTATTTCAGATTGATTATTGATTCTATCATGTCTTTGTTATTTGTGACCTTGCATGCTTGCCGTTATTAGTAGCTATTTTGGCCAAGTAGATGCTAGCAACCCCAAGAGTTAGTATTTATGCTCGATAGTGGGTTCATGCCTCTGGTAATCTGGGGAAGTGACAGAAATCTCTAAGGTACTAGATGTGCTGTTGCTACTAGGGAGGAAACAACAATCCTTTATTCATAGAACAATCATATTGTTTACTTTACACGCAGTTTGTAAAGCAATAATCTGTTGCTTGCAACTTAATACTGGAGGGGGTTCGAATGATAACCTGAAGGTGGATTATTAGTCATAGATGCAGTTGGATGGCGGTCTATGTATAACGTTGTAATGCCCAATCAAGTCTCAAAGGAGTCAAGATGATTAGTATATGCATGTATTGCTTTCTCGATGTTTGTCAATTGCCCCGCTATAATTTGTTCACCCAGCATGTTATCTATCTTAAGGAGAGCCACCTCTAGTGAACTATGGATCCTGGTCCTTGTCTTTTACATACAATCTATAAATTGTTTACTGTTTTGTGTTTACTTTCTGCAAACTATTACTTCCTTCCATTCGATATGTTTAATCCTATGTTTTCCGCAGAACACGGTGAGATTGACAACCGCATCGCAAGTTGGGGACAAAGTTCTGTGGTTGTGTTGTGCAGGTCTCCACGTTGCTATTAGCACCGGTAGTGCGCCCTGCCAAAGCTCAGCTAGTAACACCTCTAGGGTGTTTCCTTGCTTGTGGCATCCCGCTAAAACCACTACTAGAAAATCACTGTGTTTTTGTGCATTGCATCATCATGACCGCATGCTCATGTCATCATGCCACATTGCATTTGAGCATCGTCTTCATCTTGCATGGTTTGTTTAAAAACTATTTTCGAAAAGCCTGGTTTTGTTTTCTAAACGCCCCGTCTTTATTTCAAATTAAAACCCGGGTCTCTGGAATATTTTGGTTTGTCTAAAAACGTTTTGCAAAAGCCCAGTTTTAAACAAATAAAATTTTATATTATTTTTTGGGGGCAGCCGAACCAGGCCCGAACCGGCCACCCCCCAAAACAACCAATCAGACCTAATCCCTAATCTACCCCAATCCTAATCTACCCCGCCTGGCCACCTCACCAGATTCTTCCTCCACCCTCCACCTCACCTCGTCCACTCCCAGGCCGCCACCTCACCTCCTGGCCCCACCCCCTGGACCCCGATCCCCACCCACCTGCCGCATGCTGCCGTTCGCCCCGCGTCCACGCCTCGCTCCCATCACGAGCGAGCGGCGCTCCGCTGGCCCACCAACCGTGTCGTTCCCATGCCACCTTCCCAACCCACACTTTCTCCCCTGGCCCACCCCGTGGAGCCACTCCCTCGTCTCTCCCTCTCTGTTGTTCCCTCACCCCGTCTTCTCCACCTACCTCTCGCCCTAACACTCCTCTGCCGATCCCAAGCCCGCCGTCCTCTGCGCCAACCGCCCCTGCTCGCGAGCGCATGTGCCAGCGCCGCCGCCCACGAAGTCGCCACCAGGCCCCCCTCCTGTAGAGCTCCTCCCCACCGGCTTCCCTTCACGAGGTCGACGACCCGTCCGCCGCTGTGGGCTGCGAGCGCCGCCGCGGCCTCCTCGGCCTTCCCCGCATGGTCGCCGCTCTAGTCGCCCGCCTACCTGTCTTCGACCTCGAGCGCCACCGCCTCTCGGCGTCTCCCCGGGCGCTTCTCCCCACGATGTCGCCGCCCTCCCCATCGACTCTCTCGGCTCCCTCCTCGTCGGCCCGGCCTCACCGGCGCCTCCTCGGGTCCGGTCGCGCTCTGCCTCCCCGAGCCACGGCCTCCTCTCCACCTCGCCTTCCGCGCCTGGCCCCGAGCAGAGCCCCCGCCCGGCCTCTGCCTCGGCTGCCTCACTGACAACCGCCGCCAGCCGCCTCCCTGGCCGCTGCAGGTCTGCGTGCTACCGCCGCGCGGTCCTCGTCGCCCCGCCGCCCTCGGCCTGTTTCCCCCAACTCAGTCGAGCTCCACCTACCCCGCCGCCTTGTGGGACCCCAACGGCATGCCGTCTTGCTCGGGCTTGTGTGCCACGCCCAGCTCGACCTCCACCTTGTGTGTTGAACCAGCTTTTTTGTGCATATATGCAGGTCCTCTACTGGTGGCCAACAGTGATGTGCGTTAGTAGATACTAGATGTCTTCTTCCACTATCGGTGTTGGTCTTTTCCTGCCTAACGTTTGGTTCGTGCCCATGTGAGATCGCTCGATGCCACCTGAATGGCCCCGAAGATAATTGTCTCCATGCGTCAAGATCTTCTCAACACCGCGGCATCCAATAAGCCCATCATCGACCACCACAACGCCAAGATTCTGGTTTCCGCCAAGATCTTCCGAAGACCGAGCCTCGGCACGCCAAGACCTCCGTCAGGGAACGCCAAGACCGTCTACCCCAAAGACCACGAACCCGATGCCTAAGGAACCCGGACGCCAAGGTCGCCGACACGGAACGCTGAGTTCTCCATCTTGGACGACAAGACCGTCGACATGCAGCCCGAAGACCGATCCGCAACGCCGAGAACCGCTCTTGGACCCAAAGGACGCCGTACGCCAAGCTCTTCACCTCGGACACAATAGCCCTGATCCGCACTCGATCCCCGTCGAACCCTGAGACCCAGACCCAAACCCCCCGGAATCCAGATGTGTGCCCCTAAGCCTCTATTTTTATAATATGACATATACCTGTCGCATCATTAAATCATCATGCTTACATACATGTCATCTGGTGGGTTGGTTAAATTGCCGATTCACCTCATAATTAAATATGGAGCTATATGCGGGCTTTTCTAGTGTTATATTGGCTCCATTTAAATTTGTGTAGCAAACCGATGCCATGTTTTGCCTTGTTAAAACAACATTTAATTTGCGGGGTTTCTAAATAACTTGAACCGTGTAATTAATTGTCGGGACCCAGGTTCGACTTAATATTGCCTAATTGCACCCCATCTTTGTCATGCCATGCGTCATATCATAAGCATGCCGGATCTTATGGCGTAGTATTAAATATTGCATCCGGTGTTTCTTCTAGTGTTTGCTTCTTCGCGGATTAGGCCGATGAGTTGATGCGAGTATCGACAAGTTCTCCGGATATGATCCGTCGGCAGTGTTTCCCAGGCGAGCATCCCTTCCCCTTCTACCTATTTTGCATTTATAGTCTTTATTTCCTCATGTTGATCTATTGCTATCCGTGTCGCGATGCTTTAGTGTTCCGTACCAGTTATATTCCTGCAGCCGTTATATTGCCTGGGACACCTCCTATGACCTATTGCTTGTTAGACAGTTGGCCCTGCGAGTCGTAGTTGCTTGCTCCGGTGTTGCTTCGCGCCGTCGATGTTCCACAGTTGTTGGGAGGTTGGCAGATGTTTAATGGTGGAGCTGATCATGATTCTATTTACAGTTTATTAATTAATGTTGTTCGTAGATATAATGAAGAGGCGCCGGTGGGTAATAGTAATTATTTGGTTTTTAACCGCCCACTTGTGTCCACCTAGGACCCGAGTTCTTGACACCTGTTCCGAGATCGAGCGCGCTAACCACAGGTGGGGTGTGTGGGCACCCCCATCGGCTTATTACCTGATTTCAAAGTATTGTATCGGGGGCCACAAGTAGTTTGGGGCTTTATTACTATTCTGTACTTAGGCCATGCTTTACTGCTTTATTTAAGATTGTGCATGGAGCACCTGTACTGTTTAGGATGTGGAATGTTTTCGCGGTATCGACAAGCCCAGTCACACTTTCGGGTTCCCAGTCGTTTACAGCCATTGGCACAAACCCTGGGTCCGCCTCGGAGCCGGCTGACTTCGTTGCGGGTAGCTTAGTGGGGTGGCCCCCCATGTACTTGCTTTGGGTCTGGGAAACGTCATGACTTAGGCTCCGTCGACATACCGATGGGTGTATGTTAATTGATCTGGCAAAAAGGGTCGAAGTGCGTGTGGATACTTTGGTGCACCCCTGCAGGGTTAAATCTTTTTGAAAAGCCGTGTCCGTGGTTATGGACGACTTGGAGCACAGTTTCTCGATCATAGACAACTATAACTACAGTTTGTTGTTATAATTTGACTTGTATCTGAGATGACTAGTAAGTTGGATAACTGCCATGGAAAGAGTAAATAAAACTGCCAACCGTGTGAGTTTCCTCGGCTTGACTTCCTCGTTTGGTCTCGAGGGGGAATACTAGGATGGGTATGTTTGGTGTTAGTGTCAGGTTGGATCCGAATAGGTCTCTCTTATCTCTCTCTGATAGTCGCCAGTATTACAGAGTCTCTATAGGTTGTTTAGTGTCGCTGCGCTGCCGCTTCAGTCCACCTGTGTAGGCGAGGACCGCCGAATTCTAGCCTCGCCATGTACTGGCCTCAGTACTGACGCTCCTCTTTATCCATTGCCCTTTGTCGGCACCCCTTTTGTTTTAGCAGGTTTGAGATCGACGTCGTTAGCAGGGTTACCCTTCCGGCTTGGCCTAGGCAAGGTTATGGACGCCATTGGTTATTCTTCAGGGCTCTTAGCCCCATTTGCATCTTGTCCGTACTCGGACGCTGTAATGTTTTCAAGGTGATTTGGATCTTTGTATTGTACATCTGTGTTCTTGACTCATTGAGTCACTGTTGTATATATATATCTGTTCTGTGGGTCCCATCGAGGACTGTTGTGTAATGGTATTACTTCGTTTTCCACCCGCACGGAAGTGCCTGGTAGGCGTCCTTGAATCGTTCTATGCGGGTTTGGCGGAAAGGGCTAAAACTTGCATAGGGCCGATTCGAGGGTGTTACATTGCTCCTACTGGTTCGATTAAACCTTGGTTTCATACTGAGGGAAACTTGCTGCTGTGCTCATCATACCTTCCTCTTGGGGTTCCCAACGAGCTCTACAGCAACACCGCTCCAGCATTTTTGGGCGCCATATACAGAGCCATCAGTTCTCTTCAGAGACCACACATGGATCCACCAGTGCCATTGCATGTGTGTTCTTTTAACAAACAACAACCAGAGTCATTGAAATGTGTGTTCTTTTCACATACCACATATGGATCCACCAGTGTCATTGCATGTGTGTTCTTTTCACAATCCACCTATGGATCAACTAGTGTCATTGCATGTGTGCTCTTTTTACTAACAATAACCAGAGTCATTACATGTGTGTTCTCTTTAGAGACCACACATGGATCCACCAGTGTCATTGCATGTGTGTTCTTTTTACTAACAAAAACCAGTCATGGAAATGTGTGTTCTCTTCAGAGACCACACATGGATCCACCAGTGTCATTGCATGTGTGCTCTCTTCACAATCCACCTATGGATCCACCAGTGTCATTGCATGTGTGTTATTTTTACTAACAACAACCAGAGTCATTGCATGTGTGTTCTTTTTACATACCACATATGGATCCACCCTACCAGAGTTATTTCATGACTATTCTCTTCAGACACCACACATGGATCCACCAGTGTCATTGCATGTGTGTTCTTGTCATTAAGAATAACCAGAGTCATTGAAACGTGTGTTCTTTTCACATACCACAAATGGATCCACCAGTGTCATTGCATGTGTATTATTTTCAACTACAGCTGTTGGCCACAAACAATCGGGATGTAGAGCTAACCAGCAACCGCTCTAGGCTTCTAGAAGACCCGATCCCCGATTGTTAGGCGCCGTTGGATCGGGGTGCATGGACGATAGTGATCTCCTTCGCGAGGGAGATCCGCGAGAAGTCTGTTCTACGAACTGATTGGCAGTGGCAACGACGCTGGGCCTACGTCCTTGCCCTTATCCTCTTAACCTCGGGGCTGAAGATCAGATCGTGTTCCTTCATCGCCATGGAGAGGGAGAGGCTCAAACTAAGCTTGCATGAGGCTCAAATGTTCGCCCACTTCGACATACTCGCGCCGCCGTTTGTGAGGCTTCTGGCCGGCTTCGAGCTCAGCTACGTTGGGGTTCCTGTCGCGCCACTCTTGCACGACAACGCGTTGGCGAGGAAGATCGAGGAGCGCTGCCGCCAGCTGTCAGAGCGGAAGAGGGCAATGGCGCGGTACTCGCGCATGAGCGCGTACTGGCGAAAGCTATTCAAGAAGGAGCGGGCTGCGTTGATTGAGCTATGCAGAACCCCCCGGCGGGAGATCCACCTAGATTTGTGCAACCCCGAAGAGAGGCAGCACTTCTGGGCAGTGCCTGGGCGTACGACCTCCACCGTTATCGATGCAGCGCGCCGTGAAGAATCCATGAGGAGAAGGAACACTGTCGGGAACGTCGGCATCGATTCCGACGCGGAGGAGGCTGGGGGCGACGCGGACAACATCGTCAATGATGGAGACTGTGGGAGCATCATAGTCGATTAGGGCCACTTAAGCATAAATTAAATCTATGTACGGCATCTTAATGCGCTCTTTGGATCTGGGTCACTTGAGTCATGGTAGATTATCGTCATAATCTATATATGTTAGCCATGTTTTAGTTGTCTTTGTCTTTGAAACTAGTCGACCGAAACTCGTCCGATCTTGAAAATAAAGTTCGCACGTTCCTGGCATATCTGATGGGACAATACGCTGACTCTGCTCCCAGCACTTGATGGCACAACCATTTGGAGTGCGCCAGAGGAGAAGGGATCGAGCGTGTTGTAATAGTGTACTACTCCTGTCCAGATATAACTAACTTAGTTTTTTTCGATATTTGAATGTGTCTATATCCAAAACATGTCTAGATACATGTTTTAGGTTTCTCTGTCTTTCAAACTAATCAAAAGTCGTCAAATTCTGAACAAACAAAGTCATTGCGTTCACACCTGATGGGACAATACGCTGACTCTGCTACTTGATGGCACAACTATAATTCTGGAGTGCGCTGGAGGAGATGGGAATGCAAGGGAGATGTGAACTAGTAGCCGCGTCCAAACGTAGGTAAAAAATTAATGTAATAATATTTAAAAAAATTGTAATCTGGTCCACATGACCCCATCACAGACACGTTGCACGCGCCAGATATAAATAAAGATGACACGGCTAGTTTAGTTTTAATGATATAATTCAACATACGATGTCATTGTGCCCGCATCTTTCTGCTCCTCTTATTAGTCTGCTAGCCCACGCTACATTAAGCATCAGTTATGAGGATAAAAAATGATAAAATGGCAAGTAATTTTTTTAAGCTTACCTTTCATCCGGAGAATCGTACAAAGATGAAATTGGCAGGGATTTATTATTTCTCCTGTAGTTAGCCAAAAGATCCTCAAGAACATCCTCAATCACCCCTGTAACTTCTTCATATTCTAATACACCTCTATTATTTGCCCTTTCCTCCTTGTCCCGCTTACCCTTTTGTTTCTTTTCACACCCCTTTCTCGCCGGCACCTCCACTTCTTCATAAATTGGCTGCTTACGTACGTTTTACTCCGAGTGCTCATCACCGTCTTCGCGCTACTCTTCCGCCAGTTCTGGCTGAGAAGCCTCATTTTCTGCCACCGGGGTGTGAATAGAGACAATATAAACCTCTTGATATGTCAGAATCCTCCACAATGTTTGCATTTCCTTTTCCTAGCTCCCAGCCTTGAACCTTTATCGGTGGAGGCTTCGATCCATAGCTTTCTAGGCCTCCCAGGTGGCCTCCTAAGAACTGGTGGTTGAAGTTTGAACCCTCGATCGACAATATCCCAATCATTTTCATCGGCCATAGGTGGTATGTTTTCTGCATAAGTTGCAGCAAACTTGTCCACGGAGAAATAGTTGTCGACATAGTTCTCTATTTCAGCTCCGTTACCTCTAAGCTTTAAGATGAAGTAAATTGCATGGTGACATGGCAGACCAGTAATCTGCCACTGCCTGCATGAACAAGTCTTGTTTCTAATGTCTACAGTGTACCTCCGTTCACTTCCACGCTTGTATTCTGCATAAACCTCAGCCAATGTTCTGGAACTTCTGACCATCCTCATCTTTATCGTTCTCATTGCCCTGGTTCTTGCATTCAGTAACATAACCACCTTTGGAACTATTTTATGGCCTAAATTTTTTTTTGCACAAATTCTTTGCCTTAAATCTATCTTCACCATTATGCACTGTCTTATTGCATCCAAAAGAATAACAATTCCAAGTGTCTTCATGCCCGAAATCTTATCATTGAAACTCTCTGCCAAATTATTGCAAACAAAATCCACCTTGCTTAACTCACCAAACTTGCTTCTGGCCCATAGCTTGGTGTGATGTTCTTCAAGGTATTTTTTCACCTTTGGCACTACATACATGTTCTGCAAGTAAGTAGCATGCGTGCTTGGGGTGTATGTGTATGCTGATCGCCACAAGTCCTCTTCAAAGATCTTTCCTTTGAACTTCTTCGTGAAGTTAGTAGCAAGGTGCCGCATGCATTCCCTATGCTCAACCCCAGGAAACACAACATCAACAACATTCTCAAGACCCTCACATGCACCGGTGTGTATCACCAAGCCTTCAGGGTGACCAATTACTTCCCGTAGTCTCTACATGAACCATGTCTAACTTTCATTTGATTCACCCTCAAGAACAGCATAAGCTACGGGTAGAAGCCAATTATGCGCGTCCAAAGAACAAGCAGAAGCAACATGTCCCCTGAACTTCCCTATTAAAGAAGTTGCGCCTATTGCCAAGTATGGCATGCAGCCGTCTAGGAACCCCTTCTAGCATGCCTTCAGGCAGACAAAACATCTCTTGAAGCATATCTTATCTGCCTGCTTATACCTGACCCCCCTCGAGACCTTTTCTCTCCCTTTCACAACCTCGTAATCGATGTCAACAACACTACCAGGTGATGTTTTCTCTACCCGAGCTTTGAAACTGTACAACATATGAAAACTTTCATTCCACTTGCCTTGAATGAAGTCTAGAGCCATCTCCTTCCCATCGAAGACTCTGTGGTAAGGAATCAGAACATTAAACTTTTTGCTAATCTTTGCTCTGAGTTCAGCAGGTCCAATGTTATGATCCTGCCTCACCCATTCAAGTACAGTAGCAGCAATCCACTTGGTAGTCGCCGGTCTAATTTTACCACTTAAAGAAGTATTAGGGTAGTTGTATTTCTTCGTGTTTACTTTGATCTAATTTGATAAGAATCCAAATAATTCAGAGCTAGTTATCAATAGAATAAATATGAGAAAGACTGAAACTAAATGTAGCTATTGCAACCTGAAATGGGTGTCCACCCCGTATTGGAGATGCATGTAATCTCCATTTACACACATTACTTTCCCTATAGTGCACCCTAAATCTCTTTTGGTCGCTCTTTTCAATGATACTTTCGAACCCAACTCTGATTGCATAGGTTGCAACTGCATATCTGCAGTCCTCCACATTATCAAAGACAATCCCCTCATCAATTGTAGGATTGTCCCTATCAAAGTGTACCACTGGCCTATCCAAGTCTTCGTCGTCGTATCTACATCCCATTTCCACATCTTCACATTCCTCTTCCTCATCAGTCCCATAGTCAGGCTCAAAGTTCGAATCAACCAAATACTCTCCATCCTATCAGGGTCAGCAGCCATGTCTGGATATGCTTTCTCATCATCATCCGCACCGCCACACATTTCAGTGCCTTCATGCTCGCTTGACAAAGCATCATGCTCAAGGACAAGTTGTACAGACGTCCTGCGGTTACCAACACATATCCTTGCCATCACCACGGGACTAGAAACGCTAATTGGGGTATGCAGAAAAGGAATCACAGTTCTTACCCTTCAGTGTGGACGCATGGCACCTTCTCCGGGCTCCATACCTCCAAAGCTCTACACCCCGCTTCCTCTCCCCTTGTTTCGTTGTCCTCTATGCTCTCCAGACTTGAAGGATATTCCGTGCTCTCTAGCCGCGTAGGACCCATATTCGTGTTCTCAAGCCTCGTAGGATCCATCTCCGAGCGGGATCCGGATCACTAACATTGTTGGGCCCCTAACCCAACGGCCGACTCTCGGTTTTCGTTTCCAGACGCGCCTGGGTGATGGGCGGCGTCAAGGAGACAGGGCAGGGAGGGGAGAGGAGGGGACGTGAGGGGATGGCAGGGAGGGGAGGGCGGGAGGACGACGACCCAAGGGGATGACAAGAGCGGTGCACGACTGAGCGGAGTGGCGGCGGCAGGAGCAGAGGAGCGGAGCGGAGCGGAGCTGGTTGCGACAAAGCATGGAAAATTGCACAATAATGTGTTGGTGGGCGGCACCAGCCCTCGAACCTATGACGCGCGCCGTCGAAGGTGGAGGAGGTGGGCCCGCTAGTCAAAAAACATGCCACCTATCAGCGCACTATGCATGGTAGCACTTCATGGAATTTTTTAGCAGGTCCCACATGTCAGTCTGTTTGATCAAAACTTGCATGCAGTGCATGGATGGTTCACGCGCTAGTTCTGAAAAAAAGCCCGTTGATCCAAACTTGAAGTGGCAGTTCCGCTTCTTCTCCCCCGTATCCTCGTCTCCTCGTAGTGGCAGTTCCGCTTCGTCTCCCTTGTCTGTTTTGACATCTCGGATCGCTTTTTAGGATGCTATATTATCATACCATTGCTTGTTGTTCTGCGTCGTGACACCGTTAGTGCTCTAGGCTCGTGTCTCTAGTACAGTCTAGCCTAGGACCAGCACGGTACCATTGTTGAGCATCTTTTCAACTTTGCATTGCTGTTTTGATAATTGCTAATCCTCTTTGCTAAGCCTTCCTAGAGATCCACAGATATCTCCACGTGCGTTGTGTCGATCCCTGGTAATCGCTCGGTTCAATCTCTAGAACCGCTGATCTTTGTGGTTGCACGACACCTTTTTACTTCTGTTTGGTAAGAACTTGTAAGAGCTTTGTATATTTCTTGATGGATTACGCGTGTTTCCACCATATTTCCGTACCCGTAGGCATATACACCTATGCTTTTAAGGACTAACCATGGCAGATATACCTCTCGAACCGGTGAACATGACGAATGAAGAGATGCATGCTCACTTCACCAAGATTTTGGTCGGACGAGCGCAAGATGTTGATTCAAGTCTGGAGAATGTTGACCTCATGCTCAACGATACTATGGAGAAGATAGAAGGACTAGAGAAATCCTTCAATGACAAGATCGACGCCAAGTTTCAGGAGATCCTCGCCAGGCTACCTGCACCTGTGGCTACACCACATCCTCAGCGCCATCTACCCGACCATGTGGGACATGTGTGACGTGTGCCACTTGTTGGACACCATACGGTGGGTTTGTCTGCTCCTGCTCCAGTTGCACCACCTCAGGCAATAGCCCCTGAAGCTGCCACCCCAACTGCCGAAGCTGTTGCACTAACAGCTGCTGCTACCACGACTGACACTTTTGTGGCATATGAAGAGGATGGTGAGAACGACTATGAAGATGAGGATGAGTTCGATGAGTATGTCAAACAACCTCCTGGCTGTCCTCGGCATTACTACCGCAACGCTTGACCACCGGTACGTAATGATGATCATGTTGCTAAGCTTAAGCTCAATATTCCACCTTTTGAAGGTAGATATAATCCTGAGGCATATCTTACATGGGAATTGGAAGTAGTTCAACGTTTTGCATGTTTAAGATATCCTGAGAATATGTGTGTTAGTGCTGCTACTTGCGAGTTTACAGATTTTGCTTTGCTATGGTGGTCTGAATATTTTCGTGTCAATAATGCTAATATTCCTAATACTTGGACTACTTTAAAAACTGCTATGCGAGTTCGTTTTGTACCATCAACTTATCAACGAGATTTGCTAAAGAAAATGACTTGTTTAGAACAAGGCAAACATTATGTAGAAGAATATTATTAGGAATTACAAACTGGGATGATTCGTGCTGGTATTGTTGAAAATACGCAACAAATGATAGCTCGTTTCTTTCTTGGTTTAAATAAGGAGATTCAAAACATCTTATACTATAAGGAATATCGCACCATTACTCGTTTGTTTCACCTTGCTTGCAAAGCTAAACATGAAGTGCAGGATCAGCAACCACCATGGAGAAGATCTAACAATTATGCAGGTCATACATCGTCATGGACATCCTGACAATCAGCACCCTCTTTGTGTGGCACACCACCAACACCTACCATGTTCAAGAATGCCTTTGGCTGCTCCACCACCATCATCCAATGGCCCTTCTCGTAGTTCTTCTTCTGTGGCTTCCACAAGCAAGACGAACGATATACAATGCCACAAATGCTAGGGATAAGGTCATATTGAGAGGATGTGCACAATGCAATGTGTTATGATGGTACGCGATGATGGTGAATATGATTCAGCAAGTGACATTGATAAAGATACATTAGCTCTTATTTCTACTCGTGATGGGGATAATTCTGACTCTGAAGAAGAGACGGAGGTAATGGGAGCTGAAACTGCTAATCAATACAAGAGTTTAGTTGCACAACGTGTGTTGAGTGTGCAATTGAGAAAATTTGAACATGATCAACGCCACAACTTGTTCCAAACATGAGGCATTGTCAAGGAAAGAGCTATACGGATCATTATTGATGGAGGGAGTTGTAATAATCTGGCTAGTGTTGTGTAACACCCTCGAATCGGACCTATGCAAGTTTTAGCCCTTTTCCGCCAAACCCGCATAGAAATGATTCAAGGACACCCACCAGGCACTTTCGTGCGGGTGGAAAACGAAGTAATACCATTACACAACAGTCCTCGATGGGACCCACAGAACATATATATATATATATACAACACCGACTCCAAGAGTCAAGAATACAGATATACTATACAAAGATCCAAATCACCTTGAAAATGATAGAGCGTCCGACTACAGACAAGATGCAAATGGGGCTAAGAGCCCTAAAGAATAACCAATGGCGTCCATAACCCTGCCCAGGCCAAGCCGGAAGGGTAACCCTGCTAACGACGTCGATCCCAAACCTGCTAAAACAAAAGGGGTGCCGACAAAGGGCAAAGGAAAAAGAGGAGCGTCAGTACTGAGGCCAGTACACGGCGAGGCTAGAATTTGGCGGCTCTCGCCTACATAGGTATGGTGGACTGAAGCGGCAGCGCATCATGCACTAAACAACCTATAGAGACTCGATTCAACTGTTGGCTATTAGAGAGGGATAAGAGAGACCTATTCGGATCCAACCTGATACTAACACCAATCATACCCATCCTGGTATTCCCCCCTCGAGACCAAACAAGGAAGTTAAACCAAGGAACTCACGCAGTTGGCAGTTTTATTCATTCCATTATAGTTGCAGCACTTACTAGTCAGATATAGATATCATGAGTCATCCTGATAGCATAAGTAGTGGGCAGTTTTAGTTAACCATTCAGTGGTAGTTGCAGTACTTACTAGTCAGATACAATTAGCACGTGACATCCCAAACCCAGCAGTTGTTGGCACTTTTATTTCATTCCATTGGAGTTGCGATACTTACTGGACAGGTATAACATGACACGATACACCCCAGTTCCACCAGTTGTTGGCACTTTTATTATCCATTCCATGATAGTGAAGCTGATTACTAGTCACATATTAAGTCAAATTTATAGCACTACTTTAGTTATGCTTGTCTATGATCGAGATACTGTGCTCCAAGTCATCCATAACCGCGGACACGGTTTTCAGAAAGATTTACCCTACAGAGGTGCACAAATAGAAACACACACACGATCAACCTCGAAAAAACCAAATCAAAACCCAACGAGGCTTTCACGACAAAGCAATCACAGGATTCATAAAATATTTCAGGGGGCCACCCCACTAAGCTACCCGCAACAAAGTTGGCCGGCTCCGGAACAGACCCAGGGTTTGCGAGAACGGCTGTAAACGACTAGGAACCCGAAAGTGTGACTAGGCTTGTCGATACCGCGAAATCGTGCCGCGATCCAAAACAGTATAGGTGCTCCATGCACAATCGTAAATAAAGCAGTAAAGCATGGGATAAGTACATGATAGTAATAAAACCCCAAACTAGTTTGTGGCACCAAGAAATAAGAAATGAATCAAGCTCTGGCTAAGGGGATTCATGGTCCCATATGCGGATAGTGCGATAGTCAAGGAACAGGTATCAAGTACTCGGGGTCCTACGGGACACAAGTGAGCGTGGAAGAACCAAATAACATCTATTGCCCACCGATGCCTCTGCATTAGTTATATCTATTTCCAGCATTTTAACACTTGCATTTAAAGTCATGATCATCTCCACCATTAAGCATCTCCATCATTAAGCATGTGCCAACTTTTTATCAACGGTAGAACGACAACGACGCAAGGCAACACCGGAGCAAGCAACTACGACTCGCAAGGCCGACTCTCTATCAAACAACAGGCAATAGGACGTGTCCAAGGCAATATAGAGGCTGCAAGGAATATAAATGGTGCACGGAAACTAAAGCATCATAACACGGATAACAATAGAGCAACAAGAGGAAGTAAAGACTATAAACGCAAAATAGGTAGAAAGAGGGAGATTGCTCGCCTGGGAAACATTGCCGAAGGTTCATTCGAAGATCAGGTCGACACTCGCATCAACTCATCGGCCTAATCCACGAAGAAGCAAAGCACTAGAAGAAACACCAGATACACTATTTAATACTACGGCAGAAGATCCGGCATGATTATGATATGATGCATGGCATGGCAAAGATGTGATGCAACTATGCAAAATTAAGCGGAACTAGAGTCCCGACAATTAATTAGATGGTTTATGTTGTTTAGATACCCCGCATTTAAATGTTGTATTAACAAGACAAAGCATGTCATCGGTTTGCTACACAAATTTAAATGGAGTCAATATAAGACTAAAATAGTCCGCATATACGCTCCATATTTAATTATGAGGTGAATCGGCATAATACCCCCAAACCACCCAAAGATGTATGCAATCATGAACAATTTAATATGCAACAATTTATATATGGCAATTTATAAAATAGGGCTAGGAAAGGGTCACACATTGGTGTTCGGAGATCTTGGGGGCTCGATGGGATTCCGATTCAGCTTCGGACTCCGGGAAGAAGAACTTGGCGTGTTGGTTTAAACATCTTCGAGTTTGCCTTCGGGTTCCATGTGGACTATCTCCAGATCGTGGAATCCATGTAGCGGATCTTGCCGATACCGTAGCAGAGGTAGCATGCTCATCATTTTTTTTAACGGCACACCCCTGTCAACAGATCACCACCACGGGCAGAGGCATAAGAAAGCGAACACACAGAAGCAACATAGTAGCGGGGGCCACGGTGCGCGGAGCAGCAGAGGGCCACGACATCAGCGCGGGTAGACCTGAGCAGAGGACGACGAGATGCAGCCGGTACGTGGAGGCGCCAGGCAGGGCTCGGCAGGCCTGATGGCGGACGTGGGGCAGACTTGGCGGGGTCGACCGCGGCGGCGGGAAAAGTCGACGAGGCGGCAGGCGAGCTCACTAGGATCCAAGGCGAGGTCTAGGAAGGGCTACTGATGCGAGCGGGAGATGCAGGGAAGAGGCGCGCGACACGGCCAGGAGACGGCAGCGGCGGCTCGAGGAGAAATGCGACAGAGGCGGCGGCCACGCGCGAAGGTCGACGACACGGCCTGCAGAGGGACGAGGCGACGGTTCTTCTGGAGGGCACGCGGACGAGGGCGACGAGGCCGGTGGCGGCGGAGGCGGCCGGAGCGGGAGAACGCGTCGACGGGGTGCCACAAACAAGCTCGGGTCGTCGGTGAAGGGGACCGGTGGCGGGGCTCGGCTCGATGCGGCTGGGTCGCTGGCCGACGCGAGGAAGGCGCGGCGCAGAGGTCGGCAGCCGGGGAAGGAGGAGACGGGGCAGCGAGCGCGGCGGGCCTGAGCTCGAGGCGGACCGCACAGGCGGCGGCGCGGGGCTCTGGAGAGGACGGTGGAGACGTGGGTAGGTGTCGAGGTGGGCGAGAAAACACGGGAGGCGAGAGTGGAGCGGGTCAGACGCGGGCGGCTGCTCGCGCGTGGTAGGGCCAAGGGGTGGGGCCGGGTTCCTAGGCGCTGTCAGGGTGGTTGGAGTTGGGCTGGTGGGGGGTGTTGGGAAACGCACAGGAGAGTGTGCATGTACTGTGCGGTGGGGCCAGGGCAGGCGCGCCTGGGGGAGGCTGCATGCGGGAGGGCGGCGTGCGAGCGGGAGAGGAGGTGGGGCACGTGCCCAGGTGGCGGGGTGGTCGGGGCGTGGTGGACGCGGTCTCCCGTGGGGTGGGACCGGTGGGGTGAGGTGGCGAGCCGGGAGTGGCCGGGGTGAGGTGGCAGGGTGGTGTGCGTGGGCGGGAGCGGGAAACGGAGGTGGGAAGGCGCGCAGGTGGCTGCTGGGAGGGAATTTGAAGGTGGCAGGTGGTGTGGATATGGTAGGGGTGGTTAGAGATAGGTTGGGTTAGATAGGATTTGGGTTTTGGATGTTTTTGGGGGTGGCCGGCTGGGTCGGTTCGGCCTGGTTCGGCTGCCCCCTAAAATAATACAAATATTTTATCTGTTTAAAACGGGGCTTTTGAAATTCGATTGTAGACGAAACAAAATATTCCGGTCAAGCCCGGGTTTTGATTTGAAATAAAGACGGGGCGTTTAGAAAACAAAACCAGGTTTTTGAAAATAGTTTTAGACAAAACCATGCATGATGATGACGATGCTCAAATGCAATGTGGCATGATGACATGAGCATGCAGTCATGATGATGCACAACACAAAAACACAGCAATTTTCTAGTAGTGGTTTTAGCAGGGTGCTACATGTTGAGTTGGTAGAGAAGCTTGCTCTCCCATCAAGACAACGCACACATTCATATTATATCCAATGGTTTGAGAGTTCTCGTAAGATTAAGGTAACAATAACGGTACGCGTGCATTTTACTATTGGTACATATTCTGATTTTGTTGATTGTGATGTTGTGCCTATGCAAGCTTGTTCTTTGTTACTTGGTAGACCTTGGAAATTTGATAGAGAATCTGTTCATAATGGTAAAACTAATCACTATTCTCTTATGCATGATGGGAAGAAAATTGGTCTCAAACCTATGACTCCTGAACAAATTTTAAAAGATGATCTGTCTAGACCTAGTAGAGGTAAAACTGAGGAGAAACACAAAAGTGAGAATTAGATTGTTGCTAAAGATTTTGTACCACCAAAGACCATTAAATCTGATTCTAAACATGCTACTAAAATTTGCTTGAAGGGTCCATGTATGCTTGTAAATAAAATTGATATTCTTGAACTCGATGTGAACAATACTCAATGTTATGCAATTGTATGCAAAGAGGTTTTGTTTTCATTTGAGGATATGCCTCCTTCTTTGCCACCTGTTGTTGCTAACCTTTTGCAGGAATATGAGGATGTTTTTCCAACTGAGATGCCACTAGGACTACCTCCTATTGGAGGAATTGAGCACAAAATTGATTTAATTCCTGGTGCCATGTTGCCCAACCATGAGCTATATAGAACCAATATCGAGGAGACAAAGGAAATACAATGCCAAATTCGGGAACTACTTGACAAAGATCACATTCGAGTGAGTCCCTTAGCCCTTGTGCTGTTCCTATTATTTTGGTACCTAAGAAAGATGGTTCTTTGCGCATGTGTACCGATTGTAGAGCTATCAATAATATTACTATTCGTTATCATCATCCTATTCCACGATTAGATGATATGCTTGATGAATTGAGTGGCTCTACCATGTTTTCTAAAGTTGATTTGCATAGTGCTTACCATCATATTCATATAAAATTGGGAGATGAATGGAAAATAGCATTTAAAACTAAGTTTGGTCTATATGAGTGGTTAGTAATGTCATTTGGTTTAACTAATGCACCCAGCACATTCATGAGATTAATGAACGAAGTTTTATGTGCTTTCGCTGGATGATTTGTGGTAGTCTACTTTGATGATATTCTGATTTATAGCAAATCTTTAGAGGATCATTTGGAACATTTACGTGCTATTTTCAATGCTTTACGCGATGCATGTTTGTTTGGTAATTTTGAGAAGTGCACCTTTTGCACCGATCGAGTTGCCTTTCTTGGCTATGTTGTTACATCACATGGTATTGAAGTAGATCCAGCCAAGATTGAAGCAATTGGGAATTGGCCACAACCTAAGACGGTCACACAAGTGAGGAGTTTTCTTGGCCTCACTAGTTTTTATAGGCGTTTTGTCAAAGATTTTGGATCATGTGCTGCTGAATGAGCTTACAAAGAAGGATGTGCCCTTTGTTTGGGGCGATGCACAACAACAAGCCTTCATGATATTGAAAGATAAGTTAACACATGCTCCATTACTCCAGCTTCCTGATTTCACTAAGACTTTTGAGCTTGAATGCGATGCTAGTGGAATTGGTTTGGGAGGTGTGTTATTACAAGAGGGAAAACCTGTTGCATATTTTAGTGAGAAATTGAGTGGGGCTAGTCTAAACTATTCTACTTATGATAAAGAATTATATGCGCTGGTTCGGACATTAGGAACTTGGCAACATTACTTATGGCCTAAAGAATTTGTTATACATTCTGATCATGAATCTTTGAAGCATATTTGTAGTCAAGCTAAGCTAAATAGTCGCCATGCAAAGTGGGTTGAATTTATTGAGTCTTTTCCTTATGTTATCAAACACAAAACGGGTAAAGATAATATTATTGCTGGTGCTTTGTCGCGCCACTATACTTTATTATCTCAACTTGACTTCAAAATATTTGGATTAGAAACTATTAAAGAACAATATGTGCATGATGCTGAATTTAAAGATGTGTTGCAGAATTGTAGAGATGGTAGACCATGAAACAAATCCGTCTTCAATGATGGATTTGTGTTCCGTGTTAACAAACTATGCATCCCAGATAGTTCCATTCGTCTTTTGTTGTTACAGGAGGCGCATGGAGGAGGACTGATGGGTCACTTTGGCGTAAAGAAGATGGAGAATGTTCTTGCTTCACACTTCTTTTGGCCACGCATGCATCGAGATGTTGAAAGATTCATGGCACGGTGCACTACTTGTCAAAAAGATAAGTCTCGCCTTAATCCACACGGTTTATATATGCCTCTTCCTGTTCCTAGTGTCCCTTGGGAGGATATTTCTATGGACTTTGTTTTGGGATTACCTCATACATAGAAGGCGAGGGATAGTATTTTTGTTGTTGTGGATCAGTTTTCTAAGATGGCACATTTTATTCCTTGTCACAAGACTGATGATGCTTCGCATATTGCTGATTTGTTCTTTCGTGAAATTGTTTATTTACATGGTGTGCCAAATACTATTGTTTCTGATTGTGATACTAAATTTCTTAGCCACTTTTGGAGATGTTTATGGGCTAAGTTGGGGACAAAATTACTGTTTAGTACTACATGTCATCCCCAAACTGATGGAGAAACTGAAGTAGTCGATTGAACTTTGTCTAGTATGTTACTGGCTGTTTTAAAGAAGAACTTAAAATTGTGGGAAGAGTGTTTACGTCATATTGAATTTTCTTATAATCGTTCGTTGCATTCTACCACAAAGATGTGCCCATTTGAGATTGTGTATGGTTTTGTTCCTCGTGCACCTATTGATTTATTGCCATTACCTTCTTCGGTGCAAAATAATTTGGATGCTACACAACATGCTAAAATGATATTAAAATTACATGAGACTACTAAAGACAATATAGAACGCATGAATGCTAAGTATAAAATTGCTAGGGATAGAGCGAGAAAGCATGTTGTGTTTGATGTTGGTGATATTGTTTGGTTGCATTTGTGCAAATATCGTTTTCCTGATTTGTGCAAGTCTAAGTTAATGCCATGTGTTGCTGGTCCTTTTAAGGTGTTAGAGAAAATAAATGATAATGCATATAAACTTGAGCTACCTGCAGATTTTGGTACAGTTAGTCCTACATTTAACATTGCAGATTTGAAGCCTTACTTTGGTGTGGAAGATGAGATTGCGTCGAGGACGATTTCAATTCAAGAAGGGGAGCATGATGTGGAGATCCCATCTATTGATACACCCGCTATACCTACATCTACACACATACAAGGACCTATCACTCGAGCTCATACCAAGCAACTTAAATATCAGGTACTTTCATTTCTTGGAGTTGTTCCTCACATACATGAGAATATGATGCTGCCTAAATCATATGTATTTGTTACTCTTAGGAATGATGGACCTAGCATGGACGAGAGGGACAAGCATTGGAGCATAATCATGCATGGAGATGGCAGCAAGCATATGAGGATTGAAGAGGACGCCACAAGTGGAGATTTCCAAACTTTGAAGCCACCATAATAAAGATAGAAGGCTTGGATGAAATATTCATGAATATTACTTCATAAATTCGTCCATAGCTTAATATGGTGCTACGTCACCTTTATTTTGGGTTAGGCCCATGTTATTTTCCCAGGAATTTTAATAGCCACTTTTAGAGTCTATATTTGAGGGGGGAAGGCTTTTAGGGTTGGATTCGGCCACCATACCTATGACTGGCCGAAACCCCACCTTTTCCTCCTTAAATACCCCCATAGCCGTCACTTAAGACTCAGATTTTTGTTTAGACTAAAAGTTAGCCACCATTGCAACTTCGCCAAGGCTTGAGTGTTGCAGAGACCTCCTATACTTCGCACCTATTCAGGATCCCACGATTTCCGCAATATCTTGATTGCAATATTAGTTCTTGCTTGTTCTCGATTTCAGGTAGGAACTAAGACCCTCGCTAGTCAGGCTGATTGTGCTTCTGCAAGATCGGTAACCTCCAAGAGATTGGCCTAGCGATTGCATTGGCGCTCGTGCTCGCATGTGTAGTCGGATCTTCAAGCCCGAACTCCACCCAAATCGACTTATCACCATCTCATCAAAAGATCGGATACCTTTGCCCTATCAAAAAAATTCAAGTGTTAGGTAGGTAATAATCTTTGACTTCTACATGATGATACAAAGTAAAAGAACCAAATATAAACCCGTACTTATATGTTGATCAAATTTATAATTTTTTGTGCTTTACCTATTATAATTTTATATAATGATGATCACGTGCCATTTACTAGTAGCCTACAATGTATGAACATTCTTGGGTTTCAGTCCGAAGAACCAATAAGGTCATGGCCATATATATCGATACCCTAGCTACACTTTATGATATAGTTCTCACATCAGGTAGATGGGTGCGTCTTGGCGTAGTAAACAATGTTGACTATGGGAGTTTCGAACAATTATGAAAGAACATTTTTCACTTTTCCAAGTGATTACGGGGATGTTTTGTACTAGTAAAGAAAATCAGAAGAATTTGGCTCGGAATGCGACAAGCGCGCCATGTTTCTGGACATTGTGGAGCAGGCATGTTTTCCTTGTGATTCCTAGGTTCTATGAGTTTTTATGGTTCGTAGCTAAATTAAACCACTTAAATTACAGTATTGTTTGCCTAAATTAGTTCAAATGAGTTGGAATATGCATATATCATGCGCACTATTTAGCTAAGAAACCCACTCAGTCGTTTAGCTCACTACATTATATGGGTCCCATTCATACTTCCTCATCTAGCACTAGCACTAGACATGCGTACACCTCCACTCGGGAGGCAGGGCCCCTAAAGGGCTATCTAGGGCAGTCGCCATTGCCATCCACATATCCACACCACGCCTGCCACAACTCACTTCAAGGCCCTTCCCAGCTATATCTACGGCAACCGGAAGTGTTATTTTCGCAAGGAGGAGCGTCGCCATGCCTGGGTGTCGTCTTCCACCACCTGAACCAAATGGCCCAAACCACACGGACTTTGAAGATGAGGAATGGGTCGCCTCTGACGATCCTAGCAACACCGACAACGAGGAGTTGGCCGTAATCGCCTCCGATGGCTCCAAGGAGCCGTCCGCGGTAGCCAATTCCACGAGGGCCAGCGTACCAATCCAACGGTGAGCCTTACGGGTGGGATGTCTTTGCCCATGTTTTCTGGTCGAAGTACATCCAGCTACAAGAACTCAGGGACCTCTATGCATGTCGTGTCCTTGCGGCGCCCATACCGCGGCGATGCCTCCGTGCACGCCAGACGTGCCCGAGCTAAGGAGGAGTTCAACGCGCAACTAGCGATCTACAACTCCCTGTTCAAGTTCTAGGAGGTCGCCAGAGGACTGCCTCCGCTGCCGCCGCACCCTCCTGGTGAGAGCAGCACCTCCCGCCGCCGTGGGACGCCACACCCGCACCCTCCCAGCGAGAGCAGCACCTCCCGCCACCACATGACGTCACACCCTTCTAGGCGAGGTCATCGCTATTGTAGTTAGTTTAATTATTTGATGTACCACCCCAATTTGTTTCATCTATCCGCCACCGTACTAGACTCCCACCTTTCTTCACAAGCTGCACACGCCACCGTCCCATCACATTCGATGCCTGCTACTTTTCGAGCCTTCCTTTTAATACTGCTCAGGAGGTGAGCCAAGCGCGATTCAACACTAAATTTTCGTGTGATATTGGTGGGATCTTCTAGTTCAAAATTTTAGAGGATTATTGGTGGGACCCTCTCTTCTACCTTTCCCAAAATTTAACCCCTCCTTCACTTCTCACCAAATGCTAGCTACCTCCATACTGACGAGGCCTCTCGCTCGCTCACCCGCCGACTCCACAATCTATCTCACATCATCCTCTATCCCATCCCTCCTTAGCCGACTTCCAGGTCGCCGGGGTCTGCTCAGCGACACCGGCATCCATGCTACCGTCATTGCTTTGTCGCATCTGCTTCCCCCACTTAGAGTGTCAGCTTCCCCACCACCGCAATTGAGAGATTTGTATGCCACGCGGACCCCACACCAGGGCGATGGTTAAAACTCCATACAACCGAGACAAAGGTTTCTGCACACTTCCTATGCCCGCTTTCCTTGCACTTTACTACTACTTCTGAATGTAGTTCGTCGCTTCCTTGTTGTGCCTTCTTGTTACCAATTATTTCTAATGCATGCTAGTTGTAGTACTGCGGGATCGGTTGAAAGAGAAAAGAAGGCAACTGCTAGTCGTCAAGCCAAATTGGTTATCTCACACTAGTACGGAGCCTCTCCATCCCAATGATAACCTCCAACAATCCTCCCCAGACAATGGTTTGCCTCCATTTTGCATATATGTGCGCTGTCGTTATGCATTTTATTTTCGACAGTAGTTCATCCTTTGCTTGCCCTATCTTGTCATACTAGTATATATTTTTTGTAAGGCATGGAATATGATGTACTGCTGAATGAGTACGCAGAGAATAGATGCCAACGAATCCTGAAGAGTTTTGGACATGCGGATCTAGCCCGCTCGGCACAACACAACTGGTAAAGAAACATGGCCTAGTCGAGTACCCTAAACATGGATACTTGTTGCATCTTGCTTGTGTTATTTAGTGATTGATTTGCTGTATTGCAATTTGCAGAAGTGCATGATCATGTCCCTGCTAAGGAGGTTCGCAGCATAGATATTTAGCGTGCCAGTGATACAACCATTTCTAGGAACCAAACCCAAGTATGGTGCATGGTAGAAGCTAAGATTAGGCTTCCCCAAAAGGATTTCGACACAACCACTCGACGGATCATAGAATTGAACCGATGAAGGATTTCTACTATTGAAGATGGTCTTGATGTTGGCGTTGATCTTCAGAAGTTAGTCGCTGAAAATTGTGTTCCCAATTTGGTTGATGCAGATGTCAATGAGATCAACATGACGGTTTTGGAACAGGTGAAAGCACGAGCAGAGATTCTCCATGCATCTTTGCAGGCAAATGATTTTCGAAGGGTGATGCAAGAGCTGACATGCGAATAGATTGTTATTTTGAATAATGAGGATGACTTTCGATGTGTTGTCAGCCTAATATTTTCTTTTCTTATGTGTTGGCATTACTTTACTCTAACTACCTATTTGGCACGCTGTATGAAACTGTACTATACCTACTTTCTGTATCTGGACAATGTATCCCCGCCTCGTTCTAGCCATTCGAAAAATGGAAAAACAACATTTTCCCGTGATAAACTTGAAATCTTATTTTGCACTTTTGTTTAGATCTGTAGACCCACATTTTGCAGAAAATTAACACATTACCATGAAAGGTAGTTCGAGAATGACCATGTCCATGTTCCCATTATCTTGAATAAATTCGTCTAGTATATACTAGTGTGGTCCTAAAGTCAAACCTTTAGAGTGCAGTAGTAGATCGAGTACACAAAAAATCAACTGAGCGATAAACCACAGGAAAAAATCACCACTTCCACCAAGCAGTGCGCTAGAAACACCCGCCGCAATGGCTCCTGTGTCCAAAATTCAAGCGGTATGAAATTTTCATCTCGCCCTTCGGTCCAGAAACAACGCGCCAAAGGCCATTCCTCAATATGGTTTATCTTGTAAATTCCCACATGCCACACAATTCAAAGTTTTAAACATACTAGTACCACCCGGGCCCTTGGGCCAAATCCCTCGAGATCACCTTGCACGACCACGGCCATGCTCCTTCCGTCCCATCTCCCCTTCACAGCCTCTCCACCGACATGCCACCGTAGCGATCGAAGACATTTTACCAGCTCCCGACGCCAGCTCGCACTAGATCAGCTCCTCTGTACACGAGGTCCATGGCGCCGGAGCCGGCTCAGCAACACCGTCACAGATTCGTTGGATCCACTCTCTGACTACATGGCATTGGATCTGCTTCCTCGACCTTGTCCACAGCGCAAGAGAGATGGGGAGGCAAATCCTCTCAAGGGCGAATGGCGAGGTCGTAGCTCACCATAAGTCCGGCAAAGGCACGAGAAGGAAATCGCGTAATCGCGGTCACAAAGGCTGTCGTTGTACACTTCATATGCTCTTTACGCATTTGATGTCTGAAAGTAGTTCATCGCTCGTTTCAATGCATTCTTGCACTGAGTTTTTTTATCTTCTACTCCGACATTTCTTGTCGAGGCATCGTATATGCATATTTCTGTCATTGTTCCTTCAGAGCTTTCAACTGCTTGCTAGCACCATACTAACTTGCTCTTCTACACACACCTCGCTCTTAAATCTCATAAGATATATTTTTTACCGATGCATGTAAGATGATTTGCGGCCGACTAATGAGGGAGAACTGAAGATTAGGGAAGATAGATTATTAAAGAATTCCAAATATGCAAGGTTGCTCGGCTCGCATAGAGTTAGATCTTTCCTAGATACCACCACCAATCATGAAGTCCAGGATTCTGATGCAGAATTTGATCCTCAAGATCAACAAAACCCCGAGGGAGACCTGACTTAGGAAGATGTACCGGTCGAGAACCCCCTCCCTAATCCGCCTGCTTGTGCACTGCCCAAGGTGCTTGCTCTGTCTTGTCATTGCGATATTTTTTTCATCTTCCATGTTTGGTACCTCAATTCCCACCAAATGTTGTGCAATGCCATCTGCTTAGTTCATGCTTTGTCTTACTGTTCTTCTGTTTTATCTGCATCTCATTTTACATACGACTTTGATAGATTAATGTATCGCTTATGTGTGTCAGGAATGAGCTGGTTCACCTAAGACCCTTCCTGGTACCAGCAGGAAGAAAAACTATGATCGGCAAGTGTCTGATTCCGCATTGGTTTCTATTGATGAACAATATTTTGAGCGAGACCTGACTCAGGATGTTGGACCAGTCGAGGACCTCCCTACTAGTTCGCCTGCTTGTCCACCCCCAAGGTGCTTGCTCTATTTTTTAATCGTGATATCTGTTGCATCTTTCATGTTCTGTATCTCCATCCCACCAAATATTTTGCAATGCCCTCTGCCTAGTTCATGCATCATATATATACAACACATTTTGCCTTATTATTCTTCTGTTCCATCCGCGTCTCATTAGAGATATTATAACTGGGACAAAAGGGAGTCTTCTCACGACCTGGGCCTTTTTAACCATTCGATCATCCTTCCTCGCCAATTTCTGGCTGTTAGATGAACCCTCCGTCCCGTAGTGGACCGGATATCCCTTGATCAGCTACTCTAGACATCAAATCGGCATATTGTGGTTAACTAGGCTCAAAGCCCATTCCCTGACCACTAAAGTCTGCCCTCAATCCAGCGAGCACTGGCTCATCTACTAACCTCCTTTGTCTCAAAAAAAAACTAACCTCCTACCTAAAGCGATGTAAAATAACTTTTGCTAGGAGAGATTTGGGCGAACGAAGCGGCGACAACTGCGGAGGAGGGCGATCTAGGAGGTGTGGTCTTTGGTATCTCATGCGGGAGCGACTCCGCTTCCTCAATTAACGCAGTTGCTTTGAATCCGGACTAAATTTTTAGTTGCTACAAACCAGTAACTGCCCCTGTCGTGATTGGGTCGATAAACAATGCCTAACAAAAAAATTACTTCATCTAGCATATGCTCTGTTCAACTAATGGATCAATGGGATTGCTATCTTGAACGTAGAGACATTTGATTTCCAGATGCTTTTCCATGTTGAAAGAATTCAGTGATGCGATCATATGACAATCTTATAATGTACTGTACAGCTCATGATGTAATTCCAAACTGCTTCACACATAATTTGAACAGCTTTCTGAACAAATTCCATATGTTCCAATAGCACGCTCCAGGCCTGTTTCTGCAATATCTACGATAAGAAGCAATATCCTATATATACCCACCACGTAAATGCAAAACATGAGGTCACTAGCTGAGGAACTCAAATGATGGATGGCCTATGTATCGTTGGGATGAACACTAGCCAGACGTCTCCCTCCTAATGTAGTAAAAACCAAATATATACCTCACGTTACACTCCGGCAACAATGTATTTACCTAAAACGATGTCAGCCACCGTAGAATCACTAAGGCCTCTCCTTTTACTCTGAATAAGACGAGGGTTCAACTAACTAACCAGAAAATACGGATGGAGTTTTACTTTGCTTGTCCAGCTTGCACATTTTAGAATATGTTAAAGTCTCGATATATTTTCTTCGATTCCTAACAAAATATTGCCCTCGTGGACGGGCGCGGCAACGTGCGCCTACATGATCTAGTTACATATAGAACTATAACAGATTGAAGTTTTGTTTATGTGTGTCAGGAATCAGCTGGTTCATGTAAGACACGATCAGTTACCAAATGCGAAGCATCAACAAGCCGTCCTGCTAATGCTACCGGTGGAACACAAAAACACGCCGGGAAATACAATAAACGGAAATCAGGAAACTCACATACGGCAAAAAGGTGTCGTCTTGGCAGCACACCACAGGTTCCAACAGAAGTAGACGCAGAAAATACCATCCCACACATTCTACAGTCACCAATTTACAATCCATACACCGAGAAACAATTGACAGCCGAACCTGTTTTGACCTCTACTCGCCAACACTATTGGCACAAGACCAACAAGCTAGCGATGATCACCAACCTATTGATGAGCCCGGCACCAAACAAGGTATGTGTTCCAAGGATTGTCGATGCATGATTCCTTATATATACCGTGCAAGCTTGGTGTAACGGTTGAATTAGCTGCTACACAAAGATTTAAGAAAAGGGGCCCAACGGTAGGAAAAAAGCTTGAAGCTAAAATTTCCGGAACGCAATCTAGATATTGCATCAATTATATTGTGCCTAGCCAGCGAAGGCCAGAAGATCTAGAAGAATCTGCTTTTCTAGCATCCGAAATAGGCATTTTTGTCAGGAATGATATTCCCATCTTCGCATCGTTCAAGATCCACCAACAGACCCCTGACAGTTACAATTCATTACTACAGAAGTTACATGTAAGTCATGGTGCTCTGTCCCATGCATTCAAGCTTGCTCTTGGTTCTATTCTAAGTCACATAACACATCAAATGTTCCATTCTTGCCGACAGACAAAATAACTTCGATCAGGATAATGAAGATGTAGAGTATGTTCTCATGGACATGTTCTCCTATTCTTTGCACCAGCAGCACCATAGGCTAAAGAGTAAATACTTTGATGATAAGGCAAGCAAGAATATTCAAAAAACAACTCCTATGGAACACACTATGACTGACCAACACGGGATAGATCTTCTCGACCACTGGTTTGATCCAAAGATTACGGTATGGTTTGTGAAGACTGATACCATATCAAATTCGAAATTCCTATTTGCACATAGGTATCACTAGTCTCCTTTTGCAAATGAACACTGGAAAAAAACAAGAGAAACTGTGTTGCACAATGCTTAACAAACCAAACTGGATCTCGTGCATTGGTTGGGCACTTGAGCGCAGTAGTAAAAATAATTAGTTTTTAATCTTGTACAGACTTTCTGCTTCTTATATTTTGATCATGTGTTCCGCCCATGTTGCATAAAGGTGCAGTAAGTCTGCAGCAAAAATTCCACGCATTCTAGATGAGCAAAAAAGAAGGGCTCAATCCCTCCACTGAGAGTGTTATTGTAAGTCTTCTATTTGATTGATATTTTGTGATGACACACCCTCAGTGATTTGTATGTATAGTTAGATGTGCAACACTGCTTGAACTGCTGCCCAGTTTTCTTTTTAATTTGAGTACACGATTTCCAACTAGTGTGAGTTTCAGTTTTCAGCTGTACAAAGAATTGTCTTGTGTATATCATGCACCCGGAGATGAAGAAACAGATAGATGCCATGTTGGCATAGTTCTATTATTGCGTGCTAGTGATAAAATTCTTATCAGTATGATCAGATAGCTATGCTTTTACTACAATATATATGATGCGTAATTAGCCATGCCAACTTGTAAGATTTGTTCATAGACAGGTTAAATGTGTTGTCTATATGTTTCTCTGTATTAGCTTTTCTTCTCTCACCCATGTCTACCAACTGATAACCTTACAGATTAATATGAATGAGGAGATGGCAAGACCTGGGAAAGATGGTCTAGAACAAACCCAAGAAGAATGTCTGGAAACATTTAAAATGGTACTAAAAGGTGAAGGTCATCGTAAAAGCATGTTTCTACGTAATGCTAGGTTGTCACACTTCAAGTCCAAGCCCAAGTCCAAGTCGGCGTATTTGTCTAGTCGGGAAGAAATTGTAGCACTACGGGATGAACAGGAAGTGCATAGACGAGCAATCGATGATATGAGACAGAAAGCATTAGCAAGTGATGTAGAGTTGAATATGTTACGAGATCAGTAGAATTCTTGAGAGCCCATAGATGAATAGACTCTTCCAAATTGAAGATGAACCCTGATAATGACAGTCCATCGACAAAAATGGAGGGAGTACAATGGTCATGTGAAATGGTTCCTACTACAGAGCCCGGGTTGTGTTTGGGGCCATGTATCAAAAACAGAGGGAGTATTTGTTTCACATCGTGCTTTTATATATTTACCGTATGCTCGATGCACAAAAATCATGTGCCCCAACCTCACTCTCTCAGCGTTGGATTCATGAACCTCACAAAGGTTTTTTCTTCTTTGGACAACCGCCAAATTCAAAATCTTAGCCCATCAACAAATCCTACCACCTACTCTGTTTGAATCGGAGATTATGTATCCAATTTCTTTGCTAATATGGTCAATATTTTGATGATCAGTTGATGTGACTCTCAGCCTTAAATTCATACCAAAGGAGTACAATTAATGAAATTAAAAAATCACAATCAAGCGCAAAACCTGCAGACAACCCTATTTGAATCGTAGTTATCCATTTTTCATTATGGATGATAAGTTAATATCACTCTTGGCCTTCAATTCATGAATATGGAGTACACCTTTTATCCAAATATTGCTTGGACGCTAGCAAAATTCAAAATATCAGTCTATAAAATTATTATGCTCATGGATGATTAGTTGATGTGAATCTTGGACTTGAATTCCTGGACAGATAGCATACGATCTACTAGCTTTTTTCTATTATTATTTGGCCAGTAGCCAAATTCAAAATATCAATCGAGCAGCAAAATCACACAACGACCTTGAAGCATTTCCTGCCCTACTGTTTCAAAAACTTTTTGGCAAAATCTCCCACCATGGAGTACCATTTTTCTATTATTATTATTATTTTGCCGGTAGCCAAATTCAAAATCTCTGTTGAGCGGCAAAATCAAACACCAACTTTGAAGCATTTCCCGCCCCACCGTTTCAAAAACTTTGAGGCCAAATCTCCCACCGGGGAGTACCATTTTTCTGTTATTATTATTTGGCTGTTAGCCAAATTCAAAATCTCTGTCGAGCGACAAAATCAAACACCAACTTTGAAGCATTTAATGCCCCACCTTTTCAAAAAACTTTGAGGCCAAATCTCCCACCAGGGAGTACCACTTTTCTATTAATTAGTATTTGGCCGGTAGTCAAATTCAAAATCTCTATCGAGCGGCAAAATCACAAACCGACTTTGAAGCATTTCCCTTCCCACCGTTCCAAAAACTTTGAGGCCAAATCTCCCACCCGGGAGTACCACTTTTCTATTAATTATTATTTGGCCGGTAGCCAAATTCAAAATCTTTGTCGAGCGACAAAATCATACACCAACCTTGAAGCATTTCCCGCCCCACCGTTTCAAAAACTTTAAGGCCATATCTCCCACCGGGAAGTACCATTTTTTTGTTATTATTATTTGGCCGGTAGCCAAATTCAGAATCTTCGTCGAGCGGCAAAATCAAACACCGACTTTGAAGCATTTCCCGCCCCACCGTTTCAAAAACTTTGAGGCCAAATCTCCCAACGGGGGGGTACCATTTTTCTATTATTATTATTTGGCTGGTAGCCAAATTCAAAATCTTTGTCGAGCGGCAAAATCACATCGACTTTGAAGCATTTCCAACCCCACCATTTCAAAAACTTTGAGGCCAAATCTCCCACCGGTGAGTACCACTTTTCTATTAATTATTATTTGGCCGGTAGCCAAATTCAAAAAATTTGTCGAGCGGCAAAATCAAAAACCGACTTTGATGTATTTCCCGCCCCACCATTTCAAAAACTTTGAGGCAAAATCTCCCACCGGGGAGTACCACTTTTCTATTAATTATTATTTGGCCGGTAGCCAAATTAAAAATCTCAGTTGAGCGGAAAAATCAAACACCGACTTTAAAGCATTTCTACACCCACCGTTTCAAAAACTTTGAGGCCAAATCTCCCAACGGGGAGTACCATTTTTCAATTATTATTATTTGTCCGGTAGCCAAATTCAAAATCTCTGTCGAGCAGCAAAATCAAACACAGACTTTGAAGCATTTCCTGCCCCACCGTTTCAAAAACTTTGATGCCAAATCTCCCATCGGGGAGTACCACTTTTCTATTAATTATTATTTGGCCGGTAGCCAAATTCAAAATCTCTGTCGAGCGGCAAAATCACACACCGACCTTGAAGCATTTCCTGTCCCACCGTTTCAAAATATTTGAGGCCAAATCTCCCACCGAGGAGTACCTTTTTCTGTTATTATTATTTGGCCGGTAGCCAAATTCAAAATCTCTATCGAGCGAAAAAATCAAACACCGACTTTGAAGCATTTCCCGCCCCACCATTTCCAAAACTTTGAGGCCAAATCTCCCACCGGGGAGTACCATTTTTCTGTTATTATTATTTGGCCGGTAGCCAAATTCAAAATCTCTATCGAGCGGCAAAATCAAACACCGACTTTGAAACATTTCCCGCCCCACCGTTTCAAAAACTTTGAGGCCAAATCTCCCACCGAGGAGTACAATTTTTCTATTATTATTATTATTATTTGGCCAGTAGCCAAATTCAAAATCTCTGTCGAGCGGCAATATCAAACACTGACTTTGAAGCATTTCCTACCCCACAGTTTCACAAACTTTGATGCCAAATCTCCCACCGGGGAGTACCAATTTTCTATTAATTATTATTTGGCCAGTAGCCAAATTCAAAATCTCTATCGACTGAAAAATTCACTCACCGACCTTGAAGAATTTCCCGCCCCACCGTTTGAAAAACTTTGAGGCCAAATCCGCTATCGGGGAGTTCCATTTTTCTGTTATTATTATTTGGCCGGTATCCAAATTCAAAATCTCTTTCGAGCGGCAAAATCAAACACCAACTTTGAAGCATTTCCTGCCCCACCATTTCAAAAACTTTGAGGCCAAATCTCCCACTAGGGAGTACCATTTTTATGTTATTATTATTTGGCCGGTAGCCAAATTCAAAATCTCTGTCGAGCGGAAAAATCAAACACCGTCTTTGAAGCATTTCCTGCCCCACCGTTTCAAAAACTTTGAGGCCAAATCTCCCACCGGGGAGTACCATTTTTTATTATTTTTATTTGGACATTAGCCAAATTAAAAATCTCTATCAAGTGGCAAAATCAAACACCGACTTTGAAGGATTTAACGCCCCACGATTCCAAAAACTTTGAGGCCAAATCTCCCACCGAGGAGTACCACTTTTCTATTAATTATTATTTGGCTGGTAGCCAAATTCAAAATCTCTATCGAGCGGCAAAATTCCAAACCAAGTTTGAAGCATTTCCCTCCCCGCCGTTTCAAAAACTTTGATGCCAAATCTCCCACTGAGGAGTACTACTTTTCTATGAATTATTATTTGGCCGGTAGCCAAATTCAAAATCACTGTCGAGCAGCAAAATCACAAATCGACTTTGAAGCATTTCCCGCCCCATCATTTCAAAAACTTTGAGGCCAAATCTCCCACCGGGGAGTACCACTTTTCTATTAATTATTATTTGGCCAGTATCCAAATTCAAAATCTCTGTCGAGTGGCAAAATCAAACACCAACCTTGAAGCATTTCCCGCCCCACTGTTTCAAAAACTTTGAGGCCCAATCTCCAACCGAGGAGTACCACTTTTCTATTACTTACTATTTGGTCGGTAGCAAAAATAAAAATCTCTATCAAGCGGCAAAATCAAACACCGACCTTGAGGCATATCCCTCCCCACCATTTCAAAAACTTTGAGGCCAAATCTACCACCAGGGAGTACCATTTTTCTGTTATTATTATTTGCCTGGTAGCGAAATTCAAAATCTCTATCGAGCGGCAAAATCAAACACTGATTTTGAAGAATTTCCCGCCCCACCATTTCAAAAACTTTAATGCCAAATCTCTTACCGGGGAGTACCAATTTTCTATTAATTATTATTTGGCTGGTAGCCAAATTCAAAATCTCTGTCGAGCGGCAAAATCGAACACCGACTTTGAAGCATTTCCTACCCCACCATTTCAAAAACTTTGAGGCGAAATCTCCTATCAGGGAGTACCACTTTTCTATTATTATTATTTGGCCTGTAGACAAATTCAAAATCTCTGTCAAGCGAAAAAATCACACACCAACTTTGAAGCATTTCGTGCCTCTCCATTCCAAAAACTTTTGACTTTAAAATTTCCATTCTACCCATTTTCAGATGCCCTATGGGCATGCTAAAGTCGGTAGCTTGGGGGCACGATTGTAATTATTTTTCTATTCACCTCCATAGTCCCGATTCGTGCAGTGTTTCCTGCTGCCCTCCCAAAATCCCAGGCTTCTCTCATGCGCCCTCACCTCCACGACCACTGCGTGCACCTTCTGGTGGAAATTCCACGGTGGCCGGAGCAGCTCATCGATGCTCACCCCATTGGATCTAGTTCATAGGGTCTCTCTGCGACTTCACCAGAGTTGTCCACCGCTCCAGACTAGTTGCACGGGCGCCACTGTTGACTGCACCAGCATCGACGGCCTAAGATCTGCTTCCCTGACGCCAACCACCACCATAACCACAACACCCTCGGTGATCTGGACGTCAGTCGTACGGTACTGACGATGCTTAGATGCCTCTCCAACCAAGGTAACCAAATCTCCAACCTGTTTTTGTTTTGTCAGTAGTATAGAAGGTTCAAGCATGTCGTAGTGAACTGCATTTTTGTAATCATGCTAGTACATACAAGTCACTAGGCACGCCTGTTCTTCGTGCTAGTACATACAAGGTCATTAGACATGTTGGTTTGCATTCGCTGATCTACAAATTTCAAGTCATGCACATGTCTATTATTTTGTCATGCACATGTTCTTATGTTAACTGCTCCGTACACTAGTAATTGCCTACTATTCTGTAGTTCTTGCAAAATGTAATGTCAGTGGAAAATATTAGTGTGGATTCCCTACTCCACAGTTACTGACTCTATCTGGTTATTCCTGAGCTAAGTTCCTACTATTGTTTCCTCCCTGGCATCGTTTTTCTATCCTGTAGTACCTGTTCAAACTCTTCGTACTAGTTCTATTATAATTTTGTTGTTTTCATCTGGTTCTTCAAAAGCTGCAACACTGTCTATTTCCTTTTTCTTTGCGTAGAGCTCAAAAAGGCAACACTGAACATGTTGGTTTGCACAGCCCACAGGTCCACCAGTGATGCCATTATATATTTTCAGTATATGGTGCTGGTTCGTCCTAATCAACGGCATAATTATTGTTTACTATATAGTTCATTCATGTTTTCCATTCCTACTTGACAAGTTCTGGTATGATGCGGTTATAATTTCTATGTGGTTCATTCTTAGCTACGATAGTAACTGCATGCCATTGTGTAGCTCACCGCAAATTCCGAGTCACCCAACATCTCTTACATTCCAGGAGATACCATTGCTTCCATATATATTTGCTGAAATGACCTGGCTAGTTTATACTGAAATTCTAAGAAACACTTTGTTTTATTGCTCATTTCATTATTGGCATATTTTCTAATGCTTGTTTGTCCTGTTCTACAGGTTCACATGCCACACCATTATATCTTGTATATGGTTTTGGTTCGTCCTAGGCAACAACATAACTATCCTCTACTATATAGTTCCTTCATGGTTTGCATTCCTTCTTTACAAGTTCGTATTATGCAGTTATAATTCCTATCTGGTTCATTCTTAGCTATGAGTAGTTTGTCTTGTTTGCTGTATTAACTTGTTATTACTTAATTTCAGACTCCAATTATTGCTATCACCACCAAAGATGGGACTGCAAGATCATGTCTCAAGATGGTTTTTCAATGTAGCCATCACACTCAAAAGTAGATGCATTTGATGGATTGAGAAAGCAAATTGAGGACTCTGCTATCAACTTGATTGACAACTAAAATGCTGAATTTTCTTTCCCTTTTGTTCATATTATGTAATATTTTTAAGAAGTTTGTAGCTGATGTAATATCTAGAAAACTAGCATAGGCCATGTAGGCATTTAGTTTATGTCGTCCACGCATGGCGGTACCATAACTACGCCATCTAGGTTGATCAGGTAACAGTATAGGGTTTTGTTATTTGCCTTCTTGTTTTGAGCCTACCATGAACAGTAAACGATGCTCGCTAATTATACTCCTTTTATGATATTTGCATGGGATTCAGAAAGGCCAAAACTGTAGGTGTCCGTGAACGTAATGGGCCTACCTCAGGTGGCAACTAGTAACAGTAACACTCTAGAACAATAATAGGCCAAAACAGTAAGAGGCCAAAATAGTAACATGCCAAAATAGTAACATGCTAGAACACCAGCAGGCCAGAACAATGGTAACCCAACACAGTAACGTGCCAGAATAGTAACAGACCAGAAAAGTCATAGGCCAAAATAGTAAAGGACCACAACAGTAATAGACCTGAACAGTAGATGGCTAGAATAGTAACAAGTTAGAATAGTAGTAGGCCGAAAATTTTACTAGATAGGAATAGTAACAGGCCGAACATATTGCCAGGCCAGAACAATACAAGATCAGAATAGTTGCAGGCTTCCAGTGGGCCCAAAAAGTTGATGGACGGTACAGTAAAAGGCCAGAATAGTATCAGACCTTCTCAAAGGTGGGACGTTAGTAGGCAGCCCAAGACAAGCTGTGAGAACAGTGATGGGCTGACCGTAGGCCTTAACAGTATCGGGCTGACTTGACGCAGGCTGTTAACGGGTCGCACAATATTCGAACAATGTGGGCTTCTATAGGCCGAAACAGTAATGGACCTGACATTCACGGGTCGCTGCTGGCTGCATCTTTTGGGCCCATTTCAAACAGTGCTGGACGAAATAGTAACGGGTCGTAATCCAATTGGGCTCTCCTCATGGGCCGGCCCACTTAATATTTAGTAGGCCTTGGCTGGGCCTAGCTTCTACCATGGTTTCTGTGGCTGTTAACAGAAGTAACTGGGCGTTAACGGTGTTTGCCACATGGCATTTTGCATGACGTCATCAGTCAACGCGGCTGGCGAATAGATATACGACGAAACAAGTTTTCGTGGCTGAAGGGTGCGATCCGCCACAGTTAGAAAAAAACATGGTAGATTCTTCTGTGACGGGGCTTTAACCACGAAGGGCATCCGTCATAGAAGACATTTTAGCCACGAAAAAGGGCCTTCAAACAATAAAATCGTCCGTTGTAAAAGCCAACTTTTCTTGTAGTGAGTGGAGAACCAGTTTGAAAGATGATGCATCACCACACCCACGTGGATGTGTGTGTATATAAATCATTGTGGTTTGGAAAAGAACACATGCAATGTCAGTCCATCATGTGTCCAACCATGTCCAGGAACCCTAGCAACATGTTGGGATTCAACTGCCACATCTACTGCAACACTAGTTTGAAAGATGCTGCGTCACCACACGCACTTGGATGTGTTGTGTATAAATTGTGGTTTGGAAAATAACAATGCAATGTCACTCTAGCATGTGTCCAACCATGTCTAGGAACCCTAGAAACATGCTGGGATTCAACTGCAATATGCATTGGAGCACCGGTTTGAAAGATGTTGCATCACCACACCCACTTGGATGTGTGTGTGTATCATTGTGGTTTGGAAAATAACACAGGAAATGTCACTCCAGCATCTGTACAACCATGTCTAGGAACCCTAGCAACATGATGTGATTCAAGTGCAACATGCAACGGAGCACCAGTTTGAAAGATGTTGCATCACCACACCCACTTGGATGTGTCTGTATATCATTGTGGTTTGGAAAAGAACACATGCAATGTCACTCCAACATGTGTCCAACCATGTCCAGTAACCCTAGCAACATGTTGGGATTCAACTGCCACATGTAGTGTAGCACCCGTTTGAAAGATACTACATCACCACACCCACTTGGATGTGTGTGTATCATTGTGGTTTGGAAAAGAACACATGCAATGTCACACCAGCATGTGTCCAACCATGTCCAGGAACCCTAGGAACATGATGTGATTCAACTGCAACATGTAGTGTAGCACTAGTTTGAAAGATGCTGCATCACCACACCCACTTGGATGTGTGTGTATCATTGTGGTTTGGAAAAGAACACATGTAATGTCACTCAACATGTGTCAAACCATGTCCAGGAACCCTAGAAACATGTTGTGATTCAAATGCAACATGCAATGTAGCACCAGTTTGAAAGATGCTGCATCACCACACCCACTTGGATATGTGTGTGTATCATTGTGGTTTGGAAAAGAACACATGCAATGTCACTCCGGCATGTGTCCAAAAATTTCTAGGAACCCTAGCAACATGCTGGGATTTAACTACAACATGCACTGTAGCACCGGTTTGAAAGTTGCTGCATCACCACACCCACTTGGATGTGCGTGTGTGTATATCTTTGTGGTTTGGAAAAAACACATGAATTGTCACTCCAGCATGTATCCTACCATGTCCAGGAACCCTAGCAACATGCTGGGATTCAACTGCCACATGCAGTGGAGCACCCGTTTGAAATATGCTGCACCACCACACCCACTTGGAAAAGATCACATGGGATGTCACTCGAGCATGTGTCCAACCATGTCTAGGAACCCTAGCAACATGATGTGATTCAATTGCTACATGCATTGTAGCACCAGTTTGAAAGATGTTGCATCCCCACACCCACTTGTATGTGTGTGTATATCATTGTGGTTTGGAAAAGAACACATGCAATGTAACTCCAGCATGTGTCCAACCATATCCAGGAACACTAGCAACATGATGTGATTAAACTACAACGTGTAGAGGAGCGCCAGTTTGAAAGATGTTGCATCACCACACCAACTTGGATGTGTGTAACACATGCAATGTCACTCTAGCATGTGTCCATCCATGTCCAGGAACCCTAGCAACATGTTGTGGTTCAACTACAATATGTAGAGGAGCACCCGTTTTAAAGATGCTGCAACACCACACCCACTTGGAAAATAACACATGGAATGTCACTCCAGCATGTGTCCAACCATGTCTAGATCGCAAGAAACATGATGGGATTCTACTGCAACATGCAATCTAGGACTAGTTTGAAAGATGATGCATCACCACACCCACTTGGATATGTGTGTGTATATCATTGTGGTTTGGAAACGAACACATGCAATGTCACTCCAGCATGTGTCCGACCAGGTCCAGGAACCCGAACAACATGGTGGGATTCAACTGCCACACGTAGTGTAGCACCGGTTTGAAAGATGCTACATCACCACACCCACTTTGATATGTGTGTATGTATATCATTGTGGTTTGGAAAAGAACACATGCAATGTCACTCCAGCATGTGTGCAACCATGTCCAAGAACCCTAGCAACATGTTGGGATTCAACTACCACATGTAGTGGAGCATCAGTTTGAAAGATGCTGCATCACCACACCCACTTGTATGTGTGCGTGTTTATCATTGTGGTTTGGAAAAGAACAGATGCAATGTCACTCGAGCATGTGTCCAACCATGTCCAGGAACCCTAGCAACATGATGTGATTGAACTGCAACATGCAATGTAGCATTAGTTTGAGAGATGCTACATCACCACACCCACTTGGGCGTGTGTGTGTGTATATCATTGTGTTTTGGAAAAGAACACATGCAATAAAACTCTAGTATGTGTCCAACCATGTCTAGGAACCCTAGCAACATGCTGGGATTCAACTTCAACGTGCACTGTAGCACCAGTTTGAAAGATGATGCATCACCACGCCCACTTGGATGTGTGTGTATGTATATCATTGTGGTTTGGAAGAGAACACATGCAATGTCACTCCAGCATGTGTCCAACAATGTCCAGGAACCCTACCAACATGCTAGGATTAAACTACCACATGTAGTGGAGCATCTGTTTGAAAGATCTTGCATCACCACACCCACTTGTATGTGTGTGTTTATTATCGTGGTTTGGAAAAGAACACGTGCAATGTCACTCCATCATGTGTCCAACCATGTCCAGGAACCCTAGCAACATGTTGTGATTGTACTACAACATGAACTAGAGCACCAGTCTGAAACTTGTTGTGTCACCACACCCACTTGGATGTGTGTGTATCATTGTGGTTTGGAAAAGCACACATGCAATGTCACTCTAGCATGTGTCCAACCATGTCCAGGAACCCTAGCAACATGCTGTGATTCAACTACAATATGCATTGGAGCACCAGTTTGAAAGATGCTGCAACACCACACCAACTTGGAAAATAACCCATGGAATGTCACTCTAGCATGTGTTGAACCATGTCTAGATCCCAAGTAACATGTTGGGATTCAACTGCAACATGCAATGTAGCACCAGTTTGAAAGATGCTGCATCACCACACCCACTTGGATGTGTGTGTATATCATTGTGGTTTGGAAAAGAACACATGCAATGTCACTTCAGCATGTGTCCAACCATGTCTAGGAACCCTAGCAACATGCTGGGATTCAACTGCAATATGCATTGTAGCACCAGTTTGAAAGATGATGCATCACCACGCCCACTGGGATGTGTGTGTATGTATATCATTGTGGTTTGGAAAAGAACACATGCAATGTCACTCCAGCATGTGTCCAACCATGTCCAGGAACCCTAGCTACATGTTGGGATTCAACTACCACATGCACTGTAGCACCAGTTTGAAAGATGCTGCATCACCACACCCACTTGCACTACAAGGAATGTGCTAACTGGTGATCCCAAATATTGGTCATACAAATGTCATAGTAATTCATCTATGACCTTTGTATTATCAAAAACAGTAGGTTACATACCGAGAGTCATTATAGACAACTAAGGACCTTTATTAATTGGTCACGAACAATTATGACCAAAATAGATGGTCATAGTGTCCATGACCAAATAATTTGGTCATGAGTAATTTAGCATGTCCATGTCAGATCCAACATGGCCAATCCTACATGAATGTTTCTAGATCAAATCAACCCAGTCCAACTTGATGCTCTACATGGGTGAAGCCCAACAATTCCGGCCTTTTCATTTTTTACTGTTACTTATGGTGAGAAACTTGGGCTAATCTCAACATTCTGGCCTTTTTATTTCCCAGGCTTTGGCCTTTTTATGATCCATTTATTCTTAATTTTCAATGTTTTCTAGATTTATATATTGAAACGTAACAACAAGTAGAGCCAATAACATTTTTAGTAATGACAATAACAATTACAACTTATATTACAATTAGGACATGGTTCACAGAAGACAGAAATGTAAAACAACAACAAAAATATTACAGTGGTGTATTACAACCATTTCATAATACGGATCACCAAGAACATATAACTAACTACAAGAATATGACTATCTACACTTTGCCGACTATGAATCCTTTACGTGTTCCAACTTCTTTAGCTTAGATCTCCTGAAAAGGAGAAAAAATGATGGTTATATGGCTGTAATAACTTGTAACAACAACAACAGCAATTGTGATATGCAAAGCACCAGGTGCATATGCATAGTTTCCTATTAGCTGTATGGGAGAAGAGTAACAGGAATACGTAGACACGAGTGTCCCGAGATTATAGGGATAATACATGAATAATGAAGAAACTTGGCGTGGCAGCCTACTCTATAACAGCACAGAGCATGGGTGTGACAAACGAAGTGACACTAAAATCAGAAGCAACAAACATTTAGATTTCGTAGTTATCCTATAAACCCCCCTTGTGTAAAAGGTAAGACATCATATATATTGGAAGTACTAGAAAGGTGCAAAACATGAGTAGTTTCTTATTCTTAGACATTGTACACTATAGACTGAACATTACCTCTACTACTAAGAGACCACAACATGTGTTGCTGGACGAGGGACATTCACTAACAAGCATATCCCAGATCAGGCATTTTGGTAAGCATACATAATTAAGAAAAGGTGGTCAACACTAACTAGACATACATACTTGTTTGCCTTTTGCATGGACTATATCTGATGTCTCAAGCTGGTGAACTACATCAATCAGCAGTGGAGGTGCTTGTATTATTTTGCCTGAAACCTGTTTGGTTGAGTGTTTGATGCTGCCCAGGAGAAGAGCTTCAGTTAATAACTGATAGTCTCTAGAACAAAGAAAGGTAAATATTGTAGAAGCTCCATACAGTTTATTTTTTAGCAAGACCAACAATGCTTTACTGATTCTAAACATCGGAGAACAAAAAGAGAGAAAAACAGAAACATGCATAGTGACACTACTTAACAAAAGGATATGTGTCCGTTGTAAAATATCTTAGGTTACATGGATTTTTGTTAACGTAATGACTTGGGATGCCTTAATATTTTGGCCATGATCAATTTGTAATGCTACAGACCCGCATGTACAATACGAATTAATCACATCAGAGCAATGGTAGGCTATATACTAAAGATAGCACCTCCCAGGACTCGAAACAAACATATTGCCTATTCAAAAGTGCAGGACATACATTATACGAGGAGAGAGCCAACAAAAATAGTGTGGCATGCATCAAGATAGTGTAAAATATAGTAGGAACACAACATGCATCTACATGAAAAGGAAACTCTAGGAAAAGTGGCGAATAAAAGGACAATTCCCAGTAGGGATATCATCCTAAAGAGCTTTATTAAATTGACCAGAACAAATAGCACAACAGATAACTATTTGATTCAATATTTTCATACGTACTTGGTGTGCACTAGACTTCTGGTATTGTTTCAGTTCACATCACAACTTATTTACATCACTGCAAATAAAAATAGTCATAACCTCAACTACCAATATACCCAAACAAGCAAACATAGGGTGTGTAACAATAATTATCAGATTGAAATTCCTGATTCTCAAGAAGTATAGATAGATGAAGAATAAATAATCACACCCCCATTAATGAATGACACTACCAATTGAGTACATCACGATTTTGTTGCAGAGGGAGGGGAAGCTAACTTTGATATACAGTTCATTACTATTCTAGATTTAACAGAAATGTGAGAACAAGGACATATGCTGGTCCATTTGCTTTCTCGCTGCAGGAGTGTTCGGTCATTCTCATTTTCTATAAATCAAATGTCTTTAGTTAATCAAGAGCCTCACATGATGCATGATTCACAAAGAAAGAACGATTTTAAAAAGATCAACTAGACTTGGAACTTACAATTCAAAGTTATAAGTGCATGCTCTTGTCTTGACTTGCAATATTTTGTAGGTTAGATCAACACAAGTAAACTGAATAGAGAACATTAGCAACTTTGATTGTCTAGTGACTAATAAATTGTTCTCTTTCTTTCATTTTCTATATAGATCTTAATTCACTTCATGTACATAGTTACATATACTCCATTGAGTAGCTTCTCATATTAAGGTTTGCGGTCAATCAAATTCAGTACTATTGATATAGGAACTAACTGTACAGTAGTAACAGACTAGTAGTCTAAACTATCGGTTGGATTCATAAGCAGCAAACGGTCGTTCAATGCACCAAGCAACACTGCAAGCATACCTTGAGGACGTGCTCACGGTCCTTGAATATCATAGAAATGACAAGGAGGATAGCAATGTGCGCATCGTGGTTACCTCTCCACTGTCCCCACGCGACGTCCTCTGGCCTCCTCCAGCTCCACTATATCGATGATGGTGGAGTGCTTCGCCTTGTCCTTGTGCACCGTCCGCCAGCCTCCTCCAAGGAGCCCAAGGCCTCCACTGGCTCACTTTGCTGCAGAGACCGCATCACAAGATGTAGGGTAGTGGGACGCCATGCGATGGTAGCCTATGCTCTGTGCTGCTTCATTGCGGACAGCCTCGCGGGCACCAGATCTGATGCATCTGGCCTCGCAGCCACCGGATCCATCCACGCCAATGCCGGATATGGAGATTCATCTCCATGCCTCGCCAACATGTAGCACCACGAGTGGGGTAGCTGGGGGTGCCGTACCGGAGAGCGAGAAAGGATAGGACCACGCCAGAGAGAAAGAGAGAGGACATGGCCATGTCGGAGGGCGATGAGGGGGAGGGAATCAGCGAGACGTGGATGTTGTTGGGGTCTATCTATGCAATTGATGGGTGGGTGGGGTGGGTGGGTGGGATGCGGCTCGCGAGGCACAGGGCTCAGAGATAGTGGCGATGCGGGGCTTACCATGAGCGGCGGCGCGGCGGGTCGATGGTGGAGAAGATGCAAGCTATGAGTGATAGAAGGATGTGGTTCTCGCACGCGTCGCATATGGGAGGAGCGAGAGGCGGAGGCGGAACAGGGGCAAACGAGGGAGCTCAATCTAGGGTTCCTGGTGTGTGTTGTTGCGTTCAGAGATGAGGAAGTGGGTCCACGTGTAGATTGGGTGGGTGGTGCCACATCATCGATCTGCGCCAACCGCACCCTGGATGACAATCTATTCCGCTTATTCGGCTTTGATCTGAAGGTTCTTATTTCTTCTCTCATTTTCTATTTTTTTACTCTATAAAAAAGGGGCTTTTATGAAGCATCTACTCAGAATGTGGCGTAAAATTATATCATCCAAATTTCCAAAATATTATAACATATTTTAAGTACACTCACCAATTGGTTGCACCATAAAATCTTTTTCTCTAACCCACGTAAAAAAGACAAATGCCTATTGGTAGGAAGTGGGTGCGGTTTAAACTGGGATGGCGAACATTGTTGTAGGAGGAAGTTTTATGGCCAGAACAGTGGCATAGTGTGATGCACAATATCATTGTGGTTTGGAAAAGAACACATGCAATGTCACTCCAGCATGTGTCCAACCATGTCCAGGAACCCTAGCAACATGATGTGATTCAACTACAACATGCAGTGTAGCACCAGTTTGAAAGATGTTGCATCACCACACCCACTTGGATGTGTGTGTTTATCATTGTGTATTGGAAAGAACACATGCAATGTCACTCCAGCATGTGTCCAACCATGTCCAGGAACCCTAGCAACATGTTGTGATTCAACTCGAACATGCAGTGTTGCACCAGTTTGAAAGATGTTGCATCACCGCACCCACTTGGAAAAGAACACATGGAATGTCACTCTAGCATGTGTCCAACCATGTCCAGGAACCCTAGCAACATTATGTGATTCATATGCCACATGCATTGTGGCACTAGTTTGAAAGATGCTGCATCACCACACCGACTTGGATATGTGTGTGTATATCATTGTGGTTTGGAAAAGAACAGATGCAATGTCAATCCAGCATGTGTCCTAACATGTCTAGGAAACCCTAGCAACATGCTGGGATTCAACTCCACATGCAGTGGAGCACCAGTTTGAAAGATATTACATCACCACACCCATTTGGATGTGTGTGTGTATCATTGTGGTTTGGAAAAGAACACATGCAATGTCACTCTAGCATGTGTCCAACCATGTCTAGGAACCCTAGCAACATGATGTGATTCAACTGCAACATGCAGTATAGCACCAGTTTGAAAGATGATGCATCACGACACCCACTTGGATGTGTGTGTATATCATTGTGGTTTGGAAAAGAACACATGCAATGTCACTCCAACATGTTTCAACCCATGTCCAAGAACCCTAGCAACATGATGTGATTCAACTACAACATGCAGTGGAGCACCAGTTTGAAAGATGTTGCATCACCACACCCACTTGGATGTGTGTGTATCATTGTGGTTTGGAAAACAACAAGTGCAATGTCACTCCAGCATGTGTCCAACAATGTCTAGGAACCTTAGCAACATGCTGTGATTCAACTACAACATGAAGTGGAGCACCAGTTTGAAAGATGCTGCATCACCACACCCACTTGGTAAAGAACACATGGAATGTCACTCTAGGATGTGTCCAACCATGTCTAGAGCCGTAGCAACATGCTGGGATTCAACTGCAACATCCACTATAGAACCAGTTTGAAAGATGTTGGATCACCACAACCACTTGGATGTGTGTGTGTGTATCATTGTGGTTTGGAAAAGAACACATGCAATATCACTCCACCATGTGTCCAACCATATCCAGGAACCCTAGCAATATGATGGGATTCAACTGCAACATACAATGTAGCACCAGTTTGAAAGATGCTCCATCACCATACCCATTTGGATATGTGCATATCATTGTGGTTTGGAAAAGAACACATGTAATGTCACTCCAGCATGTGTTCAACCATGTCCAGGAACCCTAGCAACATGCTTGAATTCAACTACAACATGCACTGTAGCACCAGTTTGAAAGATGCTGCATCACCACACCCACTTGGATGTGTGTGTATGTATATCATTGTGGTTTGGAAAAGAACACATGCAATGTCACTCCAGCATGTGTCCAACCATGTCTAGGAACCCTAGCTACATGTTGGGATTCAACTGCCACATGTACTATAGCACTAGTTTGAAAGATCCTGCATCACCACACCCACTTGGATGTGTGTCTATATCATTGTAGTTTAGAAAATAACACATGCAATGTCACTCCAGCATGTGTCCAACCATGTGTAGGAACCCTAGCAACATAATGTGATTCAACTACAACATGCAGTGTAGCACCAGTTTGAAAGATGATGCATCACCACACCCACTTGGATGTGTGTGTATATCATTGTGGTTTGGAAAAGAACACATTCAATGTCACTCCAGCATGTGTCCAACCATGTCTAGGAACCCTAGCAACATGATGTGATTGAACTACAACATGTAGTGTAGCACCAGTTTGAAAGATGCTGCATCACCACACCCACTTGGATTTGTGTGTACCATTGTGGCCTGGAAAAGAACACATGCAATGTCACTCCAGCATGTGTCCAACCAGGAACCCTAGCAACATGTTGGGATTCAACTACAACATGCACTATAGCACCAATTTGAAAGATGCTGCATCACCACACCCACTTGGATGTGTGTGTATATCATTGTGGTTTGGAAAAGAACAGATGCAATGTCACTCCAGCATGTGTCCAACTATGTCTAGTAACCCTAGCAACATGCTGTGTTTAAACTGCCACATGCACACCAGTTTGAAAGATGCTGCATCGTCACACCCACTTGGAAAAGAACACATGGAATGTCACTCCAACATGTGTCGAACCATGTCTAGGAACCCTAGAAACCACTACAAGAAAAGTTTCCTTCCGCAACGAATTGGCCCGATGGTCGTCGTAGAAGGCACGTCTTCCGCGACAAAATTCTCGGCTCGGCCGTGGCCGATGGAAAACTTTCTTTTTCCGGTTTCGCGGCCCTCTACTATGACTGATCTGCTAAAAATGTGGAGGAAGCTTGGCTGGCGTGCGGCAGAAGCAAGATTTTCGTTTCCTCGCGTGATGTTGACTCGCCGAAATCTTTTGAGGCGTGTGGGTCCCGGATGTCAGTGTCTCTAGCAGACCATAATTTTTGGTCGTGCATCCCTGATTTGAACTCGATAACGTTGCTCGAGGCGCCTGCCGTTTAGTCAGGCTGCTAGGTCCCACATGTCAGCCTCTCATTAGAAGGATAGTGTGCATGATGGAATTTTTTCCTTCACTCGTGCTATCCTGTTCCGAAGTTGTCCATGCATCTACCATTTAATCAACCTCCTGGGACCCACATGTCATCCTCTCATTAGAAGAAACGTGTGTATGATGGAATTTTTTCCTTCACTGGCGCTACCCCCGTTCCAAGTTGATAGCGCTGCTCGACGCATCTACCGTTTAACCAACCTCCTGAGCCCCACATATCATTCTCTCATTAGAAGAAACGTGTGTATGATGGATTTTTTTTCTTTCGCTCGCGTTACCCTGTTCTGAACTTGATAGCATTGTTCAATGCATCTACTGTTTAATCATGATGCTGGGACCCACATGTCATCTTCTCATTAGAAGAAACGTGTGTATGATGGAATTTTTACCCTTTGTCGTGCCTTCGTGTTCCGAACTTGATAGCGTTGCTCGCTGCTTCAGCCGTTTATACAGGTTGGTGGGCCCGACATGTCAGCCTCCTCTGTGCAGGAAACGTGTGCACGCTAGACTTTTTTCTTCTCTCGCACCTCCCCGTTTGGAACTTGGCAACGTTGCTCGATACAGCACACGTATAATGTCTCCCTGCTGGATCCACATGTCAGCCGCCTATGTAGAGGAAACATGTGTATGTTGGACATTTTTTTGGTCACGTCCACCGGTTTGACCTTGGTAACATTGTTCCATGCGGCAGGCGTGTATGGTCTTGTTGCTGGGGCCCACGTGTCAGCCTCTCTCGACAAGAAATGTGTCGATCTTGGTCTTCTTTTTTCTGGTCGAGACTGTTGTACAAGTACTTTTTAAACGCACTCATTAAACTTGATCTCTTGTATGGTAAGGTTGATGGGTGCTAGCTGTAGGCAGGTGGGTCGGCCATGTCAGCCTCTCAGTAAAAAAATATTGCTACAGATAAACTGCATGCCTTGCCACTACACAAGGCAATTGTTATCCTTTTATAAAATGTAAAAAATGTATACTAACATCGTATATACCTTATTTATTTTTCTTCTTAAAAAATTGCTTGTCCATCTGCTACGCGTGATTGCTAGCAGCTCCACTAAAACATGTTAAGTATAAATAATGTAGTAGGTAGTACTTAAAAACATGGATAAACGGAGTTTTTTTAGGGGTGGGTGGACGGTGCCCAAAAAAAGGCCGAATTGAAGAAAAATGGGCCAAGCAGGGATTGATGGGCTATTTTCATGGGCTCTCGCCCAATCTAACTGGGATATTTGCGCGACTGAATGACCCAAAACATGGCTGAGTTAGAAGGTTTTGGGCTATAATAAGGCCAGATGGGCTAATTTCTTGGCCTCGATAGTTAAAATCTCAAGGTACGTGCTGGGGCTCGGCCAGATTCGAAACAAAGCCGTCAACAAGGGAAAAAGGTATAAAATATGAGCGCCTAGATTCCAGGCGCCTGAGAACTTGTTATGTTAAGGAGATGACGTCACCCTACTAATTGTGCTAATACTTAGTTGTAACCTAGTAGTTGCAACTCATTAAATTCCCAGTTACAAGCTGTTGCAACAAATGTGTAACCCTCACGTTGCACCAATCGCGAGGTAAATCCAATGGCAAGAGAGGTGACTCTTGAGAACTGGCAAATCCGATAAAATATTCACACATATTTCTGTGAAAATTGTGGACAAACACCCCGCGCCCGCCAAAACTTTCCACTAAGACCCCTAACTTTCCTAAGCCCGCCCTCAATCGAGCGACCAGCCCCAGTCTCTTCAAATTTTGCGTCGTTCTTACAGGAGATGCACCGGATTAGAACCAGGCCGCAAAATTCTCCACGCCTTAAAAAAACTTCTCAGTGCCTTTATATCAATAGTTTTGGCCTACCACCATTAGTCGCGTCGTTCTTCACGAGATGCACCGGCCGGCGGTCAGCTGGGCGATCCCCACGCTTCGCCTGCTAGATTCAGGCACTGGACATTCTTCTTGGCTTTGGTTTATTCTCCACCTCTCTTAGAAATAGTTCAAGATTGTGACCATCTAGATTTATAAGGTGCTTGCAGATTTGGGTAGGTACGTTCTTTCGGTAAATCTATAGTAAAGCTCTGGACAGAAGAGTTCGAAAACATCTTAAAAAGGACTTGGTAGAGATCCTGTGCAAGCTTTTGACCTGATATATTCCACATCCTTCTTTGATACGATGGAGAATTTGGCTGTTGATCTACCTGACGAGGAAGTACTTAGAGGTACAGTACAGTATAGATGGATGTACCCTACAGAATGTCGACTTCGCCTTTCCAAGGAACGGGAAGATATCCGTACACAGTTTGATAAGTGAGTGTTATGCAAAGATATCTTCACATATAAGACTATAGAAAAGTTAGATATATTCAGATGTCTGACTTGGCTATGTTTTGTAGGTTCTTTGCAGAAATAAAAGTACCAACAAATTTTGTTCCACCAATAAAAAGAACGGATGGACTAAGATCTAAGGATCATGTAAGACGCTCAAATTGCAATGTGAATTGTCTATGAATTGTCTAGATGGGGTAACCTCTTTTCTATTTTGTAACGCTAGATTTCGGAGCTTGAATTTCTGGCCCTTATCTATGGTCCTGATAGGAGTATAACAAAAGCTCCAGCTTGCATTTCCAACGGTGTCTGCCATAGCGCTGATGTACCTTTTGTGGAGACTGACGCGGCTGGAGGTTGTCCCGATGAACCCGCATTGGATTGCGTTTAGATTTGAAATCCTGCACTTGACATTGTCGTCCCAAGGAAAAGAAGATTGTGGATCTGGTAATAATGCCTTCTGTAGGACAAGATGCTGGAGGTGATGATTTATGAATTGCATGTCCCTCTCTATCAATGAAAATGGCATACTGTTTGCCTTGTTTCAAAAATAAATAAATATTTGCTTGTCTACTTGTGTTAGTCGATGCAAAGAATATACTGTTTTCTGTTCAAGTCATGTGAACAAATATGTTTGTATGTAGAGACATAAATGCGGATTTGGTGACAAAAACAGCATAAAATTGCCAGATCAACAACACAAGCATAATGGCATTGCAAGAAAAGGAACAAAACCATCTTTTTACCGTGCTTGTGAAAAGGAGATGAACCAGGAACCACGCCCACAAGTGGCAGAGGACAATTCTCGTGCAGCTCAGCTAGCATTGGTTTATCATCGATAATACTCAAGCATCCGAATATTATGATTACATACTAGGAGTAGTTCCAGTTCCACACTACAGTTCAACAGGCAAAAGTGTAAGAAATGCATAAGGTAGCTCCATAATACAGGTTCCAGAGAAAAGCATACAAATTATAAGAAATAAAGCTCCGCATCACAGTTCACCACCTTCAGGTGCAACAGTTTATATAGATTGTAAACCCAAATCACCGCCTCCTTCAGGTGGCACGATAATTTAGGGAACAGGATCAGCAGCACCAACAACAGTGCTAGCACCGGTAGCATGAGTCTCCACAATAGGCGAACTACCGAGCACCACAATGTCCTTTAAAGGCTCTTCACTGCCAGCTCCAGCTGCACAACTCTCCGCAGATGGTAAAACCAATCTACCACCTCCATCATCTGGCATGACAATGGAAGGTGCAGTCTCATCAGTACCAGCTACAGCTGCAACTGCATCAGTCTCCACACAAGGTAAACAAGGAGGCGTATTAGGTGTAGCGATCTGACATCAATTTTCTAGTCTGTCATCAGGAAACCGAGAGTCTTCTTCAACTTTGTGCTTCTACGGTTATAAGATAAACAGAGATTGCAGCGAAAGCATCTATGCGCAACGACAAGAACATATGTCATTCTATTGATTTACCTTATCATCTGGGATAGCAGAAGTCACAGATTGGAACCTATTTCATCGAGAATCCTCTTTTTCGCTCCTTCCCCTATCTCCTTCTGCAACAAGTTGTAATATTGATTACATGATGTTGATTGACAAATATATGCAAATGCTCAGAAGTTTGTGTTGTCGAACTACCAACTTCGAACAGATCCCCACTGTTCTTAGTTATGGGATCTAGCCTAGAAAATAAGCTTCTATGGAATCCTAGTCTACAAAAAAAGGATGCATACCCTGCATAAGAACTACTCTACACATGACAATGCTGCGCAATCGACAATAAAAATTTAACTGCATCATCAACTCTATCATGTAAGTTCGGAGTGAACCTAGATACACTCGTTTCACATAAGCTAAAACATCTTATATTATGAAACAGAGGGAATAGATACGAGTGTTCTAGTATTTCACAAACCGCCATTACTACCGTGGGACAGAGATGACGGATGCTCCACCGCCCTACAGAAGGTTGCCACGCCAATCTCACCGCCACCTGTAGAGGACAGAGCCGAGGAGTTAGTCGGCAAGAATATGGAGCGAGAGGCCAGGGGGCGGTAGTGGATGGGAAGAAGGGACTGAGTAAAAGAGGTTGTGTGTGCGTGGGGGAAGGGCCGTGAGGGAGTTAAATCCATCTTGTCTCGGAAGTAACGTGCTGCCACGTGCACCGTCGTGTGCAAAAGTCCCTCCCTCTCTCTTCTGCGGCAGCTACTGACAGTAGTACTCCAGCTAGCTTCATCGAGTTCTCTGGTACTCCTACTAGTAGACCTTTACTACTTTTTTACTACTACTAGGGTAGACAAGGAGTACTTGTTCAGAAGAAGAAGAAAACTAGACTAGCACACCGTCGTACAATATTGCCTTGTCAAATCACTGGTGATGCCATGATGAGCGACATGTTTTTCCTGGTAAACCTGGAAACATTGTGTTCCTTCCACCGCGTGCAGTTTCTGAGCGAAGTACTTACCAACACGTCCAACTTAGGCTTACAGGACCCAAACTGCAGTGAAAAAGAAACAAAACTACGGACCTGCAAGGAGTAATACTAACAGTACTACTATTATACAACATTCTGGAAGAAATTATGTACGGAATAGTAGTAGTAGAGTACAACTATACTCCTAATAAGGTTCTTTTACAAGCTTGGTAAAATATACATACTAGAGAAACTACCAAGTGTATAAAAGGGTTTTTTGGTCATACGGAGTATTTTACAAGCCGGACCGGGTGCGAAACTAAATGCTGAGTACCCGTACATCAGCTAAAAACCAGCCAAAAGAAAGAGTTCAACAGAAGGCCGAGACCAAATGAGCTATCCTTGAACAGGCTCGTTCCACTCCAAGGCGTTTGAGAAGCTTGGGATGAACCAAAATGGAGTCTCCGACCATGTCCAGCGAGTGTTGGTGTGGAAACCAACAGCTGCGTCACCATTCAGACTGAAGCGGCAAATTTCAGGATGCGTCCTGTACTCGTAGCCAATTTCTTGGTGTGATGTGTAAACACAGTTCCTTCTCATTAGATGTCCTGGCGGATCATTTGCATCCCCTACTACAATGATAATCGGATAGTTCACACCAAGGAAAAGAGAATATGATCCAAGGTCAGTAACCCTGTTCCATCGGTTAGCCGCAATTAACTGGCTTGTGTCCAGCAAGAACACCATGCACTCAAACCCAGAAGGATAGGTGCGAACGGTGCGACCATAGTGAACAGCACTAGTATCATCAGCAATAGCATTGCCTGAGACACCATACGTATAGACCAGAAGAAGTCTTGAACCACTGGTAGATCTTGCTAACCACCACCTACCAAGATCATTCTCCTCATTGTCCTCAACAAACCCATGTGTCAGGTACATCACATCGCGTGGGGAGAGGATAAGGATAGGACCTTCAAAGGGAAAGGAAATGTAACATGGAAATAATATTGATATTGATCTGACATTGTAGAAGTTGATATACAGTACTATTTTCAAAAATCTTGATTATACTTAAGATGTTTGATTGCGTAAAAAAATGCCAACCTAAGGAGATGCTATGGAAATTCTAATTCTTTTCGAAATGGGGATATGCTATGGAAATTCTCCTAGAGACACGGTTTTGATTCATGGGATCAAATGAAATAGGAAATAATCCTATAGGATCTTGAATGTAAAGTTCATAGGGAAAAAACACAAGGTTGGATCCTACAAGATTTTGGTGTCTTATATACCAAAGGAAAACCAACAAAGATTATTTCTAGGAGGTTTAATATCTTATCTTATAATAATATTACCACTGTGTAGTGTATGAATAACTTTGAATATTCACTGTTGGATCAGGACATGCGAATCCCAACATTGTCAGCAGTTGGATCTTCTTTTCCATTCTAGCATCTACTTAAATATTCTATTGATAGTCTTTAGCACAATAAACGCTATGCACAATCCTCAAAACACACTTCTCCATCATTCTAGAATCTTCTCCTTCATTTCTCAAGACCATGTTAACAAAATTTACAAGTACTAGTACCTAATAAACATCGACTTCTACATGATAGAAAATACAAGAACTAAATATGCGCCCATACTTTATAGGTGTCGATCAAATTTCTATTTTTTTGAGATTTACCTAGTATTATAATTGTATATAGTTATGATATGTCATATGTCTAGTATCTGAGTCTCACGTAAATACTACTAGTAGATATCATATTTTCCATGGATGTACTAGTACTAGGAGACAAGGCAATACTATCAGCAGAACTCAATCCTATGAATAAAATTACTTATATGTAAGAAAACTTAGTAAGGATTGCATTCCTCTGAAATTCCTAGGAAATTCGTACGAATCAAAGAGGCTAAAATTCCTTCTAACCAAAGAAACTTCAGAAAAAATAACTTACATTGATTCAGGAATAATATCTAGGTCTCACATAAGTACTTACTACTACGTAGTAGATACCATAGTTTCCATGGGATGTACTAGGAGATGAAGCAATACTATCAGCAGAACTCAATCATATGAAACAAACTACTTATATGTAAGAAAACCTCCTAAAGGTTGCATTCCTCTGAAATTCCTAGGGAATTCCTTCGAATCAAAGAAACAAAATGTTTATTGGAATTCCTACTAACCAATGAAAGTTTAGAAAAAATAGCTTGCATCAATTCAGGAACAAAGCTAATAAAATACGTAGGGAGGATAATTTACCAAGTTCCAGAGACTTCCATGCATAAACACAGCCATTCTCGGTCACGGCAAACACACGATCGTGTTGGATAATAGCATCGTAGTATCTGAAGTAGCCCTGGAACTCGTTCACACAAACTGACCATCCATGACTATCATTCCTGTTGATGACAACAATCTTGAATTCGAAAATGGCGACTAGAGAGAAATCTTTGTATCCCCCAACAGCTATCAGAACTTGGAAAATGACTATCTTCTGCAGTTTAGTACATCGACCTTCATCAGCATCATCCTGAAATGTAAGTGCAGAACCTTCGGTCGGTTCAAACCCCGACACTTGCGAAATAACAATCTTGTGACGAGTGTACACGTTGAAAAGGTCCCACATGAAATCGGGCCCAACTGTGACGATCCGTTCTCCATTGCAGCCTGCTCGCTGCTCATCAAAACCATTTGGCATCACAGCATCGGAGGAGAACCTATCCAGCAGCGTTAGCTTGCACGAGCTGCCCACCACTTTGAAGCAATCTTTGGATTCCCACGGTCTCACCGTCGGGTGAGAATGAAGAACACATGGGAGGCCAAACAGATGAGAAGAAGGCGTAGTTCCGCTCTCTTTTGCTGATTGAAGAATATGTTTTGACGAATCGACGAGGCTCGCGGCGGTGGTGGCGTCACAATGGTTGATGAGTACATGAAGAGGGCCTTCAGTGAACACCTTCTGAAACTGCTCAGGATCTTTACAGACCTTGCTCGATATCACCATGGAAGGAGGCTATGGATGGTGTTTTGGGGGCTTTCTTTGGGGTGGGGGGAGGGAAGATCGTTGGCATGAGCTAGCGGCCGGGGTGCGATGGAGAAGACAAAAGCTGATGGTGCGTTACTCTACTACTAGTAGTACTGCAGAAGGTGGTCGAGTGGGGGGTGGGGCCCCAATTGAGGCTAGTTGCACAAACCTCCAACAATTGGAACCATAGTTGCAACGAGATCCAACTATTGAGCCCCGGGTATGTAAGAAATAATGCTAAGAGGGCTAATCGAGAATTTTGTGCTATGTGCAGCATTTGTACCCAAAAGTAATTGTAGTACAGTAGTTTCTTGCAGCTAGACTATCCTAATTATCTGGAGTTCCCTGCCATTTTGAATCCAATTGTTGGAGGTTTGTGCAATTTCCACCCTCCTCGTGTTCCGAGGAAGCTCTATGACCCTATGTTCAAACAAAAAATGATCAAAGACAAAAAAAAAGACCATCTCTCAGGGCTCGTTTGATTTGCAGGATTCTCAAAACATAAGAAGAGGAAACTACATGAATTTGGATCAAGTATATGTTTGAATCATAGGGAAAACAAATGAATACTTTGAAGGAATCTCAATTCCCGTGTTTTTCCTATTCCTATATTTTTCCTATCCTGTGTTCCAAACAGGACATAATTCCTACATATTGGAATCCTATGAATTAAACAAAACAACGTAGGATTATTTCCTAGGGGACAAGATCCTTCACAAAAACTTTGAATTTTCTTTGAATCAAAGAAGGAATAAAAAAGGTTTCCTCTCTCAGGAAAAAAAGAAACTCCACCCCTTGGAGAAAAAAAGGAACTCCACCTCTTGGAGAAAAAGAAGGAACTCCACCTCTTGGACAATTCACTATGACGAGAGTAGCTACTACTAAAGTCTATGTCTAGTACTAGCTGTAGGGCCCAACCATAGCACGTTATTTACAAGTAGTACTAATTTGTACAGTACAGTATTAGTCTTTGTAGGTGCCTAGAAGGAAACAAAATAAAGCTTTGCAGGTAATAAATGGCCATGGTAATTTCCAAGATACACAATCTTTTGCTTGTTCATTTTAATCTGGGCGATAGCCGAAGGATAGAGGAGTACTAGCTGCTTCGTGTCTTGAGACATCAAGCTGGAGTTGAAATTTGGATATTTAAAAACCTGAATTGTCCTATCAAACCAATGTTTGTTGCATGCAGCTTGACCAAACAGACTTACTCCACTACTTTACTGCGCGTTCGAAAAACTAGGGAGTACAAGAAGTACTAGTATACTAATGTTACACCGAGAGTTTTTTTGAACGGACACAGAGAGTTCCACATTCATCTTGTAGCGCCAAAAGCAGAAGTTGTGCCAATATAGTACTATAATAGTCACATCCAGGTTGCCTTATAGAGAAAAAATAGTACGATGAGCAACAAGATCTATCTATTTTTGTACTCCTATTTGCATATACTAGTAGTACTACTACGTACTTAGGAACGGCATGAGCATGTGCTCCACTAGTGCGCCTCCGCACGTAGGCTAATCTAGTACGAAGTAGATCGCCATTGCATGGTCACGTGATTATTATGCATTGGTCTATGCTCTAGTCGTGGGCACGTGCCGTAGCAGTAAAAAATGTGAAAAATAGATTACTCATATATAATTACTGTCTCCATCCTAAAATAGTAGTTACTGACTTGGCTTTGTCTAGATACACATGTATTTCGACTCATTTTAGTACTTAGATGCTCCCTCATTTCCAAATTAGAAAGCATACTATGTTTTTTCGAAGTCAATATTTATAAAGTTTGACCAACTATATGTACAAATATACTAACTTACATAATGTCAAACGCATATAATATGAAAACGTGGTTCGTGATGATTCTGATAACATTGAGTTGATGTCGTAGATGTCCATATTATTTTCTAGATATTTAGGCTAAATTCTAGAGCAGCCTATCCTGCACGCTGGACCCACGTCGATGTGTCGTCCACACTAGCGCAATTTTGACGGGAATCTTGGTTCAATACTTAAATCAAGTCGAATTGACAAGTTTGGGCATAAAATTTTGTAATCACTCAGTTAGATGACTAAAATCGAAGCATCGTAAGAACGGTTAGTGTGTTTATCTCTCGCCCATATCGTAGAAGTGAACAATTACATAAAAGTCATACTAAACCCCTAAATACTCTGTAATAACATTAGCAGCAAACTTAGTTTACATCTAAAATGCATCCTTCCTAGTACCAAAAGAGAACCTACATGCGACTACTACTAGTAAATTGGAGTAGTAAAATAGTACTATTTATCTTCTAATACACCATTACAGTCTTGATCATCAGCCGTAGTTTAAGATCATTTTTTCCTGTCGATGCAAATCCAGAAAGATACATGGGTGGACTGTCCAACCTTCATCAGGAACCGCGGCGGCACCTCGAGGTACATCCTGAGCTTGTCGTACGGGAGGTTGGCTGGCGACGAGCTACTCGTCAGGTTGATTACCACATTAAGGCTCTCGACCATCGACAAGTCCGCCGACCTCGGCGGGCCAGGTGCACACAGTTTCACCGTGTACCACGGCCCACAAGCACATGTCCTGCCTGATGCACACCAAGGACATGACGGCGGCCGGGCCAAGTGCGCTGATGGTAAGGCAGAACACGGCACCGTCATCCCCACAAAGGAAGCGCATGAATCCCCTCGTGCTTGTTGGTGGTGGAGTCGGGATGAGGCAAAAGAAGGCACTGCTGTAGATGTCCCTAGTTACTATGACCCCGTGGGCCTCCTTCATGTGGGGAAGGAGTCATGCCGGCGAGGCAATGAAATCATAGGTGGAATCAGTGCAGGAGCACGGGCCGTGCGAGCACGTGATCCTGTGCTCGTCGAGCTTGTCAAAGGCGACCAAGCTAAAGCAGCCGTCGTAAGGGCACTCAATCATCGCCTCAGACTGGACGGCGTCCATAGCAGTCGGCCCACGGTCGAATCCGCCGACGTGGTACATGAACTTGTGGGAGTGGTTACAGAGGGAAGATCGACTCGCCGATGTAGTGTCCGCCGGCCAGAAACCTGGGTTGGGTGGGTATACTGAAGAGTATACTGATTGAGTTTCGTACTATACTAGTACAATTGTATAGGAATATGCTAGGCATGGGCGCACCGGCGGCAGCTACACTTGGCCACTTTTTTCTTAGACAGTGTCCCACACGCTGTACATGCTTCGTCAAAACAAAAAGGCTACAGAAAGTTGACAGGTGACTAATAAAGCAGGTGTCGCGTTGTATTGTACCGTACAGTACAGTACAGACAGAGGGAGAGACCGAGGCCAGAAGATCCAGGTGAGTGAGAGGCAAGAAGATCTACTCCTGGAGAGAGATGAAAAGATCGCGGCCTGCTGCAGGGTGTATAGTGCTGCAGGGGAGAGACCGAGGACTGCATGCATGTCTTTGACACCAACCTATAATTAACTATTTTGGTCTTATCAAATTTAAATGCTAATAGTAGTAGTACTACATCTTACAACAAATCATACAAACCAGTACTGCATTAAATAGTGGTACTTTTTTTGAGAAATTATAATTAGTAGTAGTACTTAGATATGTGAAAAACCAATCCAAGTTACTACTCCAATATAGAGTATGATCACTCTGTTTTATGGATTCTTGTTTACTATACGTACTAGTAGTAAAAGCTAGAATGTAGATTGTTTCAGAACAAATTTTGGCTCTACAATATCTAGCATACGCGCAAACCTCAAAAGACACTTCATTGCTTAGTTTCAAGGATCTTGTGCTGAATACATGGACTTGGATGTAATTTTCATTTTTATGAGGTCCTTGATGTAACTTGTACTTCCACTGACCACGTGTTAACTAATAAAGCACCTCGCTCCTGCGGGACCTACCACAATTGAAAAGTAATTACACTGCCCCGATTATCATGCAAAGTGGAACATGGTTTCTTATAATTCTAAAATTTTAAGAAATAGGATGTTTCAAGCTTCCCAGCTAACTTTGCACACTTTAGTGACTTTTTGCTGATTTAACGAAATTAGGTCAAACATTTGCTACATAAGTAAGGGCAATTGATTGCTATTGAATTAAATATATTTTTAGAGGTAGATGGGTGATGTAGTAAACAATGTCATAAGTGTTAGTTTCCAACTATCACGAAAGAACATTTAATTCTCAATTTTTCGAGTGATGATGAGATTGTTCTTTTACGTAAAGAAACTCCGAAGAATATGGATCTAAATACCAGAAAACAAGTTTCAGACATAAAGAGTGGACCAACATGTTGTGCTAACGATACCCATGTTTTATGAGCTTTCAAACTTCCAAGCTAACTCCGCCAACTTGAATGACTTTATGCCAATTATTTATCGAATTTAGGTCAAATTTGAACTACAAGTAAATTGTAGGTTGCTTTGAAAGTTTAATGAAAACTCTTCTGGAGGTACCTATTCAGGGGAGAGTTAATATATCATAAACCACCGAGAGTTTTGATGACACATTCAACTTCATGCTAAGATTTTGCATCTTGACAGTTTAACAAAATTAGGTCAAACTTGAGCTACAAGTAAGCGCGAAAGATCGCTCTTGAATTAAATGTCTGTCGATATTTGAATGACTTCCTATCTAACTCTGCCCATTTGAATGACTTTATGTCGATTTATCGAAATTAGGTCAAATTTGAAACTACAAGTAAATTGTAGGTTGCTCTGAAAGTTCTACGAAAAAGCTTTTGGGGGGCACCGCCCATCGAGGGGTCACAATCAATATGTCAGAAACCGCTGAGAGTTTTGACGATAGTTTCAACTTTTTGCTAAGATTTTGCATCCTGACTGTTTAATGAAATTAGGTCAAACTTGAGCTACAAGCAAGTAAGCGCGATAGATTTCTCTTGAATTAAATGTCTTTTCTAGGATAGACGGGTGCATCTTCTTGTAGTAAACAATGCTGTCAGTGTGAGTTTCCAACAATTGGGAAAGAACATTCTCAATTTTTCGAGTGATATCGAGATTATTCTCTCCTATAAAGGAAGTCCGAAGGATAAGGATCTAAATGCCACAAGCCAAGTTTTCACACATATATAGTGGACCAACATATTGTACTTATGATTTCCCATGTTTTATGAGTTCTCAAACTTCCTATAGCTTATCGCTCTGCCCACTTGAATTACTTTATATGTCGATTAATCAAAATTAGGTCAAATTTGAACTATATACTACAAGTTTTGTAGGTTGCTACGAAAGTTATACAAAAAAGCTTTTGGAGGTACCCATCAGGGGTTCACAATCAATATATGAGAAACAACCAAGAGTTTGGACAACTGGTTTGACTTTATGCTAAGATTTTGCACCATGACACTATTTAACGAAATTGGGTCAACCTTGAGCTACAAAGTAAGCGCGATAGATTTCTCTTGAAATATATGACTTTTTAGAGGTAGATGGGTCTATTTTCCTATAGTAAATAATGTCGTCGGTGTGATTTTCCAACTATTAGGAAAGAACATTCAATTCTCAATTTTTGAGTGATGACGAGCGAGGTTGTTCTTTTCTATAAAGAAATGTCTGAAGAATATTGGATCTGAATGCCAGAAGCCAAGTTTACTGACATATATAGTGGACCAACATGTTGTACCAACGATTCCCATGTTTTATGAGTTTACAAACTTCCTAGCTAACTCTACCCATTTGACTGAATGACTTTATGTCGATTTATAAAAATTAGGTCAAATTTGAAACTTCAAGTACATTATAGGTTGCTTTGGTAGTTTTACAAAAAACTTTTGGAGGTACCCATCGACGGGTCACAATTAATATATCATAAAACATCGAGAGTTTTGACGATAGGATCAACTTCTTGCTAAGATTTTACATCTTCACAATTTAACGAAATTAGGTCAAACCTGATCTACAAGTAATTAAGCGCGATAGATTGCTCTTGATATTAATTGTATTTTCAGAGGTAGATCGGTGTATCTTGTTGTAGTAAACAATGTCGTCAATGTGAGTTTCCAACTATCAGGAAAGAACATTTAATTCTATATTTTCCAAGTGAAGATGAGCGAGGTTGTTCTTTTTCGTAAGAGTCTGGTGAATATTGGATGTGAATGCCACGCCAAGTTTACATACATATATAGTGGACCAACATGTTGTACCAATGATTCCCATGTTTTATTTATGAGTTTTCAAACTTCCTAGCTAACTCCGCCCATTTGACCAAAAGACTATATGTCGATTTATCAAAATTAGGTCAAATTTGAAACTACAAGTAAATTGTAGGTTGCTTTGAAAGTTTTAAAAAAAATCTACTGGAGGTACCCATCGAGGGGTCACAATTAATATATCTGAAAACAACGAGAGTTTTGACGATAGGTTTAACTTCTTGCTAAGATTTTGCATCTTGACAATTTAACGAAATTAGGTCAAACCTGATCTACAATTAATTAAGCGTGATAGATTGCTCTTGAAATTAAATGTATTTTCATAGGTAATCTGAGTTTCCAACTATCAGGAAAGAACATTCAATTCTACATTTTCCAAGTGAAGACGAGCGATGTTGTTCTTTTTGGTAAGAAGTCCGGAGAATATTGGATGTGAATGCCACACCAAGTTTACAGACATATATAGTGGACCAACATGTTGTACCAACGATTCCCATGTTTTATTTATGAGTTTTCAAACTTCCTAGCTAACTCTGCCCATTTGACCAAATCACTATATGTCGATTTATCAAAATTAGGTCAAATTTGAAACTACAAGTAAATTGTAGGTTGCTTTGAAAGTTTGAAGAATTTTTTTTGGTGGTACCCATCGTGGGGTCACAATTAATATATCTGAACACAATGAGAGTTTTGACGATAGGTTCAACTTCTTGCTAAGATTTTGCATCTTAACAATTTAATGAAATTAATTAGGTCAAACTTGAGCTACAAGTAAGCGTGATAGATGTCTCTTGAATTCAATGTTATTTCAGAGGTAGATGGGTGCATTTTCTAGTAGTAAGCGGTGCCGTGGGTGTGAGTGTCCAACTACTAGGAAAGAACATTGAATTCTACGTTTTCCGAGTGAAGACGAATGAGGTTAGTTGTTCTTTTCCATAAAGAGAAGTCCAAAGAATATTGGATGTGGATGCCACAAGCCAAGTTGACAGATCTATATATATATATATATATATATATATATATATTCAGCACCCAGGGTGCAGAATAGTTATTTTGCACCCCACATATTTTTGAGGATCGACAACATGTTGTACTTGTGATTCCCATGTTTTATGGGTTTTGAAGCTTCCTATAGCTAACCCGCACATTTGAATAACTTTATGTGGATATCTCGGAATTAGGTCAAATTTGAAACTACAAGTGAATTGTAGGTTTTGCTTTGATAGATTTACAAAAAAAGCTTTTATACATACCCGTCGAGGGTTCAAAATTAATATACCAGAAACAAGCGAGAGCTTCGATGATAGGTTCAAATTCTTGCTAAGACTTTGCATATTGGTAAATTAACGAAATTAGGTCAAACTTGAGCTAGCTACAAGTAAAATGCCATAGATTGCTCTTGAATTAAATGTTTTTTCATAGGTGATCATCTGTGCATCTTCTTGTAGTAAATAGTGTCATCCGTGTGAGTTTCCAACTATCAAGAAAGAACATTCAATTCTACTTTTTCCGAGTGAAGAATACGAGCGAGGTTGTTCTTTTTCCTAAAGAAAAGTCCAAAGAATATTGGATCTCAATGCCACAAGCCAAGTTTATATACATATATATTAGACCAACATGTTGTACCAACGATTCCCATGTTTTATGAGTTTTCAAACTTCCTAGCTAACTTTGCCCATTAGAATGACTTTATGTCGATTTATCGAAATTATGTCAAATTTGAAACTACAAGTAGTAGTAAATTGCACGTGCCCTGCACGTGAGACTCGGATAATAGACATCTGGCATATCATCACTATATAAAATTATAATAGGCAAGGAAGAAAAAATATAATAGGCAAAATTTGAACTACTACAAGTAAACCGTGTAGGTTGCTTTGAAAGTTTTACGGAAAATCTCTCAGAGGTACCCATCGGAGGGGGCACGTGGGGGGGGGCAATTAATATACTATCAGGAACCAAAAGAGAGTTCTGATGGCAGGTTCATCTTCTTGCTAAGATTTTGCGTCTTAACAGTTTAATGAAATTAGGTCAAACTTGAGCTACAACTAAGTGCGATAGATTTCTCTTGAATTTAATGAAATTAGATCAAACTTGAACTACATGTAATAAATTGTATGTTGCTTTAAAGTTTTATGAAAAAAGCTTTTGGAGGTACCCATCGAGTGGTGAATTAATATATCAGAAACCACAGAGAGTTTTGACGAGTGGTTCGACTTCTAGCTAAGATTTTGCATCATGAAAATTTTGAACACCTTTTGAAAACGATCACATGAACTAGGGAGAGAGGGGAAATGATATTTCTATTCTATATGGGCAACCCACAAGCTTGAGGTCCACCTTAGGCTTAAAGATAACTTTATTTTTTCCACTATGTATAAGGTGAACCTTAGCGGATGCCACATAGTAGGCCATTTTTTTGAATGGATAGTAGGCCAAATTAAGGTGTGCTTTTTTACACAATGCGGGAGTAGTATATTTCTTTGATTAGACATATGGTCACCTCTGTCCACGTGATGGACATGCTGAGAGAACAAAACATTGGCAGGGGAAGAGGATAACAATGAAGAGAATTTGAAGGCGGTTCCATGTCAGAGAAAAGTTATGATGGGTTCCTGACACGAGGTACTCCTGCGGCCTTACAATCAACACTCTACTAGTAGTAAATTTCAGGACCTATGCACGCAAACAAATCGTGTGTTTTCTCTCTCCTTCCCTATGCTCCATCTCTCCTCCCCTTTCCCCTCGCACACCGGTCCGGCTGACCTCTCTCCCCTCGTCCACAGCATGGCGCTGCACACATGTGCCTTGGTACGGTGGCTCTATGTCTCTGGCGTGTTCGGCAGCCGCGTGTTGGAGTGGAGGAGGGACGAGGACTACATAGGAAGGAAACCACTTTGGTCCTTGGCGGCAAAAAAATTCAAACTTTTTCGGTTTTCGAAATTTTCACTTGCTTCCCAAACATCGGGAGGGAAGGTTATCCAAAATATCGGCCATTCACAGTACTTCTTATCTTATCTTTATCTTGTCTTATCTCTTACAATACCATACCATACCACTGTATAGTGTACGGATAACTTCAAACACTGACCATTGGATCAAGACCGACAAATCCAAACATTGTTAACCGTTGGATCTTCTTTTCCATTCTTAGCATCTACAAAGATTCTACTGATAGTCTTGAGCATGATGAACGCTAGTATGCGCAAACCTCAAAACACACACTTCATTGCTCAGTTTCAGGGTCCTTGTGCTAAATGCATGGACTTGGGTGCAATTTTCATTTTTATGAGGTCCTTGATGTAACTTGTACTTCCACCGACCGTGTTAACCCTCAAGCACCTCGCTCCTACGAGACCTACCACGGTTAAAAGAAAATGTAACCACCCCAATTATCAAACAAACTAGACCATAGTTTCTTATACGTAATACCCAAGTTTTTAGTACTAGGATTTTTCAAGCTTCCTAGCTAACTTCGCACACTTCAGTGACTTCTTGTCGATTAACGAAATTAGGTCAAACTTGAGCTACAAGTAAGCGCGATAGATTGCTCTTGAATTAAATGTATTTTTGGAGGTAGATGGGTGCATCTTCTTGTAGTAAACAATGTCGTCAGTGTGAGTTTCCAACTATCTGAAATAAAATTCTCAGTTTTCCGAGTGATGACGAGATGGTTCTTTTCTATAAAGAAAGCTCGAAGCAGAATATGGATCTCAATGCCATAAGCCAAGCTTCTAGACATATTAAGTGGACCAACATGTTTTACTTACGATTCTCATCTGTTTTTTGAGTTTTCAAACTCCCTAGCTAATTAACTCTTCCCACTTGAATGACTATATGTCGATTTATCAAAATTAGGTCAAACTTGAACTATAACTAAATTGTAGGTTGCTCTGAAAGTTTTACGAAAAAGCTTTTGGAGATACCATACCGATCAGGAGGGGTGTCACAATCAATATATGAGAAAAACCGAGAGTTTTGACAACTGGTTTGACTTCTTGCTAAGACTTTGCATCGCATGACACTATTTAATGAAATTGGGTCAAACTTGAGCTACAAGTAAGCGCGATAGATTGCTGTTGAAATATATGACTTTTCAGAGAGGTAGATAGGCGCATTTTCTTGTAGTAAACAGTGCCGTCGGTACGTTGATTTTCGAACTATATCAGGAAAGAAGATTCAATTATTCTCAATTTTTCAAGTGATGACGAGCAAGGTTGTTCTTTTCCTTAAAGAAATGTCCAAAGAATAATATTAGACCTAAATGGCAGAATCCAAGTTTACCGAGATATATAGTGGACCAACATGTTGTACCAATGATTCCCATGTTTTATTTATGAGTTTTCAAGCTTCCTAGTTAACTCTACCAATTTTACCTGATGACTTCATGTCGATTTATCGAAATTAGGTCAAATTTGAAACTACAAGTAAATTGTAGGTTGCTTTGAAAGTTTTATGAAAAATCTTTTGGAGGTACCCATCGAGGGGTCACAATTAATATATCATAAAACACCGAGAGTTTTGACGATATGTTCAACTCCTTGCTAAGATTTTGCATCTTGACAATTTAACGAAATTAGGTCAAACTTGAGCTACAAGTAAGCGCGATAAATTGCTCTTGAATTAAATGTATTTTGGGAGGTAGATCAATGCACCTTCTTGTAGTAAACAATGCCGTCCGTGTGAGTTTCCAACTATTAGGAAAGAACATTCAATTCTACATTTTCTGAGTGAAGACGGGCGACGCTACTAGTTGTTATTGAAATTTCGTAAAGATAAGTCCAAAGAATATTGGATGTGGATGCCACAAGCCAAGTTGACAGACATATATAGTCGATCGACAACATGTTGTACTTGCGATTCCCATGTTTTATGAGCTTTCAAACTTCCTAGCTAATTCTACCCATTTTAATGACTTTAAGTCGATTTATCAAAATTAGGTCAAATTTGAAACTACAAGTAAATTGTAGGTTTTGCTTTTTAACTTTTATGAAAAAGCTTTTAATTTGTAGGTACCCATGGAGGGGTCAAAATTAATATATCTGAAAACAACAAGAGTTTTCACGATAGGTTCAACTTCCTGCTAAGATTTTGCATCTTGATAATTTAACAAAATTAATTAGGTCAAACTTGAGCTACAAGTAAGCGCGATAGATAGCTATTGAATTAAATTTCATTTTAGAGGTAGATGGGTGCATTTTCTAGTATTAAGCATTGCCGTGGGTGTGAGTGTCCAACTACCAGGAAAGAACATTGAATTCTACGTTTTCCGAGTGAAGACGAACGAGGTTAGTTATTCTTTTCCATAAAGAAAAGTCCAAAGAATATTGGATGTGGATGCCACAAGCCAAGTTGATAGACATATATATATAGTGGATCGACAACATGTTGTACTTGCGATTCCCATGTTTTATGGATTTTGAAGCTTCCTATAGCTAACCCGCACATTTGAATAACTTTATGCTGATATCTCGGAATTAGGTCAAATTTGAAACTACAAGTAAATTGTAGGTTTTGCTTTGATAGTTTTACGAAAAAGCTTTTGGACGTACCCATCGAGGGTTCAAAATTAATATACTAGAAACCAGCGAGATTTTCGATGATACGTTCAACTTCTTGCTAAGACTTTGTATATTGGTAAATTAACGAAATTAGGACAAACTTAAGCTAGCTACAAGTAAACGCCATAGATTGCTCTTGAATTAAATTTCTTTTCATAGGTAGATCATCGGTGCATCTTCTTGTAGTAAATAGTATCGTCGATGTGAGTTTCCAACTATCAAGAAAGAACATTCAATTCTACATTTTCTGAGTGAAGAATACGAGCAAGGTTGTTCTTTTTCCTAAAGAAAAGTCCGAAGAATATTCGATCTCAATGCCACAAGCCAAGTTTACATACATATATATTAGACCAACATGTTGTACCAACGATTCCCATGTTTTATGAGTTTTCAAACTTCCCAGCTAACTCTGCCCATTAGAATGACTTTATGTCGATTTATCAAAATTAGGTAAAATTTGAAACTACAAGTACTAGTAAATTGCATGTGCCCTGCACGTGAGACTCGGATAATAGACATCTAGCATATCATCACTATATAAAATTATAATAGGCAAAGCGGAAAAAATATAATAGGTAAAATTTTGAACTTCTACAAGTAAACCATGTAGGTTGCTTTGAAAGTTTTACAGAAAAGCTCTTAGAGGTACCCATCGGAGGGGGCACGCGGGGGGGGGGGGGTGGGGGGTGGGGGTGGGGAAATTAATATACTATCAAGAACCAAAAGAGAGTTATGACGACAGGTTTATCTTCTTGCTAAGATTTTGCGTCTTGACAATTTAATGAAATTAGGTCAAACTTGACCTACAACTAAGTGTGATAGATTTCTCTTGAAATTAATGAAATTGGGTCAAACTTGCACTACAAGTAATAAATTATAGGTTGCTTTGAAAGTTTTATGAAAAAATCTTTTGGAGGTACCCATCGAGTGGTTAATTAATATATCAGAAACCACAGAGAGTTTTGACGAGTGGTTCGACTTCTAGCTAAGACTTTGCATCATGAAAATTTTGAACACCTTTTGAAAACGATCCCACACATCCAGACATAGTTCGTGCCCCCAAAATTTCAGATACTTTGAAAGTCCCATTCGACCCCTATTAAATTTGGTAGGTGGGGGGCTTCACTCGTAATTTTCCCAGTATAGTGCTAGCAGTACCTAAACCCAACCCCCCTCCCCTCTCTCTCCTACAGGAATACATCACCGGCGGAACATCCTCGCTATACTTTAGCCGGTGTACCCGCACACCTGATAATCTCAAGGAACCCCCTTATCTGGCGCGCTGATCACATCATCGACCGCCTGGGATCTGCTCCACAGATGTTGTGGTCCAGCGTTCTACTCGTATCCTCTCCCGCCCAAGATCTGCTTCCCCATCATCGACACCCACTATGACCGTAGCACCTTCAGCGACCTCGAAGTGACCCGTGAGGATGCGGAGGAGGCCTAGACATCGCCCCGACTGAGGTAAAACCAGATCTCCCTGTGCGATTTGTTTGTTGGCAATGTACTGTATTTGTGCTAAATTTCCTAACTAACATGTTCTTTACTTGATATACACCTGTTATGTATTCCCTCTATTTCAAAATATAAGATGCTTTAGCTTTGTGAAAGAAGTGTATCCAGAATCATTTTAGTGTGTAGGTTCACTCCAAACCTAGATGAACCTACACACTAAAAGAGGTCTAGATGCACTCTTTTCATAAAGCTAAAACATCTTATATTTTGAAATGGAGGGAGTACTAAATTAACCCATTGTGGTTAAGCTTAAACTCCACGGATTGAAGTGTTTTTATGTACTATACTATTTCTTTGTGAATTATTAGTCACTTAACAATTAACATATTTATTTACATCTACAAGTAAACCATGTAAGCTTAGTTCGTGCCCCCAAAATTTCAGATACTTTGAAAGTCCCATTCGACCCCTATTAAATTTGGTAGGTGGGGGGCTTCACTCGTAATTTTCCCAGTATAGTGCTAGCAGTACCTAAACCCAACCCCCCTCCCCTCTCTCTCCTACAGGAATACATCACCGGCGGAACATCCTTGCTATACTTTAGCTGGTGTACCCGCACACCTGATAATCTCAAGGAACCCCCTTATCTGGCGCGCTGATCACATCATCGACCGCCTGGGATCTGCTCCACAGATGTTGTGGTCCAGCGTTCTACTCGTATCCTCTCCCGCCCAAGATCTGCTTCCCCATCGTCGACACCCACTATGACCGTAGCACCTTCAGCGACCTCGAAGTGACCCGTGAGGATGCGGAGGAGGCCTAGACGCCGCCCCGACTGAGGTAAAACCAGATCTCCCTGTGCGATTTGTTTGTTGGCAATGTACTGTATTTGTGCTAAATTTCCTAACTAACATGTTCTTTACTTGATATACACCTGTTATGTATTCCCTCTATTTCAAAATATAAGATGCTTTAGCTTTGTGAAAGAAGTGTATCCAGAATCATTTTAGTGTGTAGGTTCACTCCAAACCTAGATGAACCTACACACTAAAGAGGTCTAGATGCACTCTTTTCATAAAGCTAAAACATCTTATATTTTGAAATGGAGGGAGTACTAAATTAACCCATTGTGGTTAAGCTTAAACTCCACGGATTGAAGTGTTTTTATGTACTATACTATTTCTTTGTGAATTATTAGTCACTTAACAATTAACATATTTATTTACATACTCTATTGTACCTGTCCACATGAGATATGATTATATAATATCTCTCTGATTCACTGATTTACGAACTATAGTATTTCCATCGTGTTATTGTCCTGCTATCCTATACTACACGTTTAGACACGTCATACTATTTGACCATTATGTACTGTCGATTTGATCCCTCTTAACCTGTGGCTCAAACTGTTTGCTGTTATTATGCAAGGAGCAGCCTCAGTTTGCACACGATATCATAGAGTGAATGGCTCCTATAATCTCGTAAGACCCCATCACTTTTGTTTCACTTCATGCCAACATATATCATGTTGGAACCTGTTTGTATTTATAGTTGGCCTTACCATTATGCAGAGGAGCAACAATGGAGTACAAACTCCGCCTGTCCACACGAGTCGTCGTAGATCTCGTGTAACACCTACCGTAAGGCCCCCCACCCGAAGTTTGGTCCTTGCCACATTTTTTGTTTGCTTAAATTTACCATTTGTCTTTCTTGTTTTCATATTTTTTTGCCAAAAATTAGCGTCAAACATTTTAGCCTCACTATGGTCTGCTTTTGTTCCATGTGCTTAGTTCAATTTCCTAGATATGGAGAGGCCTAGTGTATTGCATATGAGTTGTCTGATAATAAGAACAAGGCCACACTAGCGATAAGATCCACACATGTATCATAAGGAACTTTGTGCAGTTCATCTCACTCTTGTATCTAGTTTGTATCATAGTTAAATGAACTGGCTATTTTAATATGAGGCACTTGATGGTTCAGTTTGTTGTTCTCAGGCTGCCGAAGCATTGAAATTATCTGGCTATTCATGAATAATTCAATGTATGATTTTTTTGATTCATTGTTTGTCTTAAATTATCTGGCTAGCATATTCGAGGCTCACAATTGATGTGTTTTTATTGGCTGAGTTACTCTTTTTTGTCTATGATTAAATCAGTGGCAGATTTTGTTGTGTAGTTCCTGGCTAGTTTATATATGAGAAACATAATGGCTTAGTTTTAATATTCGTTTTATTCATGTTCTGCACATTCTAGTTTGAGCAGTCTGCATCAGGTACTTTGGTTGATTGCTCGCATTGTTATTCAAAATGAACTTGTAGTTTGTTTCCCAAGTCTGTTGTTTAAGTAACTTGTTTTGTCTTGGTCTCAGCCATCTTCAAGTAGACCAGTCATTTCACAGAGCAGCACATACTCGCATCACTCCATGGCGCCAGCTGGTCCACTTATTCAAGAAGAAATAGATGTATGAGCCACCACTGTTAATTGCTTCCTTATATATTACCGCATTGACACATTTAAAATTCATGGTGGTGTGATTGCATGGTAATGCTGTTATAACTTGTTTTGTGTTTATTTCAGGCTACAAATGACCCTTTGAATGCCAAACAAAGACCTACTTCTCCAAGTTCATATTTTGTTTCACACAGCAGTAGTGGCAATACCTATTGCTCATGGCACACCGCTTCGACTGATCCTTGTTTTTCAGTCGAAAGATTATTTGAGGATGCCCTCCAAGATGCCCGTGATATTGTTGAGCAAGAAGCCAACAAAACAGATTCAGTAATCACCATAGCACGCAAAGACTTATATGAATTGAAAAACAGGCAAGCCTTAACGCAGAACATACTTAATAATCTCATTTGCAGCTCTCATGAGAAGCCAGTTGTTACATGTCTCGGGATGCAAGCTCCATAGAGACCTTTTCTGTAACACGAGTTATGGTGTTTTTTTAGTTGTCTGGACTTTGCTGCAACTTTTATGCTTCATTTTATTACTATCAAGTTTACTGAGGATTGTAATAATCTACTATAATTTGCAGTTGTAAGTTGTTTGAGGATTGTTGCAAACTGAGCATCTATCAGAATTACTACACACACATGAAAAATAGTGAAATTGTAAGAGGTACAACACATGATCTACCAGAACAGGGAGAACGTCCATTGTATTACATGGGCACCATAGAACTTGCAAAATTCATAGACATTCACTCAACAAAGTGAACACATAAAGAGCAGACCTGAAGAGAATACATCAAGAGCAGGCCCACACAATCCATCAATCTGATGGATAGCCGTCGTAGTAATCATAGTGGGTGGTACCATCCTCACCATATGGCGGCACCATCTACAGCTCAGAATGCTCGACGATTCTGCAATACTCCGCCAGCAATCGATCGAGTTCGAAAGGATGGTCATTCCATAATCCCCCTACTCCATACCCATATACAACACTTGGCTCCTCTTCCCACGCAAGAGCCTCAAAGTTGTAAGATCTAATCTCGGATAGATCCGCATAGTATATGTTGCCGGCCTACACCGTGGGTACCCTGGTGCTGTCAACGCAGACACCAATTCTTAGCAACAAAGAGAGCATGACTTCCGATGCCTCTAACCGGCTGAAGGACACGGTTCTGGGTATCAACCCGTAAACAAACGGCCTGCCGCCATAGACCGGTCCACTCACAATGAACAACAACTCCCTGTCAGACTCGACGAGGTAAAAACGATTCTCTAGGAACTGGCAGCCCGGAACAGGGCCTGCAACGGTGGGATGAATCTCCAGGGTTCGTGCGGAGCGCTGCAGCTGCACATCTCCATGAGCAGCATCACACATAGTCGAGAGGACAAACCTGTATCTGTCTATGACAAAAACATCACCGGCATAAGAGTTCATGCTCCGGAGTTCCGCGAAGTCATACGGTGAGTACCACCCTTCACCAAAGACCGGGCGACTCCCTTTCTCCGTGCTCGCATCTTCCCACTGAATGGTGGTGTTCTGATTGTTTGATGTAAACACCATCAACGACGGGAACATTATCACAGCGATAGAAGCCACCCTATCGGTCGGTATCTCCGCCCTCAGGTGCTTGATAGCACCCGAGAAGGGGTTGTACATCCGGGTCTTGTATGGCTGCACCCTCTGTCCAAGCACAAGGAGGCCGCCGGTTGTGCTACCAACATAAAAGTACCTTCCAGAGATAGAGGGAGGAGAAACAGAGATTCAGTCAAGGTAAACAGACTAAAATTCAATCAAGGTAAACCATGGAGCAAAACCCTGGGCAACAAGTGGATGAAGAAACATAACTTGAAAAACAGGTAGTATAGGATGTGAATGCAAAAAATGGATCGCATATATACATATGAATATAAAGAAAGGACATGCAAATAACCCGGTTAATCTTCTTCTCAAGGTGGCGGCCAGTTCTCACGTTTAGCAACGTGATGGCACGTCTTCTACCCGATACTCCTCTGACAATGTGATGGCACATCTTCTACCCGATAATCCAGTTGGCTGGCATAAAGCGCTCCTCCGTGAAGCCGCTCCAGGCGCTGCAGACTGCCCAAAAGGCCGTGTAGTAGTCGAAGTCGTCCGTCGAAAGGAAGATGCCACCTATCTTCTGGACGAGTCCCTCAGGGAGACCAACCCATGGAAAGTCCTCCTGCTTCTTGCCGGCCATGGATGATGGCGTTTGTGTGGTCTCGGTCCCACCGACTAGCACAAGAAGTGGTTCCAGAGACACACATTTAAACAAAGGCCCGAGAAAGCCAAGCGAATCGTGTGGAAACGAGATGACAGCATGCACAGAGCAACCGCAAGCGCGTTTCATCAAACTGGCACGGGCATGTGGATGCGCACGCGCACAAATTATAGTACAACGGTCGTGTGCACACTAGCTTTACGACTCCTGGGAGCACGCGAGTGTGTAGGTGTAGGATGATACTAGTAGTAGTAGTATCATAACCTCATTGTATTTAATTATCCAAAAATCAAAGAAGAAAACCTGCGCTCCCTGGTCCTTAGGGCACACGCAAACGTAGGGCATTTTCCATTTTTTCCATGGCATTTTCCTTTTTTCAATTTCACTTTTTGGCCGTGCCCTTGGATGCTCACCATGTGGCCGGATGGGGTGTATGCTTTGTGGAGCTAAAAACCTCATGTTCTCTCGATAGCACGGTTGTTAATTATTGAGGTGTATATGTTTTTAGTCCCACAACTTGCACCGCGGGAGCGTTTTAGTCCCACATCTTGCAAAGTGAGCAACACTAGCCCCACAACCTATAACGAGGAACATTTTAGTCCAATTCAATCAAATTTATGTGACTTTGTCTGAATTCGTCGTAACTAATTCTGGAAGTGACATGTGGCATCATATTTTTTGCAAAATGGCCCATGTGTATTTTCTGCCTGCCAGTTGTGACCTTGGTACGACTTGACGGGAGGATCTGAATAAGAAAACAAATAAGAAAAACTACCAATGCATTGTAGGGTATCGAACTGATTACCTGCGCTACTGAAGAAATCAACCTTGCCACTACAACATGCACACAAAAGTGATTAACTGAAGAGCGCTCTGGCTGATGTGTTCTTTATTTTGGATATTCAAAAATATGTGTTCTGGGGTTTTATAACAACTCAACTTTATTCCTTTTCATTTTTGCGAATAAGAAAAAACTCAAGGTTATTCTAGACACTGCAGCAAGCTACTAGGTTTACGACAAAGCTATACAATTGATATTATGGACCATGCCAACATAGACGTGAGCATTTTTTGCGTTCGTATGTTCTTTTTTATTGTATAAATAATTAATTCCCCCAAGTACTCCCCGTCTAGCATAATTACGTCCTCTCAAGTACTCCTCGTCTCACATGAGTAGTCGTGGGCATCTACCGGCATAGTGGCTTGTGGGTGTGTGTGTGTCGTTGTACAAAAGTGTTAAGTTCGAATCCATTCTCCTCTTAGAGATTTAACTATTTTATTTGTACGTCTACTAACAGGTGGCCCACTTATCAGTCCGCATAGGGACACAAATGACATAAAAAAATATAGAGGGGTCATTTTAAAAAAACCAACGTCATTTGTGGACAAATTAAGTCAAATTCACTGAAATTCCATTAAATTGGACTAAAATCCTCTCGAGATATAAGTTGAGGGACTAGTATTGCTCATTTTTCAATATGTGGGACTAAAACGCTCTCGCGGTTCAAGATGTGGGACTAAAGGTGTATATACCTCTTAATTATTTTACAGTCTCAATTGCTAGGCCGGAGGACCAATTAATGCTCCTAGTTTTGCTCAATTACTCCTCTAGTTGACCGTAAAATATGAACCACTGATGTCTATGCACTTCTATTATTGTAGATAGTTGTTGGGCCTCCAAGTGCAGAGGTTTGTAGAGCAGCAGCAAGTTTTCCCTTAAGTGGATCACCCAAGGTTTATCAAACTCAGGGAGGAAGTTGTCAAAGGTATCCCCTCTCAAGCAACCCTGCAATCAAGATACAAGAAATATTTTGTGTCCCCAACACACCCAATACACTTGTTAGGTGTATAGGTGCACTAGTTCGGCGAAGAGATAGTAAAATACAAGTGGTATAGATAATTATAAGTGGTAACGGTGATAGAAAATAGCTTGATGGCATGGAAAAGACTAAAGTAAAACTGAAATAAAGATGGAAGCAAGCAAACATGTAACAGATCTAATTGCAAACAGTGTTTCAATGCTTAAAAACAAGGCAAGGGATACTTTCACTACTGAACACTCTCATATAAATATATTCTTCTTTCTGATACTACGCTGAACTACTCTCCGGTTGGACATTCTAATCCATGGTAGGGCTATAACAGCACTCCTCAAAGTCCGCCTTCCCCATCTAGATAACCCCACACTGTCATCTTGAGCACTAGATGGTTCAAACAAACACCACAATTTCATAAAGACATCCAACTTCAAATATAACTCATAACAAGTATTTGTAATCTCTAGCCTAAGTGCCACCATGGTGTGCACGCTGTCACTTTCACACACATGGGGAGAGCAAAGATCTATTAAAGCACTTGAGTAGCAAGGTAGATCTACTTGATTACAAAGCTCATGATCACAATATGATCATACATAGAGAGAGATGAACACATAGCTACCGGTAGAACCCTTAGCCTCGAGAGAGAACTACTCCCTCCTCATCATGGGAATCAACAACAGCGATAGAGATGGTGGTGGAGATCGATGGAGATGGCTCCGGGGGCACTTCCCCGTACCGGCAGGGTGTCGGAATAGAGACTTTCTGTCCCCCAAATCTCCCCTTCGGTGCTGGCGGCGCTGCGGAACTTTTCGTGGCTGGAGGCTTGACTCTTTAGGGTTTTTGCATCGGGAGGCATCTTATAGGCGAAGAGGCAAGGTCGGTGGGCGGCCAGGGGGCCCAGACCACCTGGTGGCACGACCAGGGCTAGCCCGCGCCACCACATGGTGTAGCCGCCCCGTGGCCCCTCTCGGTCTCATCTTCTGGCTTTGTGGGTCTTCCGATAAAATATCAACTTTGGCTTTTGTCCTGTCCAATTCCGAGAATATTCATTTTTTGACTTTCTGGAACCAAAAACAGCAGAAAACAGGCAACTGGCACTGTCGCATCTTGTTAATAGGTTAGTCCCAGAAAATGTATAAAAAGTACTCCAAAGTTGGAACAAAACATAAGAAAGTAGATAAAACGAAGCATGGAACATCAAAAATTATGGATACGTTAGAAACGTATCAACATCACCAAGCTTAACTCATGCTCATCCTCGAGTAGGTAAGTGATAAAAAGAAAGGATAATTCTTTAGGTGACATGCACCATCATAAACTTGATCAAAGTATTTGTAAAACATTGATAGCTGGGATCGTAGTACTTCAACATAGCATGAAAGATAAAGTTCTAGCAATAAGACAAAGCAACTATGTTGCAACATGAAAAGATACAAACAAAAGATTCATGAATAACAATGCTTTGCAAGACGTTTGTTTGTTTCACATAAAGAAAACATAGCATAGTGGCATTCAGCTTGTCCCTCATAGAGTAGCAAACATAAATGCATAGAACACCTTCAAAGTTTATAAGAGTGACTAGATACAAATAGTTTAAAACAAGCAATATCAAAGCTATGCATCAATCAACAAGTCTTGGGACAATGCACATAGAACTAAGAATGGCCACTATGCTCTCAAAGTAGGTGCATAAAGATAGAAGGTGGAGACTCAACATAAAAGTAAAAGAAAGGCCTTCATAAAAGGAAGTAGGGATTCAAGTTTCATAAAGAGCTTTCAAAAATTATGGTACTTACTAGCTTTCAGCTCTCATTGCCCCTATCATAAGCATCTTGAAGTGATTAAGGTTAAAGTGAACAAACTATGGTGTATATGTTTGGCAAGTTATAAGCTGAAATATCATGCCCCTTACTTACAAAGACCGAACCTCATCCTACTCAACTTTAGTCACAAGTAAGCTCTTGTCATTGTAAGTACATGTGTATCATAAAGAACCGCCAATGGGGTACCCCTTGCACATGATACAAGAGCTATCCCATAATCAAAATGACAAGGAAAACAGACAATGGGCATCTCATCGATCTTTTTATTTGCTATTTTCATAGGTTTTTATTGAGGATGCTTCATAAAGTGCTCATTATGGTGATGCTGCAAGTTTCCACTATGATTAGGCATGGCTTAGGCTAGTGGCCCAGGCGTTTCTCTAACACACATACAAACTCCATGATCTTACAAGTTCCACTTTTATTTCACGCCGCCGGGATCCATAAGCAAAAGAACATGATATCAACGGGGTACAAAGTACAAGTGCAATGTTGAAAGCGTTCCCCATGATACATGGTTCTACTAATTTCAACTTATAAAGTGCAAGCATATACGCAACAAAGAAGGACCCAATGGTTCAAGTTTATTAAATGCAAAAAAGTAAAGTGTGCCATCAAGTTCGTGAGAGCTTTAATCACTAGTTTTCTCATAACAAGTTTAATTTGGAAGGTAAAAAAAGCATGAATATACTTGGAATAGCATAAGCTAATAGGTAGGTATGGTGGACTCTCTGTAATAACTTGGTATAGGGAGTTGGATGGATGAGTGGAACTCATACTTGGTTGTGGAGGCTAGCAAAAGACTGGGAGTGATAAACTAGTAGAGCAATAATGGCCATAATCATGCAGAGCGACAAAACTTCATTGATCAAAGCATAAAGTGATATTACAAGTTGAAAACTAAAGGATCATAAAGGCTTATGGTGACTTGGGATAGTCATAACATGGTGTGAGCATGTGCCAAGTACCCCCAAATAAAGCATCAAAGGAGAATACCACAATACTATGCTTTAATATGCTAAAACAACGCATGATTCATCCAAGGCACATTAAGCAATCTAAATTGTTTATAACAAGTCATACTACAGCAAATAATACTAAGCATAAAACCAAAACAATATCAAGCATGGCATCACAAAGCATAGGCCACAGTCAAAAACAAGCTCCCTTTACCACTTAAGCATGAACTTTCCTACTCTTTTCCAATCCAAACCAAACTATTTGAAAACCAATGTATGAAAGAGGGGGTCCAACCAATTTATTCAGAAAACTAAGCAAACCAAGCAAACTAAAAAACCAAAACGAAAACGAAGACGCTCCAAGAACAACACAACTATGCATGAAACAATAAAAATGAAGTGTTTGGAAGAAACCTGAGATTTTTATTGATGAAGAAGGGGATGCCTTGGGCATCCCCAAGCTTTGACGCTTGTACTTCTTGGATATTCTTGAGGTGACACGCGTGGAATCCCCAAGCTTGAGCTTTAGTCCATTATTCATCTCATTTCTCATACCTTCCATACACCTGAAATTTTTCCTTCATACAAAACTTCACACAATCTTTATTAGCAACAATAGTAAACTCAAGATAATAAGTCTTTAGGTTCAGTTCCAACACCAATAAAACTTCCATTAAAACACAAGCTACTGTAGCACTTCCCTCAAAAAGCTCAATTCCCCAAAAGAACTCAAAAAGGAACCAACAAGAAGCAAATGCAAATAATGGCAGAAAACTGTCAAAACAGACCAGTAGGTAAAGACGAATTTGTTCGAAGACCTTCTGTTGCTCAAATCAAAAATTGTTGAACTAACAAAAGTTAGATAACAACCTTTGGCAGAAGCACAAAAATTCACGCCTCAAAAGGACGTACAGAGATTTTACACGAATTTTTACGGTGAAGCACAGAAATCTCTTTCGGGACAGCAACTTTCCCAATCATTACTTCGCTCTCATTAGAGGTTACTCTTGGCACAAAAAGCAAATGAAAAGGATAAGGAGCGGTTATTACTGAAGTAATAACTTCCAAGACTCATCTAAAACTTTTGGGTTATCTCCCAATAAGTACTTTTCTTTAACGCCTTTAAGTTAGGCATGATAGTTTGAGAAGATGCTCATATAAGAAATATCAATTGAAGTAAAAGAGAGCATCAAGAAGCAAATTCAAAGCACATTTAAGTCTAACCCACTTCCTATGCATAGGAATTTTGTAAAGAAACGAGTCATGAAAGCACAAATCAACAAGCATAGGAAAGCAAAACAAGTGCAACTTCAAAAATTTCAACATAAAGAGGGGAAACTTAATATTATTGAGATGCATAAAACCATGTTTCCCTCTCTCATAATAACTTTCAGTAGCATCATGAATAAAATTAACAATATAACTATCACATAAAACATTATTATCATGAGCCACATGCATATAATCATTATTACTCTCCATATAAGCATAGTTATTCTTATTAATTGTAGTGGGAGCAAAGTCAATAAAATAGCTATCACTATTATTCTCATCACCATAATCATCAAATATAGGAGGCATACTGTAATCACAATAAATTTTCTCCTCAATAGTAGGTGGACTGAAAATATCATATTCATCATTGTAATCATCATATGTTGGAGGTATAGTATTATCAAAGTAATTTTTCTCCTCCATGCTTGGGGGACTAAAAATATCATGCTCATCAAAACTAGCTTCCCCAAGCTTAGACTTTTCCATAGCATTAGCAATAATGGTGTCCAAAGAATTCATACTAACAACATTGCTATTAGCATGCAAATAAAGTTCCATAGGTTTTTTAATTTTCTCTTCAAACACTTCATGTCCTAACTCAAGATAAATACTATAAAACTCTCTATTGTTTTGGTTGTTTTCCATTAAGCCTAACTAGTGAAAACAAGAAACAAAAAGACAAAATTGCAGAATCTAAAGGAAATAACTTCGAGCACTCACACCGGAGGATGTGAGTACCTTTTACCTTACCTCCCTGGCAACGGCGCCAGAAAATAGCTTGATGTCTACGCACTTCTATTCTTGTAGACAAATGTTGGGCCTCCAAGTGCAGAGGTTTGTAGAACAGCAGCAAGTTTTCCCTTAAGTGGATCACCCAAGGTTTATGGAACTCAGGGAGGAAGTGGTCAAAGGTGTCGCCTCTCAAGCAACCCTGCAATCAAGATACAAGAAGTCTCTTGTGTCCCTAACACACCCAATACACTTGTCAGGTGTATAGGTGCACTAGTTCGGCGAAGAGATAGTGAAATACAAGTGGTATGGATATAAGACAATGGTGCCAGAAAATAGCTTGATGGCGTGGAAGAGACTAAAGGCAAACTGAAATAAAGATGGAAGCAAGCAAACATGTAACAGATCTAATTGCAAACGGTGTTTCAATGCTTAGAAACAAGGCCTAGGGATCATACTTTCACTAGTGAACACTCTCATATAAATATATTCTTCTTTATGACACTACGGTGAACTACTCTCCGGTTGGACACTCTAATCCATGGTAGGGCTATAACAGCACTCCTCAAAGTCCGCCTTCCCCATCTAGATAACCCCACACTGTCACCTTGAGCACTAGATGGTTCAAACAAACACCACAATTTCATAAAGACATCCAACTCCAAATATAACTCATAACAAGTATTTGTAATCTCTAGCCTAAGTGCCACCATGGTGTGCATGCTATCACTTTCACACACATGGGGAGAGCAGAGATCTATTAAAGCACTTGAGTAGCAAGGTAGATCTACTTGATTACAAAGCTCATGATCACAATATGATCATGCATAGAGAGAGATGAACACATAGCTACCGGTAGAACCCTTAGCCTCGAGAGAGAACTACTCCCTCCTCATCATGGGAATCAGCAATGGTGATGGAGATGGTGGTGGAGATCGATGGAGATGGCTCCAGGGGCACTTCCCCGTCCCGGCAGGGTGCCGGAACAGAGACTTTCTGTCCCCCGAATCTGCCCTTCAGTGGCGGCGGCGCTGGAGAACTTTTCGTGGTTGGAGGCTTGATGATCTAGGGTTTATGCATCGGGAGGCTTCTTATAGGCGAAGAGGCAAGGTCGGTGGGCGGCCAGGGGGCCCACACCACCTGGTGGCCGCCCTGAGGCCCCTCACTGTCACCTTGAGTACTAGATGAGTCCAACAAACACCACAATTTCATAAAGACATCCAACTCCAAATATAACTCATAACAAGTATTTGTAACCTCTAGCCTAAGTGCCACCATGGTGCGCACGCTGTCACTTTCACACACATGGGGAGAGCAGAGATTTATTAAAGCACTTGAGTAGCAAGGTAGATCTATAGATTACAAGCTCATGATCTCAATAAGGTCATGCATAGAGAGAGAGATGAACACATAGCTACCGGTAGAACCCTTAGCCTCGAGAGAGAACTACTCCCTCCTCATCATGGGAATCAGCAACGGCGATGGAGATGGTGGTGGAGATCGATGGAGATGGCTCCGGGGGCACTTTCCCTCCTGGCAGGGTGCCGGAACAGAGACTTTCTATCCCCCGAATCTCCCCTTTGGTGGTGGCGGCGTTGTGGAACTTTTCGTGGCTAGAGGCTTGACTCTTTAGGGTTTTTGCATCGGGAGCCATCTTATAGGCGAAGAGGCAAGGTCGGTGGCCGGTCAGGGGGCCCACACCACTTGGTGGCGTGGCTAGGGCTAGCCCGCGCCACCACATTGTGTGGCCGCCCTATGGCCCCTCTCCGTCTCGTCTTCTGGCTTCGTGAGTCTTCCGATAGAATATCATCTTATGCTTTTGTCCCGTCCAATTCTGAGAATATTTATTTTCTAACTTTCTAGAACCAAAAACAGCAGAAAATAGGCAACTCACACTGTGGCATCTTGTTAATAGGTTAGTCCCAGAAAGAGTATAAAAAGTACACCAAAGTTGGAATAAAACATAAGAAAGTAGATAAAACCAAGCATGGAACATCAAAAATTATTGATACGTTAGCAACGTATCAACCACCACGTCGTGTAGTGCTCCTGGCCGATCATGTTGTTAAAACGGGAGTGCATCCACTGGCTTGCATGTTTTCAATTAGATGTGGTGGCAACGAGCATTGCCTGGATTTTAGGATTACTACTGCATGTAGTAACTAGCTATAAAGTGAGTAGGTGAAGTTAATTCTCCGAACTAGTACTACTCCTGCCTAGTAATACTGAACACAGGGAGTACCTCAAGTGTGGTTATATGGATGATCAGTTGATGTGACTCTCGGCCATGAATTCCTGACCATATAGACGTACGTTCTACCACCTTTTTTTACTACTACTACTACTACTACTAGTACATGGACGCTAGCAAAATTCAAAATCTCAATCGAGCGACAAAATCACATACACCGACTTTGAAGCATTTCCCGCCTAACCATTTCAAAAACTTTGAGCCAAAATCTCCCACCTAGGGAGTACCATTTTAAATCATTATTATTATCAGATGGGTGCTTGTCAAATTCAAAATCTCAATCGAGCGGCAAAAACCACATACCTACTTTGAAGCATTTCCCGCCCCTCCGTTTCAAAAACTTTGAGGAAAAATCTCCCACCAGGGCTATACCATTTTTGTATTATTATCAGATGGGCACTTGTCAAATTCAAAATCTCAATCGAGCAGCTAAACCATACACTGACTTTGAAGCATTTCCCGCCCCTCAGTTTCAAAAACTTTGAGGCGAAATATCCCACCGGAGCAGTACCATTTTTATATTATTATTAGATGGACGGGCGCCAAATTCAATATCTCCATCAAGCGGCAAAATCACACACCGATCTTGAAGCATTTCCCATCCCTCAATTTCAAAAAAATGTGACTTCAAAATTCTGATTCTACCCATTGTTCTGACACCCTATGGGCAAGCTAAAGTCGGTAGCTTGGGGGCACGATCGTAATTTATATTTCTGTTCACCTCCTTAGTCCGGATTCGCCCAAATTTTCCCGCTGGTCCTTCCAAAAATCCTAGCCCCCTCTCTTCCACGCCCTCACCTCCACGACCATGACGCGCACCGGCCGGTGGAAATTCTATGGCGGCCGGACCCGCTTGAGCGGTGGTCTCGTGCACTTCCGCGGAACCGCTTCACCGATGGTCACCCATCGGATCTGGTTCACCGGGTCTCTCTTCCATTGCACCGGAGCTACGGTGTCGTTCACCACGCCGATGGTGTCATCGACCGCCCAAGCTCTGCTTCTCGGCCGCTAAAAGCTACCCAACCGTACCGGATCCGCTTCACCGGTGTACACCGGACGTGATCTAGTTCCGGGAGTTCCATGTCCACCGCTCTAGACCATATGCTCTATCGTCACCGTTCACTACACTGGATCTGCCTCAGTGATGCTCTCGTCCATCGCGCTCAAACCGGCATCGACCGCCCAAGATCTGCTTCCCCGACACCAACAGCCACCGCAACCGCAGCACCCTCGGTGACCTGGACATCACCCGCACGGTACTGATGATGCTTAGACGCCTCTTTGACCATGGTTAACCAAATCCGCAACCCATTTTTGTTTTGTCAGCAGTATAGCAGGTTCAAGCCTGCCGCAGTGAACTGCATTTTTTTCATCGTGCTCATACATACAAGTCAGTGGGTATGCATGTTCTTCGTGCTAGTACATACAAGGTCATTAGACATGTTGGTTTGCATGCGCTGCTCTACAAATTTCAAGTCATGGACATGTCTGTTATTTTGTTATACACATGTTCTTAGCTACTCCATAGAACAGTGATTGCCTGCTACCGTGTAATTCTTGCAAAATCTGAAGTCAGCAAAAAATATTAGTGTGGATTCCCTGCTCTACAGTTGCTGAATCTATCTGTTTCATCCTGAGATCAGTTCCTGCTATTATTTCCTCCTTGGCATCGTTCTTCTATCCTGTAGTAGCCGTTTAAACTCTTCGTACTAATTCGATTATAATTTTGTTGTTGCCATCTGCTTCTTCAAAAGCTGCATCACTAACTATTTCCTTTTTCTTGCATATAGCTCAAAATGGAACAATGAACATGTTGGTTTGCATAGCCTATTCTACAGGTTCACAAGGGATGCCATTAATTCCTTATCTGGTCCTTGTTCATACTGACAACGGCATAACTATCCTCTACTATGTAGTTCACTCGTGGTTTGCATTCCTGCTCTAGACGTTCTCTTATGATGCCATTATAATTTCTATCTGGTTGATTCTTAGCTATGACAGCGACTACATGCCACTGTGTAGCTCATCTCAAATTCCGAGTCACCCAACGACTATGCATTCCAGGAGATGCCACTACTTCCATATATATTTGCTGAAATGACCTCGCTTGTTTATATTTGCTGAAATTCTAAGAAACACTTTGTTTGATTGCTCATTTCATTCTATGCATACTTATCTAATGCTTGTTTGTCCTGCTCTATAGGTTCACGAGCGACACTATTATATCTTGCATCTGGTTTTGGGTCTGGTTCGTCCTAAGTCACGACATAACTATCTTCTACAATATATAGTTCGTTCGTGGTTTGCATTACTACTCTACAAGTTCTTGTATGATGTGGTTATAATTTCTATCTGGTTCATTCTTCTCTATGACAGTAACTGCATGCCATTTTGTGTCTCAGCGCAAATTCCGAGTCACCCGACGTCTCTTGCATTTTAGGGTATAGAACTGCTTCCATATATTTTTGTTGAAATGACCTGGCTAGTTTATTTTTGCTAAAATTCTAAGCCACACACACACATTTTTTGGTTGCTCATTTCACGGTAGGCACACTTGTTTAATGCATGCTTGCCTGTCCTGTTTGTTTGACTTGTTGGTCAATAATTGAACCATTGACCAGTTGTAAACTCTAGATCATAGCTCCTGTCATATCAATCAAATGAGTAGTTTGTCTTATTTGATGTATTAACTTGTTATTACTTAGTTTTAGGGTGCAATTATTGCTATTGCCACCAAAGAGGGGGTTGCAAGATCATGTCTCCTCCAATGTAGATGTCACACTCAAAGGAAGATGCAGGTGATCAATTGAGGACTCTACTATCAACTTGATTGTCAACTGAAATACCGATTTTTCTTTCCCTTGATTTGATAATATGTAATAATTTTAAGAAGTTTGCAGCTGATGTAATATCTAGATAACTCGCGTAGGCCATGTATGCATTTAGTTGACGTCGTCCACATATGCGGTAGTCGTTACGGTAATTACACTAGGCAGGTTGATTAGGCAACAATATCGTGCTTTGTTATTAGCCCGTCGTGTATTCGGCCAACGATGAACAGTAAAAAATGCTGGATTATATAAACGTTTTATGATATTATTATGGGCTTCAGAAATGGCCGAAACTGTAAAAGGCCGTAAACATAATGGGCCGACCTATAAGTTGTAACTGGACGTAACAGTAATAGGCCATAAGAGTAACATGCCATAGCTGTAACAGGCCATAACAGTAACAGGCCTTAACAGTAGCAGGCCATAACAGAAACAACCCATCGCTGTAACAGACAAGAAACCGTGAAATCCCAGAACAGTAACATGCCAAAACAGTAACCAGACGCAACAGTAATGGGCCACAGTAGTGAAAGGCCAGAATAGTGACAAGCCAGAACAGGAATGGCCCGAGAAATTTCTAGGCTAGGGCAGTAACAGGCCGACACATTTACTAGACTAGAATAGTAAAGGGCCACTTCTGGGCCTGAAGAGGTAAAGCCCGGAACAGTGAAAGGCTAGGACAGTAACATGCCTGAACAGTAATGGGCCATCTCAAACAAGGGCCGTCATAAGGCCGCCTACGATGGGCTGCGATAAACAGTGATGGGCCACCCACATGCCATAAATGTACATGAGCGACTTGGCGCAGGCTGCTAATGGGCCGCAGAGTGTTGGACCATCATGGGCCTTCTTTAGGCCGAAATAGTATTGGGCCTGAAAGTTCGCTGGCCGCTACTGGCTGCAACTTTGGGCCCATTTCGAACAGTACATGACAAAACAGTAATAAGCCATCTTCTTATTGGGCTCCCTTAATGGGCCGGCCCAGTTAGAATTTAGTAGGCCTTGGGTGGGCCTAGCTTCTGCCATGGTTTCTATGGCCGTTAACGACGGTAACTGACCACTAAGGGTGGCTACCACATGGCACTTTGCATGACGTCAGTAGTCAACGCGGCTGGCGAACAGATCTACGACGGAACAAGTTTTCGTGGCTGAAGGTTGCGATCCCCCACGGTTAGGAGAAAAACCGTGGTAGATTCTTTTGTGACGGGGCTTTTACCATGATGGCCATCCGTTGTAGAAGACTTTTTAGCCACGAAAAACGGGCCTTCAACCACGAAAATCATCTGTTGTAAAAGCCAACTTTTCTTGTAGTGAACATGATAAGATTCAACAGCCACATGCACTATAGCACCAGTTTGAAAGATGCTGCTAGGGGTTCATGCATGAAAACAGTAAATTTTTCCTACGCCAAGAACCCTAATGCCAGGACCTATCTATTAGTAATGCAGTAACGGGAGGGGCTTTTCGCGAACTTACCCTTGAAGACCGAAAAGCGTTGTCAACGCTCAAGAGAGCGTTGTTGATGTAGACAAACCGAAGCTAACCTCGAGGTCATGTTGAAGTCCCGACAACTTTTGTGGCTCCAACAAATTCTAGTGCCCCAAGTGTTGCACCTCGCAGGGAGTTACACACGCCCGGTGCCTGACGATGACTCCCGCTCCTCCGATCCAGCAACAGTTGTGGAAGTAGAGCTTCTGGATCCGAATCTCGTAGCGTGGCGGTGCTTCGCGGTGAAGAAGACTCCTGCTCGCGTGATTCGAACTTGGGACCATGGTCACGGGAGAGAGAGAATCAACTGGAGGTCTCCACAAAATAGAGGGAAACTTTTATTGATTATTGTGTATTTAATTTGTCAAAATACCTCTCTTTATATAGGGGAAAACCCCCCACATAGGCAATTGCCTTAGCCATGTGGAACTAAACAAAGGAGAGGTGAGAGGGGGAGGGCTGGCCACTGCCGGCCAGGGCCCAACTGGGCCCAACGCGGGATGCCTTGTCCTAGCCAGCCACCCCCTCCTCCTTTCTCCCTTTGGTCTTTCCCTCATGGGCCCTTTTCCCTCCAGATTTTGGCCCAATTAGGTATTTGACCTTTTTAATTCCTTTTATTTTATTGAATAAATATAAATGAATGATTAAAAATATTCAACATTCACTTACATATTATTCAATCCCCATTGATGTGGAACTCCTTCCATCTCATTCCGGACATCATCCGGACTTACCAAAACCCTTCCGGTTTTCTTTCTCTTTTCTTCAGTGATTCTGACGATACCAAAACACTCTCTGAGCATCATCAAGCCCTTAAGCATGATACCCCATGATTCAAGAACATTCCAGACATGGCCGGGACCCTCCCATACCAATGATCACCAGAGGGACCTGGATGGCCATGTTGATCCCTGTGCATTTCACGAAATATTTCGTCGTTGAACCATGAACGTCATGTCGTATTCCTTTTGTCTCTATATACTTGCATTGTCCGAGATCTGATCAATGAAATCACCATGTCGTGTTCAATCTCATTATCAACAAATTCTACTTGACTCATTCTGACAAGTGACATCCCCATGATCAAATGACACGTTGCGCAGCTATTGGATACAACTTCTCTGAGTGGGCCCTCGATTCCGTCACACGAATGGACAATCCCGCTCTTGACGCATATTGCCTCAACTATTCCTTCGTATACCTGAACACACCTTTATGATCACCGAGTCACCAGATGACGTTTGATGCTATCTAAGTATCCTCGGGTAACAGTGATTGATATGGTCTCACGGTCTAAGAAATAGGACGCTAGGTCTATACTAATCATCGTAACTTGAACTTCCTGACATGATCAGGTCACGATGCCTAGGTTGGGTATAGCTCATCCTCTCATTCTTGTAATGAGGTGACTCCATTGTTAACTAGCATAAATGCCACATGATCAGGAAACCTTTGATCATCTGTTGACCAATGAACTAGTGACTAGAGCTTCACCGGGAACTCCTGGTTGTTTATATATCACACATGTATTGATATTTCCTTTCAATATAGTTATAGCATGATATAAAACTTTAATCATAAACTTTATGAAATATGATAATAATCCATATTGTTATTTGTCTCTAGGGAATATTTCCAACAATCTCCCACTTGCACTAGAGTACAAATAAACTAGTCGAATTTGTTCCTAATCATTAGCACCATATATCCCGGCACCTTTGATCGTGCTTTCTCATGGAAAAGGTTGAGTCTTGGGTTTGGATTTTACACCCCCAAATCCTTTGCAACTTACTAATGTCACCTTGATTGACATTAATACTTTGTAATCACATGATAACATCTTTGTGTATGCATCGTAGTCATGGAAGCAGACTGAGGTCGGTTTCGAGGAGCCAACCGTGACGTTATATCAGCCACATCGAGTTTTCTCATGGGAATTGTGCCCTGGGACACACCTTCTGCGCAAAGACGAACTAGTCCCGCCACAACAATATACATTACGTTAGATGGTACCCTTATATTTTATTATAGATGTAATCATCGAAACACTAGTGCACCCTGTGCAACTTTCGATGTTTTATCACCTTGCTTCTTACTTGACTTCAGTCGGTATTATCGATGCAGGAATTTCCAATCTTCTAAGGTTAACATAATCCTTTATAACATAACCTTTTGTGTTTTAGGATATGTCATCCTCCATAGATTTGAAAACATTTCTATAGTTCTCATTCATACACTGTGGACAAACTTAGCTCAACTTCCATGATTCATACTTAATCAGTTTTCAAACGTTTCTTATTGGATCATATATTATTTTAAGTTGTCATCATGGTTTCCAGGATAGAACCCTATGTCTCAACATAGTTGATGATGAGCACCCTTTTCTTTCTTTCAACCACTGATGTTTAACTTAGTACTATTCCTAATTCGAGTGACCAAGGACCATTCCTTAATCAATTCCTACTCCAAAAGTAATTTTCAGAATCTCTTTTTAGGAATACAACATAATATCGTAATATATTTACTATCAACTTCTAATCCTTATAAATCATTGTTTATCGGTACTTGAGCATTTATTCTTAATGTGTCGTACACACTTAAGAATCAATCATTTGGCTCCCACTCAAAATATGTTCCTAACATATTTGAGTCAGGGACTTATGAAAGGATCGTATGGGCACCTAGAGTGGGGGGTGAATAGGTGCTACTTCAAATTTTACTCCTTTTCAATTTAGGGGTTGACATGAAAGGTAAATTCTCTATATTATGCAACTATGGTGATTTTAACTATATGTCAATATAGCACATATACTAAGCAAGAACTAGATAGGTAAAGTGCGGTAAAGGATAGAAGTAACCAAAGTGGATCACGTGGAGACACAAGGATTTGTTTCTCGTATTACCTTCCTTTTGAGGGGAAGTACGTCTACGTTTGGAGAGGGGGTGGTTTCAAACCACCAATGCCACGAGAGGCCTCCCTTGTTCTCCGATGAACCTCACCCCAATGGGTTCTATTCACCTCTTCCACTATACGGCAACCTTCGAGGTGGAAGCCGGCACCTTTACAACGAGTTCGAGGCACACATCCACAACCTAATTGGAGGGTCCTAATTACAAGCTAGCTGTCAAACAATCAAAGACAAGCTAGTAAGAACCAAATCACAAGCTAGGGTTTCCAATGAAACACTAGAGCAAGGGGCCCTCAAGTGAATGAGGGGGGATGAAGATCTCTCTTGGTGAAGCTGTAGATCAAGGCCTCCTCCTTCGATTCTCCAAAGATCAATGACTTTGGATGGTTGAGTGAAGAGATCTTGTGGATTTGGTGGCTCAAATGGTGCTGGAGTTCTTGAGGTGGACGAGCAGCTTCCAAGGTCGAAGAATGGGCCTTTATATAGACCCCCTAGAATTAGAGCCATTGAGAGCCACTTACCCCGGACAGTCCGACAAACATCAGCCGGACTGTCCGGTCCAGCCGGACACTCCGAGTGCAACCAACCGGACACTCCGGCCCTACCAAGTTTCTGGCCAGAGTCCGGACTATGTCCGGGTAGTGTCTGAATAGGCATACAGAATGACCGAGCAGGTCGCCCACTTCCCAGGGGCGGACAGTCCGGCCGGTTCCAACCGGACAGTCCTGCTAGGGCGGACACTCCAGCCTGGATCAGCCGGACAGTCCGATGAGATTTGTTCCCTACACAGACAAGACCCTGGGGAGCTCTTTTCCTTTAGTGCAAAATCCTCGAGAGTAGCTGATATCTCCTAAAACATTTAATAGCAGATGAAACCTATCCAAGTGTTGTCAACAAACATCAAAATAATAGGAAGGGCATAAATGCCCTTTCAATCTCCCCCTTTTTGGTGTTTTATGACAACCCAAGGATTTGCAAATAGGATAGGTAATAAAATTCACTATAGGAGATATACAAAATCTAGTGAGGCTCCCCCTAGATGTGTGACCAAGTTTAGCTTTGTATTTGAATACAAGATCACACACCTTGGGATCACATCCTTAATAGATTTTGTAGCTAACAGTTTATGATATGGTATAATAGCAACTAGATCAATAAGCTAGGCATAACATAGTCATAAACACAACACAACCGGGTAAGCAGTCACAACACACATAGAGTTCAACACACCATAGTACTCAACAAGTAGGATAAAGACATGAAGGTTCAAAGAGGTAAATCAAAATAACGTGAAGCTTGTGTACCCATGCAAATCCCCGGTAGCAACCTAATAAAGGGGCTACTTCTCCCCCTTTGGCATCAAGACGCCAAAAAGGGAAAAGAGCATAACTAAAGTGTCCCAAGCCCAACTCTAGCCACTATAGTCATCGTCGGCGGCATCCTCCTCCTCATCCTCATCCTCATCCTCATCATCCCGATCCTCCTGAGTAGAGCTATGGCCGTGAGGGCGAGAAGAAGAAGACACGTCCTCAAACATGGACCAGTCCACACGTCCCTGACTCCAGTGACCACAGGAAAGTGTGCCATCAGACACCTGCTGTTGAGAAGAATCAATATCCATGGGTTGGTTGATCCTCTTTAGCTCCTTCATCACATTCCTGTTCACCTTGTATGCATCGTACTGGCCATGGCGAATGTCAATGTTCTAGCAAAGAAGAAGCTTCTTCCACCCAGAGGCCTTCTTTACCTTATTGTGCACTTCCTCCTTGGAGGTGGTGAAGTGATATGCATTGCTGGCATGCTTCATGCGAGGGCCACGGGTCACAGCCTCCGGAACCTCCTCAGACTCATCATCACTATCAGAGGCATCAGCATCAATCTCATCATCCTCAAATATGTCCTGAGCAGGGGGTAGCCACGAGGTGCCTTGGAGGTGGGGGCACCTTTCCTCTGTAGCTTGGCAGCAAGGTGTGCAACAAGGTCAGTGTAGAGCACTGGAGTGGCTGGGGCCTGAGCAACAATGAGCTTCATCACATAGGGAGCAAACATAGGACACATCTTGTCAGTGATGCACTTGTACATATCCTGATAGATGAAGTCCATGACATCTATGGCACCACCTTGATGAGCTGGACCGCGAACAAACATTGAGTGGGCATGGGCCATAAGGTTGATCTCAACACCTCTCATCTCATCCTTGTTGCCTACCTTGGGAGTGAGTGTGTGGCGAAACATGCGGAGCAAAATGTTGTAGATGAGCTTGATGTTGGTGGTTTGGATAACCACACCATTCTGAGAGTAGATTGGGGCCAAAAACTTCTTGTCATACGCCTGACCATGTACATGCATCCAGTGACCACTGGGAGCATTGGGGTTGAAAGGCACCCCAAGAAGGTGAGCAAACTGAGCCATGCTGGAGCGACACCTAGTAGTGCTAGAGATCCACTCAAGGGGAATATCAGTAGTGTCCCCAAAAACCCCTGTGGCATAGAACTGCTGGACCAACTCAATATTGTAGTCTTCTGTTATTTGAAAGATGGCGTGTAACCCCATCTTCTCAATCACCCAGAAAGCTTCCTCAAAGTACCGGTGAGCTTCGAGCTTCGGAATATCCAACCACTGCATGGGGCACACAGGAGTCCTGAAAGCAGAAAACACCTTAGAAAAGAGTAGGGCCTGCTCATTCCTCCAAAAGCGATCATCCTCAGAAATGCGCTGCAGAGAATAGAATTGATGGATACGCATCTCCACAAACTCTTTGGTGCCCAAATATGCCAAAGTGGTTAATGACTCAAACTTCATACACTTGGCTTCATCCCTTTTTAGTTTTCTGGCCTTCTCTTGCTTAGCTGCAACATGGTCACGAGCAGCCTGTCTGACCATGGAAGGATCCATATGAACCTCGCTCTCTTCATCGTGGTACCTGCGAGGACAAGCTTCCTGAGCAGCCCTAGAGCGACAAGGACGGGAGCCACCTATGAATTCAGAGTAGAAGGGTAGCATATGGATAAGCACATTTTGAAGGGAATATGCCCAAGAGGCAATAATAAAGTGGTTATTATCTTATTCCATGTTTATGATAAATGTTTATTTTGCATGCTATAATTGTATTAACTGGAAACTTTAATACATGTGTGTTTAATAAACAAAATACAAAGTTCCTAGTAATGCCTCTCATATAAACTAGCTCGTTGATTGACAAGATGATCAAGGTTTCCTGATCATGGACATTGGATGTTGTTAATAACGAGGTCACAACATTGGTGGAATGATGTGATGAACATTCATCCGAAGTATAGGATTACGATCAAAGTCATTATGTTTATATTGCTATAACATCGTAAGAAGTAATCTTAGTCCTTAGACCATGAGATCATGTTAATTGCTAACACCGGAAGAGTATCTTGATAACATCAAACATCACACTGTAACATGGTGACTATAAAGGTGGGTTCAGTGCTACAAAGGTGTTATGTTGAAGCTCATGGATCAAAAGTGGTATTTGTCCATCCCGATGATGGATAGATATACTCTGGACCCTCTCGGTGATATCACATTAAGATAGCTTGCAAGCAAGTGATGTGATCACTAGAATGTTATATCACGGGAACGAGAAAAGAGTGCATGTCGGCAACGAGATCAAACTAGGTATGGATATACCGATGATCGAATCTCGGACATGTAATATATCGTGAGACAAAGAGATTTAGTTACTAGCGTTAAAGGTTCTCACGATCACAGAAGTCATCGTTGAATGTGTAGGAGTCAGTATGGATCTCCGGGTCCCGCTTCTGATTATTGATCTGAGAGGGGTCTCGATCATGTCTGCATTATTCGCGAACCGTAGGTTGACACACTTAAGGGATACCGACACCATTTGGAGCAAATATGTTTCAGATAAAGATTTAAGAAAGCGCCGGAATTATTTCAATAGACACCGAAACTGTTTCGGGTGAAATTGCTAAAATTGGTTCTGCATGTAATATTGAAATGTTGCAGGGGGTTTTATGTGAATGTTTGTTAATTAAAGTAATTAACAAAATTCTGAATAAAACTAATAAAAGAGTTTTATTAAATGAGAGAGCATTAAATTTGGAGAAATTTAATACATTTAAAGTGGAGACTTTAATGGAGAATGTGAAGAGGCAAATTTATATGGAGGGAGTTACCACCACATGAATGGGGGAGGTGAAGGGTCACCTCCATGGGGCGCCGGCCATGGGAGGGGTACCCTCCCCTCCTCCTATAAAAGGCCCCCCTCTCCTCACTTCTCACTCACACCTCCTCGTGAAGGATCTCTCTCCCCCTCTAGTATTATTCCCCCATGGTCTCGGATTAGCGAGATACATGTTCCCGGTGGCTTTATCTGGAAAGGAGTTGCTGCTTCCGCTGCTTTGCTGGAGCGAGGGATGGAGGTTGTCGGGGTACCGGATGTGTGTGAGATCACGGATGCACCGCTGCTTTATGGTGCTGGACTTGGTGGTGCTGGAGCTGGATCTGATGGACGTGCTGGAGCCGGACCTGCTGGACTTCATCACGATCTTGAGATCGGCAAGCGTACGACTACATCATCCACGAGTTCCTACTCGTTAACAAATTTTTTTGTCTTCGAGGGTAAGTTCTCCATGGATGTATATCCACCCGTTGCTCTATACCTAGTAGATAGATCTTGGCGTATAGTTCTCATCATAGGAAATTTTTTGTTTTCTATGCTGCGAACCCTTCACATTTGTCCAGGAGGTGTAAGCAGATAGCAGTAGCTAGAGAAATGCAGGATCAACACTGGTTGATAAAGCCCGGACTGTCTAGCAAAATCACGTCGGAGACTCCGCCAGACCCAGACAGTCCGGTACATACAGGCCGGACATTCCAGTCGGGCCGGAGTGTCCGCCTTATACACGTCGGACAATCTGGTGGGAGACCTGATGATTTTTCGGGCAGTGCGAGAGTGCTCAACCGGAGCAGATCGGGATTGCTAGAACTACTAGAATGACGACACATGCATGCAGTATGATGTATCCATGGATCTAGATGGGCCATTGCCTCCAAAAATGCATCTAGAGGAAACCCTAGAGATGGAGAAGGGGGAGGCAAAATACCAGCATCCATGGAAGCCTTCACTGGAGGGGAATGGGTCCCAGCGGCAAAGGGACGGTAATGGCCGGTGGCAATGGTCGGATCCGGGGTGGAGGATCTTGGTCAGGGGCAGCGGGGTGTGGAGAGGAGAGAGTCGGGGGAAGAAGGAGGACTGAGCTGTCCACTTCTCCCTTACCCCTTTTACATGTTCGAAACTGCTGGGGCCAGAGTGTCCGGGTGAATTTCACTAGAGTGTCCGGCCCTGCCGGACTGTCTGGGCTGGTTTAGTGCGGACAGTCTGCCCCCCCCCACGACCAGGAAATCTCATATTCAAATAGTGGAGAAATGTGTGGCAAGAGGAGCATGTTTAGGGATGAGTATAGGCCTGGGATTCAGAAAATGAACTGTGAAGAACCAAGAAACCATAGATAGTCAAAAGATGACAAATTAAGATCCAAACCAAGCAAGTCAAGAAACGACTCTTTCATGTTGAATCTCTTGAGCATATCTTGAGTATACTTGGCTTGGTTGAAGAATGTTCCTCCTCTTACTTGCTTGATCTCAAAGCCAAGAAATACCCTCAATTCTCCCATCATAGACATCCGAAACCTATTAGTCATAAGCTTTGAGAATTCATCATTAAAAGCTTTGTTAGATGAGCCAAAGATAATATCATCAACATATATTTGGCATACAAAAATCTCCCCATTGACCTTCTTAGTAAAAAGAGTGGGGTCGATTTTCCCAACCTCAAACCCACAATCTAACAACAACTATCTAAGGTTCTCATACCACGTGTGTGGGGTTTGAGTCCATAGAGCGCCTTATCAAGTTTATAGACGTGGTTTGGGAACTTCGGATCCTCAAACCCCGTGGGTTGCTTTACATATACATATTAATGCAATGGACCATTAAGAAATGCACTTTCTACATCCATTTGTTCTATTTAAAGTTATGATGTGCCGCATAAGAAAGAAGGATACGGATGGACTCAAGGCAAGCCACGGGTGCATATGTCTCTCCATAATGCCTTCAATTTGAGAGAACCCTTGTGCAACCAATCATGCCTTGTTCCTCACCACAATTCCATGCTCATCTTGCTTGTTCTTGAATATCCACTTGGTGCCTATAACATTGCGGCAATCTTTTGTCTTTTCAACTAACTTCCATACTTTGTTTCTCTCAAAGTTGTTGAGCTCTTTGTGCATTGCATCCAACCAATCCAAATCTTCAAGAGATTCCCATACTTTCTTTGGTTCCACCATGGAAATGTGTGCTTGGTGCTCACCAAAGTTTTTTAGTTAAGCTCGAGTGGAAATCCCTCTTCTTAGATCTCCTACCACATTCTCAAGAGTGTGGTCTCTTAATTCCAATATTCTATCCATTCTAGCTTGGTGACGAGTTTCGATCTCCTTGTTGTTTCTTGGTGGGATCACTTCATCATTCTGGTCCTCATCTTGACCATTAAATTGACCTTGATCATCATTTGAATTATTCTCTTCTACAAGAGGCAAAGATTGACCTTGGTCTTGATCAAGCATACTTCTAGACAGGCATTGAGCTTCCCTTATGGCAGTTTCTATAGATCTTCCTCGTGTAATAGACTTAGCACCACTGGACATTCTGGCAAATGGAGACTCAAGTACCTCCTGGCTAGAGGTTTCTTCTTGATAAATAGGTTGAGGGTCCATAGATTGTCTTTGGCATGGGCCATTTTCCTCCTCGATAGGAGCTTGTTGATGTTGTGAAGATGAGGGCTCCACTTGAGTAGAGCATAGTTCTTCTCGATCCGCCATAAGGGGTTCCTCAACAGGGCGGATGAAACCCGCACCCATTCTTCCTATGGCATCTTGAGGCATTTCATCATCTACATCATAGACATCAACACGCCCCGCTTGGGGACCATCATATTCTTCAAACACCACACTACAAGATTCTATGACAGTTCTAGAGAGCTTGTCATAGATTCTATAAGTGTGGGATTCGAGACCATAACCAACAAAAATACCCTCTAATGCTTTGGAATCAAACTTGGACAAATGAATACCCTTAATGCGATAGAAGCACTTACAACCGAACACCCAAAAGTATGAAACGTTGGGCTTGTTACCGGTAAGGATTTCATATGGAGTCTTGATCAATTCTTTTCGGAGGTAGAGACGGTTTGATGCATGGCAAGCGATGGAGATTGCTTCAGCCCAAAAATTGTATGGAGATTTAAACTCTGCCACCATGGTCCTTGCGATATCAATAAGTGTCCAGTTCTTCCTCTCAGCTACACCATTTTGTTGAGGGGTATATGCAGCGGAATATTGATGTTTTATTCCCTCATCACTAAGAAATCCATTCAATGTGTAGTTCTTGAACTCGGTATTGTTGTCACTTCTTATTGTTAATACTAGGACATTGTGTTGACGTTGAGCCATGTTGATGAAGTCAATGAAGTTTTCTTGGGTCTCACTTTTCAGCTTGAAGAAATATACCCAAGTGTATCTTGAGTAGTCATCAACAATCACCAAACAATATTTCTTCCCACCAAGGCTTGCATGAGATGGAGGACCAAAGAGATCCACATGAAGGAGCTCCAAGATCCTCTTGGACTTGATGTAGTTATTAGGGTTGTGGGGAGAATCATGCATCTTTCCTTCAACACATGCCCTGCAAACACGATCTTTGGCAAAGCAAACATTTTCCTTTAGTCCAACAATATGACCATCCTTGTGGAGGCTTTGCAAAGTTCTCATGTTTACATGGGCTAGACGGCGATGCCATAGCCAACCCACATCGGCCTTTCTGAATAAGCACATCGGACTTGTAGTGGTTTTCCCCGAGAAGTCCACCACATACAAGTCATTTTCGATGTACCCAATGAAAGCGACCTTTAGAAACTTGCTCCACATGAGGATCACAATATCATTATCAATAAACACGGCAAAACCCATATTTCCAAGAGCACAAACTGAAAGTAAATTATAGACAAGGTTCTCAACAAGCATGACATCCACGGGAGTGATATCGTGTGCAACTACAACTTTGCCTAAACCAATTACCTTAGACTTTGACTTGTCGGCATATGTCACAGAAATTTGATCAATATTTGGTCTCAACTCCTTGACACTAGACGCGCTTCCGGTCATATGACTTGTGCATCCACTATCAAGCACCCATTTCGACCCTCCAGAAGCATAGGTCTACAAAAGATCAAACTAATATTTAGGTACCCATTTTTCAATGGGTCCTCTTTTGTTAGCAACAAGGGTCTTGGGAACCCAAAGAGACCAAACAATATAACCATCAAATGGGCCAACATATTGTGCATATACATCACCATAATAATCATGCATTAAAACAAAGTGAGGGTTAGCACTTCCCACAAAATCATCATGAGACATAGTTTTTCCATTCGTGGACTTACTATCCACAATGACCTTGTCCTTTTCTTGTGTGGGCTTGGCCTTCTTTTTCTTGTTCTTCTTCTTCTTTCCTTTAGGGACAAAGCCAATGCCCCCTTTCTCACTACTTGACCTTTTATTACTCAAGAGGTCATCAATTGACTTGTTTCCTTTGGGAAAGGTGGCCTTAGCTAGCTCCCCCTTCAACCTAGCATTTTCTTCAAGTATACTTGTACAACTAGAGGGAATGAGTACTGGGTGAAGTAATATTGGTCAATTGAGTTTGAGGCTTTTCACGAGACTTTGTGAGCAACAAGAGTTCACTCTCCAAGGCCTTGTGAGCCTTTTCAAGCATCCTAAAGTCCTCGGCAAGTTTTTCATGAACAACACCAAACTCAATCTTGTCCTTTTTAGCCCTTTTATATTTAGAAATAGCATGGTCACGTTCCTTGATGAGTTTATTAATGATGAGATCATTTGCTTCATCAAGCCCTTCAAGTTTAGTTTCAAGAGACATTCTAGTTTCTTGTTCTTCTTCTAGAGCATTATTTAGAGCTTCTACCTCAATCATGTGTTCTCTTCCTAATTTACATCTCTCATCTAGAAGTTCTTGTGTGTGTGCAAGTTGATTTAAGAGGTCCACAACATGTTTATTGTGTTCCCCTTGCAAGTTGTTCATAAACACATCCAAAGCAACTAATTCCTTTTTGGACTCAAGAGATAACTCATGATCAAATTCATCATTGATTAAAGAGGTGGAGTGTGATAATGATAATACCTCTGTTCCTCTTGCCATAAGGCAAGTGACGTTCTTGTTGGAGATATTCTCATTTGTAGAGTCGAAGAGTGAGAATGTAGGGGTAGAGGTAGTGGCAAGAGCCGCCACACCACTTGATGTATCCTCTTCTTCATCATCATCATCATCATCGTCGGAGGAGAATTCTTCATGTGTGATCAAGACAATTTCACCCGACTTCTTGTTGGTTGAATTCCTTTTGATGAAGGGTTTCTTGTAAGGAGCTTTGGAGGTCCTCTTCAACACAAGTTTACCCCCGTTATCTTATCTTTTCTCATAGGGACAAGCGGCAACAAAGTGATAGGGGTCACCACAATTTAAGCAAGTTCTCATCTTGGACCCATTATCTCTTCTCCCATTGGGGTTGCTTCTTTGTTGCATTTCCATCTTGGCCTTGGTGGGATCTTTCCAAAAGTTTCTTGCATAGAAGGCCATGTATTCACCATGAGCAACCTTGACATCTTCGGGGTGGCTCATTGAAAGTCCCTCAACACTCCCTTCATCTTCATCATACTCCACAACCTTGGCCTTCAAGGCAAGATTGACACCACTACGCATTCCAGTGGCACGAGCACGGGCGTCTTTGGCATTCTTGGCAGCAACCTTGAAGGTGTCCATCTCTTGCATAACTTCATTGGAGGTCATGAGATGGTAGTTGTGCCTTCCTTGGAGACTCTTCAAGTCAGTAGGCTTGAAAGGCATGAGAGCACTCATATACTTCCTCTTGATCCAGCATCATCAATGTGAGCGACACCAACATTCCTGAAGGCGGTGGCTGTGGATTTGAGTCTTCGATACATATCTTCATGATCCTCACCATCCTTCATGAAGAACCCTTCGGCCTCATTGCTTAAGGCATCATATCTATTTCTTCTCATACTCTCATTGCCAACAAACAAGTCAATGAGAGCATCCCAAGCTTACTTGGCGGTATTGTAGTGCTCAATGTGGGGAAAATCCTTTGGCCCCACTCCAAGTTGGATCATGTGCAAAGCAGTAGCAATGAGTTGGCTATTGACCACTTCTCTTCTAGTCAAGTTGGTTGGATCCTCAATTTTGAGTCCTTCAATAGTATTCCACAAATCAATGCAAGAGCTGCGCACATGAGATTTCATTAAAACTTGCCATTGAGCAAAAGTATGTGCAACTAACTTAGGTGGGCCACCTCTATTATTTATATGTGGGTGAGGGATAGGAGGGTCGGGAGAGTACCATCCGAGAATCGCATGGTGCTCTTCCTTCCCATCACCCCTTTTTGAGGTGGAGTTAGTGGAATTATGTTCATCCCCCGCCACATCATCCAAAGGCTTAGTCAAAGCATTTTCCTTTGGGTTAGGTGGTGTTTCCTCTTGAGAGGGAGGAGGCGAGGTTGGCTTATTCCTAACAAGTTTCTCAACGAGTTGGTGCAACTGTTGGATTTCGTTGCCCAAGGTAGAGCTCAAGCTTGTTTCCAAATTCTTGATATCTACCATGGTCACCGAATGGCTAGCCTCACTTTCTCCCTATCTCCTAGGTTGCCCATAATCTCTTAGGTGGTTAAGCCTGAATAAAGAGCCAAGGCTCTGATACCAATTGAAAGGATCATATGGGCACCTGGAGGGGGGTGAATAGGTGCTACTTCAGATTTTACTCTTTTTCAATTTAGGGTTTGACATGAAAGGTAAATTGAAACTATCATGAATTTACCTATATGTCAATCTAGCACATATACTAAGCAAGAACTAGATAGGTAAAGTGTGGTAAAGGATAGAAGTAACCAAAGTGGAGGACGCGGAGACACACGGATTTGTTTCCCATAGTTCCTTTTGAGGGGAAGTACGTCTACGTTTGGAGAGGGGGTGGTTTCAAACCACCAACTCCATGAGAGGCCTCCCTTGTTCTCCAATGAACCTCACCCCAACGGGTTCGATTCACCTCTTCCACTATACGGCAACCTTCGAGGTGGAAGCCGGCACCTTTACAACGAGTTCGAGGCACAGATCCACAACCTAATTGGAGGCTCCTGAATACAAGCTAGCTGTTAAACAATCAAAGACAAGCTAGTTAGAACCAAATCACAAGCTAGGGTTTCTAATGAAACACTAGAGCAAGGGGCCCTCAAGTGAATGAGGGGGAAATGAAGAGCTCTCTTGGTGAAGCTGTAGATCAAGGCCTCCTCCTTCAATTCTCCAAAGATCAATGACTTTGGATGGTTGAGTGAAGAGATCTTGTGCATTTGGTGGCTCAAATGGTGCTGGAGTTCTTGAGGTGGACGAGCAGCTTCCAAGGTAGAAGAAGGGGCCCTTATATATGCCTCCTAAAATTAGAGCCGTTGGGAGCCACTTACCCCGGACAGTCTGACCAACATCAGTCGGACAGTCCGGTCCAGCCGGACTCTCTGGGCGTGACTAGCCGGACACTCCGGCCCTGCCAAGTTTCCAGCCAGAGTCCGGACTATGTCCGCATAGTGTTTGAACATGCATACAGAATGACCGAGCAGGGTGCCCACTTCCCAGGGGAGGACAGTCCGGCCGGTTCCAACCGGACAGTCCAGCTGGGGCGGACACTCCGGCCTGGATCAGCCAGACAGTCCGGCTGAGACTTGTTCCCTACACAGACAAGACCCTGGGGATCTCTTTTCCTTCAGTGCAAAATCCTCGAGAGTAGCTGATATCTCCTAAAACATTTAACAGCAGATTAAACATATCCAAGTGTTGTCAACAAACATCAAAATAATAGGAGGGGCATAAATGCCCTTTCAACTTATATCGCTCCCACTCAATTTCATGAAAATTTATCCTCTTATTATTTTGAATACCTTCAAAATCCTTCGATCAATTATCAAACTGAGAGTTTTATTACGAGATGCTAGTAGCTTTCTAGTATTAAATCCACTAGAATTCAGAATTTCTGAATCAAATTCTTTTCAATTTGTCCAATATATTATTCATGACAAATCGTGCATTTTTCATTCACCTTCTTCCATCATGACTTTGCAGTCGTTTGGAAAATTTAAGTAACCCTTTACTTGGTAAGATTCAGCAATGAATTTCTTTCTAATCCTAAGTGAATTTTTCCTATAGGATTTCTCATAACTTTAGTTTACCATTATTTCCTTCGTAGTTCGTAGGTATGCCATATTCCGATAATATGACAAGTGGTCCACAAATGTCTCCCTACAATATGTGGGGTACATTTTTGAACCCTACTTCATGTAGTGAAAACACTAGTGGGGAAAACACAATGATCATTATCATTGATTCTTTCCTTTATGAAGAGAATCGTTTAGGAACGCTTTCCGTTGCGCTTATCAACACTCTGATGCAGGGTTTTGAATCCTCATTATGTTTTTACTATTCCATAAGCTTCATAGTCAAGAACATAAACTTTCTCGAGAATGCACCAAAACTTAAGCAACACAGTTTTGCCTTTCTTTCGGTTCTAGCCAGGGATTTCATATTCAAAGTTTCCAATGAATACTCTACAATGACTTGTTCGCTATTATTCTGGTGATATTGAATAACTCCAAAAATTTCACGATGATCCATACAAGATATGGTGTAAATCTCACGAATTCAGATGGTTCACTATATATACTAATTGAATGCTAACTATTTTTAACTAATGGTCTTTATAATTACACTACAACAATTTATTCGGCACCATCTATTCACCCACTTGATAATTAATATCACATTGCGATGCATTGCACCTTGACATATCAAATGCATTGTATTTCACAATTTCTTATGCCAATCTTATAATGTTTAATCTCATTACTAATTATCAAATCGTAGTAATTAGATTATCTTTTATCTTTAATACCCTTGGATGATGAAATACTTTGATCATATCAAATAGTTTCATGCTCATGTTTCCTTTGGTAAACTCTTCTACTAAATTCAAACATTCACAAAATTATAATCAACACTTCATTGAAATATGATACATCGAATATGTACTCTCTTTCAATAATTCATCAAACACTTTGCAATTATGTAGTACACAGTGTTTGAGTTATTTTGCCGAATTAGGGCATGATTCATATGTGACAAGAAATCAAATGTCTTTCACATATTATCAACATAACTTTGAAATTAAACAATGGTTTCATTCAAAATAAATATATCATTAAGTTGGGTATTTTTAACGCATTTTCAATATTTTACAAATGTTCATTTATTATCAGTTAGTTTCACAACAAGGATAATTCACACATAATCAAACAACATATGAATGCAAATACAAATCATTCATAAAAGCAGAACAACCGTTTGTTACAAACTCATATGAATAACCGTCTCACGAAGTATGAGACACACTAAAGAAGTTCATAATCCATCGATTATAATAACCATCCAAAAATGATAAACTAAATGATAAATGTTGAGGGAAAGTGTCGTTGGCCATCATCATCATGCTCGTCATCAACACGCAACATCACCTCCTCTCCAACAAGCAGCTCTCATGCATAAGGACTTGTTTTCACCAAAACAGAACAAGTATCAAATACTTTAACACTGCAATAAGTGTTTGCAAGATTATAACATTTATAAAATTGTATATCAAATATATACCTTTGTCAAAGCTGACCTCTCCAGCAATGGGTTCAACCTTCACATTCTCAAAATGTGTTATGAACTCGTGAAAATCCTGCGTTTCCCCATCACCTCTCATGATGCAAGTCCTGGCGTGTGAATGGTAGCTTGGTGGTAGCGAACATAGCACCACGCCTATTGCAAAAGAGCTCGTCAACCAGTTATCCAGGAAGTAAGCAATCCTCATATACACATCATGTATGTGCTCCAAGTGGCTCTCCGGTGAAGTGTTCTCATCCATCTTAATGGAAAAAAATCCCATCAGCTCATGTTCCCACATGCGCACTTGTTCCACGAAATGGGATCTAAGTTGTACCATTATCGTACGAGGGACAAGATTACCCATAATTGGCCAAAGCTCATCAACCATTTCGAAGCGCATCGTCACTAATATGAAGGTGGACATCTCACGATCGTAATAGCGATCTCCCCGCTGCTCTGGGGTCTCATAGAAATAGGGCTACTCCAAATCCATCTCGTGGAGTATATAGTCGACCACATCATTCTTCCTAAGGAGAACATGGAGACGTGCAACCCACATAAAAAAGTTTGATCCATCTAGTGTGAGTTTCTCTCCATCTAACCAATCATCAACCAGAAAGGTAGCATCGGGGAGAACCATTTTCTACATTTATAATTGCAAAAATGAATTTAGACTAATTTTATAATTATATAAGTTAAAACAATAACTCCACTAAAACTCCTATCCCTAGCAGCACTTTAGCGATTACACAATCCCTATTCACTACACCACCCCCGATCGTCACGGCCGGCGCTATAGTTGCAAAGGTGGACGCTGAAACGTCGATCACATCATTCATGCTACTCGTGCTCGATCTTTTGACCATCTGTGTTCCAAGACCATGTCTACACATGCTAGGCTCGCCAACTCAACCTTAATGTATTCGCTGTGCAACATGACTTACATCCATCGTATGCGTACGCATATACGTCTGACACCCGATCATCACGACCTGCCTCATAACGCTGTCGCCGCCCCGCCCGGGAGCTCGGATCCTCGTACCGCCTATGCCGTCACGTGGATGTGCTCGCAAAGTCGACGCTGCCCCGCCCATGAGGTCACCTCTGCCCTGCCCACGAGCTCGGATCCTCGCGCCCGCCGCCTACCATCACGGGGAGCCACCCGTGAAGTCGACGCCGCCCCGCCCGCGAGGTCGACGCCGCTCCGCCCACGAGGTAACTGCCACCCCACCCGCGAGCTCGCCATCGCACCACCTGCCTCCTTGGGAATCTCCCGATGGAAGGGGGAAAGAGAGAGACAAGAGTCACGCCGCGGGCAGGTATTAACCAATTAATGGGGTCCACTCGGGGAGAGAGCGGAACGGAAGGAAACGGAGAACAAACGACATGCGCGAATCTCCAAATCGTGTGCGGTGGATGCTTTGCCGGCATGTAAAATTGCCTTTAGAAACGCCGCGTTTGTTAACCGCACGACTGTACGATCATAGTGGCGCTTCGACGAAGCATTGGCCCGGCCGTGTAGCGTGTTGACCCTCCGGCCAAGGTAAAACGACTCCACATGGGTTCGATGATGAGTGATGCACAGATCTCGGCATGCAATGTGTCGGGTAATGGAGAGAACTCAACATGTGATTTGTGGGGCGAAGAAGTGAGGATCCGAAAAAGATATGCCACGGACCGATATATGATTTTGCATCGATCGGCTCGTTCCTAAGGGAATTACAAGCAAAACTAGTTTTACCAAAAATCTTTCCAAGACACGGTTCACTAAAACTCGTCGCTAAAACTCTATCCAAACAACCACTAAAAGTCTTTGAGATGTTTTTCTTCTTATCATTTTGTTTCAAAGCTTCTGCTGATTTGGATATTTCTTACTCCGACCAGTGAGTGTATTCGAATTCACTTTGCGCCCTCTTCTTCTATGTACGTACGAGTGTCTTATGGTGGCTATCATATGCTCAGTGCCTACGGCTCTGATGAGTGAACTGTCAGATCGAATAAGGGGTCTGAAATCTATCGTACCACTTAGTTCGTTTAGTTCAATTTTATACCACAGCAAAATTTCAGCACGAAGCAGCTAGAAACATTGATTCCTTTTCATTCCAAAGATTGGTCTACGACGGGCAGAGAGAGAAGAAAACAAAGTTCGGAGACACTGAAAAACCATTTCGACAAGCTAGAGACAACGGCATCGGTTAAGTAACCATCAATAGAGAGTCGCTGCAAGTTGTTTGGAAGGAAACAGCAAATCCATGCCGTCAGTCGAAGACGACGAGCTTCTGGTACTCGGGTCCTGCGATGGCCTTCTCCATGACAGCCCTGGGCGACAACATGTCTCCGCCGTCGAGGAACAGCTTCACCATGTTCTTGGAGAACCCGCTCACCAGAGCCACCCCCTTCTGTGCCGCCGTCACCGGCACAGACTTCGAGTCACGCAGGTTCCAGAACACCAGCTCCGGCACAGCGGCGCCGTACCCGGCCTCCCTGAACTTTCTCGTGATGGCCTCGTGGTCCGTCTCCCACGGCCTCGACGACGCCATGTCGAACTCCATGTCACTGAACACGAACACCTTCCTCACCATCCGCTCTGGGGGCAGGTTGCCCGCGACGGCCACGCCGAGGAGCTGGTCGAACACCGCCTGGAGGTCGGTGTTCATGCCCCAGTGCATCTCGCGGACGAATCGGGCCTTCTCCGAGAGCGTGTTGCCCTCGACGCGGTGCAGCTGCGGCCGCGCGCTGAAGGTGATGATACGGTGGCGCCACGGCTCATCACCGAGCTCCGAGAGGAGGAGGCCGAGCGCGACGCATACCTGCATGGGGAGGCCGGCCATGCTGCTCGACACGTCGCACACGGCGATGCAGTTGCTGAGCTTTCCGAGCGCCAGCAGGTCCGAGACCATGCGCTGCCACTGCAGGTTCGCTACAGAGCCGCCGCTGGCGTCGTCGATGGACTCGAGGATCTCGTGCGGGAGCAGCGCGCCCGCCGCGATCTTGGCCTTGCCGGCCTCCACGTCGGAGAGGTAGAGGCTGAAGCGCTCGGCGTCGTGCTTGAGGAAGAGCTCCTTGTAGTTCTTCATGGCCACAGAGGCCACGCGCTTGTACGCCACGGACCCCCACGCGCGCGCCGAGATGAAGACCTCGGGGAGCATGAGCGCGCGGCGCAGCGGTACCAGCACCTCCTTGCGGAGCCTGTCGCGCGCGCGGTAGGCGTAATGCGCGTCTGGCAAGTCCAATGGGAGCTCCGGCGCCGAGCCCTTGGGGAAGAGGCGGCGCGCGATGGCCTCGCAGATGAGGGTGGAGCTGTCGTAGCACTTGTCCAGCGACGGGCACCATTTCGCGGCCAGCGAGAAGTCGTTGACCTTGCCGTCAACGAGCTTCCGCATGTCCTCGGCGAGGAGGTCGGCGAACATGTCCGCGGTGCGGTCGTGCAGGAAGCGGTAGCTTGGGTCCCGGTTGTACCTCTCGACGGCTCTTGCCACGGCCTCCGCGCGCTTCCTCCTGCGCTCCATGGCGGCCTGGGCGGACAGCTTCCGGTCGCGCTCGAGGCTGGCAGCGACGCGCTCCTCGCTTGTCCCGATTAAAAAGCGGCGACCCTTGGCCGCGCGCCGCGGCGTCGTACGTGAGTCGAAGCGGCGGCCCCGACGTCCCATGAAGTGTCCGCCTCGGCCGCGTCCCCGACGACCCCCGAAGCCTCCGCCTCGGCCGCGTCCCCGATGACCCCCGAAGCCGCCGCCTCGGCCGCGGACCAGGAAGCCAGCTCCTGAGGCGGCGGCGAGGCGGGCCTTCTTCCCAGGAGTCCTGGTAGAGACGCCGCCGTGGATGATGCGGTGGAGGAGCTCGGGGAGGTCCTTGAGGTACCCGAACTCGGCAACGGGGCGCGCGTTGAGGGCGAGCGTGGCGGGGTGTTGGGCGTGCATCCAGAGCGCGGCGGCGTAAAAGCCCTCACGGTCGGACTTCCCGGTGCCGCGCACGCCACGGAGGTTGCAGGCGAGGCGGAGAGCGGTGGCCGGCTCGGCGGCCCAGGCCGCGGCGAGGAGGGAGGCAACGGACGAGGCCGGGGTGCCCGGGACGACGTGGAAGAAGAAGTCGAGGCAGGGGTCGCCGGAGGAGACGAACGTCGGCGACAGGTTCTCTGTGCGCCCCTTCGTCGGCCGCGGCTTCGTGGCGCCCGCCTTGTTGAAGCTGGCGTCGAGCAGGTCCACGAACAGGTCACCGGTGGCGGTGGGCGCCGCTCCGCCGCTCCCGGTCATCGGCGGGCCGGTGAGGGTGTAGGACACCACGGATCTCTGGCTCACCGGCGCCATCGGTGGTGGTTAGTTGAGCGGTTGGGCTCTGGGTTTTGGGAGACTTTTCAGAATTGCTAGTAGATCGGATCGGGTGATGTTGATGGCGCTGGCCCTGGCCGGCGTGGCGTATATAAAGTAGAGGAGTCTTGAGTGCCAAGGCACGGAAGAAGTGAAGCGACCTACAGCTGCAGGTAAAGAATTTTGGTATGACTCGGCCCAATGGAAGTTCAAGTCAACTATACTCCGTACCAAACTCAGAGCACCGACTTACGGGCTCATCAAATCAAAGTGTATTTTATTACTGAGATATTAGCACTGGCAGTACAAAAGGTTGTCACCTAGGTGCACTTTCATACAACTAGTTGCCACATGTGGTGGACTAGTACAAATAGTTGTCCTGCGGGTTGGTACCGGCACAAAAGCCCTCAGGTGAGGACGCGTGTGGTGCCACAGTGGCAAAGGACATGGGCCGGTGGCCAAATAAACTTTGCAGAAATCCCCCGAACTGTCTACACTCCTATTCCCCAATCCCCTGTCTTAGGCATGTAAAAAAATAATCTGAATCAATGAACCTAGGCGAGCAGCGGGCGGCGCAGTTTGCGGAGCGGGCATCACGGTTAGAGCGCGGGGGCCTCGACGATTATGGGCACGGGCGGCCGGGCGGCGACTTTTACGGGCGCAAGTCGCATCTCCTGCAAGAGGGCGCCGGCGGCGACGCTCACGACGCAGACAACAAGCGCGGGGAAAGTGTCGTCGATAGCGAGGAGGGGGATGGCCGGCAGGGCTGATTACGAGGGCCACGGCGGCGGAGTAGGTGGTGGCGACGGCGGTGGCTGCAGCCTCTACGGAGTTTTGCTTCTCACTCGACGACGTTGGAGGCAGCTTCGTCAAAGGTGAGCTGCAGTTTTCTCCTCTCTGAATTTTCTAAATTATGTCTAATATTTGCACTTCTCCATGAGAAGATCGACAAGAATCAAGATGGTCCATGAGAAGATGAAAGGCATGATTGAAGGATCAGTGCAAAAATAATCAAGATCCAGTGGATGTAGTTATTTTTAGGCAGAAAATTTGTTCCTTTAGGTGAAGAATATGGATACAAACGTATGTATAGTGTCTGTGTGCACTATTTGCTCTAGGCCAGTTCTAGATAACAAATGCTTGTACCTCTGTGATGTAGTTGATGTATTGCAATGCAAATGAATGGTTGTGTTATTACCTCATAACAAATCTATTAAATTGGTAACTGGGGTCAAGAAACAGGGCCCTGGACAAGAGAAAGTAGTGTCTGTATGCATGTTTCAGTCCAATCAGATGACTTCATTTAATTAATGGCCTGAGATGATGCTTATGATTTAATAATCTAAGAAAATAGTACCCTTTTAACACATATTCTAAGCACAAAGTTATTTAATCTTGCAAAGTAAGACTAAGACAAACCGAGCCAATTTGTTAAATAAGACTAACATGACAGCATGCAGAAGTGGTACTGCATATCCTGTATGTTCGATTGAAATAACAAAGAGATCCCAGGAAAAAATCTTGGTACTGCATATCCAGTACATGATTCCACATGTTGGAATTACATTTATTTGGCTAAAAATGAATAATCTATGAAAAGCTAAATGGCATCATCAGGTGCAGTTTGTGTTGTCTGGATCTCTTCCGGAACTGCTTCATTGAGGTCAGGTAGCTCAATTTGTTGAGTGCCATCACCAAACAACAAATGGTGAGCAGATCCTGGACCTGTGTTGTATGCTGCTCTTCTAGTTCTTCCTCTCCCTCTTGCAGAAACTTCAATGGTATGAGATGAGCTAGCGTCAGCAGTTCTTTTGGTCCCTTTTCCTCTCCCTCTGCCCGTTGATTGTGTCTCTGACCTGTTGTTTTTTCTGCCTCTAGCACTTAAACCTCCTCTTCCTCTAGCCATAGGAGTTGTCACTCGAGCTTGTGGAATGGAATCTCTTGCAGCAGCCACAAATGAACTTTCACTTGGCAATGGTCCATGTGATTTTCTTGAGACAACATGGGCCTACAAATTACACGGAATTCAATTAAAATTAGTGCAAGTTAATGAGATTTAGACATAAATACTAAAAGTGAAGAAACTTTGAAGGTAAAACCTCCTGGCCCATTTTGTAAACCATCATGTTCCTTTGATTGGTAGGATCCATTGTAGGGTTTGGATTTTGAGGAATTATACTCTGCACATAGTAGAATCTCAGTACTAGCATGTCAGGAATATAGTAGAAACACAATTGTAAGTAAAATAACATACTTGAAGAATAGAAGGAATATCTTCAGCAACTTGTTCCTCATGTTCTACAACTTCTTCCTGATGTTGCAAGTACTTGTAGTGCCCTTTCTTATTATGATCTGGCTTCCCACATATAGAACAATGCATTGTCAATCCACCTCTAGTTAGATGCTTTGTTCCATTCTTAACCTTCTCTTCTGGTGCTTTCTTCCTATTTTTCTTTGGTCTTCCCATGACTTTTGTGTACAAAGGTGGATGGACTTGAACACCATTTTGCTTCTCCCAGTGAACTCTTGACCTTAGAGGCACCAACTTGTAGGCATAAGCAGCTTTGTATGTCTCAATTGAGTAACAACTATTCACTAGTTGTTCTGGGTCTTTTCTCATTGTCCTACAACAAGCAATTGCATGGTGGCAAGGAATCCCACTCAGTTGCCATCTCTTGCAGTCACATGACTTTGCCTTCAAGTCCACATTGTACTCTCTCTCATATTCACCGGTAGTGACATGAAAGAGGTCATCTGCAGCAATCCTCACACGACAACTTGCTGAAAACTCGGTGGCTTTTTCTAACTTTTTTTAATCTTAGGACATATCCTTCCATGCCATTTGTTAGCCTCCTCATCTTTTGTCACCATTCTGTTCATTATCTTCAAGAATATACTCTCAAGCATTGACAACATGGGCATCTCCCTTTCATCTACAATGTAGCTGTAGTAAAATTCAGTTAACAATAAAGTTAAGCAAGATAAAAGATATTTAATCACATCTTATAATTAAGCTGACTGAAACTATACCTGTTGAAAACTTCAGAGTGGTTATTAAGAAGCATATCACACTTAGGAAAGTCACTGAAAAAGGCTTTCACCCATGTGTTGGGTGGTAGTTCCTCGACCCAGCCATATGCTGCTTGACTGTCTACTTTCATTTTTTCCATATTTCTCTCCCAAGTTGGTACATTTGTTGATCTAGCTATTGCCCACAAATCATTCTTGAGAGTTTCACCTTTGTGCTTCTTATGAAAATTTTGGTATAGATGCCTAACACAAAATCTGTGTTCGGAATCTGGGAAAACTTTCTTCACAGCATTAATGAGTCCCTACAAAAAGAGTACAAAAATTAATACAAGGGTAGAAAATTCTAAAATATAGTACTATAGGTAAGTTGTGAATTATGTACCTTCTGTTTGTCGCTCATAATAGTGAATGGGGAAGTATTTGTTATGTTTAGATCCTCTTTGAGTGTTGTCAAGAACCATTCCCATGAACTAGTGCACTCCACCTCCACTAGACCCATTGCTATTGGGTAGATACAATCATTGGGATCTACTCCAACAGTTGTAAGCAATATGCCTTTATATCTGGTCTTTATATGACAACCATCAATGCAAATGAATGGCCTACATCCATGGAGAAATCCTCTTTTACAAGCATCATATGACCAATATAGAGTGGACAGATGTTCCTTTGGCTCCAGATCTGTAGCTGCCTTGCTTGAAGTCGTGCAAAGGAAAAACTTAGATCCAGGATTTCTAGTTCTAAGCTCCTGCCCATAATCCCACAGAGAATTGAATTGCATTGCTTCATCACCATGAATCTGCGTGAGTGCGAGATTTCTAGCCCTGGTCAACTTCCACCTATTTGGAGACATGTTGAACTCTCTTTGGATTTTTGCAGCAAATGTCTGCAAATCCATTTTTTGATTATCCCTGAATTCATTAATGAAGTATTGTGTTAGAAATGGAGCAGTCAGTGCCTTGATCTCCCAAACCGTCTCACATGTGTGGTTTCCTCCATAAGCTCTCACAACTAGAGCTTCAGTTCTGGAATCTTTTGATGCCTTTAGCATCCATGTGCAACCAGGACGACAGACCACATCAATCCTAACTGCTTCATTTCTTGTTTTTCAAACCTTCACCCTATTTCTGATGCTATAAGCTGAAATAGCACGCCTTAACTCTTTGGCATCTGCAAATACCATTCCAACTTTAAAAGTTGGGTCATCCATGTCCACTTCTGCATTAAATTCACTGAACCTATACTTCAGATAGTCCTCTTGCTCCTTTGATAGCTTCAAATCCTCATCTCTTATAGCACTATCATCCTCTAAATCTGCCACAATCACTACCTCATTATGGTCTTCCACATCCTTTTCAACTTGAGAGTCAAATATATCATCATCTCCATCTTCAGCATCCCAGTCACTGTCAAAAAAATCAGAATCTGTATCACCATCCTCCTCCGCACCTTCCTCTTTCTCTGCCATAGCTCTGCCCCTGCTTCTGATATCAGAATTTTTCACCACTACTTCATCTCTAACTCCAGATGAGCTAGCTTCTTGCACTGAATTTGGCACTCCATTAATAATAACATCAGCTCTAAGCTGCTTTAGAAAATTGGTGTGATCAACCAACAAAGTAAGGGTCTTGTGCTCAACACTTGCTTTTATCATCTCCACAATATCGGCATCTTTCTCAATGCATTTTAGGCCATCTGTAATTTCCTTGCCCGGCAAACACCAATACACATGGAGCCTTTTATCTATAGGGTGACCTAAATTTCTCACAAACTCTTCAATCCATAACAGTGACCATGTGTCCACATTACAGTTGTCGAAGAAATCACAAGTTCCACTAACATATGTCAAATTGCTACGAAGGCCACAAAAAAACCCATTGTGCTCTAACTGTACCGTGAACAAATCAGGATTTCCACCTACATTTAAAAACAGTAGCATTTGTTAGCACAATATTCAATATTTCAAGATACGACAAGTTAAATTACCACAGAATACCCATGCTATATTACCAAACTTGGCAATGTCATCACTTATCTACACACCAAATATTCAGGACACAAACATTGAGAAGGTACAATACATTCATAAAATTAGTAAATTACCAACAATTACCAATGTAAATTATACTATTGTATTCAGAATATGCACAAACATTCAGGATGTACACTACCTCGAGGGATATTCAGAATGTACAGTACCTCGAGAGATATTCAGAATGTACAATATATCATTGTAGTCAGAATGTACAGTACCTCAAGGACATGAACATTCAGAATAGCAAACTAAATTTCCAACCTACACAAAACCCTTCCTTCTTATAAACGTATAGACAGAATTATACAGAAAAATTCAAATCTTTTCAACTCATGATTTTTTCAAACACAATGCTATACTTACTAAATTATGAAACTTTGCAATGTCAACCCACTTAGTAACCAAATATACAGGGAGGGCAAAGAGCACTGAAAAGGGGCAGATCATCTACAATCACGCATACGTAACTGAGCCGATCATCAGCGATTCGGTACCGAGCACATGATCTGCCATCCGGAACAGGGCAGAACAAGATCAAATACAGCACCAACCCTACCTAAACCTCACCAAATCCGCCGCCGCCGGAGACAACTCATGGTTGTCACGACGGAGAAGACCACGGCCGGAGACAAACTCAATGCTTGGTGGCGCGGCAGATACCTACCGTAGTCAGGAGCATCTTGGGACCACGAGCGCAGGATCAGCTCATTCGCCATGGCCGATTTCGCCTGGTGTGCGCCGTTCCTAGAGTGCGCCGTTGTATTCTCCTTGTGCGCCCTCGTCCTTGCCTTGCCAAACCTGAGCCCAAAAAAAGAGCTAGCCTATTCTTAACTGATCGACCGCAGCCCACGAGTCAATCTGTACGTAGTCCACCACGAGTCGTAGACCAGGTGTCTCCTCTAAACACGTGTCACGTTGCCAGTCCAAGACCATTTTTCCTAATGTAACATTTAATCTGTACGTAGGGTAGGTGTTCAGGGGGTAATCAGCAAAATGTGACACCACGCGTCGGAGCCTGCGTGGCAGCCAGATGGCTAATTCGGACTAAACTGTGTACTTATCACCCGCACAACAACTATTTGTACTAGTCCACCCCAAGTTGCAACTAGTTGTATGAAATTGCACCTAGCTGACAACTTTTTGTACTGACAGTGCTAATACCTCTTTATTACTATATAATAGTACCTCCGAAATGGAGGCGCCGGAGTAGTTTAGGGTAGGTTTTTGGGCTTCTTGCCCGTAGTTTGGAGCGAGATGCAGATCTTGGCCACATCTGGATCTTAGAGTTCTTGATGTCGTCGGTTTCTCCTTCAGCCGGAGGAGCTAGCACCGGAGAGGGTTGTTGTCTCCGCTTCAATAATTCTGTTGTTGGCCTCCCTCTGTCGTGGATCCGCGGCCTAGCGTCCTCCGCTCCTGATCGGCCGTGGTGGTGAGGAGGTGCGGTGTTCTGAGTGGTGTGCGGTGGGCGTCGTCTCGTCTGGCCGGCCGTGGTGGCGAGGAGGTGAGAAAGCGCCCCTGCTTCTTCTTCCGCGGTGCGGAGGCGTTTTGTCTGCTTCCTCGTCTTGGACGCTTCGATGTCGCTCGTCTGCTCCGTCGAGCCTTGGAGGTTCGCCCGCGGGCGGTGTCTGCGGTGGTGTTTCCTGGCAGAGAAGCTATTTGGGAGCATCTCTCCGGTGGCTTTCAGCGGCAAGAACAGTGGTCCCGCCGAACCAATAGGCTGAAGGGCAGTCGCTCCCTGCTGCTTGCTCCGTCTCGGCTGCTCTCCGGCACTGCGCCAGCTTGCCATGGTCGTGGGCGTCGTCGATGTTGCACTAGTGCACGTGAAGGACTTGATCACGTTTTCTATGGTCTTCTTGGGGTCCTTTCTATAAAATTGCAAGGCTTCTTTGTATTTCCTATTTCTTTGGGGTTGTTTCTATAAATTGTACTGCCACCGTCGATTATTAATGGAGCTTGTCGGGTGCTTCGCACCCGTAACTGTTCAAAAAAATGTAAGCCCTTTTTAGAATCCTATACTAGCAATTAAAAAAAGGCGGAAATCCTTTAAAAAGGCCGACCTTCACAAATGTACGTCTGGCGTGTCATCGTCGCGTCAAGTGGCATCTTCTCCTTCGCGCGGTCCTCTAGTGGAGTTCTGCATGCTTGCCAAGTGACGCAAGGAGAAGAAAAGTGGGGATGGGATGAAAGATAAGGATGCGGGAAGGGGTGGGAGTACATATTTCCTTTTGTTTTTCAAATCCGTTGATTCAAAACAAAATAACCCGAGAACCGAAGGTTTTTAATTTGCGGCCCCAAAGTTGAGGGGATTGTTCATTTGCGGCCTGAAATTTCCTGGGCGAGCGCATGGCGGTACCCAAGTTCCCTGTAATTGCTGTGTTTCGTAAGTTGGGCTGCCAACTACTCAGAGGGGTCATTTCGAGGCAAACTCATCTCACCCCTGCCAAATACAAACATTCCGTTAAACTGCCCCGTGAAGTAGACAGTCGGGACCCACATGTCGATCATATGTCCGTGATGCGAGCGCCAACGCGGCAAACTCTTAGACAAATTGAGGAACTAAGTGGATTGGATGCGTTTTCCAATTTCACAAATCCATTCCATCATTTCCCCTAGCACCGGCGGTGTCGAAATCCACCCTCCAGGCAGGACGATTCCTTCGGACATTTGACTTTCGGCGCCAAGTTGCTGCGCCCAGTCGCTGAACCCGAGCTCCAATGACGCATGACGTAGCCGCCGTTGCGAGGCTCTAGCCCGCCTCCACCGCCGACGAGCCGAGTAGCTCGGGGGATGGCAGATCCTACTACCAAGGAAGAAGAAGTTCTGGCTACATGCGGGTGAGCTACCCTTCTCTTTGCTATTCACACTAATTATAACTACTAGCTGGCTACTGAATTGGACCATTGTTTGTTAGCCCAACACCGACAAACATATTTTGTCCACAGTTTTCTGTCAAGTGGGATCTCTGCGCACCACCCTTACCTGGTTACGGTAGTCCTCTTCAGGTACGACTCTAAATCAGTAAGGGTGAAGGGCAAGTGGTATGGACACCATTGTATCACGATAGAAGAAACTCTTGTGCAGATCTGCAATATATCTGGTATGGTTGCTGCTCTACGTAATCATGATAAATTATGGCCAAAGCAGACTACAAAGTTCAGCTTCATGGATGAACGTGGCATCATGGTTCCTCTAACGTATGACAGTCAGCTAATTAGGTTGATAAAAAGGTATGCTTCGGCTTGCATGTTTGAGCTGAATTGTGATGTACTATATTGAAGCTGCTGCAACTGGGAGTCGCCCTTCTATTCTTCGACAGGGTGGTCGCTCGAACCAATTAGCTCCTGGTAAGCAAAAGTCTCTTGGGATTCGCATATTTGTGTTGAATTGTAATTTTTGTTTTATTTACTTTGTAGATATTGCAGTTATGCAACAGTCCTATTTTTTGACAGAAAGTGCTGCAAGGTTATAAACATGACTGCCGGGTCAGTCATTTTGCTGCCTAAAAAAGGTAAAAACGAGTGGAAAGATGATGCTGGACACGATTCTGGTGCTGATTGTTCCAGCAATGCAGAGTATGTGAAGCTAAGAAAATTTGCACCAAGGAAGAGGAAGAAGGCAGGAAATGAAGAAGCCAGTGGACGTGAAGGCTTGGCACTTAGGCTGCGGAAGAAGGCTGCTGGCAATAAAGATGCATAGTAATGTATTAAACTTGAACCTATATATGTAATTCGGTTAAATTCTGGAGCTCTGTGTGTGGAACTTTGCTGGGTGAAACAATCTACCCACGTTCTCTGAGTAAAATGTACCGCGACTTAGGGTTTGGAAACGCCCGATTCAATAGTTGAATCCGAAATTGTGATTGTGCCACTACTATCTGAAAACACGCAACACCGGTTCCACGATTGCTGAGAGGCAGGATGTCTCCAAATTCGATGGAATGTAAGTGGCACAGAAATAAATTATTTAAGCTACTACACTCTACGAAACAGTAACTTATTTCAGCTGTTGCGCAACGACATGGCAACATAAACAGCAATGGCAACCGATAATGCCCAGATGAGGAGGAAATTGGTACCACTTTCTGGCCTAATCTTGAGCCCGTCTATCTCACCGCCTCCCTGCTCCTGCATCCCCTGCATCTGACGAAGCTCCCGGATCTCTAGTAACCGGGTGTACATGCTTCCACTTTATAAATTGTGGTTGTGCCATTTGCATGCGGCACAATCCACGTAGATTACGTTTAAACAAACCACCAATATCAGAATACCACCATGATCAGACAAAAGGAAGTAATGCAGGGTTAAGACAGATTAACGGGCGACCAATTTTTTTTCCTCCCAGGACTCCAGGACCACTAGTTCAGACCGCTAGGTCAACAAGTACAACTATTACAAGTTAAAAAGGCACGGAGCTCAAGCTAAATAGAACTAGTTATCACACATCTCCTTGATCTTCCTAATCTTAGCCCGATGCGCATCTTCCTGCGAGAGCAAGGATCGAATCGTCCGCTCCTTCCTTTTAGCATCTTCCTTGCACAGCTTCAATTGTTTCTCTGCATTTTTCCTCATGCACTTGTCAATACTCGTAGTTGTGAACTACAGGACTTTGGCCTGGTGAAGATCATTCCTTGCTTGAGTTAGTTCTTGCTCTTCTTTAGCCTTCATGGCCAACGCCACGTCCCTCTCCTTCTCGACTTTGCTAACCTCGTCTTGCACCCTCCTGAGATCTCTCTTAAGCTTGGTCATGTCAACTAGTTCCCATAGCTTCATCTCCACACTATCAAGAAGTGAGCTGAATACGGATTCTTTCAACTCAACAGTCATTTCCCATAGTTTGTCCAGCGTTTTCTGCATCAATTTGGGACACTCTGGATCTACCCATTTGACAACACCGCAACTTCCGCCTTGCATCATTGCACAATGTCCTTGACACCGTAAAAACCTCATGCCTGCGTTTCGTCCTTCAAACGCTACAAATTTAGCAGGCACATATCCATGTTTACATAGCAGAGGATTGTCTTCATCTGCTAAACCGTGATAGTCGGAGTCATACATCGTCTGGTTGGCCTAACACATCATACGCGCATGAGTAAACAGAGTAGATCTAGGTCAAAATAGATAACTGGCCACAAATGATAGAGATAGAGATGAGACGACTCACATCGAAATCACCGTCCCTGTCGTCACGACCAGTTTCCTCGCCGTCTCCCCTTGAACCCATGGCGAGAGGGGAGGGGGGTGGCTGCCGGAGAGGGGATTGGGATGGAGGCGCCGTCGGCTTGTGGCTACGATGGGATGGGAGTGAAGTGGGGAAAGTGGCTTCCAGGGGAAGGAAGAGAAGTACGGGGAGGAAGAGAAGTAATGGGGACGTGACACTGGAATATGGCCCACTGAACTCGTGAGCAGTGACACTCGCAACAAGGGAGCTCCCGGTGTTGCCAGTTTGTCTAGAGCAAGCGGGCAGCAAGTGTGGCCAATCATTCCGCAGAACAGCCTACTCGCAGATCGCTCTCATGAAGACCATCCCAATCGTCCAAGCGCCCCGATCGAACAGTTTGTAACAATCGTCATGCAGAACAACTGTGTTAGGGCATGCCTTCTAGAAGACTCGGTCTAACGGCCACCATTGGGGGGCTAAGGTTAGGGCTCTCCTAAGGTTACGATCCATATGTGGTTTATGAGAAGAACATACATGTAATGACACTAGGTGTGGTTCATGAAAAGAAAACACATCCAGTGACACTGGTGGATCCATGTGTGGTTTGTGGGAAGAACAGACATGCAATGACTCTGGCTGTGGTTCATGAAAAGAAAACACATGCAATGACACTGGTGGATCTATGTGTGGTTTGTCGGAAGAACACGCATGCAATGACACTGAGTGTGGTTCATGAAAAGAACACACATCTAGTGAAATGTTGGATCCATGTGTGGTTTGTGAGAAGAACACACATGCAATGACACCGGGTGTGGTTCATGAAAAGAACACACATGCAATGACATTGGTGGATCCATGTTTGGTTTGTGAGAAGAACACACATGCAATGACACCGGGTGTGGTTCATGAAAAGAACACACATGCAATGACATTGGTGGATCCATGTTTCGTTCGTGAGAAGAACATGCATGCAATGACTCTAGTTGTCGTTTGTGAGAAGAACACACATGCAATGACTCTAGCTATGGTTCATGAAAAGAACACACATCCAATGACTCTAGTTCTGGTTCATGACAAGAACACAATGACTCTAGCTGCGGTTCATGAAAAGAACACACATCTAGTGACACATGTGTATCCATGTGTGGTTTGTGAGAAGAACACACATGCAATGACACTGGGTGTGGTTCCTAGAAAGAAAACACATGCAATGACACTGGTGGATCCATATGTGGTTTGTGGGAAGAACACACATCGAATGACCCTGGGTGTGGTTCATGAAAAGAACACACATGCAATGACATTGGTGGATCCATGTGTGGTTTGTGGGAAGAACAGACATGCAATGACGCTGGGTGTGGTTCATGAAAAGAAAACACATGCAATAACACTGGTGAATCCATGTGTGGTTTGTGGGAAGAACACACATGCAATGACACTGTGTGTGGTTCATGAAAAGAAAACACATGCAATGACACTGGTGGATCCATGTGTGGTTTGTGGGAAGAACACACATGCAATCACACTGGGTGTGGTTCATGATAAGAACACACATGCAATGACACTTGTGGATCCATGTGTGGTTTGTGAGAAGAACACACATGCAATGACACTAGGTGTGGTTCATGAAAGGCACACACATCCAATGACACTAGTGGATCCATCTGTGGTTTGTGAAAAGAACACACATGCAATGACACTGGCTGTGGTTCATGAAAAGAACATACATGCAATGACATTGGAGGATCCATGTGTGGTTTGTGAGAAGAACAAACATGCAATGACTCTAGTTGTGCTTTGTGAGAAGAACACACATGCAAGGACACTGGGTGTGGTTCATGAAAATAACACACATCCAATGACACTAGTGTATCCTTATATGGTATGTGAAAAGAACAGACATGCAATGACTCTGGGTGTTGTTCATGAAAAGAACACACATCCAATGACACTGGTGGATCCATATGTGGTTTTTGGAATGAATAGACATGCAATGACACTGGGTCTGGTTCATGAAAAGAACAGACATGTAATGACACTAGTGTATCCATATGTGGTTTGTGGAAAGAACAGACATGCAATGACTCTGGGTGTGGTTCATGAAAAGAAAACACATCTAGTGACACTAGTGGATCCATGTGTGGTTTGTGGGAAGAATAGACATGCAATGACTCTGGCGGTGGTTCATGAAAAGAAAACACATGCAATGACCCTAGTGGATCCATGTGTGTTTTGTGGGCAGAACACACATGCAATGACACTGAGTGTGGTTCATGACAACAACACACATCCAGTGACATTGGTGGATCCATGTGTGGTTTGTGAGAAGAACACACATGCAATGACATTGGATGTGGTTCATGAAAATAACACACATCCAATGACACTGGTGTATCCTTATGTGGTCTTTGAAAAGAACAGACATCCAATGACTCTGGGTGTTCTTCATGAAAAGAAAACACATGCAATGACACTGGTGGATCCATGTGTGGTTTGTGGGAAGAACACACACGCAATAACACTGGGTGTGGTTCATGAAAATAACACACATGCAATGACACTGGTGGATCCATGTGTGGTTTGTGATAAGAACACACATGTAATAACACTGGGTGTGGTTCGTGAAAAGAAAACACATGCAATGACACTGGTGGATCCATATGTGGTTTGTGGGAACAACACACATCCAATGACTCTGGGTGTGGTTCATGAAAAGAACACGCATGCAATGACACTGGGGGATCAATGTGTGGTTCGTGGGAAGAACAGACATGCAATGACACTAGGTGTGGTTCATGAAAAGAAACACATGCAATAACACTGGTGGATCCATGTGTGGTTTGTGGGAAGAACACATATGCAATGACACTGCGTGTGGTTCATGAAAATAAAACACATGCAATGACACTAGTGGATCCATGTGTGGTTTGTGGGAAGAAAACACATGCAATGACACTGGGTGTGGTTCATGAAAAGAACACACATCCAGTGGCACGGGTGGATCCATCTGTGGTTTGTGAAAAGAACACACATGCAATGACACTGTGTGTGGTTCATGAAAAGAACAGACATGCAATGACATTGGTGGATCCATGTGTGGTTTGTGAGAAGAACAGACATGCAATGACTCTAGTTGTGGTTTGTGAGAAGAACACACATGCAATGACACTAGGTGTGGTTCATGAAAATAAAACACATCCAATGACACTGGTGTATCCTTATATGGTATGTGAAAAGAACAGACATGCAATAACACTTGGTGTGGTTCATGAAAAGAACACACATCAAATGACACTGGTGGATCCATTTGTGGTTTGTGGAATGAATAGACATGCAATGACACTGGGTCTGGTTCATGAAAAGAACACACATGCAATGACACTGGTGGATCCATATGTGGTTTGTGGAAAGAACAGACATGCAATGACTCTGGGCGTGGTTCATGAAAAGAAGACACATCTAGTGACACTGGTGGATCAATGTGTGGTTTGTGGGAAGAACATACATGCAATGGCACTGGGTGTGGTTCATGAAAAGAAAACACATCCAGTGACACTAGTGGATCCATATGTGGTTTGTGGAAAGAACAAACATGCAATGACACTGGGTGTGGTTCATGAAAAGAAAACACATCTAGTGACACTGGTGGATCCATGTGTGGTTTGTGGGAAGAACAGACATGCAATGACACTGGGTGTGGTTCATGAAAATAAAACACATGCAATTAGACTGGTGGATCCATGTGTGATTTGTGGGAAGAACACACATGCAATGACACTGGCTGTGGTTCATGAAAAGAAAACACATCTAGTGACACTGGTGGATCCATATGTGGTTTGTGGGAAGAACAGAATTGCAATGACACTTGGTGTTGTTCATGAAAAGAAAACACATCCAGTGACACTGGTGAATCCATGTGTGGTTTATGGGAAAAACACACATGCAATGAATCTTACTGTGGTTCATGAAAACAAAACACACATGCACGATTCTGGTTCGCTAACTCTCTCGCATTGTCCAGTTCCTGTTGTCTGTCGTGCAGCAAGAAGTCAAGGTTCTCCACTTCATGCCTCAACTCTGGGTGACCTGGCATCTCCATCGGCATTCCCATGAAGTCACGTCTTGCGTAGTGAGCAAAACAGGTTCCTTGGATTTTGTAGACGTTGGGGGCACATAGACGTGCGAGAGCTTCATGCATTGCCCTGGCAAATCCATCTAGCCAGTTGTTCTCTCTCACGGAGAACTGAATTCTCCCGGATGTTGGTGCTTCGATGCTTCCTCTAAGATCAGCTCTAACGAGCCACTGTAAATCTCCTCCTGGGGGTCCTGGAAGTCGAGCTCCAAGAAACTCCGGATGTGGGAATCCTAGTAACTCCAACAGTGAATCCAGATCCCTCTCGAAGATCAGCTGACCTCCGTTTCCCAACTGGTAGAACTTGCTGAACTGAGTCTCCATCTACAAGAATTAAGGATGAGGAAATTAGTGAAGTGATCAAGTGTGTCAAATTTTAAGTAGTAATTGTAAGAATTTTGAGGACATGAATTTTTGAGAAAGAATGAATTCACAAGGATAAGAGAGGAGATAGTTTTTCATAAATACTCACTTTGGTTTTGAAACTAAGTTTTTGTTCGGACGTCCATTCTAACTAGGGTCTCCTATGGTCAGGATGCCTCTGATACCAACTTGTCAACACCCGGATTTTTAATCCCAGATGCATGTTATGTCATTCATCGCAATCCCAGGATTACCATTTTTGCGAGACATAACAGATTGGATATCACAGTACATCATCCATTACAAACCATACATAAGGTCTTTCACAAATAAGGATCTCATGATCCAGTCTTAAAACAACAAGCAGCGGAAATAAAAGATAAGCGTAGTGGTGGGGTCCATCTTCAGGGGCACAGGCAATGTTGACGAAGGCAAATAGTCCTAGTTATCATAGCCGTCCTCTAGCCATCATCTTGGTAGTCTCCTTCATAGTCTGGCCATGACAATAGCCAAGGACAAAAGCCATAAGTACTCTTTAAGTACTCGCAAACTACCACTAACAAGTAGTATCATTCTAAGTTAAAGTGCTAAATCTAAGTTTAACTATAAAGTTAAGTTTGAAACCTAAGCTGAGTTCAGAAGCAAAGAAAGATAAAATAAAGTTCTAGAATCACTTAAGTTGGGAAGCTAGTGTCATAGTCACAACTCTGTTGTGGTCAAGTCAAGATTCATCATTCATTTCATAAGTTATTTTGAAAACATCTGACAATGAAACAGTATGGCCATTCCAACTATCCATAACCGCGGACGCGGCTATTCGAATAGTTTGACACTCTGTAGAGGTGGTACACTTTCACACAGGATTCGATACATCTATTAGGGATAACCCTGAATCATCATACTTAGTATGCAGATAATCAAACATAACCTTTCCTTTACACACCCTAGTATAAGCACCTCTCCTATGAGCATGGCCTCCCAACCATGACCATCTGTCATCTTGGGCACTGCATAGGTGGACAACATTGAGAGGTAGCCTTAGCTCAAACCTCTCCTGCGAAGGAACTAATACTAATGCATATAAACTTTTGGCTAAGCCTTACCCAATTCAGGTAATGTGGTTGTACGATAAATTTGGAATGGTATCGCATCTGAATCCAACCATCAGTTTTATAAAAGGGTTAAGGCTCATGCCTCAACATTTTCATCATCATCAACCATTTGTGTTTCTCAACACATGTCAAAACACCTCAATAGAATGACTCATCATTCTAAGGTTTTCATAATTCATTTTCACCAAGTGTTCCCATCTAAAGTGACTCAAGTTTTTATCTACTCTAAAATACTAAGTTAAGAGTGTTCACTAAGGTGGAAAAGATGGGATCAATCTCATGCCATAGAATGACATCTAAGGTTTATCTAAATAGGCCAAGTTTTATACTCTTTATGCTACCTTCAAACAAGTAAAGAACTTGGTGTAAAGTAAAGGAAGTAAGGCTTGAAAAAAATAAGACTTGGGGTAAATGCTAGTCAAAGTAAGGTGACCAAAGCATGCCTAAAGCATCTTTGCTAAACCATCTAGTTTAGTCCTAGCTTGCTAAGCATTATACTTGCAAGTGTTAGCTTGCATTGTTAATGGTGGCTTGCCTTGGTTGGTACAATGGTTGAAGTTTTCTTCTTCCTCTTCTTGGTAGAACTCCTCCTGGAAAGCTTGGTCGATACTATCGCCTATAAATACATTCGGAGTACACAATCACCAAACAATACTTAACTAGTCTAATTAGCACTCTAAGGCATATAGTTGATGATCTATTATCATCACAAGCATCACAAGTCTTATCAACTAGTTTCCTTCTTTTTATTTTAGAAAAGTAATTTCTACTCATCAAAAAATAACTAAGATTTAATATTCACCACTTAAAATATGGGATCATGTGGACACATGTCATCACCACATATTCTAACATCTGGGAATGTGATTTAAGGGTTGGATCATAATTACTTTGGTTTAAGTTCATTATTTAATGATTTAAAGTGACTAGAAATGCCTATATAGCATTATTTTGATACTAGTCCAAAGGCACTGCATGTAAACCCTAATAGTTGGAATCAACTCAAAAGCTATCATGGTTGATTTTATAAAAATGTTGGAAGGTGCAAATGCTTCTGTATTATTATTTTTACTAGGAGAGATCTCTAACTCTAATTGAATTAAATCCAACGGGCTTGGGTAGATCTTTTCAGTAGCTTTCCAACAAAATTGGAATCACTCCATTTGGATTTGTTAATCTCTCTGAATTGAATTTCAAACTAGGGAACAGAACTAAGTTTAAACTAAATAGAAAAATCCTAATTCAAACTAACTGGGTTGCGCGGGAACGCTAACGGGCCGGCCAAGTGACACTCTGCGGTGCGAGGCTCAGCTGACAGGGGAGGTCCACCGGTCAGCGGCTCATAACGCGCGAAGTGGTATGGGGCGATATGGGTCATTGGATTAGAACGGGGATCAATGGCTGGGGATCGTCGTCGACGACGAACTGGTCGCCGGCGAACTCTAACCCTAGCGGCTCGGTGGGGGTGCTCAGGGGGCGTACCAGGGCTCCAGCGACGATGGCGAGGCAAGCAAACTGACTGGTGGTCAACGACGAGCTCAGGGACGGCCGAGGTAGCTCCAGGGGTGGTCGCAATCAGCGGCGCCCTTCTCCTCCAGAGGCGGCCTGCTCCGGTGCAATTCTGACGAATGGCTGCTTGCCTTGCTCCGGCTAGAGGTGGGGATCGGTCAATGAGGTGAGGGGAGGTGAGTGGTGTGCCGAATGGGGCTAGGGGTGGCCTCTATTTATAGGACGACGACGCGATTGTGAGGCATGGGCGGGCGGCTCCGGCGAGGGCTGCACAGCGTGCTAGCAGTGTGGCTCGAGATAGGGGCTGTATTGCGTTGGGCGGCGAATGGGCATGTCCGACGTGTTCCTGGGGTCGTGGCAGAGTGGTGGACGTGGGCTACGGTCGAGTGGTGGCTTGTGCACGCGTGTCAGGCGCGGCACTCTGGCGCGTGCTCGGCATGGTGTTGTCGCACTGGGCGCGGTGGTTCCTCGGTGGTCCATGCTCTGTCTTGGCTCGGGGAGGGGACAGAGAGTGGCGGTGAGGTGAGGGCTAGCTAGTAGACATGGCGAGAGAGAGGGAGGTGGTCTGCTGCAGCGGGGAAAGGTTTGGCGGCGAGTTGGTGCTCGGCATGGCATGGCAATGCCACTAGGGGGGTAGGGGATGGGTGCTAAGGGCCTGGTTAGATCAATTAGGGACAAGGGGAGTGTTTTGAGGACAAATGGGGGACAAGTTTGGCCAGAAAACTATTCAAATAGTGGATTTGGTTTTTGTTTGAAATCTGTCCACGAGGTGTTTGTGAAAATGGCCGAAAGAACTTTATTTTTGAATTTTGAAAAGATTTTTTGTGGGTGTGCTAGTACTAAGCTTGAGACTCTGTGGGTGCTTGGGTTTTGAAAATTGAGCTTGTTTGAGTGGTTTTTGAAATAGTGGGATCTCCCCATATGAAATAGATTCAATTTTCAACTGCCATTTAAATTTAGTGTTTGAATGTTTTTGGCAGATCCCAAAGTGGGCCTTGGTACATCATTATGTGTACTAGCAAGGGGTGCAAAGATCCACAATTGTTTCTGTTAGGTTTTGAGTACTAGGAATAGCCAAAGTAGGCATGGTAGTTAATTTGGCACAAATGACCATTATCTTCTTTTATTCATTTTGTTTTGTTTTTCTTTGGGATTTGTTTGGGGATGATCTAGAAGATGTTTATTTCACCTAAGGATCATTTTACAAGCAATGGATCACTTAATCATGGCAATTCAAATCAACTCCTATTTTAAATGCACACACACATGAATGCTTTAATAATTTTAATTGGAAAAGTTTTTGTTAACCCTAATTTTGGTGATTTGGATCTTAATAACCTTGGATTAAAGTTTTGGGATGTTACAAACCTTCCCACCTTAAACAAAATCTCGTCCCGAGATTTACAAAGAAAACTAGGAACTAAAGAGACCTGGGAACTCTGTCCCAATGTAATCTTCTCGCTCCCAAGTGGCTTCCTCCTCGGTATGGTTGCTCCACTCAATCTTCAGAAACTTGATACTCCTGGTCCTGGTGGTTCTGTAAGCTTCCTCTAGGATACGGATGGGCACTTCACGATAGGTCAGATCATTGTTGATCTCCACAGCTCTGTGATCTATGTTCTTGAAAACTTCAGTATTCTCTGGCACTTCCAGGCATTTGCGAAGTAACGAGATATGGAACACATTGTGGATGGCTGACATCTCTTTAGGCAGTTCTAGTTGATACAATACTTCTCCTCGATGATTCAGAATTTTGAAGGGCCCGATACATCTGGGGGCTAACTTCCCTTTTAGACTAAAGCGCTGCATTCCCTTCAATGGCAAAACCATAAGGTATACAAAATCTCCGACATTGAAGGTCAGGTCTCTCCTTCTTTTGTCAGCGTAAGTCTTCTGTCTGGATTGGTGGTCTTGAGGTGCTCACGGACTTTGTGAACCTTCTCTTCTGCTTCTTGGAGAATGTCGGGTCCAAAGATCTGACTCTCTCCTACTTGTGACCAATTCAAAAGGGTACGACACTTTCTTCCATATAGGAACTCAAATGGTGCCATCTGCAAACTAGCTTGATAACTGTTGTTATATGAGAATTCTCCGAAAGGCATGCAGTCTTCCCATTTTGATATGTATTCCAACAGACAAGCTCTTAATATATCCTCTAGGATATGGTTGACTCTCTCAGTCTGTCCATTAGTTTGCGGGTGATAAGCTGTGCTGAAATTCAACTTGGTTCCCAATCCTTCCTGAACTTTCTACCAAAATCTCGAGGTAAACTGGGTTCCTCGATCTGATACTATGGTCTTGGGGGTTCCATGCAGACTAACAATCCTAGCAATATATAGCTCTGCTAGCTTCGAACTCTGGTAGGTAGTCTTGACTGGGATAAAGTGAGCTACCTTGGACAGTCTATCAACTATGACCCAGATTGAGTCATTTCCCCTACTGGAAGTAGGCAATCCGGTGATAAAGTCCATTCCAATGGAATCCCATTTCCATTCCAGAATCTGCAATGGTTGCAATAGTCCCGCGGGTCTCTGATGCTCTGCTTTCACTCTTTAACAGATGTCACACTTGGCGATGTAGCTTCCGATTTCTCTCTTCATCTTGTGCCACCAAAATTGCTCTTTCAAATCCTGATACATCTTCATTCCTCCGGGGTGGATAGAATAAACAGTATCATGAGATTCCTGCATGATAACTTGCTTCAGCTCCGAATCTGCTGGCACGCAGATACGTCCTTTGTACCACAGAACTCCTTCATCTTCAGTGAATCCAGGTACCTTTCATGTACCAATACGACGTTTGATGTCGTCGATACTTTCATTCCCCTTCTAGGCTTCCTTGATTTGGCTAATCAAAGTGGGTTGAATTTCAATGCTAGCTAAGAATCCTTTGCTAACTAATTCAGTTCTGAACTGCTCCAACTCCTCATACAAACTTGGCTGCTTCCTCTTGATCATGGTGTTAAGCCTACATGGCAATCTGCTAAGAGCATCCGCTACCACATTGGCTTTGCCGGGGTGATAGTGAATGTCAAGGTCATAATCCTTGATTAACTCTATCCATCTCCTTTGCCTCATATTCAGCTCTTTCTGAGTGAAAATATACTTCAAGCTCTTGTGATCTGAGTAAATCTCACAGCGATTACCCATCAGATAATGACGCCATGTCTTCAATGCCAAAACTACGGCTGCTAGTTCAAGATCATGGGTCGGATAGTTCTGCTCATGCTGGTTCAGTTGTCAAGACAGATACGCGATGACCTTGCCTTCTTGCATCAATACACATCCGAGACCAATCTTGGATACATCACAGTATACATCAAACGGCTTCTTGATGTTTGGCATGATCAATATTAGGGCTGATATCAATCTCTTCTTCAGCTCCTGGAAACTGGCTTCACATTTGTCTGTCCATTCAAACTTCTTGTCCTTCTTCAACAATTGGGTCATGGGTCTGGCGATGCTCGAGAATCCTTCTACGAACTTGCGGTAGTATCCCGCTAATCCGAGAAACGGACTTGGGTTTGAGTGGTTGGTGCTTCCCATTCTTCGACATCTTTGATTTTGGCGGGATCAACAGAGACTCCTCCGGCAGACACAATATGTCCTAGGAATCCTACTTCTTTCAGCCAAAACTCGCACTTGCTGAACTTGGCATATAACTGATGCTCTCTCAGGGTTTCTAGGATGATTCTCAGATGTTGCTCATGCTCTAATTCTGACTTGGAGTAGATAAGAATATCGTCGATAAACACAACTACAAACTTATCTAGGAAATTCATAAAGATCTTATTCATGAGATTCATGAAATAAGCAGGGGCATTGGTTAATCCAAAAGACATAACCGTATACTCATATAAACCATAGCGAGTTGTAAAGGCAGTCTTCAGAATATCTGTTGCACGAATCTTAAGTTGGTGATAACCAGTCCTAAGATCAATCTTTGAGAATACCTAGGCTCTAGTCAACTGATCAAATAGATCCTCTATCTTTGGCAAGGGGTACTTGTTCTTGATGGTGACGTCATTCAACTTTCTGTAATCTGTGCACAAACGGTTGCCTCCATCTTTCTTGTCGACGAATAACACTGGTGATCTCCATGGTGACGCGCTTGGTTGAATCAAGCCTTTTTCTAACATGGCATCCAACTGCTTCTTTAGTTCCACTAACTCTGAGGGGTTCATGCTATAGGGTCTCTGGGCTATGGGTCCGGTTCCGGGGATTAGTTCGGTAATGAACTCAATATCCCTATCCGGGGGCATAACTGGAAATTCATCTGGGAATATGTCGGGGTATTCACAGACTACTCTTACTTGGTCTATGGTAGGTAGGGCTAGACTTTTGTTGCACTTGAATTGACGAGGTAAGGTTTCAGAGATATGCTCTACTATTAGCACAGTCTATTAGTCCTTTATGCCTTGAAATCCAGTCCATACCTAGTACTACTTCCAATCCTTTGGTTCCAAGTACAATTAGGTTGGCATAAAAATCTATCCCATGTATTCTAATAGGGACAGCTTTGCAAATTTTTCTAGCTTTGGTTGGTGAACCGGGGATTTGAACTATCATGACATGCTTCAGGTTGGTTGGACGAATCTTACTAGTGCATGCAAATTCTTCGGTGAAAAATGAATGCGATGCTCCCGAATCAAACAATACTCTTGCTAAAACTGAGTTGACCGAAAACATACCCAGCACTACATCTGGCGCTTCTTGGGCTTCTTCTGCGTTCATGTGGAAGAGACGGCCGTTGCGGTTGTGAGGGTTCTCGGGGGAAATCCTTCTCCCTGGTTGAACACGACGCTGCTGTTGAGCTAGGGCATTCACATTGGCATTGGCTGCCATCTTCTTGGGACACTCATTGGAATAGTGACCCTTTACTCCACACTCGAAACAAGTGATCTGGGACTTGTCCTTTGCTGCGACAGGCACAGCATTGCTGCCAGTTCTGGGTGCAGTGTCATTGTTGTTGTTGTTGCTCTTGGGAGGTGCACGGTTGAAATTGTTGGCATTGCCGGAGTTGTGATTGTTGCCTCCGGACTTCACATTGCCTCCGCTACGGTTGGGGTAGCTTGGGTGAAACATTGGGGGTTGATTGTTGCTTGGTGCATATCCCGATGAGGGGTTGGGACGGTACTTCTGGTGACTGCTGGATCCATATTGCTGCATCATATGACGCTTGCGGTTGTCGTTTGCCTAGTTAATCTTCCCTTCCATCTGAATGGCAAAGTCGACTAGCTCTTCGAGATCCTCGAAGCGGATGTTGACGAGGACAGTCTGCATCTCATCATGCAGTCCGTTCAAGAATCTCTCCTTCTTCTTGGCCTCCGTGTTGATCTCATCAGGTGCATATCTAGCAAGTGATAGGAATCTATCACGGTACTCCACCACAATCATTCTGCCTTGCTTCAAGTCGCGAAATTCATCTCTCATCCTATTGACTAGACCTTGCGGCACGTGGGTGCGGCTGAACTTGACTTTGAATGCTTCCCATGTCATCACTTGACCATGGTTCATATTACGGATACTAGTCCACCAAGCTCTTACATCTCCCGCCAAATAGTGGGTGGCGAAGAGAACTTTCTCGTTGTCATCAACTCCTGCAACTTCTAAGTTGTTTTCCATGGTCTGTAACTAGTCATCAGCATCTAGTGGGTTTTCAGCCTGGTTAAAGATTGGAGGATTGGTGTTCTAAAAGTTTTTGAGTTTGGATCCATGGTGATCCTGGTTTCCATGTCCTTGGTTGTTTTGGGCCATCTGAGCTATCTGCTGCAATGTTGCTAAATTGGCTTGGCGCTCTGCCCTGCTTGCTTCACGGTCTGCAACTAACATCTGCATAATCTGGAGCATGGGGTCTTGCGACGAGCTACTCCCTCCTTGGTTTCCACGAGTCATCTGAAGATTGAGGTAGATACAGGGGTAAGAGGGAAAGTTCTAAGGTTCATGGTTTTTGTTTCAAAGCTAAAACTTTGAGTTTGACTCAGGTTTTTCAACTAACTCCATTTCATCCATGCAAACAAGCACATGATACAACACACACACCACATCAATCAAAGGAAAATAGATGGTTTGAAGAACCATTCTGCAAGCTAGGATACAGTGGGACCGATACATCTCGTGCTACGACGGTGCTCTAGTGCATCTACTCATCGTCGATGAAGTCGGAGTCCTCATCGTCAGTGTAGAAGTCCATAGCATCCTCCTCCAGAAAGTCATCATCATTGCTGAGGTAAGAATCCATGTCTCCCTAGATGTCTTCACCCTCCTCTTCTTCCTCCTTTGCTGCAAGCTGAGCTTCCTGCTCCTTGACGGTCTTCTTGAGGTCGGCCACCTTCATGCGAAGACGGGCGATGGTGCGATCCTTCTTTGCACACTGGCAGCGAAGAGACTGGCGATCCTGGACAAGCAGTGCGAAAGTCTGGGCCTTCTGGTCGGCAATGGCATGATTCTGGTTGGATAACTCTCTCGCATTGTCTAGTTCCTGTTGTCTGTCGTGCAGCAAGAAGTCAAGGTTCTCCACTTGACGCCTCAACTCTGGGTGACCTGGCATCTCCATCGGCATTCCCATGAAGTCACGTCTTCCATAGTGAGCAAAACAGGTTCCTTGGATTTTGTTGACGCTGAAGGCACATAGACATGCGAGAGCTTCATGCATTTCCCTGGCTAATCCATCTAGCAAGTTGTTCTCACTCACGAGAACTGAATTCTCCTGGATGTTGGTGCTTCGATACTTCCTCTAAGATCAGCTCTGACGATCCACTATAAATCTCCTCTTGGGGGTCCTAGAAGTTGAGCTCCAAGAAACTCCGGATGTGGGCGTCCTAGTAACTCCGACAGTGAATCCAGATCCCTCTCGAAGATCAGCTGACCTCCGTTTCCCAACTGGTAGAACTTGCTGAACTGAGTCTCCATCTACAAGAATTAAGGATGAGGAAATTAGTGAAGTGATCAACTGTGTAAAATTTTAAGTAGTAATTGTAAGAATTTTTAGGACATGAATTTTTGAGAAAGAATGAATTCACAAGGATAAGAGAGGAGATAGTTTTTCATAAATACTCCCTTTGGTTTTGAAACTAAGTTTTTGTTTGGACGTCCATTCTAACTAGGGTCTCCTATGGTCAGGATGGCTCTGATACCAACTTGTCAACACCTGGATTTTTAATCCCAGATGCCTGTTATGTCATTCATCGCAATCCCAGGATTACCATTTTTGCAAGACATAAGAGATTGGATATCACAGTACATCATCCATTACAAACCATACATAAGGTCTTACACAAATAAGGATCTCATGATCCAGTCTTAAAACAACAAGCAGCGGAAATAAAAGATAAGCGTAGCGGTGGGGTCCATCTTCAGGGGCACATGCAATGCTAACGAAGGCAGATAGTCCTAGTTATCATAGCCGTCCTACTAGCCATCACCTTGGTAGTCTCCTTCATAGTCTGGCCATGAGAATAGCCAGGGACAAAATCCATGAGTACTCTTTAAGTACTCGCAAACAACCACTAACAAGTAGTATCATTCTAAGTTAAAGTGCTAAATCTAAGTTTAACTATAAAGTTAAGTTTGAAACCTAAGCTGAGTTCAGAAGCAAACAAAGATAAAATAAAGTTCTAGAATCACTTAAGTTGGGAAGCTAGTGTCATAGTCACAACTCTGTTGTGGTCAAGTCAAGATTCATCATTCATTTCATAAGTTATTTTGAAAACATCTGACAACGAAAAGTATGGCCATTCCAACTGTCCATAACCGCGGACGCGGCTATTCGAATAGTTTGACACTCTGTAGAGGTGGTACACTTTCACACAGGATTCGATACATCTATTAGGGATAACCCTGATACATCTATTAGGGATAACCCTGAATCATCCGTGACAGAATGGGAGTCTCCTAAGAATGTGGGTGATATTAGGAGTTTTCTGGGCCTTGCGGGATATTACCGAAGATTCATTGAAAACTTTTCCAAGATAACAAAGCCTATGAAAAATTTGCTGAAGAAAGAGAAGAAATTCCAATGGACCGAGGCATGTGAAGCAAGTTTTCAAGAGTTGAAGAAGTGCCTAGTAACAGCACCGGTTCTGTGCCTCCCTGATATCCAAAAGGATTTTCAAGTCTATTGCGACGCTTCCCGGCAAGGACTGAGTAGTGTTCTGATGCAAGATGGAAAAGTAGTGTCTTACACCTCTCGGCAACTTAAGCACCATGAGAATAACTACCCCACGCACGATTTGGAACTAGCATCAGTTGTGCATGCGCTCAAGGTATGGAGACATTACCTAATGGGCAAACATTGTGATGTGTTCACGGATCACAGGAGTCTTAAGTATATCTTCACTCAAAAGGAATTAAATATGAGGCAAAGAAGATGGCTTGAGCTCATCAAGGATTATGACTTAGACCTGCAGTACCATCCTGGAAAGGCCAACGTTGGGGCTGACGCCTTAAGCCGGAAAGTCTATGTAAATGGACTTACCGTGGGAGAACTTCCAAAAGATTTCTGTGAACAATTTAAGGACCTTAGGTTGGAAATAGTTCCGGAGGGATACTTAGCAACTATGGAGATAGTGCCAACACTTCTGGACCAAATCAAAGAGGCCCAGAAGGGGAACAAAGAGTTGGAAGAAATAAGAGCTAATATCAGCAAGGGTAAAGCAAAAGGGTTCCACATGGATGAACAAGGAACACTTTGGTATGAGAAGCGTCTGAGCATTCCCGATAACCCTGATATCAGGAAGTTAATCCTTCAGGAAGCTCACGATTCGCCTTACTCAATTCATCTCGGTAATACAAAGATGTACATGGATGTAAAAGAGAGATTCTGGTGGAACAACATGAAAAGAGAAATTGCTGAATATATCTCCTTGTGTGACGTGTGCAACAGAGTCAAGGCCGAACATCAAAAACCCGCAGGACTGCTGCAACCACTACCTGTGCCCGATTAGAAGTGGGACAAGGTAGGCATGGATTTTATCACAGGACTACCGCGGACTCGTTCTGGGTATGATTCCATCTAGGTAGTGGTCGACCACTTCACAAAGGTGGCCCACTTTATTCCCGTAAAGACCACCTATACGAGTGCTAAACTTGCCAAGATTTATATGTCAAGGATCGTAAGTCTTCACGGAGTACCCAAGGGGATTGTCTCTGATAGAGGTACCCAATTCACCTCTAAGTTTTGGCGACAGCTACACGAGTCTCTAGGGACACGACTGGAGTTTAGTACTGCCTTCCACCCACAAACCGATGGACAAACGGAAAGAGTTAATCAGATCTTGGAGGACATGTTAAGAGCCTGTGCGCTAGACTATGGGTCTAGTTGGGATGATAATTTTCCATATGCGGAATTCTCATACAATAACAGCTACCAAACTAGCATAAAGATGGCCCCATTCGAAGCTCTATATGGCAGAAGGTGTAGGACTCCGCTGCTATGGAGTGGAGTAGGAGAACGTAGTTTTTTTGGACCTGAACTGATCAGGGATGCCGAAGAGAAGGTGAGACAGATTCAAGATAGGTTAAAAATAGCCCAATCCAGACAAAAGAGTTATGCTGATTGCAAGCACAGGGATGTGACTTATGAAGTGGGAGCCCGTGCGTATCTCCGAGTTTCACCACTATGAGGAGTTAAGAGATTCGGAATCAAGGGTAAGTTAGCACCCCGATTCATAGGGCCCTACAAAATCTTGGGTCGTAGAGAGGAAGTTGCCTATCAGTTGGAATTGCCCAAAGTGCTAACAGTGCACGATGTTTTCCACGTGTCGCAACTAAAGAAGTGTCACCCGGAAATGGCTGAAGCCCCACTAAAGGATACAGTCCCATTGGAAGAAGTTCAACTGGAAAACGATCTCACCTATGAGGAAAAACCCACCAGGATTCTGGAAACAGCCGAGAGAATTACTCGTACCAAGACTATCAGGTTTTGCAAAGTTCAATGGAATCACCATTCCGAGGAAGAAGCCACATGGGAACGTGAAGAAGACCTGAAGAAAGAACACCCACACCTATTTGCTAACCAACCTGAGTCTCGGGGACGAGATTCTTCTTAAGGGGGGTAGGTTTGTAATATCCCAAATTTTGCAATTTCAGATGTTATTAGTAGCATGCATCATCATTGCATCATGGCATCACATATCAAAAAACTTCATCAGGTATTTTCTTAAACCCCATAGTCACTTATAGACTAAAAGGGGTAAAACCTTTTTGAACCATCAAAACCCTTGCAAAAGTGTTATTTTATAGTCCTACTCTAACCCTCTTCTTTTTAAAAAAATTTGGAAACAAATTTCATCTAATTCGAAGTCCGTTTGCAAAAGTTATTAGTCAAATAGCAAATCAGAAAATAATAAAAGAATAAAAAAAAGGAAACCTAACCTAGGCGGGCCAGCCGAAGCCTGCCCGCTCCTATTCACCGCGGACGCCCGGCTGGGCCGGCCCAGCAGCCGCGCCAGCCCGCTCCCGCGCCGCAGCCGCCGATAGGCGGGCCCCGCCCGTCAGTCGCCTTCCCCGAGTCCGGCTCGAGCACGACCGCCGCCGAGCGCCGCCAATTCCTCGCCGGAACCCCGCCGCCTCCACCGCCGTTTGCCGTCGCCTCGGAGAAGGAGGGCCGACGCCGCCCTTGGGAACGGGACCGCTAGGAGGAGCCGCGCGTCGTCCGCTACTCCGTCTCGCCGGAGGAGCACCGCCGCCCGCCGCCGACCATCGCCGGAGCCCCACCGCCGTCCGCCGCCTCCAGTCGCCGCCCGCCACGGTAAGCCGCCGGCCACCCCCCCTCTCCGACCGTCAGATCGGGATCCAACGGATCCAATCGGTCAACAGCCCCAACCAACCGCGCCGCGCCATGTGGCTCCCGCCGCGTCATCACGCGCGCCTCGCTGGCCCAATCGCGTTGCGCCACGTGTCGCCGCCTCACTAGTCGCCCTTTTGTTTTTCTTTTATAATAGGCAGAAATAGTTCCAATCTCGTAAAATTCATAGAAATTCGACTATTAGTCCAAAAATTGCGTATAATATACCGTTGGATTCATATTTTCGAGTAGAACACAGATAGACAATAATATTACTGTTTTGCCACAACAATCTTGCAGTAGGATTTAAAGTTTAGATTAGAGTATTTTAATTCTAGAAAATTATCCGTAGCTCCGTTTTAGTTGATTCTTGTTGCGTTGGCTTTGTTTCGACGAGACCTTCTATAGGAAATTGTCATATCATGCTTAGGGTGTTCAGATCTATCTCGAGGTAGACTGGAGTTGTAGATCTAGTTTTGAGCTTGGTTATTTAGGGTTTAACCCAAAATACCTAAAATCTGAGGGAAATCGATTCTAATGACATCCCCAACTCAACAACGCCCCTGGTTAAAACCCTTGGTCGAAATCAAATCCATCCTTGCATATTACCATGTTGCATGCATGCATATTCGACTTCGTGACTTTGTTTGGTGCAAATTATGATTGGGTCCATGTTTGTTTCGTTAGATTGCTCGGAGTGCGCTGAGGAGTACTGTTGTGTAGATTGCTGCTCGGATCAAGGCAAGTTACACCACTTGTTCATGTTTATGTCCCAGTTTTAACTATGCATGTTTTACCCTTCAAATTCTGTAGTATGCATGTGTAGGATTTTGGTAGATTTTCTTAGTACTATTTTTGCAAGTGCGGTTTTGTAGTATGCCATGAGTAGCTCTTTGCTTAGGAATTTCCATCCCAATAGGTTATCCTGTTTTTCTAAGTTATGCTTGCTATGCTATATACTTGTACATATCAAGTGCCGTTGGGAGGGTTCGAAAGACTCAAACATTTTCTAAGTACGAGAGCTCTGTCGAGCGAACTTTTCTTCTCCAAAACCCCTTCAAAATAAAACTAAGTTTTCTTCTGGGCGGAATGGTTGTCAGGACAACGAGTGGGACTTTTGGTGGAGGACGGCCGCTCAGGAATCAAAGAAGTCTGCCATGTTTCAGAATTCAGAAGCTTCCCGTGCAACCACAATACATATGGGCTTTGTCTTGGCTTAGTACTTAGTGGGAAACCTCACCAGGGTACCAACATTTGGAGGTTCTTGGCACCGTTGGATCCAGCTAATAGAGGGGCTACTAAGGGAAGGCTTCGCCATGGTCTTGCCTGTAAAAGGGCTTGATTATGGATTGTGGGGAAAGTGCACAACCTCTCGAGAGTATTGCAAACTGATCGATCAGCCGTGTTCACGGAAACAGAACAACTTTGAGCATCTGAAGGATGGAGCCTCTAGAAGATCTTCCTCTCTGTCTTTTCCAAACTTAACGTTTTATAAACCCCAGGGCATGAGTAATATCGCCATTGGGTGGGATTTTGGGAATTTGGTGCGTAATATCCAAGTGCTAGCTTGATTTTGGCACTTGCGAGTAATATCCACGTGTTCCATTCAACCCTATACTATTTATCAAAGTTTACAAAGTAGGGAAAACTTTCTTCCTCTTTTCTTATTACATTGATAAAATTGGCTTTACGCAAATGAACCCTAGTGCCTACTCTTAGCCTTGCATGTAGAGATAGTCTTACTCTTTCCTCGGTGTAATTTGCCAATACATTCAAAGTATTGACCCAACTTGTTGGCTGCACATCTTATGTACAGAATCCGAAGATTGAAAGGTGCGTAGGGATCGCGGGTCTTCACGCAACTAGCCTGAGGCGTTGATGGACTCAAGTTTTACTTAGTTTCCGCTGTTTTATTTGAGCTAGCTATAAGCTATGCAAGTTGTAATAATTATACTCTGGATTATTCGTGTAATAATGACTTGTGTTTTACATGATATTCATCGACTGTGAAGTGCTAGCTATTGATCCAGGGACTAGCATGTTAATCACAGGGACTTAGGATCCTTAACGATCCGAGGTCGCAACACGGAACTAGAAAAAGAATTCCCTGGATGGTTTAGAAAACATGTTAGTAATTTGGACAATGCTCCAGAAGATTTAAAATCACTAGCATTTGGTTCAGATGCTCGTGTAGTTGTACACCCTATGTGCAATGTAAATGGTGCTAGGTTTCGTTCCGTCGAGCGTGAGAAGAACTTGAGGACTCAAAACTCAGGCATAATGACAAGGGGATCCGTTTCTGACAAACAAGATCAAGAATACTACGGTGTGATGAAGGAGGTTCTTGAGTTACAGTACCCGAGAAACAAGCACGGCGACAGATCCGTGTTCTTGTTCCGCTGTGATTGGTTTGATCTTGGAAGTAGGAAAACCACGGAGATGAAGGATGTTGGATACTTTAAAAGCATCAATACGTTTGTATTGTGGTACAAGAACGCCCCTTTCATATTAGCTCACCAAGCAGAAACTTGTTTTTACTTGGAAGACACAAAATTTGGTGATCCTTGGAAGGTGGTGCAAACTTTCAAGCACAGGAATGTATACGATGTTCTAGAAAAAGATGATGAAGGCAATGCAGGTGCATACCAGGAAGACCTAGGCTCGGAAGATCCCATTGTTCACCAAATTGAGGACGAGAAAGATGAATATGTTGATGATCATGAAGACGACATGGCTGATCGCTCTGATGATGTGATATTTGTTGACTCTCAGACTGTTAGACAACTAGCAGGGAAAAATGGTGTAAACAATGATATGGACCTGAGCAACGAAGAACAAGAAGACTTGGAACCGGTTGTCGATGAATTTGGGAGGAGCATTTCAGATGTTGATAGTGATATTGACTAGTACCTTGTGAAAATGCGTTACTAAAATACTAGCACGTAGTTGTACTGTTTGATACTAGTTATGGAGACTATTGCATTCAATTCCTAGTAACCATGTTATACACAAAATTATTAAGTACAATGATATATATGGTCGTACCTAGATGTTTTTGCTTGTTTTTGTCATACTTACTTCGAGCAGCAAAATAGATTTACTGGAGATAGATACTTCTTTACGTGACACAACCTACGCGACAGACATGTCCGTCTAGTAAGTTGTGCATGCATGAAATTTGTAGCTCATAAAATATTCATAGATACCGATGAAATGAACTCAATTAACACGATTTCACTATAATTGGCAACAACGACAGGCATAATATATTTCAGCTCATAAAAAATTTAATAGTACCATTATACTTAATCATGTCTTCAGACATACTAATGCCACATAATCAAAGGACCGTAAAATATTGTCTTAACATCTCATATTATTAGGTCGACAAATGACCCATGACCATCATAGTGAAAATAATCAAGGCTACTAAAGTTCCACATTTGGAACATAGAAGGCAAATAGGAAAGCCCCCTTACGTCCCACGTACAGCATGAAAAACATCTTGTCTCCAATTCGCCGAAAATCCTCCTCCTGTGACATCACTTCCCTCCACCCAGCGCAGCATACTCGGCCATCCTCAGGAGAAATTGAGTACGACCCTTTGACCTTTTTGTATTTATCACACACAATTGTGATATCACCATATTCAGCCATATCTTCAGGGACAAGGCGTCGCGGGAGTTTCTGTTCTTGGTCCACATGCACAATATGAACATTTGTAAATCGGAAAATTACAGGCACAACAAAGTAGATCACTCATACTTACCAGCTCTTTCTTCTAGCAATTTTTCCAGCTTAATGTGTGGATCAGAGACTCACATTTTCCAACTTGATAAGGCCCAGCTCCATGTTCATCAACCAGCGTGTCAATGATGTCAACATTGCTGAACACTGACTCCATCATTCTCCAGTTAATTATGGTTCCATCAGTGGCATGCATAGCGTCAAGTATGCCTTTCTTATCCTGGGTCAGATTGTAATATGCTGTACAAGTTCAAATACTTAATTAAATGAATATTACTGAATCAAAATTAAGATTAATGCATGGTAGGTACGTCAACATTAAGATTTTTTAGGAACAAGGAAAAAATATCGTGCCAAACACAAAGCAACTACTTCTTTTTTCATCGGGAAAAAACTAGAGACAATTCCATCGGTGACATTCTACACATTACAAAGTAGACTAGAAACCGAGCAAAATGGGTGAACCTAAATATTTTAGTGGATCTACATATATACATCCATTTTATACAAACTCGTAAACATCGTATATTTGTAAACGGAGGGAGTACTTCCAATAAGTAGTTACTTACATGGGTGGGTGATCGGTAGGTTGATCGACGTCACAGGGGTAGATAGACCTTGTGTGTCGGTAGAGAAGACAAGCTCCGTTCCAACATCTAGATTGTAGACTCTAGCAAATTCTCTCCAATATTAGCCTTCAAGATATGTTCTGCCATCCTTGTTGATACAATCAACGTTGAATTTGAACCCTTCTTCCGTAACCACCTCAACCACAAAATCATTCTCGTGGTCGACAGAGTCGATGGCAAACTTCTTAAGGAAATTCGCTCTAGCATAGCAGGGTATTAACTGAAGAAAAATGGAACATGTTTACTACATGACAAACTAACATATGCTATAATTCATGACAAAAGGGTGGAACAGGAAAGACTGATGATAATACAAAAAATAAACCAGTACCGTCATTTTTTCAAAATTCTATACAAGGGTGAGAACGAAAAAGGACTTGATCTTGTCGCCCAGGCCGCACAGACCCTTGGTGTCAAAACACCAAGGACACTACGAATCAAAAAAATAAAATTTAAAGATCATTGGCCGTACATTTTTGTCCAAATAGATCCAGTACATGCAAACTAGATAGGTTAGATTTTTACCGCAACGATCTTGCCCTTCGCCATCCCTCTCACTCGACAGATCTGCGGCCTAGGCAAAGGTGGTTTAGATGGCGGCGCTGACTCCAACTATGCCTTTAGGGTTTGTTGGAGGGAGAGGGTATATATATATGGTCCGACTATGCTTGCATGCCGGGCCTGGACCCAGTTGTAAGCTTAATTTGTGGGCTCGACGTGATTAGCTTTAGCCGTTAGGCAAAACAAGGAAATATATTGATTACATTTAGTGCGCAGAGCAAGGAAATTGATTTGGTTTTTATTGCTCTGACTTAGTCGTCATAGTTAGGTCCTGTAAGATCCTCAATAGAATCTTGAGACTAACAAGGAAAGAATTAGCTATATTAATTAAATCCTCTACTTAGAATATTTTGCAAATTTTATGAAAAGTATTGGAAATAAGGAGTTTGCCTTTCATGTTTGTGGATGTTTTTAGACATTTTGAAGGATCATCAATATGTAAAGTACATAAGTTTCTTGTTTGAGATTGGTTTAAAAAACTTTTTGTAGTCCAAACTTACTTCAAACTTTATTAGCTATAAAATAAAGCATCAAACCATCTAATTTAGTAAACAAATGCAGTGTGCATCAACATGAGAATTCAATCTGCTTGAGCGTTCATTTCTATCTGCTTCAAAGTCCATAATGGATAATTTATTAAAGAACAATATTCTTTGGGGACATAATTCAAGGCATGTAAACTTTAGCGGCAAATAACCAATTTTGCCTAAATAAAATTCTTGCAATCATAATCACTAGAATGAAAGAAGACTCGGATGAATTTAAGTTTCAAACGCATTGATCATTACAGATTAAATTCCATTCATCAGATCAATCATTTCTTCCCAAATAAATTTTTTGTTATCATAATCTCTACAATCAAATTAGACTCAGAAGAATTTAAGGCACTTAATGTTGAATCATTTACAAGTTAACTACCTTAACACATTCAGAAAGTTATCTGATAACTATGAACCGATAGATATCATATGAGCAATCATAATAAGTAGAATTAAAGAAGGCTTGGATGAATTTAAGTTTTAAAAGCATTGATCGTTACACTAAACAGGATACTGATTCAAACACACTATGGAATCATCACATTAATAAGCAGCACATTTAGATAACGGTAATTATGAATTCCATGCATCAGATCAATCCTTTATTTCCAAACAAAATTCTTGCTATCATAATCTCTACAATCAAATTAGACTCAAATAAATTTAAGTCGCTTGTGTTGATCAATCATGTGCAAGGTAACTACCTTAACACATTCAGAATGTAATCTGATAACTATTAACTGATAGATATCATATGAGCAATCATAATCACTAGAATGAAACAAGACTCGGATGAATTTAAGTTTCAAACGCATTGATCATTACACTTAACAGGATACTAATTGATACACACTATAGAATCAACACATTAATAAGCAGCAAATTAAGAAAATGGTAAAAAAGTAAATTAAAATTAAGCAAACAGGATACTAATTGATACAAATTAAGCAAATTAAAAAAATCAAAAAAAAGTAAAACATTGGCCATGTGTCTTACACTGTACCCTAGTTTGCACAAAAAATAATAAAGCTTGAGTTTGTCGGGTTACTGAGAGTGAGCAAGAGCATCGCACAAAGATGCCGGCTTACTGAGAGTGAGCAAGACCATCTGCTGGAACTTCAATCGAACATGGGCAAAATTGTCGGGTTGCCATTCGTAACCCGCTTGACCAAGACGAATCTTAAGCTGTACCACATGGTACATTCATATAACTTTCTTTTAATTCTTTTTTGTTGTCATGCGTGTATGCAATTTGTCTATGTGGTTTATGATATCGACTTACTAACTTATATATCTTGTTTTGTATTGATCAGAAATTGCCTAACAAGGTTGTTAATGCTCTACAAATTTGTGAGGGAGGCTCAACTGGAGTGTGTCTTCCTAAAGAGGAGATCACCCCCATCGACTTCAAGATAGAAAAGGATGATCGCCTCTTCTTCGATCCAGATGGGTGAGAGTGTTTCGTACAGAGCACTGATCTAGAAGAAGGACAAGCTGTTCTCATATACTCGAAGAAAGTGCATTCAGAAGGGTGGCGTAACCGAGAGGGTTTTGTCTTCATATTTAGAAGAATAAATGATTTGTTGCCTACGCCGGTGTCCATGCTCAGGGGTTCCAAGGCGACGGCGGGCAGGGGAAGTGAAGGACAGACGCGTACGCCGGCAACGCGCGTTGTCAAGAAGAGGCGCCGTCGTACAGGCAGGGGCAGCAGCAAGGGCAGGGCCACTTCTCTGTCGCCATCGCCGTCGCCGTCGCCGTCACCGTCACCGTCGCTGTCTGTCACCGTCGCCGTCGCCGTCACCGTCTCCACCACCCCATCTGCCGCTGTATCCGAACCCCGACTTTATGTTCATCCGCATCCTTCACGAGGACAAGTGGGACAAGCTCTCCCTCTGCCATGCTTTCAAAGATTACATCAGCAGCGACCAGCCCAACACTGTGCGCGTCTGGGAGCGTAACAGCAGGCTGACCTTCGATGTGGAGATGTATTTCGATCATCGAGACGGCCGCTTGTACCTCCACAGGGGCAGGCCCAAGTTCGTAAAGTGCTACACTATTTCGCTAGGCAACATCCTGGCGTTCGACTACTATGCTGGCAACAGGGAGCCGGTCGTCACAATCTACGGCGGTAGGCTCTCCTGCCGGGAGTATGCCACCAGCAGCGACGATGACAGCGACGATGATGGCAGTGGCGGTGACAGGGACACGCAGACCATGCCCGTCAAGGAGGAGGAGATGTCAGAGGGCTAGTACGGATGTCCAGACCGTGTCCTAACCCTATCAGATTTCCATGTCGCCTCTTCCTAGACTAGGAAGAGGATCTAGGATTAAACTTACCCTGATGCACTCTATTTAAGTTTTCATGATACACTATGCTTAAGTCTAATATGTAAGACTAAAAATGCTTTTTCTACCCTGTTGCATGTGCATCAGGGTGTGACCAAGCAGATCCGCCCCTGTTCCTAGTTGCAAAACTATTTGCTGAGTTTCTGGGTGTAAAGTCTAATGAGATCACCTATCTTTTGGTGGATGTTAGAAAATTTTGCTGGCTACATATCTAATATGTGAAATAATTCTGCTCTTCTGTTTGTTTTTCGAATCAATGAGGTTTACTTGTTTAAGTGATATTGTGCTTCAGCTTTCAAGTTGGAGTTGTGGAATGAAGGAAACTAATGGTATTGTTTGCTCAGTAATCCAACTGTTGTACGTGAATGAACATATTTTGTTTTCCTTTTCATATATAAACAAATGACTTATTCAAATAATTTAATATGGTTCATGGCCAAATAAATTTATAGTACAGTGAATTAGAGATAATCCCGGCTTGTAAACCATATTACAAATTCCGCACGGGAGGTCTAAGTAGTGGCAAAACCTAAACCGTTGCATGTGTTAGGATTTATTTAATTACAATATGTAATTAGAGATAATCCCCGCTTGTAAACCTCCCGTTCCGTTCCCTCTGTTTTTTCCAATCAAATTTAAAATGAATGGTTTTCGTTCCCTCCACTTGTGTACCAAAAAATTTCGTTCCCACCTCTTTTGTTTTCCACCCGCCCGCCCATTTTGGCGCTAACAATTTTCCGCCCCCACGACACTTTAAAAACGGCGTGCCCCCACCTCCCGCATACCCATCCCCTAATTCCGTTCCTTGTTCACCGCCCACCTAGAACCCCATCGCCACTTTCCTCAACCCCAGATCCGTCAAGCAAGGCATTGGTTGCCGACGGATTTCCCCTCTGCGGCGGGTGACAGTCTTCGAAGCGGCACACCACGCCGAAATGTGCTACCACCAACACCGAAGCAAAAGCATAAACTCCCTTGTCATTTTTCTGCCACCCTAGGTCTATGCCTCTTTCTAGATCAGTCAAGCATGAGTTCTAGTAGATCAACATGTGTAGATCGTTGTTCAAGATGCTGCAGCTTATGTGCAAGATCTAGGTTTTAGATCATAGACATGGTTCGAGATGCCTAGCACGTGTTGAACGTGACACCCTATGATCCGAATCCTTCGACAATGTGATTGTCTTGGGTTTTAATTTCATAGATCATGGTTCCAGATGCTATGAATGTGTTGAGCATGACAGCCTATGATCCGATCTTATAACTATGTGTTAGATTTAGGTTTCTGTTCCTACATAATGGTTCAGGTAATAGGGCACAACTTGTTGGATAAACCCTGCTGCTTGGCGTCTTAACTGACGCAACTGAACAACTTGATATCTAATACACTGAACCTGACACTTAACTAAACCTGTTGACAGTAGGGTTTAGACAATTAACTGAATGACGATACGAGATTTGGAGGCAATAGAATAATGTTTTGTGAGCATGCTAATTTTACAGTATGGATCACATAATTTTTGCTTTAATGATCTTGTCTACTCGGTTTGTATAGTATGATCATGACTTACCTTTGCTTGATTGTTTTCAGTTACTCAAGTCAAAACAGTAGACGCATATCAAAATGTTAGGAAACAAGTGATGGAGGAGAATGTGTCTCGTATGTCTGAAGCACTGAAGCAGAATGCTATTGAACATGGCAAGCCAATGTTGGATTTCACGGTGATGGCGCGTGAATTTGTGTTTGGTACTGCTAAGAAACCGGTGGCAGTGACAACACGGAAAGAGGCACAGCCGTAGGACAAGGATATCACCGAGGACCCTAATTATGAACCTGATCCTGCCGACGAGCCCATTGATGATGATGTGTTTGTTCCGGATGTAGAGGACCATGATGTTGTTAAATCTTCCTCTAAGGTGAAGAAATGCAGCATTCTCCTGCCTTCACATGTAGGATATGTACATATTGCTTTAATGTTTATGGCTTGATCTATTAAAATGCAGGTAACAGAAGGTTCTACAAAAGAAAAGAAGCAGAAGCGCTCAAAAACCTTTGTGCCTCCAAATGTTGTAACAAGGTCAGCAGCAAATGCAGAGACTCAAGGTGATGGTGAAACAGAGACCCCTACCCAGAAAGCAGGGGAAGGGGGTACTAATGGAAATGAATCCTTGCCCATGCTTCAAACCTCTAGAGGCAGCAACTCACCTGAGGAGAATGTACTTGTCCGCAGCGAACGGGAAGGTATTGACAGCACGTCTTATAATTTATTCACTGGTTTAGTTGAAAAATTTTCAATTGAAGTCTTGACTCTCGTTTTGTCACTGATTTCAGTTGCAATTGTAGACACAGGTGCTCTAAAGGAAAAGCGTAATGTACGCAAACCAACTATGGGGCATGGGGTACACGAGTGGTCTAGAAGGAATGGAGGGGCTAAGATGCAGATCAACTTCACTCCTGGCATGAGGAGACCCACTGATCCTGTGCACGCAGCAGAACTTAGTTCAGAGTGTGGCATTCACATACGCAGCAAGATGCCACTGGCAACCCACTGGAAGTAGTATGGTGACAAGGAAGGTCGTCTGAAAGATACTATTCCGGAAACCATTAAGTCTATAACTGTAAGTCCGTTAACCTCTTATTCATTTTCCATATAAAATGTCTTATTGGTGGATGATTTTTTAACAATTCTGTCATTCGATGTTGATATGAATTTGTGTTCCATGTTATCTGCAGGGAAAATTTGCAATGGACAACAGTGGTGACCTTGGCAAAGACATTTGCACCGACATTTTACAGAAAGGTATTCGCCAACAACGTTGGAGGCTGAAAAAGGTCTATTGGAAAGATGTTAAAGATCTAACCCGCGAGCAAGCTTTATTGTTGAAACCAAAAGAGGTAGACGAGGAAAGTTGGGCAGAGCTTCTTGATATATGGCATGATGAGCACTACAAGGTACACGATTCCTGTTGTTTCAGCTACATCTATCGCAGACATACTACTGTACTGTGGAATACTAAATTCATGCATCCGTACATAGGCAATCTGCGAGAGTAACAAGAAGAACAGAGATGCTGTGACGAAGAAACACACCACTGGCTCAAGAAGCTTTGTTGCACATTACCATGCACTTGTGAGTATTCGAACTCTTCAGATGCAACACCTACTTCTTTTTGTGAACATGCCATACACACTTATAATTCATCGTGTCATAATTCTTGTAGAAATCTCAGAAGACCGAGGACGTCGATACCTCCCCGATTGCTTTCTTTAAAGCAAGCCACACTAACATGGATGGTATGATGTCCCAGAAATCAGCAGAAGCTTATGTACGTAAATTATTTTATGTGCTACGCATTTCTCATTAGTTTGTCTAATTATTTGATTTCTTCTAACTCTGGACTTGCTATTTTTTTATCCTATTGTAGACTGAGATGGTGCTTCAGAAAATGGGACCACACCCAGAAGATTGGATTCCCAAAACTGATCTGGAGATTGTTGAAGAAGTCCTGAGAGACCAGAACAATTCAAGATCAATTAGTTTCCTTTCCAACATCGGAGTTTCATCTGCTTCCAAGAGGTCTAGCGTCTCAGCTGGGCGCATCCGTGATTTAGAAGAAAAGTTATCAAGTCAGGAGCAAGATTCGTTGAATGCAGCTGAAAGGGTTCAATGCGAGATGGAGGAACGGATGCAAGAGCAGGAAAGGAGATTTGAAGAGATGAGAAAGAAGCAGGATGATGAACTTGAAGAAGTGAAAAAGTCCAGCGAAGCAAATCGTCTGGCATTTGAGAAGAGGCAGAAGGAAATGGATGGCATGCTTAGTTACCTGTTGAGGATGTCGCAGAACTCCCAGTCCCAGTCCCCGTGACTTGGGCCAAAAATGTCTGCGCGCTAATGGGCCGGGTGGGCCGAAACATTGTTTTTTTATTCCTTTAGTCATTCGAGTTTGATACAGCAGTTTCAGTCCACCAGAATTTTAAAGTTTGCATGTGATACTATTCATATTTATAAATTTTCTACCATTTCAAATGTTTGCTTCCATTTAATTTTGTTTCGCAATTTGCGTGGAATTTCAATTTTTAATCAAATTTGTCCGTGCAAAAAAATTGGTGACGGCGTCACATTCCTCCCGGCCCACAAGGCAGTTCCAAATGGGCCGGCCCAAAAAATGACACGTCATCATCATGGGCCCCACATGCAGACGCCACGTCATCGTTGACGACCCCACCTACATGCTGCCATGTTAGCGTCGCTGGACCCACCTGCCAGCTGCCACATCATCTCCGCGGGCCCCACACGTAGGTGACACGTCATCGCATTGGCCCCACCTGTCAGATGCCACATCATCGTGGTGGGACCCACCTGCCAGCTGCCACGTCATCATCATTGGACCCACCTGCCAGCTGCCACGTCAGCATCATCAGACCCACCTGCCAGCTGCCACGTCATCATCGTTGGACCCACCTGCCAGCTGCCACGTCACCATCGTCGGACCCACCTGCCAGCTGCCACGTCAGCATCGTCGGACCCACCTGTCAGATGCCACGTAATCGTGGTGGGACCCACCTGCCAGCTGCCATGTCAGCATTGCAGGTCCCACCTACCAGAATCCTCGTGACGCCATAAATCTTTTGTGATGGCATATTTCGTCAACGAATATGCTAAACGGTGACAGATTTTCCTATTTTAGGTGACGTAGAAGGTACGTCACAGATAACCTATCTTAGGTGACGCCGTAAGGACCGTCACCGAAGCTCAATCTTGCGTGACGAAAATTTGTATTCCGTCACTATAAAAGAATCTGTGACAGAGCTTCCATGACGATCCTGGTGACGCCACGTTTTTGTCACGAGGGAGTACTTAGTGACGGAAATGGCATTTTCGGTGACGAAAGTGATCTGTCACAAAAACTCTTTTCTCTTGTAGTGAACACATCTAGTAACACTGGTTGATCCATGTGTGGTTTGTGGGAAGAATAGACATGCAATGACACTGGGTGTATTTCATGAAAAGAAAACACATGCAATGAGACTGGTGGATCCATGTGTGGTTTGTGGGAATAACACACATGCAATGACACTGGGTGTGGTTCATGAAAAGAAAACACATCTAGTGACACTAGTGGATCCATATGTGGATTGTGGGAAGATCAGACATGCAATGACACTGGTGTGGTTCATGAAAAGAAAACACATCCAGTAACACTGGTGGGTCCATGTGTGGTTTGTGGGAAAACACACATGCAATGACTCTGGCTGTGGTTCATGAAAACAAAACACATGCAATGACACTAGTGGATCCATGTGTGGTTTGTGGGAAGAACACACATGCAATGACACTAGGTGTGGTTCATGAAAAGAACACACATCCAGTGACACCGGTGGATCCATGTGTGGTTTGCGGGAAGAACACACATGCAATGACTCTAGCTGTGGTTCATGAAAAAAACACACATCCAATGACTCTAGCTGCGGTTCATGAAAAGAACACATATGCAATGACTCTGGCTGTGGTTCATGAAAATAAAACACATGCAATGACACTGGTGGATCCATGTGTGGTTTGTGGAAAGAACACACATCCGATGACACTAGGTGTGGTTCATGAAAAGAACACACATGCAATGACACTGGTGGATCCATATGTGGTTTGTGGAAAGAACATACATGCAATTACTCTAGCTGTGGTTTGTGAAAAGAACACACATCCAATGACACTAGGGTATCCTTATGTGGTTTGTGGAAAAAATAGACATGCAATGACTCTTGGTGTGGTTCATGAAAAGAACACACATCCAATGACACTGGTGGATCCATATGTGGTTTGTGAAAAGAACACACATCCAATGACTCTAGCTGTGGTTCAAGAAAAGAACACACATCCAGTGACACTAGTGGATCCATATGTGGTTTGTGAAAAGAACAGACATGCAATGACACTGGGTGTGGTTCATGAAAAGAAAACACATCCAGTTACACTGGTGGATCGATATGTGGTTTGTGGAAAAGAACAGACATGCAATGACTCTGGGTGTGGCTCATGAAAAGAACACACATCCAATGACACTGGTGGATCCATATGTGGTTTGTGCACAGAACAGACATGCAATGACACTAGGTGTGGTTCATGAAAAGAAGACACATGCAATGTGTAACTACCTCGGTGAATTACGCTCTTAGTGACATGCCTGGACGAATGAAAGTGGTTAAAATAGTACGGTGGGGCCTAGGGCCAATCACGGTAGACCTTTCGGCCATCCTAACCACTTTCAGAACATCGGGACAAGAACGAGCAGCGTAATCGGCAAGCGAAGGGATCAACTACATACACAAATGAGTATGTATGCAAGCCACATACAACAGTCCTCAGAGCCATTCCATCTAAAAGAAATAGAAATATTGCAACGCCATACGGCAAGATTCAAATGTCCTAGATAGAGATAATAATTTAGAATAGTTCCTCATACATCACACATCAGAGTATCAGGCGGAAGCGGAAAACAAGATCCGAGTACGGATAAGAAGCAAATCGGCATAAGATGCCCCATAAATAAACACATCCCGCCCACAGATCTCACGGATCCCCGTTCCCGGAATCTCTACACCGAATGATCGTTGCCAACATCATCTATCTCTTCCACCCAGTATCCATCTTGCGAATACACCTGTTCATTTGAATCAAACAATTTATCGTGTGAGACCCTAGGGGTACTCAGCAAGTCTTTATGCCACTAAAGGGGACACAACCTGGGGTGACGCAATTGCAGCAAAAGATAATATCTAACAATTCTACAGAAACTCGCTAACCATCCGCCTAACCAATGATAGACGGATGTCCGTGAATTAAGGACAATAGTTATATTAGTATAATTAACAGATCCATCCTCCTCCTCGCTTACCAACGAGGAAGCGGACGAACAACCCCCATCATCCTTTGGCAGTTTTATTAACCATTCCATGAGTATTGCACTATTTACTAGTCAAGTACTTAGTCAATTTAAAAGCGGTACTTTAGTCATACTTGTCTATGATCGAGAAACTGTGCTCCAAGTCGTCCATAACCGCGGACACGGCTTTCAGAAATATTTACCCTGCAGGGGTGCACGAATAGCAACACACACTCGATCAACCTCGGAAAAACCAAATCAAAACCCAACGAGGCATTCACGACAAAGCAATCACAGGATTCAGAAATATTTCAGGGGGCCACCCAATTAAGCAACCCGCAACGAAGTTGGCCGGCTCCGAGACGGACCCAAGGCTTGTGTGGACAGCGGTAAACGACTGGGAACCCGAAAATGTGACTGGGCTTGTCGATACAGCGAAAACGTGTCACGATCCAAAACAGTACAGGTGCTCCTCGCACAATCTTAAATAAAGAAGTAACATGGCATAAGTACAGGATAGTAATAAGAATGAATCAAGCTTTGGCTCAGGGGGGTCCATAAGGCCTCCCGGGTGTGGATAGTGCGAATAGTCAAGGAACATGAATCAAGTTCTCGGGGTCCTACGGGACACAAGTGAGCATGAAAAACCAAATAGCAGATATTGCTCACCGATGCCTCTTTTGTTAGTTATCCCATTACTACTCAGGTTAAGTTGTTTAGGTACCTCGTTATTCATCAGACACTCACATACACTACACATACTTTTCTACGACTCGCATGGCTCAAACAACTCCTGTAGTAATGGCTCATGGGATGGAGGAACAAGCTTTGGTGGGGTTTAAAAGTAAAGGTTATGCAGTACTTGGGATTCAATTTAATGCAATCGCGACTCAATGATGCAAGAATAAGATAGAGGCAATAGGTACTGTATGTATGCAAGCATGTGGTAGTGCTTGCCTGGCAGCTCAGTTGAAGCGAGAGATGGATCTGGGTAGTACTCCTGTGATTCCTGGTAATTCTCCTGCTGGGAGTCAATTCGAAGAAGAACCAAACAAACAAGGGCCAACATAAATAAAGTGCACAAGCATAAGAATTAAAATGCAACAAGCAAACCAGCATGCCATGATGAATGATGCATAATTTACATGGCATTAAAGTAGCATGGCAAGGGTGAGGTGTGGATACAGAAATAAAGCGTTTTATTAATTATTTGACCCAGTTTTATTGTCATAAACAGTTCAGATTTGTAAGAATGGCATGATGCATGCTTCAATTCAGAACAAGGACTGCATAGATAGAACGGCCTCGTCGCGCTGATCGATTTAGACATATTATTTGCCAAATTTGGAGTTATAGAATTAAAGTTATTAATTTATTAAGGAAAAGAGCATTTTATTGTAATTTTAATCATCTTGAAAATTTAAAGTGTTCAAACATTATTTTGAATGGCATATTTGAATTCCTCACATTTTTCTGATTCAAAAACATATATCATTTGTATTATTTGGATTTGTATTTTAAAAATTATTTAAATCTGACTTGAATTTGAATTTAAATCAATTTGAAAAAGGTTTAAATTAAACAGCAAAGCAAAAAACCATTTCGTACTCAGACAGACCCAGCCCTAGTCGCTGATGGGTGGGCCAGCGGCTGGCGGGGCACACGCGCGCGAAAACTCTTTTCTACCGCGGCTCTACCTAGCCACTAAGGTTGACAGGTGGGTCCGATGGCCACGGGCCCACGTGACAGTGGGTGATTCTGCCATGGCTGACAGGAGGGGGGTGTACCGGACCGCGGGTTAAGGCTAAGAATCTACGGGGTTCTCTTTGTAAAATTCCCACAGAGGCTGGCTGGTGGGCTCGGCGGACTGCGGGTTGAGCAAAAAATCAAAAAGGGGGTTTTCTGCAAAAAGGGGGCCGCGGTACTGTTCTTCTATTTTCTCTGAACCGCAGACACGTCTGAGATCGTCCGGCGCGGGGCGCGGCACCGGGGATTCGATCCCGCAACCTCGCGCGCGCGAGCGGCGGTGGCTACCGCTTGGGTGGCTTGTGGTAGTTGGAGGAACGGGAACGCGCGGCTAGATAGGGTTCCCGCGTTGCACAGCAAGAAGGCGACGACGAACCCGCCGTGCGCAGAGGGCGTTCGGCACGACTTCCGGCGAGACTAGGAAGTGGCGGCGAGATAGAAGATGTCTGGGAGGATCACGGGCTCACCGCGGGGTTGTCGGTGGGGTTGGCTCGGGCAGGGAAGCGACCGATCGGCGAGGATGCAAGAGCTCCGGCAACCTAGGGTTTCGGGGGAGCGGCAAGGATCTGGCAGTCCTGGTGGCCTTCTCCTCCTCGCTGGTCCGGTCAAGGTGGAGCAGTGGTACCTCCTTGGACTCCCAGACCACCTCCACGACGCGCACGCCGGCCGGAACGACGAGACGCAGGGGTAGACGGCGGCGACTGGCGGCAGGTGCTAGCGATGGTGAAGAAGAAGGGGAAAGAGAGGGCAGGCTCGGGGGTTGCATCTGGGAGAGGCAGGGGAGCCGTGTGGATGAGGGCAAGCTAGAGAGAGGGAGGAGGTGGCGTGCGGGCACGGGGAGGATAAAGTGGCCTCGGGCACTTTCCCTTCTCCTCGATCACGTGGTCGAGCTGGGGCTCGACCTGGGTAGCCAGGGCAGGGCAGGGAGAGGGGCTGTAGGTGGGGATGGCATGGAGTAGCAGCTGGGGCCAGCATGGCAGGTAGAAAGAAAGAGAGAGAGGAGAGGAGGGCTCGGGTGAGCTAGGGTGTAGCTAGGGCATGGGCTAGGGTTTGGGGTGGTTAGATGGGTAGATGGAGTGTGGGCCAGGGAGAGAGAGGGCCAGGTGGGGCCAGCATGATAGAGAGTGAGGGAGGTGTGGTAGGGTTAGGGTTTAAGTAGAACTAGGGTTAGAGGAAAAATTAGAGAGAGAGAAAGATAGGTTAGGTTTTGATTAGGGTTTTAGGGTTTTTGAAATTGTTTATGAGATCATACCAAGAGGAAAGTGGGGCTTGATCTAGCATAAGCTAAGGTGAAGGAGAAACAAAGAAAAAGAGAGAGAAATGAGATATGTAGAATGGGCCTCATTTGATCATGCATGAATAAATTAAAATGGGATTGAGGAGAATATGAGGATGGTGGAGAGAGGGATGGAGATGATCCACAAAGTAAAGACCCAATAAAACCAAGAAGACTCAAATGGGATAAAGGTGGTGGTACTCTTGCATGGCCCATGCAAAAATAATAAAGGCCATGATTTATTCTGTGAAAACAATAATAACAATATGGCATTATTCTTATGCATTCACAAGAAGTGGAGTAAATACCAAGCAAAAAGAAGTTGGGATTAGATCCACCCCATCCACATGAGCTAGAATAAAATCAAAAGAAAAAGAATTACAAGCTCATGGATAATAGGATGGTGGAACTATACAGTGGTGAAAGAAAGGTGATGGAGTGGAATAAAACGTATGCCCCCAACTCAACTTGGGCATTAAACAATATATCAATAACCAAATACAATATCAAGAGGCAAATACAATTAATAATGCATATGAGAGAAGAACCAAAGAAACAGGGTTTTATATGATGCTCAAATGCAAGGTGGCATGATGATATGAGCATGATATATTTATGATGCAACAATTATATATAGGAAGTAGCCAATATCTTACTAGACTAAGTAGTTAGACAATTGGGATGCTACAACTCTCCCCCACTAAACAGGAATCTTGCCCCGAGATTCTAGGAAGAAGAAGACTCAAAGAGGGTAGGATACTTGGCACAGAGCTCATCTTCACATTCCCAAGTGGCTTCATCAACAGAATGGTGCGACCACTGCACCTTGCAGAACTTGATGGACTTGTTGCGAGTCCTTCTTTCTGCGACTTCAAGAATTTTTTGTGGGGTGTTCTTGATAAGACAGATCTTCTTGGAGATTAATGAGTTCATGGTCCACGGTCCTGCCGGGATCCTTGAAGCACTTCTTGAGTTGAGAGGTGTGGAAAACATCATGGACTTTGAGTTGTTCAGGGAGCTCAAGAGCATAAGCGACTTCTCCTCTTCTTCCACGAATTTTGAAAGGACCGATGTATCTAGGAGCCAGCTTTCCTTTGATACCAAAGCGGTCCGTGCCTCTCATGGGGGTGACACGAAGGTAAACGAGATCACCAGGGACATACTCCATGTCCGTGTGCTTTCTGTCATAATTGCTCTTCTGGCGACTTTGAGCAATCTTCAGATTTTCAAGAATGATGTGAACTTTCTCCTCCGCTTGAGTTACAATGTCGGGGCCAAACAATATTCTTTCACCTGCGCCCGACCAACCAATCGGAGTTCTGCACTTGCGACCATAAAGAGCCTCAAATGGTGCCATCTTTAGACTTTTCTGGAAGCTGTTGTTGTAAGAGAATTCAGCATAAGGAAGACATTCTTCCCACTTCATGCCGAAAGAGATAACGCAAGCACGGAGCATATCTTCCAGAATCTGATTGATCCTTTCCACTTGTCCTTGCGATTGAGGGTGGTAAGCTGTGCTGAAGTTTAATTTTGTTCCCAAAGCATTTTGGAAACTTCCCCAGAACTTGGAAGTGAAGATGCTTCCACGGTCTGAACTGATCTCCAGAGGAACTCCATACAGAGAGACAATTCTGTTGATATAGAGCTCAGCCAACTAAATTGCAGAAATTGTTTCCTTGACTGGAAAGAAGTGAGCTACTTTGGAAAGCCTGTCAATGACAACAAAGATTGCATTGTTGCCCTTCTGCGACCTTGGAAAACCAGTGATGAAGTCCATCTCTACTTTCTCCCATTTCCATTCCGGAGGCTTCAATGGTTGTAGAAGACCGGAAGGTTTCTGATGGACAGCTTTAACTCTACGACGAACATCACACTCCGAGACATACTTGGCACAATATCGTTTCAAACTAGGCCACCAATATTGTGTTTTCAAGTCCATGTACATCAGTGCTGCCAGGGTGGATAGAAAGAACAGAATCATGCGCCTCCTTGAGAACTTGCTCTCTTAACCCCGGGTAGTTCGGAACAAACATCCGGTGTTCAAAGAAAAGAGTGCCTTGGTCATCTACGTGGAAAGACTCATACTTCGGAAGCTGAATGTTGGAAATGATCTTTTTAGTGTAAGGATCACCAAGCTGAATGGAACGGACCTTTTCTTCCAAGAGAGGTGTTGCTAGAAGGTTCAGAAGATACCCTTGATCCACAATTTCAAGGTTTAGCTTGCGGAATTCCTCACACAAGAGAGGCTGTTGTTCTTCCACCATGAGATTGTTGACATAAGCTTTTCGGCTGAGCATCGGCCATGACATTGGCTTTGCCCGGGGTGTAGTTGATGGTTAAATTGAAATCATTTATTGTTTCAATCCACCTCCTCTGACGAAGTTTGAGATTAGGCTGTGTGAATATATACTTCAGACTCTTGTGATCAAAAAAGATCTCACAACGGTTGCCAAGCAAGTAATGCCTCCATACTTTCAAAGCAAAGACAACTGCTGCGAGTTCGAGGTCATGTGTAGGATAGTTGATCTCATGCGTCTTCAACTGACGAGAGGCATAAGCAACAACTTGCTTTTCTTGCATAAGGACCGCACCCAATCCTTGCAATGAAGCATCACAGAATATCTGGAAAGGCTTTGATGTATCTGGAGGAACTAAGACTGGTGTGGAAGTGAGCTTCTCTTTGAGTGTTTCAAAGCTTGCTTGACATGCAGGAGTCCAAAGGTATTTCTTGCCTTTCTTGAGGAGATCGGTAAGAGGCTTCGCAATCTTCGAGAAATTTTGAACGAAGCGACGGCAGTAACTGGCCAAACCAAGGAAACTCCGGACTTCTTTGACATTTATGGGTGGAAGCCAGTCCATGATTGTCTTAATAGTTTCTGGGTTGATGGAAATACCCTTGGCAGAGATGACGTGACCAAGGTAGGTGACTTGAGGCAGCCAGAATTCACACTTGGAGAACTTTGCATACAGGCGGTTCTCACGAAGCTTGTTTAGGACACACCGAAGGTGTTCTTCATGTTCTTCCTTTGACTTAGAATAGACTAGAATGTCATCCAGATAGAGCACAATGAACTTATCAAGATACTCCATGAAAACCGAGCATAAGCCTCAAAAAAGTGGCAGGTGCGTTGGTGAGACCGAAAGACATGACCATATACTCATACAGGCCATAGCGGGTGGTGAAAGCTGTTTTAGGAACATCTTCCTTGCGAATCTTGATTTGATGATAACCACTTCTCAAATCAAGCTTAGAGAATACCATAGCTCCAGCTAGCTGATCGAAGAGATCATTAATCCGCGGAAGGGGATATTTATTCTTTATTGTTTTAGCATTGAGTGCCCGATAGTCAACACAAAGTCTATAAGTCTTGTCTCGCTTCTTCACAAAGATGGTTGGACTACCCCAAGAAGAAGTACTGTGATGAACGAAACCCAACTTCTCTTGTTCATCCAACTGACGTTTGAGTTCAGCCAACTCAGCAGGACCCATTTTATAAGGCCGCTTGGAAATAGGAGCGGTACCAGGTTCAAGTTCAATGACAAACTCAACCTCACGATCCGGAGGCATACCCGGTAACTCTTCAGGAAAAACATCTGGGAACTCACAGACTACAGGAACACTCTGAATACCTTCCATAGCATCATCATTCAGAGCCGCCAAAGAATAAAGCTGAATTGCAGGAGTCAGACTTGGAGAATAGACTATATGGCCTTCAGGAATTTTCAGAGAAACCGAACATTCAGCACAATCAATCACAGCTGCATTTGCTGTTAACCATTCCATGCCCAAGATAACATCAATGTCAGAATTGCCCAGAATAATTAAGGAAGCCGGAAACGAAGAGCCACCAATCTCAATTTGATTGCCATGGCTGATATGAGAAGCCCTCATGTTTGACCCAGGAGATTGTACCACAAGACGATGTAATATAGGAACCATAGCTAGCTCTTGCTCATGCGCAAACTTGTGAGAAACAAAAGAATGCGAAGCACCAGAATCAAACAAAACTCGTGCAGGAACTGAGTTAACAGGAAGCATACCCATCACAACTCCAGGAGCATGCTCAGCTTGAGCGGCGTTGACACAGTTGGCATGAGCAACCGTAGACCCAGGCTTGGTGTTGATGTTGAGAGCCCGAGGTGGAGGTGCACGAATCATAGGAGCACTTGCCGCAGGTCTTGGAGGTGGTGGTGGAAGAGCTTTGTTGTTCATAGGACAATTCCAGTGCTGATGCCCAGTGTTTCCACAAGTATAGCAAGCACCAGGTGGATGTGGAGCAACGTAGCCAGGGACTCCACCAGGCGCTCCAGCGTAGTTGTGGTTGTAGCCCCTGGGAGCCGCAGTGAAGGAGTTTGGTGGCCTTGGTGCGTAGCTTGACGGTCTTGGTGGAGCAGGGAGCAACGGTGGGGTGTTAGGAACCCAGACACGACGCTTAGAAGGAGCTGTCATAGCAGAAGAGCTTGTTGTATCACGGCTGTGTTTCTTTGACTCCTCAAACACTTGCCTACTTGCTTCTTCCTGCAGAGCTGTGTGTTGAAGTTCCAGAAAATATGCCGGCCTTGCATGAGTGATTGCATATTTGATGGAAGCATTTAGGCCTTGCCGAAACCTGTTTTGCTTCTTCTTGTCATCAGAGATCTCATCGCCACCATAACGAGAAAGTTTCATGAAGTTTCTGATGTAGGTGTTGACATTATCAGTGCCCTTCTTGAGGTTGAGAAACACTTCCTTCATCCTTTCCATGACAATTTCTGACAGATATTGCTCTTTGAAAGCAGCAGTGAACCGCTCCCAAGTAGGCTGAAAACCAGAGAGATCTGCCTTGAGGTAATTTTCCCACCAGAGAGCTGCATCTCCCTTCAGAAGGTGAGTGGCACATTTGACCCATTCTTGCTCGGGAACATCCGCAGTCATCAGCAACCTTGACACTTCACGAAGCCAATCATCCGCATCAAGTGGCTGATCAGACACCTCAAATTGGCGTGGGTTGAACTTGAGAAAACTCTTGATGTCTCCTCGCTTGGGAGGTGGAGGTAGCGGGACAAACTCATTCCTCCTCACGCTTTCCTCGAAGCGCTGCTGGTTCTGCTGCATAGTGCCCAAAGCATTTGCAATACTTGCCAAAGCAGCCCCAAGTTCAGGTGGTATGTCCTCCTCAGAACGGCGTGGTGGTGCCATCCTGTGATTGATATAAAACATAAGTCAGTACTATAATGGAGAATGATAATAATCCAAAATAGTACCAAAATGGAATTAACCAAGATTAAAGGATGCAATTCACTGAGGTGATATTAAAATATCAACAAAGTTCAAGGCAACAAGAAGATATTAAGCATAACGCACACGACTGAACAAGGAGTGTGGTACACAAACTACAAAGAAAAAATTTCCGCAAATTTCGGCATTAAAATACCACTATATGCGCAAAAACCACTTCACGAATCAAGATTAGTAACTCTACTAGTTCAACATACAAGAGCAAATGGTAACAGTAGTGGTATGGTTGCGACTCCATCCCGCACTCAAATCATTACTCCGCACATGAATCAGTAAAACACATATCCCAACACCTTCTTCTTAAGATGAACCTAAAGATTGGTAACTACGAAAAAGAACACCCCAACAAGATAACGTCGGATAACAAAGAGTAAGATAGATCGCATCGTTATACAACAAATCAGAATAGATCGCGTCGGTTTACAAAGGCCTGTCGGTATGGAATGTACCAACAGTTGATAACCAAAAGGTAGACAGTGATAACATTTGGATGCAAAAGATAGACAAGGAATTCACACACACACAACCTATGGTACTACGGAACCCAGAACACGTGAATCCTAGTTTGAATTTTAGAAGAGGATTGAAAATGTTACACTTCCTTACCAGAAAAGGGTCGGTGGGTGGGTAAGAAGAAAAATGGAAGCAGTCCTACTCTCACGTTTTGTTTTTCCCTAGTATACATAACTACCAAAATATTTGCTAGACTAACAACGACCATTTTGGCTGAGACCCTGAAGGGCGGGGTGGCTCTGATACCAATTGTAACTACCTCGGTGAATTACGCTCTTAGTTACATGCCTGGACGAACGAAAGTGGTTAAAATAGTACGGTGGGGCCCAGGGCCACTCACGGTAGACCTTTCGACCGTCCTAACCACTTTCAGAACATCGGGACAAGAACGAGCAGCGTATTCGGCAGGCAAATGGATCAACTACATACACAAATGAGTATGTATGCAAGCCACATACAACAGTCCTCAGAGCCATTCCATCTAAAAGAAATAGAAATATTGCAACGCCATACGGCAAGATTCAAATGTCCTAGATAGAGATACTAATTTAGGATAGTTCCTCATACATCACACATCAGAGTATCAGGCGGAAGCGGAAAACAAGATCCGAGTACGGATAAGAAGAAAATCGGCATAAGATGCCCCATAAATAAACACATCCCGCCCATAGATCTCACGGATCCCCGTTCCCGGAATCTCTACACCGAATGATCGTTGCCAACATCATCTGTCTCTTCCACCCAGTATCCATCTTGCGAATACACCTGTTCATTTGAATCAAACAATTTATCGTGTGAGACCCTAGGGGTACTCAGCAAGTCTTTATGCCACTAAAGGGGACACAACCTGGGGTGATGCAATTGCAGCAAAAGATAATATCTAACAATTCTACAGATACTCGCTAACCATCCGCCTAACCAATGATAGATGGATGTCCGTGAATTAAGGACAACAGTTATATCAGTATAATTAACAGATCCATCCTCCTCCTCGCTTACCAACGAGGAAGCGGACGAACAACCCCCATCATCCGTTGGCAGTTTTATTAACCATTCCATGAGTATTGCATTATTTACTAGTCAAGTACTTAGTCAATTTAAAAGCGGTACTTTAGTTATACTTGTCTATGATCGAGAAACTATGCTCCAAGTCATCCATAACCGCGGACACGGCTTTCAGAAAGATTTACCCTGCAGGGTGCACGAATAGCAACACACACTCGATCAACCTCGGAAAAATCAAATCAAAACCCAACGAGGCATTCACGACAAATCAATCACAGGATTCAGAAATATTTCAGGGGGCCACCCCATTAAGCTACCCGCAACGAAGTTGGCCGGCCCCGAGACGGACCCAAGGTTTGTGTGGACGGCAGTAAACGACTGGGAACCTGAAAATGTGACTGGGCTTGTCGATACAGCGAAAACATGTCACGATCCAAAACAGTACAGGTGCTCCTCGCACAATCTTAAATAAAGCAGTAACATGGCATAAGTACAGGATAGTAATAAAGCCCCAAACTACGTTGTGGCCCCAAGAAATAAGAATGAATCAAGCTCTGGCTCAGGGGGGGTCCATAAGGCCTCCCGGATGTGGATAGTGTGAATAGTCAAGGAACAAGAATCAAGTACTCGGTGTCCTACGGGACACAGGTGAGCATGAAAAAACAAATAGCAGATATTGCTCACCGGTGCCTCTTTTCGTTAGTTATCCCATTACTACTCAGGTTAAGTTGTTTAGGTACCTCGTTATTCATCAGACACTCACATACACTGCACATGCTTTTCTACGACTCACATGGCTCAAACAACTCCTATAGTAATGGCTCATGGGATGGAGGAACAAGCTTTGGTGGGGTTTAAAGTAAGGCTATGCAGTACTTGGGATTCAATTTAATGCAATCGCGACTCAATGATGCAAGAATAAGATAGAGGCAATAGGTACTGTATGTATGCAAGCATGTGGTAGTGCTTGCCTGGCAGCTCAGTTGAAGCGAGAGATGGATCTGTGTACTACTCCTGTGATTCCTGGTAATTCTCCTGCTGGGCGTCTATTCGAAGAAGAACCAAACAAACAAGGGCCAACATAAATAAAGTGCACAAGCATATGAATTAAAATGCGACAAGCAAACCAGCATGCCATGATGAATGATGCACAATTTACATGGCATTAAAGTAGCATGGCAAGGGTGAGGTGTGGATACAGAAATAAAGCGTTTTATTAATTATTTGACCCAGTTTTATTGTCATAAACAGTTCAGATTTGTAAGAATGGCATGATGCATGCTTCAATTCAGAACAAGGACTGCATAGATAGAACGGGCTCGTCGCACTGATCGATTTAGACATATTATTGCCAAATTTGGAGTTATAGAATTAAAGTTATTAATTTATTAAGGAAAAGAGCATTTTATTGTAATCATCTCGAAAATTTAAAAGTGTTCAAACATTATTTTAATGGCATATTTGAATTCCTCACATTTTTCTGATTCAAAAACATATATCATTTGTATTATTTGGATTTGTATTTTAAAAATTATTTAAATCTGATTTGAATTTGAATTTAAATCAATTTGAAAAAGGTTTTT